>CM077093.1:117081348-117748875 GCA_039513925.1 Platanthera zijinensis | reverse complement strand
AACTCCTATTAGCTCTAGCAGGAAAATACCTTTCGCTCCCTATCCTACAGTCAATTCCCCCTGCTCTCAGGAAAAACCACACCCAACCATTACCTGCCCCAACTACTGGCTAGTTCAACTGAGACTAAAAGACTGCAGACAACAATGAACAGCTAATAGAATGATAAGTCTTGAAGAATTTAACTGAATCTCATAATGAGATCATTGAGGAGGTAAAGAAGATTGTTCCAGGTCTGCCTGCAGATCAGCCAAAGAAGGGAAGAATTTGATAAGAATTTTCAAGCTGCCATTGCTTCTGTTAAAACTGCAATCACAACTCTCAAAAGAAATATCTGAAAAGCTTCAAAGTTAAAACCTTTTTTAAAGAGGGTGTGAATTATTTGGATGGCCAAATCAGATTTCAAAAGGAAGATCTAAGAGATCATGTTTCTAGAGAAGCCATAAAGGGGGAGAGGATGCTAATTCATGCAGGCTCAAAGCACACCAAATGGGTGACCAATAGTATTCAAGCCACTTTGGGATATCCCCATTGTGTGATGATGCTATGGTGGCTGAGTCAGGAATACAATTAAATCTACTTGAAGGCAATCAACCTGAGGTTGCCAAGTCATTTACCCCCCTCCAGATTTTGACATGATTGATCAGAAGGTTCAAGGAATGTATAGTCCTCCAAAGGAGGTTACTAATATTGTCATTGGGAAGGTTGATAAGCCTGAGGCTACTCTGAAAGAACAGCAAGATGCTCTATTAGCAAAGAAGAGATTCAGAGAGCAGGCTGCACTTAAGCCAGATTATGAGCAGTGGAGTCCTACTTCAAGGAACATAATACTCACTGCATGGAAAGCTGTACAAGACAAAGTTCATGAGAGAGGGAAGTGGTATAATGAGATAGAATGGCAGAAGTATGAAGGCAAGACAGGAAGCAATAGTACAATTCAGAAGGAAAGCTAAGCATGGGAAGGCTGCATCAGATGCAAGGAGCCAAAGAAGTACAGTTCCAAAGCCTTTTCACTATTTGAAAGGCAAAGGATCAAGGAAGAAGCTCCCAGAAGAAAGGCTGAAAATCTAAAAGGAAAGAAGATAGCTGAAGAATCAGAAGCTCCTGTGACAGCTACAATTCAATCTGGCAAAGGGATTATCATAAGAGAGCTTGATCAATCCTGATTATGTTTTTTTTGTTGTTCTTTCATAGTGTTTTTGTAATGTTGTGATGTGATCATTAAATGTAAAACAATGTAATCAAACATTACCCAGTTATAAACAAAATGTTGATTGGCATATTATAATGTTCATTCTGTGATGGATTGTTTTTTATGTTTTGTTTATATTAAGTATTCCTGTTATGTCATATATCATCAATTTAGTACTGTTTATAAATGGTGTATATCATTGGCTATAAGGGTTATGATTTCTCCAAATAGGGGGAGATTGTTGGGTACATTGGAAAATGTGTACCTGATTTGAAGAAGCCCAACCTAGTTCAATGATATACATCAAGGTGTATTTGATGTTGTTTTTGAGTTGGCATGTGCAGGTGAAGAATTGATAAAGTATGCAGAAAAATTCTAAGTCCAGTGTCGACACAGAGGAAGCAGTGTCGACACATAGAAGAAAATAGTCGACACAACACTGGGAAGCAGTGTCGACACATAGCAGTTAGTCTACAACTACACTGGGAAAAAGTGTCGACACAGAGGAAAGCAGTGTCGACACATAGCAGTTAGTCTACAACTACACTGGGAAAAAGTGTCGACACAAAAGAAGTAAGTCGACACAACACTAGGAATTTGTGTCGACACAGAAGAAGTAAGTCGACACAACACTGGGAATTTGTGTCGACACAGAAGAAAAGCGTCGACCTCAACATTAGGACAATGTGTCGACACAGAAGAATATAGTCGACCTCAAGTTTGTCTACACAGCAGAATGTGTCGACACATTGTGATTGAGTCGACACATTATAGCAGTGTTAGAAGAAGACTGCGTCGACACCTGAAGGCTAAGTCGACACTTACTAAGTTATGATTCTACAACAATTGTGTCGACACACAGGACTTGTGTCGACACACTGAAGAGTCAAGACCAAGTTATTTTCAGAAGAAGCTGTGTCGACTCAAAGGCAACTTAGTCGACATCACTGAAGACTGTGTCGACACCAAAGTCAATTATGTCGACACAGATAGACAGATGATCTCGACACTTTCTGACAGACTGTCTCGACAACTTGTGGTTCAAGACTAAGGCACAGGACTTGTTTGAAGACTTGACAGTTGTGGGTTGCCACCGGTTAACTGAAGCTGTCAGACTTGTCAGAAAACGGTTAGAAACCGGATCAGCCGGTTACCATGAAGAAAGTCTATAAATAGACAGATTCAGAAGGAGAAAGTAACTTTTTAAAAACATTGATAAGAATCAAAAAGTTGAGAAGGATTACAATCCAATTCATTTCAAGAAAGTGCTTGGCACTTAAGAAGATCTTCTCCGGAAGATCAAAGAAGACTATCTAAGGATAGATCAAAGAAGAGTTCTAATCAGAATTCAGAAGAATCATTCAAAGTGCTGGATAGAGAGAGATCAAGCCAGAATTTGAAGAAGAAGAATGAAACCACCAGTGGTTTCTCAAGAAGCTGTTTGGAAATCAACTCAGCTAAGTTCATATTCAAGAAGCTTTGAAGAAAGCTCAGATACAGTTGATTTCATCAGCTGATCAAGAATTGTCTTGGCCTTTTCTCTCTCAATTTAGGCAAGACAGTTAAATAATCTTTTCTATATTTCTGTAGGATCTGTTTACACAGATCTGAGTTGTAAGCCTGTGTTATAAAGGCTGAGTGTAGGGAGTGTTGAACTCTGAGTGGTAGGGCTGTTTGCCTGAGTGTAGGAGAAGGGTCTTCTCTGAGTTGTAGGCCTTGGGGCAAGGCTGAGGTAGGGCTGTTGTGCCTGAGTTGTAGGAACCAGTTGGGTTCTGAGTTGTAGGATCTGTTGATCTGAGATTAGTGGAAGTTTGGTCGAATCTAGCATACTGCTAGATAGGTGAAGGGGGAAAGTGGATGTACCCAGACCTTGGGGAACCACTATAAATCATTATGCAATCTGTGATGTTTTATTTTCTATGATTGCTGTGATTATTGTGTTAGCCATTGAATTGAATTCTGCCTAAAAGTTTTTATAAAAAAGTAGAACCTATTCACCCCCCCTCTAGGTGTTTAGGTTGTCTTGAAAGTAAAACTATCAGGTGCTTCAGGAACCATCTTTCAAAGCTCAGATGCACTTCCCAAGCCTACATTCACCAAAACCTATCAGAGATAAGGAAGACCTTCTCAATCTTCTAGAGACAGTCAGCACCAACACAGACATCAGCTCTCCTCTAAAAGTTCATCCAGTGCTCAGCAATTTGCCCCCAAGCCAACATTCTCTTCTCCTTCATCTCCTGACAAAGCAAACGGCCCTGAAAGACCTCCAATTCCAGCCTATGATCCTGAGATTAGCTCAACTACCCGAATGGCTAGATTCCAAGAATCTGTGGCTCTCTCTCAGATAAGGCAAGCCAGAGAAAAGGGTCAGGATCCTTCTCAATTTTCAATAATTTCAAGCTACAGGAAAAAGGAATTTGAAAGATATCAAGTTGTAAAGTTGTTTGATGCTGAAAAATACATGCATCTACATCCTGAAGCAATTGTTCCTAGAACTACTTCTCAAAATACACTTGGCGATGCAGATATGACTATGACACTAAAGCAAGCACAAGATCCTAACAGAGTAATTATATTTGCTAAACCTTCTGATTCTCCCAAGGACATTTAGGTTATTTATTTTAAGTCTCTATTTTTATTGTGAACAATTTGGGTGCATAGCTTTATAAAGGTACTGATAGCTTATTTACTCTATCAGCTATCTCAGTTTTATGCTACATCTATTTCATTTTGTCCTGTAATTTTTTCTCTGTTTCTGTTTGGAGTAACCTCACCCAAATAGGGGGAGATTGTTGGAACCCCTAAGTGATTTGGGCTAGGTTCTCTTCTTAGGTTGTGACCCATGCTGTATAGAAGGGTAAGGGTTTATGTGTTTCTAGAGTCTAGGTCAAGTCCTTAGAGTCAACAGTACAAAGGACTAGCCTCCAACACTGCCCAAGACTCAAGACTTAGAGAATTCAAGTTTTAGAAACAGGAGATCTACATTCATCAATCTCCGGTCGACGATAATCGTGCTCAGCTCGACTAACTCAGAGATAAAATTCCCTGAGCTGAGCTCGACGAACTCTATTCTCAGGTCAACTAACACTTCAACTCTCAGCACAATAATTCACTCAAATCCAAAGCTTACTTAGCGCCAAAGATCACTCAGCGCCATAATTGACTCAGCGCCATAATTCACTCAAAGCCAAAGCTTACTAAGAGCCAAAGATCACTTAACGCTCTCAACGCTATCAAAGACTCAACACTCTCAAACGACTCAACGTCAGATGTGTTATTATCTCAACGCCGTCAGTTTGACCAAGTTCTAAAGTCGACTAATTTCAGATTCTCAGGTCGACGAACTTAGAGCACAATATCCGCCAGTTTATGCAGTGCAGTTGTTCGCAGATCATAGGTCGACAAAAGCTGATCTCAGGTCGACGAAAGCTGATCTCAGGTCGATGAAAGCTGATCTCAGGTAGACGAAAGCTGTTATCTGGTCGACGAAAACTGTAAAACATATTGTTATTTATTCTTTCCTTTTCTGTCTCCTTATTTTATATCCTTTATAGGCCGTAAATTCCCTGGATAATCAATGCACTTATATCCTTTGAATCGAGCCGTTACTGGCAGCATTGATTGCAAATATCCTCTATGGAATTAATTGCTTATATCTCGGGACAGACATAGAATAGAATACATGACAACATACTTGCCGTTTTCATTTCCCAGATTTTGGCTAAGCATTTATTGCAGGTTATTTAATTCGACCTTGAGGCAGTTATCAATCTGATAATCTCTCTGCCAGAATCAAGTGAATACAGAAAAACTCTTTGAGATCAACAAGAAGTGCAGTACATATAGTTCTCAGGAAATCAAATGCTCTCAAAAGAAGAAGAAAGAACAACAATCACAATCAAGAGTCCTTCTTCTTCACCTTCTTTGTTTTCAGGGATCACAAGTGACAAGTATATTCAAATCAGTCAAAGGATCTCTGGAGAGTTGATTATATCGCAGAAGGCCTACTCACCCTTAGCAAAGCTTCCACTCCTGAACCATTCAAGATTTCAGGGGAGCTTTGACAACACCACATAATCCATATAGTCTTCTCATTTTGACTTGAGAAAAGAAGACTTCCATCAACCTCTCTTCCCCACCTCTGTACAGGGTTTTAATTCCCTTCAAAATTATTCTGGTTGCAAGTATCCTTCCAAAAAACTTGGGTTGATTTTTAAGAAACTGATCAAAAGCTCATTGGTGGCAGTCACCTGATAAAAACCTGTAGTGGATTCCTACCTAGGGTGGTAGAAGAGTGGATGTACCCAAGTTTGGGGAACTACTATAAAAATTCTTGTGTTGTCTATGTGGCTGTGATCTTCCTGTGTGCTTGTGCTGTGATATATTTTGCTGTGTAGCTTAGTTATCTTTTCTCTAGTTCATCTGTTGCACTTGTACACTCATACACCTATATCATAGTAACATATTTTATTAAAGACTTCTTATTTCAGCATAAATCAAAAAGATTTTAAAAAATCTATTCACCCCCCCCCCCTCTAGAGTTTGTCAGAGCTTTTCCTATCTTTCACCATGCATTTGATAATATTGTTGATATGTGGTTACATAGAATTGATTTAATGAGTGAGTATTCTCATGTGATTACTCTTAGACTATCTAATTTTTACCATCATTAATCCTCCAATATTACTTTATCCAATTAGTCCCAATAGTGTAATTTAGATTAACAACCCATTTTAATTATAGGTATGATAATAGAGTGAGAGTGAGTATGAGTACTTGAAAGGATCCTGAGGAATACGACACGAGATGTAGATTTCTCCTATACTATGATTGATAGGTGCACTTTCCTGAGATTAAAATCAATTTGCTTTTACTTATCTACATAGTTTATACTAGGGTAGAAATGATCGCATCAAGTTTATAACATCAAGTTTTTTGCATCGTTGCCGGGGATTCGTTTTCAATATTTTAAAAGTTTAAACTCTATTAATCTACCAATTTTATTTGATTACTAACATATAATTATAAATTAATTTATTACATAATTATATCACTTAATCTCTGTTTTGTAGTCTGTTAGTCTATGACCTGGGGGAGATTCTGGGATAACACCATTTCATCCTAACCCGGAATGGATTAATCGCAACACCTCATAAAGGAACATGAGAACTTATAACACAAATAATTCAAACAGACTTTCAGAAGAGGAAACCATAAACTTAGGAGATCATCATCCAGATATCATGACAAATCAGAAAGAGCAAACCATGTCTGACTTTGCTAGACCTAATCTCCAGGGTACTGGGTCAAGCATCGTTAGACCACCAATTGACGCCAACAATTTCGAATTAAAGCCTAGCATTATTTAAATGGTTCAATAGTATGTCCAATATGATGGCCTGTAAGATGAAGATCCCAACACACATTTTGCCGGATTCTTGGAGATATGTGATACATTCAAGATCAATGGCGTTACCAAAATCAGTGGTTAAACTATTTACCTAGAGGGTTGATCACTACATGGGATATGATGGTTGAAAAGTTCTTGATGAAGTATTTTCCACCGACGAAGACTGCAAAGCTAAGGAATGACATTTCTACATACGTTCAATCAGAATCTGAATTATTGTATGACACATGGGAACGATTCAAGGATCTATTAAGGAAATGTCCCCATCATGCATTACCTTCCTGGCTTCATATTTAGACCTTCTACAATGGTCTCAATCCAACAACTAAACAGATGATCGATGCAGCTAGTTGAGGCATCTTGAATAATAAGACACCAAAAGCGGCTCAAGAGTTGATAAAAGACATGACAATAAACAACTATCAATGGACTACCGTAAGACAAAAGCCTAATAATCCTATAGGAATCTACGAAGTGGATGCAGTCACCGCCTTAGCTATTCAAGTGGAGAAGCTTCATCAGAAGATGGATAATCTATCTTAAGCATCACCCTCCATGGTACCTCAACAATGGGACCCTTCATTTAGTGGAATGTATGGTTGGGAACCTCAAGTGCATGAACATGTTGACTATATGGGCAATAATACCAGACCTCCCTTCAACCAAACAAACAACCCATATAGTTTTACATACAATCCTGGATGGTGGAACCACCCCAATTTCTCTTGGGGAGGACAAGGAAATCAAGGTAAGCAACCTGCGTTTGGACAACCACAACAACTGGAGCAAAAGAAGCCAACATTAGAAGATGTACTCACCAAGTTCATGCAAACAACAGATGCAACTTTACGGAATCAAGAGGGTTCTATTCGGAATTTGGAGAATCAGATAGGTCAACTCGCAAGAATGGTATCTGAAAGACAACAAGGAACACTTCCAGGTAATACAGAAACAAACCCAAAAGAGCATGCAAAGGCAATCAAATTGAGGAGTGGAAAGGAATTACAAGACCAAAGGCTTACAAAGGAAGCACCCCAAGAGGAATCTAGTGGCGAAGGACAGAACGGGATGAATTCAAAATCGAAGGAGTATCAACAAGCAATACCATATCCAGCGAAGTTGAACAAGGAGCGCATGGATGCGCAATATAGCAAGTTCTTATCTATGTTTAAACAATTAAATGTTAATTTATCTTTTTCTGAAGTTATTCAAATGTCGAAGTATGCTAAATTTCTAAAGGACTTGATCTCAAATACAAAGAAAATAGAAGAGTTATCTTTAGTAACACTTAGTGAAGAATGTTTCGCTATTTTACAAAACAAATTACCACAAAAACTTAGCAATCCTGGTTCATTTTCAATTCCATGTTTAGTTGGTGATTTACAAGTGAATAAAGCTTTAGCTGACTTAGGAGCTAGTACAAACTTAGTGCCTTATAAAATATATTTGAAACTAGGTCTAGGAGAACTTAGCCCTACTCAAATGAGTATTCAATTAGCAGATTGTTCGATTTAGTATCCTAGAGGAATAGTAGAGGATGTATTGGTTAAGGTGGATAAGTTTACATTCCCCGCCGATTTTTTTATTCTAGATATGGATGAAAATATAGAAGTGCCACTCATACTAGGTCGTCCATTCTTAGCCACTTCTGGAGCTCTTATTGACGTTTTTGATTGTAAATTAGTTTTGCGAGTAGCGGAAGATGAAGTTACTTTTCAAATCAATAATACAATGAAGTAATCTTTGGATAATGATGATTGTTGCTATTTTTGTCATATTGTTGAAAATATTATGACTTCTATAAATTCTGAATTATATTATAGAGATCTTTTAGAGATTTGCATCACTAATAGTTATCTAGAAGAAGGAAAAAATCAAGATATTGGTGAACATTTATATTATCTAGATAACTCTGTTTCGATGAATAGGAAGCTTGAGTATAGTTTGATTACACAAGGAGATCTTGAAGTTCTTAAGAATAATACTAAGGATCCACCGATAATAGAACTTAAGAAATTATTGGATCATCTTGAGTATGCATTCTTAGGATCTAATTCTTCTTTCCTAGTTATTATTTCTTCTAATCTTTCTGAAACTGAAATGCAAAAGTTAATAACTGTGCTGAAAAAGTATAAAGGTGCTATAACATGTCAAATAACTGATATAAAAGGTATCAACCCTAGTTTTTACACTCACAAGATCCTTTTGGAAGAAAACTACAAGCCTTCTATTCATCCGCAACGTAGGCTAAATCCAAATATGAAAGAGGTAGTGAAGGCTGAGATTGTTAAGTTGTTAGATGTTGGAATGATATACCCTATTTCGGATAGTTCATGAGTTAGTCCTGTACAAGTCGTTCCTAAGAAGGGTGGTTTAACAGTAGTAGCAAATGATAAAAATGAATTGATTCCAACGTGAATAAAAACAGGTTGGCATGTCTGTATTGATTATCGGAAGTTAAATGATGCTACTAGAAAAGACCATTTTCCTCTAAACTTTATTGATCAAATATTAGAACGATTATTAGGCCATTCTTATTATTGTTTTCTAGATGGATTATCTGGGTATTTCCAAATCCCTATAGTACCAGAAGAGTAGGAGAAAACAACATTCACTTGCCTATTTGGTACTATTGCCTATAGACGTATGTCATTTGGTTTATGTAACGCACCCGCCACTTTCCAAAGGTGCATGCTAGCTATATTTAATGAGTATGTTGAAGATTTTATGGAAGTATTTATGGACGATTTTTCTGTGTTTGGTGATTCTTTTGATTTGTGTTTGAGAAATTTAGAAAAAGTTCTGAGGAGATGTGAGGAAACAAATCTAGTACTTAGTTGGGAGAAGTGCCATTTTATGGTGCAAGAAGGGTTAGTACTTGGCCATAAGATCTCAAGCTAAGGAATTAGAGTGGATAAAGCGAAGATTGAAACCATAGAAAAATTACCACCACCAACCTCCGTTAAAGTAGTGAGAAGCTTTTTAGGTCATGTCGGATTCTATCGCCGGTTCATTAAAGACTTCTCTAAGATAACTAAACCACTTACTAGGCTTTTTGAGAAAGACACACATTTTATTTTTTATCAAGAGTGTCTGTAAGCTTTTGAGTTTTTGAAAAGAAGATTAATTAATTCCCCTATTATGATTGCACCTGATTTTGCTCAACCTTTTGAGATCATGTGTGACGTAAACAGTTTTGCGGTAGGGGTTGTTTTAGGACAACGCCAAAACAAACACTTTCACCCTATATATTATGCTAGCAAAACACTTAATAACGCACATGAGAATTATACAACTATGGAAAAAGAACTCCTAGCAGTGGTTTTCGCCTACAAAAAATTTAGATGCTATTTAACATTGTCTAAGGTGGTAGTATACACAGATCACTCTGCCCTACGATATTTGCTTGCCAAAGCGGAAGCAAAACCTCGTTTAATCCGGTGGGTTCTATTATTGCAAGAATTTGTGTTGGGTATTGTATCCACAATATACCAGATTTGAAGAAGCCCCTGAACAAGCTAAGTTGAATTGATAATGTATTTGACGATCTTCTATCAAGTTGTGCTTGCAGCTATTCCATGCTAAGTACACATCAATGTCAGGGTGCAGTGGTTCAATATACACGGGTCTGCGCAACGTAATCCCTCATTGAGTAGATCAGTGTGTTGACTCACGTGTGCTCTCTCTATTGGAGTGTACTTATTTTCAAGTACAGGGTAAAGGTAGATCAAGAGCAGAAGAAGGAGCAAAGATGGGTCAAAGACCAAGTCTTCAAAGGAAGGAAGAGAAAAATCTTCTAAGTCAAAATCGACGGGAATCACTAAGTCATTCCCGCCGACTTCGACGAGAGTCACTTGTGATTCCCGCCGACTTCTTCCGGGTGACAGTTTTCTAACAGGGTTTCTGCCAAGGCAGAATCGATGGGAATCGCTAGTGATTCTCGACGACTTCGACGGGAATCATTAGTGATTCCTGACGATTCGTCGAGTTTCAGTTAGCCTCTCCCGTCGACTTTCTTCGGCTGATATTTCCAGATAGGGATTTTGCCAAGGTAGAATCGACGGGAATCGTGAATGATTCCCGCTGACATCGACGGGAATGACCAACGATTCCCGCCGATTTTGCCTTAGGCGAATTTCCTCGTTCGCTAGACCGAACCAAGATGCCTTGCACTGTTTCGGCCGGGGCTAGGGCTTCTCCTTGTGGGTCCCACAACGATCTTTAGGGTTGGCCTCTAGCATATATATATGCGTATTTTGAACCTCTATAGGCAGATATTCTCGGAAATCAAAAAGAGGCCGAGCGTGACCTAGCAGATCGCGAAAAGCGTCGATCGCCTGTAGCCGCTCGTTCGTCATCACCGCTAATCTCCGATCATCTTTGATCTTCCGACGACAGTACCGAGGCAAGCTGAGCATCTCATGCATCTCTCTTGAGATCTCTTGTCTCTCGATTCGTTGAACAAGACTAGTTCTTCATTCCGAATCGGTGGAGACGATTGATCCGACTGAGATCATTCGTAGACCTTGCTTGCTTCGTCAATAAGTTTGGATCTACAAAGTATCGCCGCCGCAATCACTTACCGCTGCCGATCTTGACAAGATCCTCTCCAAGAGTGAAATCTGGTTGTGGACTCTTCGTAACTTTCAAGAAAGCTTCAACGAACGAAGAAGGACATCGGAATCTCCAAAAGCTTTGTTTGTATTTTCTTTTACATTTAATTTTGGTTTGTTGTAAAGGAATTTTAATTCCTAGTTGTAAGGGTTTGGTGCAACCCGTGGTGGTGGAGTTGTGACTCCTTTATTGGAAGGGTTCCTTCCGTAGTGTGAGGATTGGATTTCAATCCGTTTAGAGAAGTGATCGAGTCGTCCCTTGGTGGGAGATAGGTCGAAGGGGGAAAGTGAACGTACCCAAATTGGGGAACCACTATAATTCTTTGTGTGTTTTCTGTACTCTGTTTGTTAATTTGTGCAGATAAATTTAATTCTACAAAAGACTGCACGACACCTATTCCCCACCCCATAGGTGGATTTAGTCAACACTAGAGACTTTCAAGTGGTATCAGAGGCAGGTTACTCATCAATAAGGTTAATACCTTTAGTAAGATCCTATATCTAGTGCCAAGAAGAAAACAAGACTCAAGCATGGAGCTATACACTGATGTCTCTCCCCTGAGACTGCCTGCCTGCACTAAAGAATTTTATCCCATCTAGAAAATGAGGGTTCAGTTTCATCTGGAAGCCATTGACCCTCGTGCTTTATTCATTGTGGAAGAGGGTCCTTTCATTCCCATGAAGGCTTCTAGTTCTGGAAAAGATCTCCAAATCCCCAAGAGTCCCGCAGAGATGTCTGAAACTGAGCTCTCACTATTCAACTTGGACAAGCTGGTTCGACAGATCATTTCTGATATTTTGTCAGGATCATCTCTTACGAGATTGGATAAGTGTAAGACTGCAAAGTCCATGTGGCAAACTATCTCTAACCTCATGGAGGGAACGAAGACTGCCGGGACTGAATGCCAGTAAGAGGATGAAGCATATGTGGGGGTCCTCGTATCTGAAGATGAAAGTCAAGAACAACCTCTCAATATCAGGGCTCCCGTGTCTCTATCTGAGACTGAAGAAGAGATTGAGGAAAGCAGTTGTGATGAAGCTGAAACATCAGTCTCTGCAGACCATAACTCTAACCCTGATAAGCACAATCAGGATCAGGTATCTTCCTCTTCTTGCTCCCTTCCTCTTGTATCTCCTGAAGATAGGAGAAGTTCAGAGGTTTGTCCATCTTTTAATGCAAGGGAAATTGACAGCTTCAATCAAAAGATTGAAACTCTTGATTCCCTTTGTAGAGCCCTTCAGAAGAGCAACTTGCTTGTTGAGGAACAAGCTAAGGAAATTGCTCAGCTGAGGACCATGATGGACCTCCAATTGGAATCCATCAAGGTGAAGGACTCAAAGATCTCGAATCTAGAGTTTCATCTAGAGACCGAGAAGAGGATAATATCTAATTTTTACAAGATAGATGCTATTAAGAGAAAGGGAGAAAACGGGTGGATCTCGCGAATTATAAAATCTTGGAGAAATGGGGAAACTGTTTACAGACCCCCCACACCGAGTAGGAGGGGCACTCATCATTCCTTTAGGTATGACCATAAGAACAACTATGGTCACTACAAGAATGATCGACCCTCATATGGAAACACCCATAGTGCAAGTGCTGTTATGGCTACCCATGAGAAAATACACATGGCTCATCATGAACCGTTTGTATTTACGGCCTCAGCCCCCTCACTTCATGACATTGCTGGAACCAGCTCTCGCAGAACTTCTTCCCACCCTAGGACAAAGGAAAAGGGAGTTGGCAAACATGTAGAAAGCATCACTGGGGCCCCCGGATGTGTGCTGGCTGAAAAGAAAACACCATCCCCCAGGCCTCATGATACTCACCACATGTTCACCATCAGACCCCCCTCGAGTCTCGGTGGAAAGGGTAAATCTGAGAGCAGTTCCAGCTTTGCCTCTTTCAAACCTAGGGTCATGACTAACTCCGTTAATAGACCTGGTCAGAAAAGGAGGTACAATTTCATGAGTTTTGGTGATGTGCCAGAGTGGGTCACTTTGCCATAGATTGTTGGCACAATCCTTCTATGCCAAGGGCAAGGATATGTCCACATCCTTTGGCAAGAGACAGCCTTCCTGACAGAAATCCTGTAGGAAGGCATGCTGTATTTTATGCTGACAAGAACCTAGTACCCAATACCTATTGGGTTCCTAAGGTAAGGTAATTTTTTTTTTGTAGGATAGTCTAGGTACCCATGGACATGATGAGACCTAGACAAGAGATGTTCCAGGCTTGCCATGGAACAAGAAAATGGGATAAGAGATAATGCTAATTACAGTGTCCTACTTGTACATGATACCCGTCGTACTTCAAATAGTGGATCCGAATGATCAACCTAGTAATCCCAGGAAGAAGGGATGGTAGGAAAAACACTTCTGGGACGTGCCAATTCCTCGGAAGAAGGCTTAATTCATGGAACAGTAAAAAGCAGAACTGTATCGCAACCTCCACGACTGAATCTGAGTACATCTCAGCAGGCAGCTGTTGCGCACAACTTCTATGGATTAGAAATCAACTCGAAGATTATGACTTGTAGTTCAGAGAAGTTCCTATGTATTGCGACTCCTCGAGCGCTATAACAATTGCGTACAATCCTGTGTCGCACAGCAGAACAAAGCATATTGAAGTGCGCTAACACTTTATTCGGGAGCATGTGGAAAACAAAGATATATCTCTCTACTATGTCCCCATGGATAAGCAGATTGCAGATATCTTCACAAAGCCCCTAGACAAGGCCAAGTTCAGTCTCTTCAAAACTGAACTCGACATGCTGAACTATGAAGATTGAAGACTGAAAGGCTCAAGGCTCTTGGATCAAGGGGGAGCATCTGCTAGGAACTCAAGATCGAGCACGGATGCAGGAAATGAGGGGGAGCATTATGCTCCAAGTAAAGTCCCAAATTTATAGAAGCCGAAAAGGGGGAGATTACCCTCTCGGCTAAGGCTAAGGTGGCTGCCAATGTTAAGTATGCTCTCAGTAAAATGGTAATGAATTTCACTCTCAACTGAATTTTCATTTTATGATTTTCATTCCCATCTATTCTATTCATCTTAGCTTGTAGGGTTTAGGCTTCTTCAAATAGGGGGATATTATTGGGTATTGTATCCACAATATACTTGATTTGAAGAAGCCCCTGAACAAGCTAAGTTGAATTGACAATGTATTTGCCAATCTTCTATCAAGTTGTGCTTGCAGCTATTCCATGCTAAGTACACACCAATGTCAGGGTACAGTGGGTCAATATACACGGGTTTGTGCAACGTAATCTCTCGTTGAGTAGATTAGTGTGTTGACTCACGTGTGCTCTCTCTATTGGAGTGTACTTATTTTCAAGTACAGGGTTAGGGTAGATCAAGAGCAAAAGAAGGAGCAAAGATGGGTCAAAGACCAAGTCTTCAAAAAAGGAAGAGAAAAATCTTGTAAGTTAAAATCGACGGGAATCACTAAGTCATTCCCGCCGACTTCGACGAGAGTCACTTGTGATTCTCGCCGACTTCTTTCAGGTGACAGTTTTAAAACAGGGTTTCTGCCAAGGCAGAATCGACGGGAATCGCTAGTGATTCCCGCCGACTTCGACAGGAATCATTGGTGATTCCCGCCGATTAGTCGAGTTTCAGTTAACCTCTCCTGCCAACTTTCTTCGGCTGACAGTTTTCTAGACAAGGATTCTGACAAGGCATAATTGACGGGAATCGTGAATGATTCCCGCCGACATCGACGGGAATCACCAACGATTCCCGTCGATTTTGCCTTAGGCGAATTTCCTCGTTCCCTGGATCGAACCAAGATGCCTTGCGCTGTTTCGGCCGGGGCTAGGGCTTCTCCATGTGGGTCCCACAACGGTCTTTAGGGTTTGCCTCTGGCATATATATATGCATATTTTGAACCTCTATAGGCAGATATTCTCGGAAATCAAAAAGAGGCCGAACGTGACCTAGCGGATCGTGGAAAGCGTCGATCGCCTGTAGCTGCTCGCAGTTCGTCGTCGCCACTAATCTCCGATCATCTTTGATCTTACGACGACAGTACCGAGGCAAGCCGAGCGTCTCACGCATCTCTCTTGAGATCTCTTGTCTCTCAATTTGTTGAACAAGACTAGTTCTTAATTCCGAATTGGTGGAGATGATTGATCCGACTGAGATCATTTGTAGACCTTGCTTGCTTTATTAAGAAGTTTGGATCTACAAAGTATCGCCGCCACAATCACTTACCGCCGCCGATCTTGACAAGATCCTCTCCAAGAGAGTAATCTGGTTGTGGACTCTTCGTAACTTTCAAGAAAGCTTCAATGAACGAAGAAGGACATCGGAATCTCCAAAAGCTTTGTTTGTATTTTCTTTTACATTCAATTTTGGTTTGTTGTAAAGGAATTTTAATTCCTAGTTGTAAGCGTTGGGTGCAACCCGTGGTGGTGGAGTTGTGACTCCTTAGTTGGAAGGGTTCCTTTTGTAGTGTGAGGATTGGATTTCAATCCGTTTGGAGAAGTGACCGAGTCATCCCTTGGTGGGAGATAGGTCGAAGGGGGAAAGTGGACGTACCCAAATCGGGGAACCACTATAATTCTTTGTGTGTTTTTTGTACTCTGTTTGTTAATTTGTGTAGGTAAATTTAATTCCGCAAAAGACTGCACGACACCTATTCCCCCCCCATTTGTGGATTTAGTCGACACTAGAGACTTTCAATTTGATTTGGAAATTAAGGATAAACGAGGAGAAGAAAACTTAGCGGCAGATCATCTCTCACGATTAGAAAATCCGCTACGAACAATATTAGATGAGTCTGAGATTAGTGATACATTTCCGGAGGAATCGCTGTTTGCATTATCTACAAATATAATTACTGATTATCCTTGGTTTGCCGAATATGCAAACTATCTTATGGCTAAGTTCCTTCCAAAAGGTTTTTCATATCAGCACAAAAAGAAAATTTTCTCTAACTTGAAATATTACTTTTGGGAGGACCCGTATCTTTTTCGGATATGTGTAGTGTAAGACCCCCTTTTTTTTTCTTTTTCAACCACCGGGGTCTTAGCCAAGAATTTCTGCTTTGCGGTGGCACCGACTAACGGGAAGGCTGCCACTACAAAATGCCAATTCTGCCGACCCTTTTCGATCACAAGAGAGAGAAGTAAGTATACACTGAATGTAAATAAGTCCACAGAAACACATATGAATAGAAATCACAACAAGTCCATCAATAGATAATAATAGAAAGTATACAAAGATCAGCTCAGATGAAATATAGAAAAAATGGGCTCAAGCCCGGTATATCAGAGTCCTCACTACAAATCACTCATCGCGGAAGCTATAAAAACACTAATCACTCATGGAGCTGGGAGCTGGTCAATAGTACTCCGGTGCTAGACTGTCCCACCTCCATTCGCACCGGTCTCTGTGGCTGCTCCCCCGTGCTGGGCTCCACGATTCCCTAAAATGATGCAGTTTGAAAACTGTTAGTCATAAAGACTAGGCCCTATCATCCCCTACCACTTCCCCCATGGCTCCTAGGTACCGAGCAGAGAGGAAGAAAGGGAAGGACATGAAGGTGGAGATTAAATCAAAGAAACAGGTGGCAGCAGAACTAATCTAGCAATTCTATAATAAATAATGGCAAAAATAGAAAGTAGGAAAAGTAACCTTAACTTATGTGCGGAAGCGCATAAGCCAAGGGATATTCTGCAAGGCTCCCATCGTATAAAGTTTCCCATACCACTTATACGTTGGGATGTCGGTTATCAAACAACAGCATATATATATTGAATTTAACCTTAATTTATAAACTTGCCCAAACAAGCTTATAGACCAAGGGGTCGTTTTGCAAGTCGTAATGTATAAGCGTCTCATTCCACTTATACTTTAGGTGTCAGGGGTTAAATGAATCGATTATGCTATGACATGCAAGTGGGTATGATGGAACATGCAAGTACAACTCACACACCCGACTCTGTGCACACAGACCTTTAGTTTCCCCTTTCGGAGCCGTTACCTCCCAGGATATCTCCGTAGTGGCAGACGGAAGCGGTGGGTTGGACCTCGCCCACCTCTAAACTAGTAAAGCACTACCAGTCAGATCTATCGTACGCCTCAACGCTTGGTGCACGAAGCAGACTCCTGCGTACTCTTGCCGGCTGGCGCACCGGACTTCTGTTGGCAAAGTGCTAACAACACTTGCTGAGTCAGCGTATATGCATCGGTGCATCGACCCTCCAATACCGAAGACCCACCACCTTAATTTTCTTTCCTTTTATGCACATGCAAGTTTAATCGTAATCAAACAAAAACCGAGCCGAAGCTCCCCGGACCAAAACATCCGTCTCTTAACCAATCGAGCCGAAGCTCCCCGGACCATTCCGTCCGTCTCTTAACCAACCGAGCCGAAGCTCACCGGACCATTCCGTCCGTCTCTTAACCAACCGAGCCGAAGCTCCCAACAATCTTCTTGTGCTAACAGTGTTTGTGAAATGTGAGATCCTAATTACTAAGTTACTCTTTTCAGTTTGTTATTGCAGTTTACGTTAACCCAGGACTGCCCCAGGTATTTCCTGTGAAGGGCTCTCAAAGGGCACTAGGAACTATGATGGTAGCTAAAGACCATCGTTCCCTTTTGCAAGGTACTTCTTGTTATTGGTTGATTCCCTTTACCCATTCCCTTCTCATTTTACGATAGACTATCCTAGGGTGATTTTTAACCTTCCTCTCTTCAGGAAAGACGATCTTTCGTCGAACCCGAGCACCTCTTAACTCTAGCCAACACCACTTTTCACTACTCTTCATATCATTCTATTGTAAAATCATTCAAATCTATCCACCCAAACAAAATGACTAACTCCAACAACTATCCCAGATCATGTCCTATTACAATTTAACAATTTGCTATATGCAGACCAACCTAGGCTATATGTCAAACCAGTTAGGAAATGATCCAATACTCATCCAAATGCCCTAACTTATTTACTGGAGGTATATCATGATATGATTAGCATATAATCAGAAAACTATAATTTTCATAATTTATCTGGCATTTAATTAATTTCCTCAAAAATTTCATGGGCTACTGGTTTGAACATGAACTACCCTAAGTACTCATGCAAGATGTCCAACAAAATTATTATAAATATTTTGCTATATCAAAATGATAAATCCAAAGCATCACAATTTTTCTATCATCAAAAGAGCACTAAAACTATTTTAGCAATATTTTCTATCTTTTATCACTTATGAATCAAGTATAGAGAATATATATCCAAAAATTATAAATAAATTATATTATGCAGGTACAACCTTAACAATAGCATTGGTCAAGTTTCATAATTTTTTAGCAGCAATATCATCCATAATTAATTTTGAAAGCATAAGACCCCTTTTCAACATTTGTGAAGGAAGTACTAGATTTACTCAACTAAAAATTATACAAAAATTCAGGAGCAACAATTCTGACCGAGAACATTTACTTCCAAGATTTCATGGGGTTTAAAAGAACAAAAATATTCAAATAATTAAAACATCAATTAGGGCTATAACAATTGCTACAAATGAAGTGCTAGAAATAGACATCATAAAATTTCAGTAAAATTGCTATAGATTCTTACCGCCCCAAAACTTACTCTACCCGAGTTTCACAGCTTTTAGATAATGTTTAGTGACAGATTTTACTTATTTAGTATTTTACCCTAAAGCTAAGGTTAGGGTTTTGAGGTATCTACCTGTCTCCAAATCATCCAAGATTCCATCCAGATGATTCATATCATACTAATGTCAACTCTACTAAATTTCAAGGTAGTACGAGAGCAATTTCCCACTTATCATTCACAACCCTCAAAACCCTCCATTTAGTATTTGAGTTTGGATCCTAGGGTAAACCAACCCTAAACCACACCATTTTATCCAAGTGGGTTATAATAACCCTTCCAAGTCAGTGGTCAAAATATCAGCTTCTGTTGAGGTGACTTGACCGCTCCAACTTCTTAGTGCACTTTTACTCAAAAACACCTCATTAATGCCTAGTTTAGGATAGGTGGTTTCCTACCCAAAACTCATCTAAATGAGTTGGAATTTTGTACAAAGCTAGGTTTTATCGCCAGGGACCACTTACCAAAATTTGAGAGGGTTTGGATTTCATTTGACCACTTAAATAAATTCTTCTAACTTAATTAAATTTAAACAAAACCCTTAGGCAAAATGTCTCCAAAAATTCCCATTTTTGGACAAACTCTAGGTATGGCTAAGGGTAACTCCCTGCCCAAATTTCAGGTCATTTGGACAAGGGACGAAGCGTGGGCATTCATTTTAATTCCTGCCCAACTCTAGGTACAACCCCAACTAAAACACGTGCTGCGGTCAAACCGCTTACCCAAACGAGTTGAAATCAATTTTAAATTTATCTAGACTCGAAGGGCTACAACTTTTGTGACTGGCTATTTTTCCTAAATCGGCATTTAGGTACCTCGTTTTGCAGCATTCAAAACGGCCCATTTAATGTAAATTTACCTTATATACTATATACATAATTTTATATCATAAAATGTTTTACTGTTCTTCTTCCCTACCAAACAGAACCCGTAACAGAACTCAGAAACATATATTTTTCCCGTAGCTCTTCCGTGATCCGTCGCCGGCCATCTGGTCACTTCCCTGGCCAGCCAGCCACCACCACCACCTCCGTCGAGGCGATGGCTATCGGTCGGCGGTGGTTTGGCCGCCGGAGGTGGCGGTTTTCGGCGTACTCGAAAAACATATTTTTTCATGGTTTTTCCATGAAAACACGAGATAGGTCCGACTCTATTGAGCACGAACTTCTTTTCTAAGATCCTAAGATCTACCCACAAAAGAAGAAGTAGAGGAGGACCTTGTTCGTGGTTTGGAGGCGAGATGAACGTCGGATTGTCATGGCGCAGTGATGGCGTTCCCGAACTTCTCCAACAGCAAGAACAATATCTCAAATCCATTTGGTCAAGAGTGTAAACTTCTCATCTTGCTCTAAGGGGGCTTTTATAGATCTCCAAGTGGAGAGGGGAAAGGGTAAAGCATTCATGGCCACGAATGCTCTCTCTTAATAATATTTCAGTTACGGTGGAGGGAGAGGAAAAGGTGGAAGATGAAATGGCTGATCCAGGTGGCGATTTCCTATTGGGTCAATGCTTTCTCTTTCTTATTAAGTAATTAGAGAAGGAAACGACCCATTTAATACTCCTGGTGTAACTTTCCATACCAGAATTTATTATAACGCGTGTTTGAATAATTTCGGGCCTGAACCGACGTTTCGGCCTTTGTCACGGGTGTGACACGTAGGTCACAGCCATGACAGTCCCTTGTGGAAAGTTTTGAGTTTGCCGATCGTCTACCTGTGATTGACAATCGTCGAAGGTGGGTCACGCCCTAGGTCACGGGCGTGACATGTTGGTCACGGGCGTGACAGGCCGAGTTGCAAATTCTGCGCTCGCCGATCATCTTCCTGAGATCGACGATCGTCGAAGGGGGTCACGTCCTAGGTCACGAGCGTGACACGTAGGTCACGGGCATGACACGTAGGTCACGGGCATGATAGGCCCGGGTTGTAAATTCTGCGCTCGCCGATCGTCTTCCTGAGAACGACGATCGTCGAAGGGGGTCACTCCCTAGGTTACGGGCATGACACGTAGGTCACGGGCGTGACAGGCTGGGGTTGCAAATTCTACGCTCGACGATCGTCTTTCTTAGATCGACGATCGTCAAAGGAGTCACGCCCTAGGTCACGGGCATGACGGGTCGGTCACGGGCGTGAGCAACCCGTGACCCGAAATCTTTGTTGATGTATTTCAATTCTTGGGCTTCCTAGGGTTCTGTCACAACAGACCAACTCCTAGGGGTCTAGCCGGAAATGGGATGTTACATGTAGATTACATTATACGTAGATGTGTATCAGCGGAGTAGGGCTAGAAAATCTTGGAGCAGTGTCATTCAGGCCATATAGGTGGTCACTTTGGAGCAAACCGCTCAGCTAAAAAGGTTATTGATTCCATTTTTTATTGGCCCCTTTTTTTCAGGGATGCCCAAAGGTATGTACTTTCATGTGATTCTTGTCAAAAATCAGGTAATATCTCTAAATTACATGAAATTCCACAAAAATTTATTCTTGAATGTGAAGTGTTTGATGTGTGGGGGATTATTTTTATGGGACCGTTTCTAATTTCTTATTGGAATAAATATATTTTGGTGGCTGTAGATTATGTATCAAAGTGGGTAGAGGCGCAAGCTTTCCCTACTAATGATAGTAGAGTAGTTATTCAATTTCTGAAATCCTTATTTGCATGATTTGGCACACAACATGCACTTATCAGCGATAGGGGTACACATTTTTGTAATCTATAGTTAGATAAAGTCTTACAAAAGTACGGGGTCACACATAGGATAGCCACTCCTTATCATCCACAAATTAGTGGTCAGGTTGAAGTTTCAAATAGAGAACTTAAGAGAATCATAGAAAAATCTATAGAAGGGAATAGGAAATAATGGTCTAAGAAACTAAACGATTGTTTGTGGGCATATAGGACCGCCTACAAAACACCCATAAAGACCACTCCCTTTAGACTAGTCTATGGTAAATCATGTCACTTGCCCATAGAATTAGAACATAAATCATATTGGGCAATATGCTCTTTGAATTTTGACACCAATTCTATAGGGGACAAATGAAAACTTCAACTTAACGAATTAGATGAGTGGAGAACAAAGGCTTATGAAAATTCTCAGATATATAAGAAGAAGACTAAATTATTCCATGACCGTCACCTTCGAAAACCGAAGACATTCTAAAAAGGTGACCAAGTCCTCCTTTATAATTCCCGTCTTTGTTTATTCCCAGGGAAGTTAAGGTCTAAGTGGTCCGGACCTTTCCAGGTCAAAGAGGTTTTTCCCTGTGGCACCATCGAACTAACCCACCCTGAGAAGGGAGATTTTAAAGACAACGAGCACCGATTAAAACTCTATTATGGAGAGTTTCCTAAAGATTTCTCTTGCCAAGAATCATGCCTCTGACTAGACTTGAATTAAGCGTAATTTAATAAATTTTCTAAGTTTTATTATTATCGTTGATAGAATTGTAGTTAAAATTTAGTATAAAACATTTTAAAATAACTTAGAAAGTAATTCAATTTCAGAAGAGGACACAGATTTGCACTCGCCCGTGTGCCTTGCCGCGTTCGCGAAATTTTTTTCACCCAGCCGTGTTCAATATGAAACCTGAGTAGGAAATAGTCATCCCGAGCACCACACGGGTGGACACCCACCCGTGTGCGTTGCCGTGTCGCATTCTACTTCCCTCATTCTCATCCCAAACACCACCCAGGTGGACACCCACCCATGTGAGTTGTCGTGTCGCAATAGCTCCACTTCTCTCATACTCCTCCCGAGAAGGACATGGGTCGATACCCAGCCATTTGAGCACCCGTGTAGCGAGTTCGACAAAGCATGATCCCGAGCAAGACACGGGTTGATACCCAGCCATCTGAGCTCATGTGTAGCAAGTTCGACTAAGCATGATCCTGAGCAGGACATGGGTCGATACCCAGCCGTGTGAGCCGTGTAGCGATTTCGACGAAGCATGATCCCGAGTAGGACACGGGTCGATACCCAGTCGTGTGAGCACCCGTGTAGCGAGTTCGACGAAGCAATGTTACCGAATAGAACACGGGTCCACACATGTGCGTGTTGTGGACCGTGTTTGCCTGTTTTCCTATCAGTTTTACCACACGGGTCAACACACGCGTGTGTTGTTGACTGTGTTCACTTGGCGCGCTATGTCCCCATTAATTTTACCACACGTCTTTTCGAGACCCGTGTACTGCGCGGTTATTGATTAATGAACACGGGTCCACACAGGCCCGTGTCGCAACCCATGTTCGAAATATTATATAAGGCCGTGTCATCTTCTTCCTCTCCATTTCCTTGTTTCAGCCCAACTTACAACACCCCTTCACGCCTCGAACTCAGTTGGGATTCATTGCCTTCAAACTTCACGGATCTGTCTCCTCTTACTCTCAACCTATATTCCTAGGAAAATTTTCAATCGTTTTCTTGTTTTTTTCTCAATTCCTATTTTCTTCATCTCCTTCTCATTTTTTTCATTCTCTTCTCATCCTTCTTCACCTTGTCTACATATCATGTCGACGAGACGATCGCAAGGGGGACGCCATCATCGTCCGGATCTCACAGTGTTATCTACAAAAAGGCGCGGCAATGCTACGCATCTGGAGTTTATGGATCCAACTCACATTAATCATTTTAATCGCCTCCAGTCCAAGAAATTTCAAGACATTTGTACTATCGACTGGAGAATTTTAGAGGAGATCCACTTAGCTGCCAAAATTTGAGAGTTAGTGTCTGTTGGGGGGGGCACAATTTTTTGATATTGATGAGTTGGGGTTTAAGGAACTTACTTTAGAGTTTATGTCATCTTTATACCTCAATCTCAGGCCAACCTTTACCGAGACGACCAACACACAGGAAGGGATTATTTCGTTTCGAGTCACGGGCACCACCCATACTCTTTCTCTTCTCCAGTTCACCCAGTATTTAGGGGTGTATGAGGACTCTTTCCTCTATAGTGCTGCATACTCCGACCTTCACCTTGAGTTCCCCTCTAGTGACTATGCCGCTAATATCTGGTCTCGGCTTGCTTTCGATCTATCTCTATATGAGGCCAAGAGGTCTAAGGCCTCTAAGTTGCGTTCACCCGCTCTTCATTATATTCATCATCTGCTGAGTCATACCTTGAGTGGTCGGGGCGAAAGCTCTGGTGTGGTGAGTTGACATGATATTCTTTACCTCTATAGCATGTCTTCGCATTACCATATTCAGTTGGGATATATGTTAGCTCATTTCATTCTTCATCAGGCCGACAATTCCCATATCGGGTCTATCTGTGTAGCGCCCTACATCACACGCCTGGCGAAGAACATGAATATCTTTGATTCCCTTTCCTCGATGACAGTAGTAGAGAGGACAGTTCCTATCGCTATGGCTAGTCTTCGATCACTCTATCTCGTCACTGCACATCAGGGTCAGGGTGGGCTTATTTTTTCTATTGCGAGGCGCGGACCGCAGCCTTCTTCTAATTCTGAAAATTATGACCATGACCTTGACAAGACTTTGATTCCTCCATCCCAAACTACTCATCATCATGGAGAGTCTTCTGCCCCTCCTCGATCGCGCTCTCAGTATTTGCATGATTTCCATCACCTTTATGAGACCGAGATCTCACCGTGCTTATAACATATAGAGGAATCACAGCAGTGGACTGAGGAAGCCATAGCTCAGATCAAGGATCACTTGGAGATCTCCCGTCCATGACTGACAGCTCCTTACCCACCTCACCTCCCCGATGATCCTGCCGACCCACCAGTTTATTTTTGATTTCTTTGTAGTATCATCTATTTGGATATGTATCATCAGCTATTATATGCTATCATTGTGGCTCCTATTTACTTCTTCCGCTCTTCTATTTTATCGATGCTCAGTTCTTTACATATTATTTTTTTTGCTTTATCAGTTCTTCACGTTGCATTGAGGACACTGCAAATGGGGGTGGATATTCTTAAATTCTAATATTTAACTATTGGACATGATTACAATTTGTTAAGAAACAGATCCAAATAAACAATTCTAATATTTTTGTTACTCAATATTGATAAACCCTCCTAATAAATTTGTTTTTGCTTCTTTTTAAGCATCTTTAATTCACTCATTTGGGATTATAACTAGTTAATTTGCTTTGGCAAGCTGATTAAAATGAATTAAAGTAGACTCATTGAGTGTACAAATTTGTTATTAATAATTATGTATAGAAATTCATTGGCTTAATTTTCTCTATATAACTTATTTTTAAGATTAGTCCTTTATATTATTAACTAACAATCACTTTATTCTAGAAAATATAATTATCTATAATAAAGCGAGTCGATGAGTGTAACATTTTGATAGTTTTGTATTAGGGAAACAAAATGAAGAATACTCTTTATTGGACTCTAGAACTTGCCCCTAGCTATCCTCAAAATTCACATAAGTTAATTAGTTAGGGAGGAAAAAAATTAGGCCTCCCATTAGATAGCTTGAGCATTGCAAGCCCAAAACCCTAAACCGTATACCCTTGCACACCCAATTTGGACCTAATCCCTATTTCTTTCGATACACCACTACTAAAATTCACAAAGGCCAAAAATCCTTACCTATTAGCACATCTTTCAATGAGTTTACACCTTTTTCTATGTGATTTACAAAATTTAAACAGATGGTGTAAAGCACTTTGATAAGCTATTTATTGGTGAAGAAAAAAATATGAGTATGTATCAAAGAAAGAAGAAGAAAAACAAAGGATTGAAGAAAGAAAAAAAATACAAAAAAGGGGAGTATAATAATTGAGAAGTCTGGGGGTGCTTTTATAATATTGATGTATGTTAGGGTAATTACATAGCAAGAGGCTCAATAGTGATCTAGGTGTGATAAGAACCATCGAGTTTATCTTTGATTACCCCCACCTATAATTTTTTATCCTAAGCCAAAAAGTTACATCCTAATATAAGTCCTAAGGATCCAACCTTGCTAATCCTAACTAGCACCGTGGAGAGGGTGTGAAAAGGCAAGCTTATGGCTATCAATATTGATACTTATAAGTTTTGAAACACTAATACCTATATTATTAAGATTGTTATTTTCTCCTCACATTTGTTATGGATGATTGTAATTTTATTTCTAGGAAAGAGTGAAAGATAGTTAAGAGATATATGAGAGGAATTTTAAGATAAAGTTATATTTAGAAAAGTATGCTATACTATTTCCTATGCAATTACAACATCAAATTTCTCTTTGAATTCATAACAACCAGCTTGCGGAAGAAAAAATTAATTATTGGTATCCAAATGCTTGAATTAGTTTGTTTAGGGACAAACAAACACTTAAGTCTGGGGGGTATTTGATGAGTACAATTTTATAAGTGCTTGTTACTATCATATTTGTAATCATGTCCACTATTATCTATCTCTATTTGTTATAATTGCATGAAAATAGTTAAGAATTTGAATTATCATGAATAGAAGAGCACATTATAGATTCTCCTCTATTTCCTTTATTAAGTTATTTATTTATTCATCTTCGTAATGCAGGTATAGCAAGTCCTTGGAACTAAAAGTCTTTGAGCAAACAGAGGTGTCCACAGATCCAACATAACTGATGGCAAAGGTCTTGGCTCGAAAGATCACAAAGCTTGGAAGAAAAGGTGTAATAATTTATACTAGAGCACCACAATGGTAGGGACATGCCCATGTCATTACCCGTGTCCTTATCGGGATGAATCAAAGGTCTGATGACCAACCCGTATGTGGGGCCATGTAGAACACATGGCTGTGTTACTAGCCGTGTCAAATGACACGACTCACGACCAGTCACATCTTTTCATTTCAAACCACTGAGACACACCATTTCCTACCCTACACGGCCTGTGACATGGCCGTGTTGGAACCCGTGTTCAACCTGTTTGCAAGAAGACTATAAAAACCTGTGCAAAAAATAGAAAAAGGACTTTTTGGATAAAAGGACTTGGAGAATTTCTGGAGGACAAAAGTGGAGCACTCAAGCGAATGGAAAATCGAAGGAGATAATCCGTATGGTTTTAATTTTTATGTATCTCTTTTGATTTCCTCCTTCTCTTAGTGGATCTAAACTTTATTTTACATTTCGCTTGATACTTGTTTTTTTTCGAACTGATTCAGTAATCATGTATGTTTATTTTCATTTACGATTCGTGGTATTTTATTCGTATGTGTGCTTTCAAACAAAGAGTTTGATCATAGATTTGATGTTAGTTTTTGTTTTATATGAATCCCAAACTTCTAGATTGATAAATTGGATGTTTGTGATGATGGTTTATAATTTCATTCTCTGGTGTTCTTTCTCTTTGTATTTCAAATTTCATGATTGAAAGATATGTTATTTTGGTTTCTTGGCAATACAAATAATGGATTCATGGTATCTTAGAGATAGGATTTCATGGATTTATGTATTAGATAGGGTTACCTTATATTAATGCAAATTTAAGTGTTGTGAATAGTTTGAGAGAAAATGTACTCAACTTAAGTTTAGGTATTGAATTGCTTGAGAGAGAATTTGATAAAGATTGAACCCTTATAATACCACGTATTTGATAATATTGTTGATATCTGGTTACATAGAATTGATTTAATGAGTGAGTATTTTCATGTGATTACTCTTAAACTATCTGCTTTTTACCATCCTTAATCCTCCAATGTTACTTTATCCAATTAGTCCCAATAGTGTAATTTAGATTAACAACCCATTTTAATTATAGGTATGATAATAGAGTGAGAGTGAGTACGAGTACTTGAAAGGAACCTGAGAAATACGACACGAGATGTATATTTCTCCTACACTATGATTGATAGGTGCACTTGCCTGAGATTAAAATCAATTTGCTTTTACCTATCTACATAGTTTATACTAGTGTAGAAATGATCGCATCAAGTTTATAACATCAGCCCCCTTTTATCAAATACTCAACCTAGAAACGTGTTTGTTGTATGAGACATCCAAACCTGTTGCTTTACTCTCTATGTTTATGTACATTTGCATACAAAGTGCTGACCTGCAGGGTGATGGAGTGCCCCGGAGTCCACTAGGGACGTCCGGGAAGAGATGTGTCTGTTACACAATTGTGGTCAGCCTTTGCCGAACCACGTTACCATAAATTTTATAGGGCAAGGATCGCAAGCGGGAGCAAGCTTGCCGGCCAAAAGGGCCAAAGCCTCGTGATGTGTACCCTCTTATATTTACTTATGTGTTATTGAATATTATGCTCCATGAACTGTAATCCGACTTGCATGCCGAAGTAGACTATGAGTGCTAAGACACGTTTCTCTATTTGTTGTTGTTATAGTTTTTGGCATTTTTGTTTGTTGTAATACCTTAAGGTCATTTTGGACTCCTATGGTTGTAGATAACTTCTAGTTTGTGGTGTGTTTTCGCTGTCTAGTTTTTTGAGTTTTGAGATGGGTAGTTCTTTATATTACTTTATAATGCTAAAGTTGTGGAGTCTATATGTTGTGGGGCCCCGATCGGACCAATATTATATTATCATTATTGGGGTGGTGTTATATTTTAGTATCCGAGGGAGGCTAGTGTCCAAGGTAAGGTTTAGTGGTCGATTTAATGCGATCAGATCACGTAAAGAAGTTATCCACATAAGAGTATTGCGGGATCGTGAGTGTCCTTGTCTTTGAGTTTTGCGAATAGAACCTGATTCATGTTTTACCTTCCTTTTGCTATGAGTGCTAGCGACGAGGCGAGGACATTGAGGCCACGAGAGGAGCCTTTGGCGAGCAGTGCTATTGCTTCAGGTCCTATGGGCATGGGTGTATCCCCAGCCGATTTTTGTCGCATGTTAGCATAAGCAATGGTAGCGGCCCAAGCGGCGGCGACAACACAAGTTGTGATCCCTACTGCGCAGGTAAAAACTCCCGTTACCTCAGATGTGATACCGGTTGTACTAGGCGGAGGAGCCAGGCCTGTAGAGCCGTTGAATGAGAGAGTTGTCGTCGGTCAAGGAGACCAGTAGATGAAGTATTTCCTAAGTTTCCATCTTCCAACGTTCAAGGGGGTCGGCACACCGACTGATGCCGAGGACTGGTTGGCAAGGATTTAAGAATTCTTGAGAGCGGCAGAAACACTAGAGGTTAAGCAATCCCAATTCACGACCTTCATGCTAAAAGGTGACGCAAAACTATGATGGGTGAGCAATAACGACAACCAGTTTCCTGGACCAACCCCATTTATTGGGTCCATTGATCCCAATCTCCTGAATTTAAAGGACTAGCAAAACAAAGTATACACATGTTATGATCTAACCTATGTTTAGGGTTAATGATTGCAGTTTGTCCTGATAAGCTATGATGGGATAGGTTGTAATGACCCGATCCGTTACATGACGTATACTAGAAGGTCTGGCCGGGGCCCCACACCATATGCCACAAACAGATGGTGAAGTTACAGGTTAATACCAAATCATAAACGCATCCTAACTCAAAGCATGCTAGCAGAAGCTTAAGGTTAACATTGAACTCAAACATAAGGAATGTCCACTATATATAAACTTCACATTTATATATATACCCAAAGGAATGTACCAAATACACAACGTTAGGGCCTTAAGGCCTTACAGTTGAACTTAACAAGTGTGGATTACAAACATCGGCACGTAGGCCGGCCACACATGAAACAAAAGAGCTTCGCTCAGCCTTCGAGGGCCAGCAACAGCAGTAGCAAGGGCTTCAGCCCGCTATTTCCCGCTCGGCTCTCCAGCACCTGCACAAGGACAGCCCACTGCAATAGTGATAAACAAGGCACACAACCATATATATATCAAACATATATATATAAGCATATATATCAAACAATACCCATATATATATAAGACCCTACCCCTTTCCCGGGGCAGTGGTATTCCTTCCCTGCAGGCATAGCTTTACACAAGCATATATATATCAAACAATGTGCGGTCACACACAAGCAACATATCACAATCGTCAGCCATGCGGCCCGACGATCCGTGCACTCAGGGCACATTCTTGGTGTACCAGAGAACCAAGGTCCCACAACCGTTCACGGGCCGAAAACCAACGGTATTGAGCATTTAGTCTTAACGGTGCGCAGGCCTAAGACTCTCATTATGCCACTGACGAAAGCTCAATGCCTTGACGCTCTCTTGTACAGTCAACATAACATAGGTACAAATCAACCACCCCCCTTATTCAAGTCGCCTTGCCATCACTGATTACAGCGTACCCAAGGCTTTGTTAGAAGGCGCGGGTCGGTTTCACCTTTCCTGTTCGACAAGAAGCCTTTTTCAGAGCTCGCATCTCTCAAGAACTGGCTTCACAATCCAAAAGAGGAGATAATGCCAGTGTTCCTCGCAATCGCTTGGCAGGTTCAACAGAACTCACTTTGTGCACCCAAACTCAACCCAAACATAGCATACAACACAATAATCACGCGGGTATTTTCCTGGAATTTCATTCCAGTACTTCATGCTACTACCCTTCACTGGCAAAACCCATCGACTCCTCAAACTACATGTTTATACGCGGAGTCTTCTCCGGTGCGCAAGATGCAACATCACCAATCCAGACAAACCTGTCTGGATGGGCTTCACACAGCATGCCTATCCCGTACTACACATTTTCGGGTTTATATGCAAGACTGGGGATTATATGAATCAACCCAAGGAAATCCCTCAACAGCCACCTTTTGGTGGGGGAAATCCACAAACATGCCAAAACAAGGACTTCACATGTCCAAGAAGGAAGATCGTTACCCTTGATGATCTCTTAGGAGCCATGGAATTCTACCTGGATAGCAAGCACCGCAACGCTCTCGACTCCAGAAAGCTAGACTCGGCTCGCAATTCCGAACGTTGAAGCTCCACTGGCGGCCGGATCTCTTCTTCTTCCTTCTCCCTTTCTCTCTCCAATCTCTAGCTTTTAGAAAGAGGATAGCTAAGAATAAATGAGAGATAAACTCTCAATTCTTGGACTTAACTCGGCTGGGAGAAGCCTGGACTCTTAGATCCCATTAGAAGGAAATGAACGGCCACAAATTGCCAAGAAATATCTAATTTTGGGCTGACACGGCCTGTAACATGCCCGTGTCATAGGTCGTGTACTGTAAGCGGTACGCGAACCGACTTATCCCAACCAGGACACGGGCTTAGACATGCCCGTGTCAAGCCCCTAGCCAAATCCGAGCGGGACACGACCTCGGACACGCCTGTGTCCCTGGCCATGTCACCTCTCGACGATCGTCGACTGTATTATGTTGAGTACTCGACTCAACGCACACAATAAAGGACACGCCCTGGGACGCACCTGTATCCAAGGCTGTGTGCCTCACTCAAGACACTCTCGAGCCCCACTCGAGTACTACTCGGCTCACTCGAGAACCCAGAGCTGGACATGCCCCAGGGACACGCTCGTGTCCGAGGCCGTGTCAACCAGCCTGAACTTCAAAGTGAAATTTGGGATGTTACAACCCTCCCCTCCTTATAATAAATTTCATCCCGAAATTTGCTCACAGCAAGGAAATCCAGCAAGCTCAATGTTATATCTTCAAAATGACCATTACCATAAAAGACGCACATTACAACAGTTTAAACAAACAACTCGGGAAAAATCAACTTGCATGGTCTACTCCCACTCCCATGTTAGCTCTTCACGAAAACAATTGTCCCACCGGACTTTGACCAGCCCTATTGTTTTGTTTTGCAACTATTTATCGGCTCTATCTTTGATCTGAATGGGTCTAACCTTTGTCGTTAGCCCATAATCGACCGGTATACGATCATTCTCAATCACTTGAGCTTGATACTTGATGGCTTTTCGAAGCACTGAGATATGGAACACATCATGCAAGCCACTCAATTCTACCGAAAGAGCTAGCCGATAGGCAGCTTCCCCAACTCGTTCCACCACTTCAAACCGCCGAATCCGGGACATGCCTTTGAAGGGTTTGATCTTCAAATATACCCAATCGCCCACCACAAACTCCACGTTCCAGTGCTTGGCATTGTAGTATTTGGCTTGCCTATCCTGGGCTATCAATAGCCTCTCCCAAATAGAGCGTATTGTCCAAGTAGCTTCTTCGACTTCCTTACGTGGATAGACTTTCAATTTTCCTGCTTTCGCCCAAGCTAGCGGTGTACGACATTTCCGACCATACAAAGCTTCATAAGGAGCCATACCGATTCTCTCTTGGTATCTATTATTGTAGGAAAACTCCACCATATAGAGATGATCTTCCCATCTCTTACCAAAATACAAGGCGCACATTCAAAGCATATCCTCCATCATCCTGTTGGTTTGCTCAGTCTGGCCGTCAGTTTGGGGATGAAAGGCCGTACTAAATGTTAACTTTGTACCCAACAATCGATGTATTAGCCTCCAATCATTCGATGTGAAGCGCCCGTCACGGTCACTTACGATGCAATGGGGGCACACCATGCAATTGTAATATTTTCTCGACATAAAGCTTTGCCAAAACTTCCACTGAATCGTCTCTCTTGTTCAGTAGGAAGTGATCCACTTTAGTCAACCGGTCTACAATCACCCAAACCAAATCGTTCCCGCATTGAGATCTCGACAACCCGTGCACGAAATCCATCAAAATATCATCAAACTTCCATTCCGGAATAGGTAACGACTTCAGGAACCCTCCAGGCTTCTGGCATTCAGCTTTCACCAAAGCACAAGTTTGACAATTAGCCACATAAAGTGCTATGTCTTTCTTTAATCCTAGCCACCAGAACAACTTTTTCATGTTCTTGTACATTTTTGTGCTCCCTGGGTGAATTGAGTATTTGGTAAATTGAGCCTCATACATCAATTCTTCTCTCAACTTACCCATACTTGGGACGCACAAGCGACCCTCTTTCCTCAAAAGGCCGTCATGCCAGGAGAATTGGTCATTTGAACCATCCTTTGCATAATGTTGGAGACTTTCATCAAGCTCCGTTGCTCGTCGAACCCTGTCCGTAAGGTCATGTTGTACCTCCGCCTAGTTCAAGCATGCATTGACTATGTAATTCTTGTAAACAAAAGAAATCTCTAACGCTTCCAACTCCTAGATCAGACACTCATCATGCATCTGCAACCAATTTGCCCTTACCGGAGTCCTACGACTCAAGGCATCTGTGACCACGTTTCCCTTTCCGGGCGTATAGTGAATATCGAAGGTGTAGTCTCCTAAGAACTCCATCCACCTCCGTTGTTGCATATTGAGATCCTTCTGATCCAATAAGTATTTTAGGCTCTTATGATATGTCAAGATATCCACTTTTACACAATATAAATAGTGCTGCCACAACTTTAGAGCAAAGATCACTGCCGCCAACTCCAAGTCGTGGACGAGATAATTACGCTCATGCACTTTCAACTAGCATTAGCCATAAGCAATTACCTTGCCAAACTGCAGAAGAACGCAGCCTAAGCCGCTCCCTGAAGCATCACCGTAAATCTCATAGTCGTCTGCACCAAATGGCGATGTCAAAACAGGTGCCATGGTCAAACGACTCTTTAGCTCTTCAAAAGCTCGTGCGCACTCCGGTGTCCAAATAAACTTCTAATCCTTTCTCGTCAGTGTGGTAAGAGGCAAAGCGATACGTGAGAAGTTTTCTACAAAATGTCTATAGTAGCCCGCCAATCCAAGTAAACTCCTGACTTCGGCCACTGAAGACAACACCGGCCACTCCTGAATGACACTTATCTTTAACGAATCCACCGCAATGCCCTCTCCACTCTGCACATGCCAAGAAAATCCACTGATGATAGCCAGAACTCGCACTTTGAGAACTTGGCATAGAGCTTATTCCTCCTCAAGGTATGCAACACCAATCACAAATGGTTCGCATGATCAGCTTCAGACTGAGAGTACACCAAGATATTGTCAATGAAGACGATCACAAACAGGTCCAAGTACTCTCGGAACGTTTGGTGCATTAGATCCATGAATACCGATGGCGCATTACATAGACCAAACGACATTATCGTGAATTCATAATGACCGTAGCGTGTTCCAAATGCTGTCTTGGGATTATCACCTTCCCAAATCCTCAGTTGGTAATATCCAGATTTGAAATCGAATTTAGAATAGACGGTTGATCCCGCGAGCTGATCGAACAAGTCATCTATCCGTTGAATCGGATACTTGTTTTTCTCTGTCAGCTTATTCAGTTTGCGATAGTCGATACACAACCGCAAACTACTGTCCTTCTTTTTCACAAAGAGAACAGGTGCGCTCCAAGGTGACATACTTGGGCGTAGATATCCCTGTTCCAGCAACTCTTGCAACTGAACTTTCAATTCTGCCATTTCCTTTGGCACTACGCGATATGGTGAGCGGGCCACAGGTTTCGCACCTGACACAAACTCAATAGCGAAGTCAATCTACCGCTGGGGCGGTAACCCAGGAAGATCCTTAGGAAACACATCAGCAAACTCCGACATAATCGGAACATCACTCACACAAGCCTTTGGCTCAACAGCCTGAATAAGCGTGAAGAATAACTCCGCGCCCTTCCGAACAACATTAACGACTTGGAGCACAGACATCAATGTCCCGCCTACTCCTCGCATACCAGCAAACTTAGTCTCAAGCTCGATATTCTGGCCCAGTGTGATCTCCTCTGAATTGCAATCAATAAAGGCACGCTGCTCTGAGAGCCAGTCCATACCAAAGATCACATCAAATTCCGATATCGGCAGTGCAGACGCGTTCAAACAGAACTCCCGACTTCCTATTTGAACTCCCACATTGCAAGCCCTATCCGCAAGCATCACACTCCCATTTGGTAACAACACCTTCACACTATCTGTCATCACATGACTAGGTACTCCAATTTGAGCTACGAAGTCCTTAGATAGAAAGGAATGCGATGCGCTCGTATCCAATAGTGCTCTAGCCAGACGGTCCCGAATCAGAACAAAGCCTAAGATAAACACATCATACACAAGCCACACACAAGGTATGAAATATAAAAGCAATCAATATATTAACTCGTACCTGTGACGACGTCACTTTGCTTTATGGCCTCATGTTGGCCAAGATTATAAACTCGGGGCTGCGCCTGGGATGCAGAGGAATCCACCACTGCCTTTCCCTTCTTAGCGTAAGACGCTCCCGTCTTCTTTTCCCACTTTGGTGGACCAACCCGACATTCACGGGCTATATGTCCAACTTTGCCACATGTAAAGAATGTACGAGACTCTGGACTTGACGTTGCTCCCGATGTAACTGTATAAGGGGCCTATCAAGACGATTTGGACCTCTTGCTCCACTTCCTTTGGTAGTTTGATTTGTCAGGACGGGGCAATTTGAACTCAGACTTTGCTATAGCCAAGTCCCTCTTTCCTTGTGCCCGTTTCATATCAGCCTCCAGCGCACAAGCATTATCAACCAATGCTTGAAATCTTTGGTTCACCGAACTCGAGAGCAGAATCTCAACTCATCCCGCAACCCTTCATAGAACCTATTTGTTTTTCGTTGTTCATCAGCAAAGATAGACCCCGCATAATGGCCCAACCGAGTAAACTCGTGCAAGTAAGTATCCACACTACTTTCACCTTGCGTTAGATGTTGGAACTCATTTTCCATGACAATGCATTTTGCCGCTGGTAGGTGCTTTTCCAAAAACATTAGCAAAAACTCCTTGAACGAGACTTGTGTCAATTGCTTGCCCGCTAGGTGAAGTAACTCCACCTCATCCCACCACAGCCGAGCCTCTTCTTCCAATAAGAAGGTGCCAAGGTGACCTTTTGAATTTCCTCCATCCATATCGCCGTCAACATACGCTTGACGCATGACAACCAATCCTTTGCTTGCGTTGGGGATCGCACACCCGAAAATGTAGGAGGGTGGAAGCTCATAAATTGCTTCGACTGTCGCTTAGCTGCTCGAGGATCAACAGCCTCGACAGGTTTGGGCCGCACAGAACCCCATTATGGCACCGTTGCCGGCTGCGCTTGCCCAACAGGTTGTGCATGAATCATAGCAAATAGTGTCTCAGCAACTAAGCAGACTGTTTCCACAGAAGGAGGAGGTGTAGGCACCTAAGCTGGTGTCATACTCTCATCAGAATGCTGGGTCTCAGACTGCCCAACACCACTCGGTGTAACACCCCAAATTTCAATTTGGAGTTCAGGCTGGGTAACACGGCCTGGGACACAGGCGTATCTCAGGGCATGTCCAGCTCTGAGTTAACTCGACTGTGTCAGGAGAGCCAGAAAAATTTAAGTCCACAGGCATTGAGAGGCGACACGGCCTGGGACACGGGCGTGTCCCAGGGCGTGTCCTGCTCGGGTTGGTAACCGGGTGGCGTTGAGTGGAATTGAGTATGGAACACGGCCTATTACATGGGCGTGCAACAGCGGCGTGTTCGGCATACGACCAAGAATACGGGCGTGTGCCTTAGCCATGTGCTTCTCGGGAGTGTTGGTCCTGTGTCGAGTGAGGAACACGCTCCTCAACACGGGGGTGTACCAACTGACACAGGCGTGTCAGGGTCTTGACACGGGCGTGTCTCAGCCTGTGTTCTAGTTTGTGTGAGTCAGTTCGTGTACCACTTGCAGTACACGGCCTGTGATACAGGCGTGTCACAGTCCGTGTCCGCCGCAAAATTAGACTTTTCAGGCGATTTGTGGTCGTTCATTTCCCTCATCCTAGATCTAATAACCCAGGGTATTTCCAGTTGGGTTTAACTCCAGGATTGGCATGAAGTTGTCATTCAAACTTGGGCCTTTCTCTTTCTAAAGAGAAGAGAGAGGAGAGCTTGGAGGAGGAAGAAGGAGAAGCTTTCCAGCCGCCAGTTGAGCTTCAGCGGTGCGACTCGAGATCCGAAGCCAGCGTTGTGGAGGCAAGGCCATCATGGTGATTACCATCCGGCTAGTTTCTCCATGGCTCTGAAGCGATCGTCAAGGGTAACAATCTCCTTCTTGGACAAGTGAAGTCCTACTTTATGTATGTGCATGAGATCCTCCACTAAGAGGTGGAAAGCGTAAGCGATTCCAGCGGTTGAATCTGCATTTAGATCCGGAAGTGTGTAGTACGGAATAGGCATGTTGTGTGAATCCCATCTGGATGGATGTCTGGATTGGTGATGCTGCGAACCAGAGAAGACTTTGTGCATAAATCGATTAGCTTGTGGAGATTGTAAGGACGCTTGGGAATTGTGGAAGGATGCTTTGCTTAGCTCCTTTGGTTGGATGCTCGGTGCGAGCTGGTTGATGGAATGGAAAGTGGCACCGTGTGCCTGTGTTATGAGATGGATATGAGATGGATTGCGAGCACCTCTGAGTGGATGGGTGCGAGAGGCCTCCAATAGGGTTTTGGTGGCTGATGCCCATAACCAACAAGTTAAGAACCTTTGAGTGGGTTGGCCACCCAACAAGTTTATTTATAGGATCGGGTGAGCGCTCGATTGGTGGCAATACAGCGGGGCGAGCTCCCTAGGCTTGTTACACTACTTGGGTAGGTCGACTGATAGTGCTCACAGTTGCCGTGAGGTGATTTCCTCTGCGTGAGCTGGGTGCGTGAGGTCTCCGACATGTGTTTGGAGGCTTATGCCCGGCCAACAAGCTAAACACCTCGAATCGGTGGTGGAACCTTGAGGAGTTTGGTACACCATAATCGAGCCCTGAGTGCTTGGAGCACCTGGCTCTGAGGCCGACGTTTGTGATGATGTGTGTGATATATATATGTTGTGCATGAAGGGAAGGAACCACTGACCCGGGTAAGGGGTAGGGTCATTATAATTGGTTAGCTGAATGCTGACTGTTGCTTTGTTTACACACATGGGGTGGATGTCCTTATGCAAGTGCTGCCTTTATTGATGCTGAAATGGAATGAGCGGGCTGAAGCCCTTCCTGCTACTACTGGTAGGCCCTCGAAGGCCGTACGAAGTTTTGGATTTCATGTGAGGCCGGCCTGTGTGCCAAAGTATGAAATCATTTGTTGTAAAGAGTAACTTGTAAGGCCTTAAGGCCGTGAGCGGTGTGTGTTTGTAAACATTCCTGGTGTTGTATATAAATGTGTTATTTATATAGTAGTGGACATTCATGGATTGAGTTCGTGCAACTTTTAAACTTTCACTAGAATGCTCTGGGTTAGGGTGCGATGGTATTTTGGTATTAACATGTGACCTCGCCGTCTGTTTGTGGCATATAATGTGGGGCCTCGACCGGACCTTCTATTATATGTTATTTAACGGATGGGGTCGTTACATTTTGGTATCAGAGGCCTCGGTTTTCCGCTTTCGACTTCGTGGTCGAATTCTTTTGTCGGGTGGCGAGCACGTATATGTGCGAACCGTTTTAACATAATTGAACTCAAGAATGTCCACTAGGAATGTGCGTGTGTGTATTCGGTATGTTTGCCGTTTTGGATTGGAGGTTGATTATTGATATCTTGTTCACATATAGGTGACAGGGAGTGGAGCTGGGTAGTCTGAGCCCTAGCATTCGGATGAGAGCTCAACACCAGCTGAGGTGCCCACACCTCCTCCTTCTGCGGAAACCGTACGCTTAGTTGCGAGGGCAATATTTGTCATGTTTCAAGCATAGTCTATTGGGTAGGCAAGGCCTATAGTGGAGCCAGTTCGGGTTGGTGCGAGGCAAGAGAGTGTTGAAGCTTGGGTGGATGAGCGAGCGACTAACGAGCAACTGAAGCGGTTTATGGATTTTCATCCACCTACATTTGTCGGGGCGAATTCCCCAACGCAAGCGGAAGATTGGATTTCAAGAGTGAAGTGGATCCTGACAGTGCTCAGGATTGATGAGGGGCAGAGAGTTACGTTAGCCACTTTCCTACTGGAAGGAGAGGCGAGACTTTGGTGGGATTATGTCGAGATGCACCAGTTGGCAGGCAGAGGCCTAGGACAGATTTTGATGGCCGAATTCTCCAGATTGTTTTGGGCAAAGTATTTGCCAGTATCCCGGTGAATTGCAATGGAGAATGAATTTCAACATCTGGTGCAGGGTGAGAAGACTGTGGATGATTACATGCATGTATTTACCAGGCTGGGACGTTATGCGGGGTCGAATTTCACAGAAGAAGCGCGAAAGATGAATAAGTTCTATGAGGGACTCCGAGATGAGTTGAGATTGGCGCTTCCGAGTTTAGTGAACCAAGGCTTCCAAGACTTAGTCGATACAGCCTGTGCGCTGGAGAAGGACTTGAAACAGGTGCAGGACAAGAAGAACTTGGCGGTGGAAAAGTCAGAGTTCAATGTTCTGCAATCTGAACAGTCGAAGTTTAGGAAACGGGATAAGAAGAGGTTCAGGCCCGCTGAACAAACGTCTTCGGATGTTGCTTCGGGCGCGACGTTTGGTAAAGGACGTGTTGAGTCGTGTACCTGTTTCACTTGTGGGAAGCAGGGGCATATAGCCTGTTATTATTGGAAAGGCCCGTCAAAGAGTGAGCAAAATACAGGCGCGTCCAATGAGGAAAAGGGTAAGGCAGTGGCGGAATCATCTGCATCCCAAGAGAAACCGCGAGTGTATAATCTTGAAGTGCAGGAGCCACAAAGCTCACATCATGAAGTACAACACCTCGAGTGTATAACCTGGAGTTGTGGGAGGCTGTCAAGAAGCTGCTAAGAGACGCAGATGAGCGGAAATAAAGTGGAGTGTGCACTTTATTGCTTTTGTGTTGTACTTTGTACATTTGGTATGTTTGTGAAAACACTGTGTTGGTGCGATGCTGTGGGGAGAGACAAGCTGGCTCGTACCCGAATCATCTTTATTTTTATTGCAACGGAGTGGTTGTGTTGGTATCTACGTTACGCTAAATTTCGGGACGAAATTTCTGTAAGGAGGGGAGGATTGTAACACCCCAAATTTCAATTTAGAGTTCAGACTGGGTGACACGGCCTGGGACACGGGCATGTCCAGCTCTGAGTAAACTCAGCTGTGTCAGGAGAGCCAGAAAAATTGAAGTCCACAGGCATTGAGAGGCGACACGGCCTGGGAAACGAGCGTGTCCCATGGAGTGTCTTGCTCGGGTTGGTAACCGGGTGGCATTGAGTGGCGTTGAGTGGCATTGAGTCTGGAACATGGCTCGTGACATGGGCATGTCACAGGGGCATGTTTGGCACACGGCCAAAGACACGGGCGTGTGCCTTAGCCGTATGCTTCTCAGGAGTGTTGGTCCTGTGTCGAGTGAGGAACACGCCCCTCAACACGGGCATGTACCAACTTACACAGGCATGTCAGGGGCTTGACACGGGCATGTCTATCTCTGTGTTCTAGTTTGGGTGAGTCGGTTCGTATACCACTTGCAGTACACGGCCTGAGACACGGGCGTGTCACAGGCCGTGTCCGCTGCAAAATTAGACTTTTCAGGCAATTTGTTGTTGTTTGTTTCCCTCATCCTAGATCTAATGGACCAGGGTATTTCCAGCTGGGTTTAACTCCGGGATTTGCATGAAGTTATCATTCAAACTTGGTCCTTTCTCTTTCTAAAGAGAAGAGAGAGAGGAGAGCTTGGAGGAGGAAGAAGGATAAGGTTTCCGGCCGCTGGTGGAGCTTTCGCGGTGCGACTCGAGATCCGAAGCCAGCATTATGGAGGCAAGGCCGTCGCAGTGATTACCATCCGGCTAGTTTCTCCATGGCTCCGAAGCGATCGTAAAGGGTAACGATCTCCTTCTTGGACAAGTGAAGTCCTACTTTATGCATGTGCATGGGATCCTCCACCAAGAGGTGGAAAGCGTAAGCGATTCCAGCGGTTGAGTCTGCATTTAGATCCGGAAGTGTGTAGTACGGAACAGGCATGCTGTGTGAAGTCCATCTGGATGGATGTATGGATTGGTGATGCTGCGAACCAGAGAAGACTCCGTGCATAAATCGATTAGCTTGCGGAGATTGTAAGGACGCTTTGGAATTATGAGAAGGATGCTTTGCTTAGCTCCTTCGGTTGGATGCTCGGTGCGAGCTAGTTGATGGAATGGAAAGTGGCACTGTGTGCCTGTGTTATGAGATGGATTGCGAGCACCTCTAAGTTGATGGGTGCGAGAGGCCTCCAACAGGGGTTTGGCAGCTGATGCCCATAGCCAACATGTTGAGAACCTCTGAGTGGGTGGGCCACCCAACAAGTTAAGTGGTAGGATCGGGTGAGCGGTCGATTGGTGGCAATGTAGCATGGCGAGTTCCCTAGGCTTGTTACACTACTTGGGTAGGTCTACTGATAGTGCTCATAGTTGCCGTGAGGTGATTGCGTCTGTGTGAGATGGGTGCGTGAGGTCTCTGACGTGTGTTTGGAGGCTTATGCCCGACCAACCAGCTAAACACCTCAAATCGGTGGTGGAACCTTGAGGAGTTCGGTACACCATAATCGTGCCCTGAGTGCACGGAGCGCCTGGCTCTATGGCCAGCGTTTGTGATGAAGTGTGTGATATATATATGTTGTGCATGCAGGGAAGGAACACTGCCCCGGGTAAGGGGTAGGGTCGTTATAATTGGCAGCTGAATGCTGAACGTTGCTTTGTTTATCACCCATGGGGTGGATGTCCTTATGCAGGTTCTGCCTTTGTTGATGCTGAAATGGAATGAGCGGGCTGAAGCCCTTGCTTCTACTGCTGGTAGGCCCTTGAAGGCCGTGCGAAGTTCTGGATTTCATGTGTGTCCGGCCGTGCCAAAGTATGAAATCATTTATTTTAAAGAGTAACTTGTAAGGCCTTAAGGCCGTGAGAGGTGTGTGCTTGTAAAAATTCCTGGTGTTGTATATAAATGTGTTATTTATATAGTAGTGGACATTCGTGGATGGAGTTTGTGCAACTTTTAAACTTGCGCTAGAATGTTCTGGGTTAGGGTGTGATGGTATTTTGGTATTAACCTGTGACCTCGCTGTCTGTTTGTGGCATATAATGTGGGGCCCCGGCCAGACCTTCAATTATATGTTATTTAACGGATGGGGTCGTTACACTCCGAGTCACCTATAGGTGGACTAGTCACACTTAGCGACCTTGCACAAGCAATAACAACAACATAGGAACGCGCAGGTTCCTCAAACAAGTGTATTAGCATTCCTTAGTGGACATTCTTGAGTTCAATTTATGTTAAAGCGGGCCGCACTTACACGTGCTCGCCACCCCACAAAAGAATTCGGCCACGAATTCGAAAGAGGAAGACCGAGACAAGCTGATACAAATTATAACGACCCCATTCGTTACATGATGTATAGTATAAGATCTGGCTGAGGCCCCACACTATATACCACAAACAGACGGTTAAGTTACAGGTTAATACCAAATCATAAACGCATCCTAACTCAAAGCATGCTAGCGGAAGCTAAAGGTTAACATTGAACTCAAACATAAGGAATGTCCACTATATATAAACTGCACATTTATATATATACCCAAAGGAATGTACCAAATACACAAAGTTAGGGCCTTACAGTTCAACTTAACAAGTGTGGATTACCAACATCAGCGTGCAGGCCGACCACAAATGAAACAAAAGAGCTTCGCTCAGCCTTCGAGGGCCAGTAACAGCAGCAGCAGCAAGGGCTTCAACCCGCTATTTCCCGCTCGGCTCTCCAGCACCTGCATAAGGACATCCCACCGCAATGGTGGTAAACAAGGCAACGGTCAGCATTCAGCTGACCAATTTATAACGACCCTACCCCTTTCCTGGGGCAGTGGTATTCCTTCCCTGTAGGCATAGCTTTACACAAGCATATATATATATATATATATATCAAATAATGTGCGATGACGCATAAGCAATATATCACAACCATCAGCCACGCGGCCCGACGATCCGTGCACTCAAGGCACATTCTTGGTGTATCGGCGAATAAGGGTCCCATAACCATTCACGGGCCGAAACCCAATGGCATTGAGCATTTAATCTTAACGGAGCACAAGCCTAAGACTCTCATTAGACCACTGACGAAAGCTCAATGCCTTGACGCTCTCTTGTACAGTTAACATAACGTAGGTACGGATCAACCATACCCCGTTGCTCAAGTCACCATGCTATCACCGAGTACAGCGTACCCGAGACTTTGTTAGAAGGCGCGGGTCGGTTTTACCTTTCCTGTTCGACAAGAAGCCTTTTTCAGAGCTCGTAGCTCTCAATAGCCATACTATCCTCCAAGGACTGGCTTCACAATCCAAAAGGGGAGATAATGCCAGCGTTCCTCGCAATCGCTTGGCGGGTTCAGCAAAACTCACTTTCTGCACCCAAACTCAACCCAAACATTACATACAACACAATAATTGCATGGGTATTTTCTTGGAATTTCATTCAAGTACTTCCTGCTACTACCCTTCACAGGCACAACCCATCGACTCCTCAAACAATATGTTTATACACGGAGTATTCTCCGGTGCGCAAGATGCAACATCACCAATCCAGACCAACCTGTCCGGATGGGCTTCACAAAGCATGCCTATCCCGTACTACACATTTTCGAGTCTATATGCAAGACTAGGGATTACATGAATCAACCCAAGGAAATCCCTCAACAGCCACCTTTTGGTGGGGGAAATCCACAAACATGCCGAAACAAGGACTTCACATGTCCAAGAAGGAAGATTGTTACCCTTGATGATCTCTTAGGAGCCATGGAATTCTAGCTGGATAGCAAGCACTGCAACGCTCTCGCCTCCACAAATCTGGACTCGGCTCGTAATTCCAAATGTTGAAGCTCCACCGACGGCCGGATCTCTTCTTCTTCCTTCTCCCTTGCTCTCTCCAATCTCTAGCTTTTAGAAAGAGGATAGCTAAGAATAAATGAGAGATAAACTCTCAATTCTTGGACTTAACTCATCTAGGAGAAGCCTGGACCCTTAGATCCCATCAAAAGTAAATGAACGGCCATAAATCGTCCAGAAATATCTAATTTTGGGCTGACACGGCCTGTGACACGCCTGTGTCATAGGCCGTGTACTGTAAGCGTTACACGAACTAACTTATCCCAACCAGGACACAGGCTTAGAAACGCCCATGTCAAGCCCCTGACACGCCTGTGTCAGCAAGTACACGCCTGTATTGAGGGGCGTGTCCCCCAAACGGCACAGGTTTGACATTCCCAAAAAGGACACGGCTGAGGCACATGCCCATGTCCTTATCCGTGTGCCAAACACGCCCCTATGACATGCCCATGTCACAGGCCATGTGCCACACTCAACACTGCCCGGTTACCAACCCAAGCGGGACACGGCCTCAGACACGCCCATGTCCCTAGCCGTGTCACCTCTCAATGATCGTCGACTATATTATGTCGAGAAATCGACTCGAGGACACAGTAAAGGACACACCCGTGTCCTAGGCCGTGTGCCTCACTCGAGATACTCTCGAGCCCCACTCGAGTACTACTCGACCCACTTGAGTACCCAGAGCTGGACAAGCCCCGGGGACATGCCCGTGTCCCAGGCCGTGTCAGCCAGCCTGAACTTCAAAGTGAAATTTGGGATGTTACATAGGTAGCCTAAGTGGCTAAGTCAGGTAAGTTCTTATCAAAGTGGTGGAAAGATAGATAACTTTCTAAGTCCACAGGCGTTGAGTGAAGATTAGTCACTCAATGCTAGATGGCTTATAGTGATGAGTGAAGCATATACAGTCAAAGCCAAGGCAGTGGCAAGCTGAGAAAATGGCCAAGTACACAGGCATTGAGTGAAGTCAACTCACTTAATACCATACATCAAAAGGCTGTGAGATTGGCTAAAGCAGTAAAAGCTTGAAGTTTGAATGATCTGAAATGTGGCCAAGTCCACAGTCTTTTAGTGAAGTCAACTTACTCAACGCCATACTACTAAACAAAAAATTGGCTAAGGCAGAAAGCATTGAGTGAGGCGTATTCACTCAATGCTCTCAATGCTTAATTTGCTAAAGGAGCAGAAATTTGGTTAAGGCAAAAAGCATTGAGTGGAGGTTACTGACTCAACGCTGTAAACGCCTAGTGAAGACAGAATTTTGTCTAAGGGGTTTGGAGTTGAGTGATGCTTACTCACTCAACGCCAAGCAGCAGAAAGCTGATAAAGTAAGTTTGGAGTTGAGTAAAGCTGAATCACTCAATGCCTAGTAATAGATTTATATTCTAAGTAGATTGGCGTTGAATGAAGGTTACTCACTCAACACCAAGAGATAGTAAATCTGCCTAATTATTTTGGCGATGAGTGAAGCTTACTCACTCAACGCCTATGCTAATGTTGCTTGATTTTTGGCTAAGTCCATAGCTGGTGACGTCAGCAAGTCAACAAGTCAACATATTTCAAATAAGTGGCGGGATGACTACAGTACGCGATAAAGGTTCCCGCAGACCTACTGTACGACCGTTGGCGTTAAAGCAAACTTGCAGACATCATTAAAAGTGTGGGAACCATTGCTAAAAGAGTCGTTGGGTCTCAATAAATAAAAGAAATAACCGTTGTTCTTCCTCACTGTCATTGTTGTGGAGATATAGAACAGGAAGCTCAAGCTGAGAAAGAAAAAGAGTAAGTCAGCTGTTGGAATCAACATCTTCAACAGCAAGATAACTGGTGCCATTCTCACCTGCACCAGCAAGCTAGTTCAGAGTATCTTCTCTTAGCATAAGATAGCAGCTAAGGGCCGACCCTTGCTGCAGGTTCTTCATAATTCCAGTAACTCAAGCACCTGAAGATCTTTGTCTGGAAGCTGTGAAGAGAAGAAATCTTGAAGTAGCAGAGATCTGAAAGAAGGCTCACGGGACTATTCCTCAGGAGTAAAATTTAGGGCTGAAACACCTCATCTTAAGAAATAAAGAAGGGAAGAACAGGGTTCTGCAAGTTGCTTCATGCACAAGGATCATTGTTGTTGTAAAGAAGAGAGGGCTGAGCTTCTGTCTCAGTTCAGGGAGAGGCAAAACATTGCTCTACAAGTAACTTCCAGCACAAGTAATTACTTTTTGCTGTGAAAGTAGTTAGGACTAAGTATATCTTAGTTCAGTAAAGGTAGACTCAGGAAATAATCTCCTGTAGTCATTGTTGGGCTGAGTCTATCTCAGTCAAGAAACTTGACACAGAGAAATATCTCTTATGTCAAGAATATCCATCAACTTACTTTCATCCTGTAGGATTCAGTTTACCTGGATCTGAGCTGTAGGTACCTTAAAGGGTACTGAGTTGTAGGAGTGCTGCAACACTCCTAGAGTAGGGTTGTGTGCCTGAAGCTGTAGGGCTATAGATCCTGAGTTATAGGCCTTAGAAATATGGCTGAGTTAGGTGATCAGTGGATAACTGAGGTGTAGGAGCTCTGTAGGGCTCTGTGGTAGGAACCCTTTATGTTCTGAGCCTGGATTCTGTGAAGAATCTGTGTGTAAGGCTGAGGGCCTGAGGTGTAAGCTCCTTGGATCATTTTGGCGAAATGCCTAGTCTAACAAGACAGTTGGATAGGTGGGAGGGAAAGTCGATGTACCCAGTTGGGGAACCACTATAAATATCTGTGTGCTTTGCTGTATTGTTTTCTTTGTGCATGGTAAATCATCTTGAAAGTAGAAATTAATCAACCACTCAAGCAGCAAACTAAAAGAAAAGAAAAGAATTAATAAAGAGACCAATAATCTATTCACCCCCCTCTCGGTGATTTAGCTATCCTTGAAATTAAAGACTTTCAAGTGGTATCAGAGGGAGGTTACTCAAAAAGGACCTAATAGTCTGAGTTGACCTCCAAGGATAGCTAAAAGGTTAAACTTATGTGTTTAAGGATGAACCATAAGATGAGGAACTATATGGAGCATCAAATATGCAGAGAGGACAAGATCAGCATTGGGCTATTGGCTGCTCTTGGTGATGACAAAGTCCTTCCAGATGCAAGGGCAAGAATCAAGGCACCTCTATCACATTTAGAGAGTGGCACAGAGGTGGATGAAGCTGAAGAAGGGGAATACAAATGCCATGGACAAATATCTACCCCAGAAGTAGAATCTTGCCAGGATCAGCCTGGTCAAAATAAGGTACATTCCTCATCTAGCTCATCCTCAGTCTGGATATGAATCCTGTACAAACTCTAATGTCTCCTCATCTAGTGATGATGAGGGTCCTTTGACAAATGATGATATCAAAAAATTGATTGACAATCATGCTACCCTTCTGAAAGCTTTCAAGGAAAGCAAACTGCTTGTTAAGAAACAAGCAGAGGAAATAACCTCCCTACAGAAGACTACTTCCCAGCTGGATGAAGCTTCATCCTTCCTATGTATAAAAGAGAGGGAAGAACCTCATCTGAAAATCATGGTAGATATCCATGTTGAGTCCTTAAAATACAAGGACTTTATTATCAAGAATCTTGAGGAGAAACTTGATAGGGAGAGGAGAATTATGGCTAACTTCTCTAAGATAGATTCTTTCAAGAGAAGATCTGAATATGAGTGGATTTCTAAAGTAATCCAATCTCAGAAAAGAGGCCAAGTTCCTGTCAGGCCTCGGCCTACCTTTCACAAGGTAATTCTCCCTTCCAAAAGGTATGACCAAGACCCCAGGGATTGTCACCGGAGGAATTGGAATCTTTCTTATAAGACTAAAAATGTCTCCTAAAATGGAAGAAGAAAGGACATGGGTCTGAGTGCTCAGAAGGCTCCCCATGAAGAAGTGCTAAAGGCCCATCCTGGGACTTTTGTATTTAATACACCAGCTCCATCTCTCTTGAGCAAGGTAGTGGCCTTATCTCAAAATCTCCCCGCTCACACTCTGACCAAGGGTAAATCTGCCAGGATGCAAGACTTGGAGTCCTTCAAGGACACCAACAACACGTCCTCTACAAGGAGAACTGTTGCTAATATACCTTGTGAAAATCCAAGCTCTTATCATGTTAGACCTACTCTCAGTCAGACTGTGGCTAAGAGAATTTGGAACAAGGAAGCTTCTTCTTCTTCTTCTTCTATTCAGTCTGTTGTCAACCATGCTGTCAGACTTGCTCAGAAAAGAAGATAAAATATTCATGAGTGCTGGTGTTATGGCAAAGTGGGCCACTTTGCCATAGATTGTTGGCATAACCCTAGTGTGCCAAGGGCAAGAGAAAGTCTTCCTGACAGGGCTCCTATAGGTAGACATTTGCTTTTTCAAGCTAACAAGAACCTAGGACCCAAGTCAGCTTGGGTTCCTAAGGAAAGGTAATTCTGTCTTATAGGATAGTCCAAGTGGCCATAACCATTTATAGTCCTTGGACAATGTTGTACCAGACCCAAGTCTGGATACAAGAAATGATTCAACTTATCAACATGCACTAAATGTCAATGACAAGTTCAATTATTAAGGGGGAGTTTACAAAGGAAAGCCAAATGAACATCAAAGGCAAAAGCTCAGAAGCAAGGTTGTTGGTATGCTCAGAAACTGTGAATCTAGCATGGACTTCAAGTCTAAAGAGCAGAGATAAGTAGAATTCACCTTTATTTTATTCTACCACTTAATTTCAAAATTGATTACTCATGCATGAGAAGGGTAATTGAAACAAATGACTAAGAAGATGTAAAAACAACTCTTCTTAATACATGTGTAAGTGGCTTACATGTTCACCATGTCACAAAATGTAGCTTGTCTCAACATACCCAAAGACATATTGCATATGGAATACTAAGCTAGGTTAGTATCAAAATTTGGTTGAGTCAATTGAGGTTGGGGGCTAATACTTTCTCAGTTGAAATAAATATAAGGTTATTAAAATTTTGTCTAATTGCACCCCAATAGAATACGATTTAGAATGTGTACTGCAGGTTTATATTACCCCTACAAGTTAGGACAACACAGTTAGGGGCTAATCAAAAATTTAATTACTAAAGAAAACTGATGTTAAGCTAATTAAGCCCACTTAACAAATACTAGAGAAAAGACGGACTGCGGATATGTGTCGGGATTCAATCCTTACCATTGATCAAGATTAAACAACAAAGATGGATTAGTGACATTCCGCCTTACTTTTAGCAATACTTATAAATAGAAGGACTTGTGCAATATGCCAAGTCACTATTCCTTACCATCTCTCGCCCGCATTCACTAAATCGACAGGAAGACACTTTCGCTAGCATTCTCAAATTATCCAGAGAGATGGCACCCAAGGGACCAGATTTCCTCTTCGAAGGAGCAGAACTGGTACAAAATGGATTCATTGATGCTCCGAAAGAAGTTCAGCAGGTGATTAATCTTCGACAGAAATCTGACCTAACCTTCGTCCTGACGGAACCCTATCTTCTGTGGAAGAGGGAAGTACTGGAGTCATTTTCCAATGCCAAAGCAGATGCTTCAGCTGGTAAAATTAAGACCATAGTAAGTGGAAAGAAGATCAAGATAACTCCCAGAAGGCTAAGCAAGGCTCTACAGCTGCCAAATCTCTCTACAACTGAGAACGAAGAAGAGCTATTACTGGATAATGCAAAATCGGCAATGAAATGGTGTGGACTTTCCAAGCACACAACCAGATCAATTCAAAGGAAAGAACTTAACCTGAAAGGTAAGATTTTAGCCAATGTCATTGGGAAAGCTCTGATATGCAAAACAGGCTCCCACGACAAAATCTCAAAACGGATGTTTGAACTAATTGCCAGAGTCATACTGACCAAAAGAACTGATTGGGGAAGAGTGGTGTTTTAAATAGTAGTGGACTACATGGCTGAACCTAATTTGGGGAGAATCCTTTCATTATTTCTGCGAGAAACTGCTCCAGAAATTCTGAATCTGAAACTTGGTGCAAGAATACAACACATGAGAAGGATGGACATTAGGATGCTTGAGAGATGGGACAGGATCCTTCAGCCTCATGGTCCAGAAGCTGTGGAGAGAAAAGGAAAGGGAATTATTGCTACTGAGCCCAGCTCCTCTAGCATCTCATCTGAGGACAAAGAGCCTCATGATCCTTATATATCTTCATCTGCTGGAGTGTTCAGGAGAGACATGAATATCCAGGTATCCTCCTCGTCTGAGATTACCCCTCTTAGTCGTGTGAGCAGACTAGAGTTAGATTCAGTTTCTAAAGTGGATGATATTGTTGTCGGGTTAGCTGGATCTGGGCGAGAGGAAGGAGATGATTTGTCTCCAGCCAAGGATGCTGGCCAAATAGTAGAGGAAATTGTTAACAAAATATCTGTAGAAATGGAGGATGATGCCTCCAGATTTGAAGATAAAGATATGCATATACCTATGTCTGAAGATGTGGAACTACAGGATAAAGTCTTAGAAACTCCTAGTGCTAAGGGAAGGATTGCTCAAATTGAGGGGGAGCAACTGATGCAAGAAATATTGCATGATGCATTATTTATAGGGGAGCAACTAGAGGTTCCTCTAATAAAGGATGTTGCTGCTGCTGACCTACATACAAATAAAAGCATGGAAGTGGCTGAGGGGGAGAAACCTTTTGATCTCCCTGGTCATGAGATACATAATCTAGTGTCATCAGAAATTGAGGAAGAGGAAGATAGTGATGAGAAAGCACACTCCTCACCACATCCAGAAACAGAACAGCAAAAGAGTGGAACAGCTCAAGGAACAGGGAGCAAGCCTGTACAAGGAGAAACTTAAGCCCTAGATGAGGGCACATCTGCCAGATTTGATCAGCTGCCATCTACCTTCATGGCCCAGCTATAAGGTTTGCTATATAAGCAAAGAAGGGCATTGGAAAATTATGTGGATGAAGCCCTCAAAGATGTTAGAAATGATCTTGCAACTGAGATCAAATCTATAAGGTTTAACTGAATCTGCTGAAAGGAGAAACACTAAAATTATTTATAAGAGCTGTTCCTACTATAGATTACACCATGGAGAAACTGGATGTATCAAATTAGAATATTACTATTATCATTGAAAATCAAAATATTCAGGCTAAGAACTCTGTGACCATTCATGAGAATGATAAAGTTTTAAGAAAAGAACATAACACTGAAATCTTCACTAAGATGGATGCTTGCACCAAGATTCTTGATGACCATATATAAGAAGTTAAAAATCAAGTAACTACTGGAGTAAACTACTTGGAAGGGGAATGAAACAAAGCTAGAACCTCCCAGACTACTCAAGTAATTGAAGAAGTCAAAAAGGGGGAGAGAAATATCATTCGAAGAAATACTGAGAATATGGTTAGGGCCATAAATGCTGTGAGGGGCTCATTGGGAATGGAGCCACTGCAATATAATAACATCCCAATGATGCCTGACCATGTACAAGATGCTTTGAATAAGATGTATAGCAGTGAAGCCCAAGTTCAAGACAATCAAGAATATTTTCAGTACATTGAAGTAGGTAACAATGCTAATGCTCAGTGGAAAGAGAAGACTACTGGTGCTCAGTATCCTTCCTTCAGCCCCACAGTAGACCGGTCACTACAGATCAAAGAAAGAATAACTGATGATGCTGAAGAGGAGGCCACGCTAAGGAAAAAAGAGATATAGAGAAGAAATGGAACAGAGGCCTGATTTCGAACAGTGGAGCCCAGAGTCCAGATCTATTATTCTGCTTGCTTGGGACCAGGTCAAGAATAAGAGATCAGACAGAGGTAAATAGTACAGCAAGACTGAATGTGATAAGATGGAAAAGAGAGACACAGAAAGAAGGACTTTCTGGAGGAACAAAAAGGTAAATCTTCTCACTCCTGATGCTGTGGAACCATCCAAATACTTTCTCAAGCCTTTCAGCTATTTTGAGAGACAAAAGGATAAAGCTGAAGCTGTAGCTTCTAAGGCTAAGGCTGCTGATGGAGCTAATAAGAAAGGAAATAAGATAGCTGGAGATGAAGATAAGCCGACAAAGAAATCCAGAGGCAGTGGAATTATGATAAAGGAACCTAAAACTTAAAATATTTCAGGTTCTGCTTTCAGGGCTAGGGATGAAACACTGTGTTTATATTGCTCAAACATTTATTCCCTATATGATTAAATAGAACAACCTTTTGTTATAATCATGATTTGTTTAACTCATTATTTGTTATGTCTTTGACTTATCAATTACATCATTTGATATGTCTATGATCTATCTGAATTATGCTGTGATGATTATGTCTATGATTTATCTGAATTATGATGCGATGATATGTTTTAAATATTTATAACATGGGTATGTTTAGTGTATACATTGGCTTAGGGTTTGACTTTTTCAAATAGGGGGAGATTGTTGGGTCAATTGATCCCAATGTCCTGAATTTAAAGGACTAGCAAAACAATGTATACACATGTTGTGATCTAACCTGTGTTTAGGGTAAATGATTGCAGTTTGTCCTGATAAGCTATGATGGGGCAGGTAGCCTAAGTGGCTAAGTCAGGCAAGTTCTTACCTAAGTGGTGGAAAGACAGATAACTGTCTAAGTTCACAAACATTGAGTGAAGATCAGTCACTCAACGCTAGATGGCTTATAGTGCTGAGTGAAGCATATACAGTCAAAGCCAAGACAGTGGCAAGCTGATAAAATGGCAGAGTACACAGCCATTGAGTGAACTCAACTCACTCAAAGCCATATAGCAAAAGGCTGTGAGATAGGCTAAAGCAGTAAAAGCCAGAAGTTGGAATGAGCTAAAATGTGGCCAAGTCCACAGGCTTTGAGTGAAGTCAACTCACTCAATGCCATGCTACTAAACAAAAAATTGTCTAAGGTAGAAAGCGTTGAGTGAGGCGTATTCACTCAACGCTCTCAACGCTTAATTGACTGAAGGAGCAGAAATTTGGTTAAGGCAAAAAGTGTTGAGTGGAGGTTACTGACTCAACGCTGTCAATGCCTAGTGAAGACAAAATTTTGTCTAAGGGGTTTGGCGTTGAGTGATGCTTACTCACTCAAGTCCAAGCAACATAAAGCTAATAAAGCAAGTTTTGCATTGAGTGAAGCTGAATCACTCAATGTTTAGTAACAGATTGATATTCTAAGTAGTTTGGCATTAAGTGAAAGTTATTAACTCAACCCCAAGAGACAGTAAATCTGCCTAAGTGTTTTGGAATTGAGTGATGCTTACTCACTCAATGTCTATGCTAATGTTGCTTGATTTTTGTCTAAGTCCACAGCTGATGATGTCATCAAGTCAACAAGTCAATATATTTCAAATAAGTTGCGGGATGACTACAGTACGCGACAAAGGTTATCGCAGACCTACTGTACGATAGTTGGCGTTAAAGCAAACTTGCAGCCAACATTAAAAGTGTGGGACTCATTTCTAAAAGAGTCATTGGGTCTCAATAAATAAAAGAAGTAACAGTTGTTCTTCATTACTGCCATTATTGTGGAGCTTTAGAACAGGAAGCTCAAACTGAGAAAGAAAAAGAGCAAGTCAGCTGTTGGAATCAACATCTTCAATAGCAAGATAGCTGGTGTCATTCTCACCTGCACTAGTAAGCTAGTTCAGAGTATCTTCTCTGAGCATAAGGTAGCATCCAAGGGCCGACCCTTGCTGTAGGTTCTTCACAGTTCCAGCAACTCAAGAAACTGAAGATCTTTGTTTGGAAGCTGTGAAGAGAAGAAAGCTTGAAGAAGCAGAGATCTAAAAGAAGTGTCAAGGGACTATTCCTCAGGAGTCAAAGTTAGGGTTGAATCACCTTAGCCTAGGAAAGTGAGAAGGGCAGAACAGGGTTCTGCATGTTACTTCCAGCACAATGATCATTATTGCTGTGAAGAAGAGAGGGTTGAGCATCTGTCTCAGTTCAGGGAGAGGCAGAACATTGCTCTGCAAGTAACTTCCAACACAAGTAATTACTTGTTGCTGTGAAAGTAATTAGGACTAAGTATATCTTAGTTCAGTAAAGGTAGACTCAGGAAATAATCTCCTGTAGTCATTTTTGGGCTGAGTCTATCTCAGTCAAGAAGCTTGACACAGAGAAATATCTCTTATGTCAAGAATATCCATCAACCCACTTTCTTCCTGTAGGATTCAGTTTACCTGGATCTGAGCTATAGGTACCTAAAAGGATACTGAGTTGTAGGAGTGCTGCAACACTCTAAGAGTAGGGTTATGTGCCTGAAGCTGTAGGGCTGTAGAGCCTGAGTTGTAGGCCTTAGAAATAAGGCTGAGGTAGGTGATCAGTGAATCACTAAGCTGTAGAAGCTCTGCAGAGCTCTGAGATAGGAACCCTTCTGGTTCTGAGCTTAGATTCTATAAATAATCTGTGTGTAAGGCTAAGGGCGTGAGGTGTAAGCTCCTTGGAGCATTTTCGAGAAGTGTCTAGTCTAACAAGACAGTTGGATAGGTGGGAGGGAAAGTGGATGTACCCAGTTGGGGAACAACTATAAATATCTGTGTACTTTACTGTGTTGTTTACTTTGTGCAGGGTAAATCATCTTGAAAGCAGAAATTAATCAACCACTCAAGCAGCAAACTAAAAGAAAAGAAAAGAATTAATAAAGAGACCAATATCCTATTCACCCCCTCCTCTAGGTGATTTATCTATCCTTGAAATTAAAGACTTTCACCGTCCATGGATGAGTTCGTGAATGCTATCTTAAAGAAGTATATTCCATCATTGATAAAGCTAGATCTTTAGAGGCAGTTTCTGCACTTATTGCAGCGAGGAAAAACCTTGGATGAGTACGTGCAGGAATTTACTCATTTAGGTCATTACGCGGGAACGACCAAGGTTGATGATGAGGAGAGGGACAACCTCTTCTACCATGGGTTGAGAGAGAACTTGAGACAACCTCTTATAGGTTTGAAGAATGCGGGCTTCAATGAGTTGGTTGAGGCCGCCAGGACATTTGGAAGTGATATGGAGCGAACCCAATGCCGTAAGGATCATACCGTGAAGCAGGAAGAAGGAAATACTCCTCAATCGTAGGGGAAGTCAGAAGGGAATTAGTGGAGGAAGAAACCCTATACCTTCTTGTTAGGAGAGAAGAGCAGTACGACATTTGGGAATCTCGTTCCAAGGGACCGCTAATGTGCTACACGTGTAGCAAGCCAGGACATATAACTCGATATTGTACTGAGGGTGGTGCTAAACCAGAGCCAATGCAGGAGCAGTTAGTGCATTCCGATCCCAGTACCGCGAAGAAAGGGAAAATGGAAGAGTCGAGCTCTTCCCGTTTCAAACCCGTGCAGGCAAGGGCCTACAATCTTGGGAAGCATGAAGTGATTTGACAGCCCGATGTGGTGATAGGTATGGAAAAATTTAAGTTTGCTTTTTAGCTTAAGACTTTCGCAACAATTTATGTGTGTTGCATGTATACTAGGTTTCATGCTAGTTTTTGGTTATCCCGCAAGGGTGTTGTTCGACACTAGAGCGGTGTACTCCTTTCTTGCAGAAAGATTTATCCGAAGAATTGGGGTCAAGCCCTTTTTAGCGAACACAGAGCTTACGATGTGCATGCCCAATGGGTATTCCATGACTACGGGGATGAAAGGGTGCATTGGTTGGAATCTAGATGGAGTTGACTTCGTGTTGGTAGCAGTAGTCCTACCGTTAGCTGAGTTTGATGTGATCTTGGGAATGGATAGGCTTGCAGAGCAGCAGGCCAGTATTGTCTTCCTATCAATGGCGGTGATTGTGAGGAGCGAGAGAAAGGAAGAAGTCAAGTATGAAGGCTTTAGCGGAGTGGTATGCTCCCCAATTTCGGTTATGTAATTGGTACTGGCAGTTAACTGGTGAGGAGTAGTATTCGTAGCATTTTTGGGAGTTCACCTTTCTAAGTTATCAATTAGAGAAGTGCCGGTGGTGGCAGAATTCGAGGATGTGTTTTCTGAGAAGCTTCCAGGAGCACCTCCTTGGCGGGAGATCGATTTCTCGATTGAGTTAGTGCCAAAATATAGGCCAGTGTGACGTCCACCTTTTAGGATGGCACCGAAGGAGTTGGCCGAGCTCAAGGTACAACTGCAGGAGCTGTTCGAGCAGGGGTATATTAGGCCCAGCTCTTCGTCGTGGAGCGCGCTAGTGTTGTTTGTAAAGAAGAAAGATGACAGTATGCGTTTGTGCATTGACTACCGTAAGCTAAATTAACTGACCGTCAAGAATAAGTATCTGGTTCCACAGATAGATGACCTATTCGACCAGTTGGTAGGGTCGGTGGTGTACTCTAAGTTGGACTTGAAGTCAGGGTATTACCATTTACGGATTCGAGATGAGGACATACCCAAGACAACGTTTGGTACAAGGTATTGCCACTTTGAGTTCTCGGTGATGTCGTTCGGGTTGATGAATGCACCATCGGTATTCATGGATTATATGAACCGAGTGTTTCAGGAGTACTTGGACTTGTTTGTGGTGGTCTTCATCGATGATATTTTGGTATACTCTAAATCATAGGTGAAGCATTAGACGTACTTGAGAGTGGTCTTGCAGGTTTTGAGAGAGAACCAACTTTATGATAAGTTCTCGAAGTGTGAGTTCTGGTTAGAGAAGGTGACATTTTTGGGCCATGTGATTAGTGGTGATAGGGTGGTGGTGGATCTGGTAAAAGTTGAGGCCATCAGGGATAGGATAGTTTTAAGTACCGTGGCGGAAGTCTGGAGTTTCCTTGGACTAGTTGGGTACTATTGAAGGTTTGTGGAAAACTCCATAAGGATAGCTCTGCCCCTCACTTCTCCGACTCATAAGGGCCAGAAGTTTGTGTAGACTCAGGAGTGCAACCAAGCGTTTGACACCTTGAAGGAAAGGTTGATGTCAACTCCAATCCTATGTCTTCCTAAAGGGAATAAAGGATTTCTGATTTTCATCGACGCGTTGGGTTGTTATTTGGGTTGTGTATTAGTACAATATGGTAATGTGATAGCCTTTGGGTCTAGGCAGTTGAAATCACATGAGATAAATTACCTCTCCCATGACTTGGAGCTGGTGGCGGTATTTTTTGCGTTAAAGTTGTGGCAGTACTATGTGTACGGTGCGAAGGTGGAGATCTTCACGGGTCGCAAAAGCCTAAAGTATCTTTTGGATGAAAATGACTTGAACATGCGGCAGCACAGGTGGGTCGAGTTCCTTAGGGACTATGACGTGGCAATTCAGTATATGTCAGGCAAGGCCAACGTGGTGGCCAATTCCTTGAGTAGAAAATATTCTGGACAAGGGAATTGGATTGAAGCTCACGATGAGCAGTTTGTGCGGCACTTTGAGTCCCTTGGCATTGATTGTGTAGTAAGAGGCGAGTCTAGCATGGCTCAGTTGAACTGGATCGAGTTGCAAAGTGACTTATTCGATCGTATCCGGGAAGAGACTAGTGTGGATGCAGAGTTCCAGCCATTTATGGTGGAAGCTCAAAAAGGCAAGGGTAGTACCTAGGAGATGGTTGGTGAGATCTTAAAGAAGGATGGAAGGGTATGTGTACCATTGTTTGGAAAGATCTGTAAGGAGTTGATGTGTGAGGCACATTTCACGAAGTACTCAATTCACCCGGGTAGTACAAAGATGTACTTGGATATGAAGAAATCCTTTTGGTGGTCTGGGTTGAAGCGGGATGTAGCTCTGTAGGTGAGTCGGTGCCAAACCTTTTCCTTAGTGAAGGGTGAGTGTCAGAAGCTGGGCAGGTTCCCTTAGTCCCATCCCATCCCTGAGTGGAAATTTGATGACATCTCCATGGATTTTTTGCATGGCTTAACTCAGTCGCAGTAGGGTAACGATGCAATTTGGGTTATTGTGGATCACCTGACTAAAGTTGCTCACTTTATTCCAAATCGGTAGGAGAACAACATGGAGAACCTGGTGGAATTGTATGTTCGTAATATTGTATGGTTGCACGGGATTCCAAAGAGCATTGTTAGTGATCATGACAGACGGCTTACGTCCAAGTACAAGAGACTAGTGCAGAAGAGTCTGGGCACCAAGCTCAAGTTAAGTATGACGTTCCATCCTCAAACTGATGGTCAAATGAAAAGGACGAATCATATAATGGAGGATATGCTGAGAATGTGTACTCTTAATTTTGAGAAGAAGTGGGATGACCGCCTCTTCATGGTAGAGTTTGCCTAGGATAGTGGCGGGAGACACCTAATATTTGGGAGAGGAAGTGGTGGCCGATGATTATGAGTTGGTTTGAACAATTTAGGAGCGCATGAAGGTTATTCAGGATCGACAGGCAAAGTATTCTAATGCGCGCCATAGGAATGTAGAGTTTATGGTTGGAGAATGGGTATATCTAAAGATTTAATAATTCAAAGGCATTTCGCGAATTTGCTGACTCAAGAAGCTGAGTCCGAGGTTTCTAGGGCAGTTTGAAGTTACAGAACGCATTGGAGAAGCAGCCTACCGGTTGGCGTTGTCCATAGAGCTGAGTGGATTAAACGATGTTTTTCATGTCTCGGTTTTAAGGAAAGCTTTGATGGAGATAAATATTGTGGTCGAATTGGCGGTCGTGCCGGTGGAAGAATACTTGAGGACGAGAGTCCGCCCGGTTGGCATACAGGATTCAAAAGTTAGACAGTTGCGGAATGAAGAGGTTAAGCTCGTGAAAGTGCGGTGAGATAACTGCAGGCAAGACGAATTCTCCTGGGAACATGGGCAAGAAATGTGGGAAGACTTTTTGGATCATTTTGCATCAGGTATGCTTGGTGTTTGAGTGCATGCTTGTAACACCCCAAAACTTAAAAGTGAAACGGGCGGTGTTCGAACCAAGTTCGGGTCTTGGTAGGGTGAACACGGCCTATGACACAGGCGTGTCACATGGCCGTGTCGTGCTCGAGTCATCGAGTTGAGGTCAACGAGCGTTGAGTGCTCGAAAACAGCCTAGGACACAGGCATGTCCCAGTACATGTCAGGCACACGGCATGTGACATGGGCGTGTCACATGGCCGTGTACTCCTCTGGAAGCTTGGTCCTGTGTTGACTTGGGACACGGCTCGGAGCACGGGCATGTACTATTTGACATGGGTGTGTCAGATTAGGTACGGGCGTGTGGCCACCCGTGTCCACCAAGGGTCGTGACGGTTGGCGTTGCGGTTATTCGTGACATGCCACTGGTCACGGGCGTGTCGATGACCCGACACGGGCGTGTTAGGTTGGGACACAGGCGTGTCCTAACCCGTGTGCTTTTCTATACTCGACAATCGTGTCTGGATCGAGGCACATGGCCTGGGACACGGCAGTGTGCAAATCTGTGTTCGGCCTAGGATTAAGAGATTTTAGGCAAATCTGAGCCGTTGGTTTTCTTTAAACAAGATCTGACAGCCCAGATGATTTCCTGCTTTCTTAAGTCCGGGAATAGAGGATTAATTCTTTATTTCCTCTTAAGTTTTCTCTTTCTAAGGAGTTAGAGAGAGGAGAGAGCAAGGAAGAGGAAAGGGGAGGAATCCGGCAGCCGGCGGAGCATCGGAGCACGAAATTGAGAACCGAGACCAGATCCGTGGAGAGAATTCCCTTGTGAAGCCTTTCATCCAGCTAGTTTTTCATGGCGCCAAAGCAGACTTCAAGGGTAACGATTCTCAACTTGAGCATGCGAATCTCTTCTTCCTTTGCATAGGAAAACCCTCTCATGCGAGTGTGCGGTGAGTTTGCGGTGTTCCTTGGGGTAGATATGTAAAGTCCCCATTGTTTAGAGTCCAGAATGGTAGTACGGACATAGGCATTGTGTGTGAAGCCTACCCGGACATGTTTGTCTGGATCGGTGATGTTGCATTGCATGAGTAGCTGGAGAAGACTCCGTGCCTTTGATTGTTTTCGGGTTTCTACGCGGTAGATTGCAGCAGGGATCCTTGGGGATTAACTCCAATGCGCTCCTGAAAAATTGGGCGGAAACGTATTTCTGCTAACTTGGTGGTCGGGGAGCCAGCCTTGAACATAACTGGGTTATGTGATGTTTGGTAAAGAATTAGGATCAGGGTGAAGCTTGGCCCACACATACGTCTTAAAGTGACTAGGCAGAGTGAGTAATGGGTGGGTGGAAACGGACCTGGGCTTTGCAGTTCGGTGCTAGAGGCCCTAAAGTGGAACTGGCCATTGGCATAGTTGGGAGTCTTGGACTGCGGGAGGAAAGACTAAAAAATTCTCACAATGTTTGCCGTCCCGAGGATGGTGGTGAAGCCACAGAATTGACCGGATTCACCGAGAATGTGCCCTGAGTGCACGGGGTGTTTGGCCGAGCGTGCCTACACCAGTGGCGAATTATACTTATGCACTTAATTGTTTAGCTGGGCTAATAAATTGCAGGGAAGAAGCACCACCGTCCCGAGTAAGGGACGGGGTCGTTATATTTTGGTCAGCCTTAGCTAACAGTTGTTTTGTTTGTCACCGTGCGGTGGAATGTTTCTTGCAGGTGCTATGGAACCAAGCGCCAAATAGCGGGCTGAAGCCCATGTTTCTGAACTGGCCCTCGAAGGCCAAAGCGAACTGTTGTTTTACTTTTGTCATGTGTGGCCGGCCTGTGAGCCGATGTATGTAAAACATTATGTTGTCAAGTGAACTTTTGTAAGGCCATAAGGCAAAATACTCTTTTGTGTATTTGTTGAATTTCATTCTTGTGGTGTATAGTGGACATTAATGCCGTTGTTCTGCAAGTTTTGGGTTCTCTTAAACCGTTTAAAAGCTTCCGCTAGAATACTCTATGTTAGGGCGAGTAGTTGAGTATTTATGATATTCTTATGTAACCCTTCTGACTGTCTGTGGTATATGGCGCCGGGTTCCAGCTGTACCTTCTATTATATGTCATACGATGGATGAGGGTGTTACAATTTGGTATCATACTAGGGTGTCGGTCGTCTGTATTTGAATTCGTGGATGAATTCTTTTATGGGGTGGTGAGCACATGTATGTACGTCATCGTTATAACATAAAAGAACCCATGAATGTCCACTTAGGAATAAAAAAATACACTTGTTTTAAGGAACCTGAGTGTTTAAATGATTGCTTTTAGCAACTTGTGTGTCACCTAATCAAGGGTTTATGCTATTATAGGTAACTAGGAGCGGTGCTGGGCAGTCGGAACATCCACAATCGACGTAAAGTAGTGCACCAAGTGACGTGCCTACAACACCTCCTTCAGCAGAAACCATCAGATTGGTGGCTGAAGCAGTCTTTGCCATGATAAATGCCCAACAAGTGCATCACACACCACCTACTAATGAGCAAGAACTAATTAAAGTGGCAGAGCCTTAAGTGGTAGAGCGTGGAGCAGTTGATCCGGTAGCACCAAGGAGAGCCATGGAGAAACAGCTCAAGCATGTGATGAGCTTTAATCCTCCAGTGTTCGACGGGATGGGAACGCCAACTCAAGCTGAGGATTGGCTCTCTACGATAAAGAGGGTCATGACCGCCACAGAAACTACAGAGTAGCAGAAGACCACAATAGCGACCTTCCTATTGGCTGGTGAGGCAAGGATGTGGTGGGACGAGTTGGAGGTTCATCTCTTAGTGGGAAGACAACTTGCCGAAGTACCGATGGAGGAATTCTCAAGGTTGTTCTTGGCCAGATACCTATCTTCTGCCCAGAAGCTTGAGATGGAGAATAAGTACCTTAGTTTGACTCAAGGAGAGAGAAGTGTGGATGAGTATCTCCACAAATTTACTCGGTTTGGTCGTTATGCTGGTGCTATGTTTACTAGAGAGGAGCGGAAGACCAACCGATTTTATGAGGGCCTACGGGACGAACTACAGCTACTCCTCGCTGGGCCTAAGGCGCAGCGCTTCCTAGCCTTGGTAAATGCGGCTAGGTCATTAGAAAGGGTCACGAAGAAAGTTCAAGAGAAGAAGGACCTAGGGGATAAGAGGTCAGAGTTCAAAGTGTCGAGTTCTAAGTCGGGTTTCTACAGATGGAACAAGAAGCAGAAGACTTCGAGTCCCAGGGGCGTGCTACAACTGTGGAAAGGTGTGGCATTTTGCACGAGAGTGTTGGAGCGGACGTGCAAAGTTCGAGAAGAGGCATGGAGTAACTTTTGAAGAAAAAGGAAAGGCGGCGGAGTCAACCGCATCCCACCATGCTCCAACCCAGCCTAGAGTTTATAATCTTGGCCTACAAGAGGCCATTAAGCAAGCTGATGTGGTGATAGGTATGAGTTAAATTTTAATAGTTTAGTTTTTTTAAGTTGTTACCTTTTTGCTTGTTAGCTTATGAATGTTGATGCTAGGCTTTGTGTTAATTTGACTGTCCGGCGAGAGCCCTGTTTGATACGGGAGCTTCACATTCCTTCTTGTTCGAAAGATTCGTATCGCGCATCGGAGTTCCTTCTTCGATGGCAAAGGACAAGTTGGATGTGTTGCTGCCCAATGGGTGCTCAGTGCGCGTGGATAGAGTCTGGGTGGTAAAGATACGGATCGGGGATCAGGAGTTCGTTTTGCAAGCGTCGGTACTGCCGTTAATGGAGTTCGACGTAATCTTTGGTATGGACTGGCTCTCAGAGCAGCGAGCATGCATTGATTGCAACCGAAATGAGGTTAAGTTGGGACTGAATACTAATCGGGAGACTACGTTTGCGGGCATGAAAGGGTCGAGCAAGATTTTGATGTCGGCTCTTCAGGTAATTAAGGCAGTTCGGTCTGGGGCAGAACTGTTTGTCGCATTAGTGCAGGCTTCAATGCCTAAACCTAGTCTTGACAGTATTGCAGTTGTGTCCGAGTATCCTGATGTCTTTCCAGACGATCTCCCGGGAGCCCCTCCCCAGCGGGAGATTGATTTTACAATTAAGCTGGTGCCGGGTGCCAAACCGGTGTCACGCCCTCCGTATCGGATAACGCCTAAGGAGATGGCGGAGCTGACGATGCAACTGCAAGAATTGTTAGAGCAAGGGTATGTGCGTCCAAGTTCGTCGCCTTGGAGCGCACCGGTCCTCTTTGTTAAGAAGAAATATGGGAGCTTGCGACTCTGTATCGACTATCGGGAGTTGAATAAGCGTACGGAAAAGAATAAGTATCCTATCCCAAGGATTGACGATCTATTTGATCAGTTGGTTGGGTCAACGGTATATTCAAAGTTAGATCTGAAATCTGGATACTACCAGCTAAGGATAAGGGAAAGTGACATCCCAAAGACAGCGTTCAGCACGCGGTTTGGGCATTTCGAGTTTACGGTCATGCTGTTTGGGTTGACCAATGCGCCATCCGTATTTATGGATTTGATAAACAGGACGTTCAGAGAGTACCTGGACCATTTCGTGATAGTATTTATCGACGACATCTTGGTGTACTCACGATGTGAGGATGATCACTACAAACATCTGCATATGGTATTGGAGACGTTGAGGAAGAATCAGCTGTATGCTAAGTTCTCCAAGTGTGAGTTCTGGTTATCCTCAATCTCATTCCTTGGTCATATTGTTAGTGGTGAAGTCATAATGGTGGATCCGGCAAAGATAGCGGCGATTCAGGAGTGGCCAGTGTTGACTACGGTAGCGTAAGTCCGAAGCTTTCTTGGGCTTGCCAGCTACTATAGGCGCTTCATAGAGAACTTATCGCAGATAGCGCTGCCACTCACAACGCTGACAAGGAAGGATCAAAAGTTTGTGTGGACGCTGGAGTGCGCACAGGCTTTCGAAGAATTGAAGAGGCCGTCTATTTTGCATTCGCCGAGTGGGTCCGAAAGGTTTGAAATTTATAGTGATGCTTCAGGAAGTGGTTTGGGCTGTGTTCTGCTACAGCGTGGGAGCAAAATAGCCTATGGATCACAATAGTTGAAGGTTCATGAGAGAAATTATCCGGTCCATGACTTGGATTTAGCGGCCATGATATTTGCTTTAAAGCTGTGGAGGCACTATCTATACGGTATGAAGGTCAATATCTACACCGATCATAAGAGCCTGAAGTATTTGCTAGATCAGAAGGACCTGAATATGAGGCAGTGGAGGTGGATGGAGTTCCTGGGGGACAACACTTTCGAAATTCATTATGTGCCCGAAAAAGGAAATGCAGTGGCGGATGCGTTGAGTCGTAGGGCACCGACGCAAGCCAACTGGTTGGCGGTGCATGATGCGAGTTTGGTCCGTGATTTGGAGGCATTAGGGATCTCCTGCGTTGACAAGCATGCTTATGCCGAGGCAATATTGTGTTGGACGGAGGTGCAGTATGACCTAGCTGATAGGATTCGGCGGGCGTTGATTCAGGATAGAAGTATGAAGCAGATTTTGGATGAATCGTTGGATGGGTCAAATTCCCAATTTACGGTTACAAATGGACTGCTAAGGAAGGACGGTCGCCTATGCATCCCTAGTGCGGATAATCTTTGGGAGGTGTTGATGTACGAGGCTAATCATACTAAGTACTCAATCCACCCGGGGAGCACGAAGATGTATAGGGACATGAAGAAGTTGTTTTGGTGGCCAGTGTTGAAGAAGGATGTAGCACTTTATGTGGCGAAGTGCCAAACTTGTGCCTTGGTGAAGGCGGAGTGCCAGAAGCCCGGAGGTTTCTTGAAGTCCTTTCCTATCCCGGAATGGAAGTTCGACGACATTTCCATGGATTTTGTGCATGGTTTGCCAAGGTCGCAGAGGGGAAACGACGCCATCTGGGTGGTCGTAGATAGATTGACAAAGGTGTCGCACTTCATCCCGGATAAGACAGAAGATCTGGTGGAAAAGTTAGCCAAGCTCTATATGGATAATATTGTACGGTTGCATGGAGTGTCACGCAGTATTGTTAGCTACCGAGACGGATGCTTCACATCAAATGACTGGAGGCTGGTGCATAAGTTGTTGGGAACTAAGCTGAGTTTCAGCACAGCCTTTCATCCGCAGACAGATGGTAAGACTGAAAGGGTCAACAGGACGATGGAGGACATGCTTCACATGTGTGTCTTGGATTTTGGAAAATAGTGCGAAGATAACCTGTACATGGTAGAGTTTGCATACAATAATAATTTTCAAGCGAGTATTGGAATAGCGCCTTTCGAGGACCTGTATAGGAGAAAGTGTCGCACGTCATTGTCTTGGTTGGAGACAGGAAGGTCAAAGTTATACAAACGTCAGGCAGTGGAAGACGTCACTACAATGGTTCGTACGATTCAGGAATGATTAAAGATTGCTCAGGACAGGTAGGCAAAATAATATAATGCCAAGCATAGGAATATGGAGTTCAGTGCTGGTGAATGAGTGCATTTGAAAATCAAGCCGTTCAAGGGTGTATCACGGATTCGACGTTTGAAGAAGCTGAGTCCGAGATACCTTGCACCGTTTGAGATCCTGGAGCGGATTGGCAAAGCAGCGTATCGATTGAAGTTGCCGGTGGAATTGAGTGGGCTACACGATGTAATCCACGTTTTGGTATTGCGGAAGGTGGTACAAGAGCCTTCTCAGGTTGTTGCGGTCGATCAAGTGCCGATTGATAATGGGTTGACGACTAAGGTCAAGCCAATTTGCATTGAAGACTTTGAAGTCAAACGGCTCCGCAATAAGGAAATTCGAATGGTTAAAGTCTGATGGGATAACTGCAAACGTGAGGAGATTTCTTGGGAGCGAGAGCAGACTATGTTGGAAGCATACCCCAAATTATTCCACGCAGGTAATATTTAAATTATTTTGTGTACCTTTACATAATTTCATGGACGAAATTCTTTAAGGGGGGAGATTTGTAACGCCCCAAGACTTAAAAGTAAAACGGACGATGTTCGAACAACGTTCGGGTCTTGGTAGGGTGAACACGCCCTGTGACACGGGCGTGTCACATGGACGTGTCTTGCTCGGGTCACCGAGTTGAGGTCGGCGAGAGTTGAGTGCTCGAACATGGCCTGGGACACGGGCGTGTCCCAGGGCGTGTCAGGCACACGGTATGTGAAACAGGCGTGTCACATGGCCGTGTACTCCTCTGGAAGTTTGGTCATGTGTCGACTTGGGACACGGCCCGGAGCATGGGCGAGTACTATTTGACACGGGCGTGTATGATTCGGCACGGGCGTATGGCCACCCGTGTCCACTAAGGGTCGTGACAGTTGGCGTGGCAGTTATTCGTGACACGCCACTCGTCACGGGCGTGTCGATGACCCGACACGGGCGTGTCAGGTTGGGACACGGGCGTGTCCTAACCCGTGTGCTTTTCTGTACTCGACAATCGTGTCTGGATCGAGGCACACGGCCTGAGATACGGCCGTGTGCAAAGTCGTGTTCGGCCCGGGATTAAGAGATTTTAGGCAAATCTGAGCCGTTCGTTTTCTTGACGGCCGAGATAAGTTCCTGCTTTCTTAAGTCCGGGAATAGATGATTAATTCCTCATTTCCTTTTAAGTTTTCTCTTTCTATGGAGTTAGAGAGAGGAGAGAGCAAGGAAGAGGGAAGCGGAGGAATCCGACCGCCGGCGGAGCATCGGAGCACGAAATTGAGAACTGAGACCAGATTCGTGGAGAGAATTCCCTTGCGAAGCCTTTCATCCTGCTAGTTCTTCATGGCGCCAAAACATACTTCAACGGTAACGATTCTCAACTTAAGCATGTGAAGCTCTTCTTCCTTTGCATAGTAAAACCCTCTCACGCGAGTGTGCAGTGAGTTTGCGGTGTTCCTTGGGGTAGATATGTAAAGTCCCCCTTGTTTAGAGTCCGAAATCGTAGTATGGACATAGATATTGTGTGTGAAGCCTACCCGGACGTGTTTGTCTGGATCGGTGATGTTGCATTGCATGATTAGCCGGAAAAGACTCCGTGCCTTTGATTTTTTTCGGGTTTCTACACGGTAGATTGCAGCAGGGATCCTTGGGGATTAACTCCAAGGCGCACCCGGAAAATTGGGCGGAAACGTAATTCTGCTAACTTGGCGGCCGGTGAGCTAGCCTTGAACATAACTGGGTTATGTGATGTTTGGTAAAGAATTAGGATCCGGGTGAAGCTTGGCCCGCGCGTACGTCTTAAAGTGACTAGGCGGAGTGAGCAACGGGCGGGTGGAAATGGACCTGGGCTTTGCGGTTTGGTGCTAGAGGCCCTACAGTGGAACTGGCCGTTGGCATAGTCGTGAGTCTTGGACTGCGGACTAAAAGACTCAAAAATGCTCACAATTTTTGTCATCCCGAGGATGGTGGTGAAGCCACGGAATTGACCGGATTCACCGAGAATGTTCCCTAAGTGCACCGAGTGTTTGGCCGAGCGAGCCTACACCTGTGACAAATTATACTTATGCACTTAATTGTTTAGCTGAGCTAATAAATTGTAGGGAAGAAGCACCGCCGTCCTGAGTAAGGGGCGGGGTCGTTATATTTTGGTCAGCCCTAGCTGACCGTTTCTTTGTTTGCCACAGTGCGGTGGAATGTTGCTTGCAGGTGCTGCAGAACCAAGCGCCAAATAGCGGGCTGAAGCCCAAGTTGCTGAGCTGGCCCTCGAAGGCCAAAGCGAACTGTTGTTGTACTTTTGTCATGTGTGGCCGGCCTGTGAACCAATGTATGTAAAACATTATGTTATCAAGTGAACTTTTGTAAGGCCATAAGGCCAAATACTCTTTTTGTGTATTTGTTGTATTTCATTCCTGTGGTGTATAGTGGACATTCATGTCGTTGTTGTGCAAGTTTTAGGTTATCTTAACTTTTTAAAAGATTCTGCTAGAATGCTCTGTGTTAGGGCGAGTAGTTGAGTATTTTTGATATTCTTATGTAACCCTTCAGACTGTCCGTGGTATATGGCGTCGGGTTCTAGCTGGACCTTCTATTATATGTCATACAACGAATGAGGGTGTTAAAATGCTAAATTTCGAGTACAAAATTCTTTTATGGGGAGAGGAGTTGTAACACCCCAGTTTTATAGAACTTGAGGCTCTGGGAGCTACCCCAGTTTTAAATATTAAACAATTCAAAGGCGTTTCGCGGATTTGCCGTCTCAAGAAGCTGAGTCTGAGCTTTCTAGGGCGGTTTGAAGTTACAGAACGCATTGGAGAAACAGCCTACCGATTGGCATTATCCATAGAGCTGAGTGGATTAAACGATGTTTTTCATGTCTCGGTTTTAAGGAAAGATTTGATGGAGATTAATGTTGTGGTCGAATTGGCAGTCATGCCGGTGGAAGAAGACTTGAGGACGAGAGTCCTCCCGGTTGGCATACAAGATTCAGAAGTTAGACAGTTGCATAATAAAGAGGTTAAGCTCGTGAAAGTGCGTTAAGATAACTGCAGGCAAGACGAATTCTCCTCAGAACATGGACAATCAATGTGGGAAGACTTTTTGGAACTTTTTGCATCAGGTATGCTTGGTGTTTGAGTGCATGCTAAATTTCGAGGACAAAATTATTTTAAGGAGAGAGGAGTTGTAACACCCCAGTTTTATAGAACTTGAGGCTCTGGGAGTTATCGTATGGCGGTCGGTAGCTATCGCCTGGCGGTAGCCTTCTTTCGTCGAGACCGGAGCATCAAGACGAAGCGTTAAGTGGTAGAGCATGACGTTAGTTAGCTACCACTCGGTCGTAGCCCCATTTCGTTGAGACACAGCTTTGAGACGAAAGTGTTGAGACAAAGGCATTGAGAGGTTACCGCACGGCAGTATCGCTACCGCTGGCGGTAGCAGGGAATTCTTCAAAGGTAGACGGCTTTGTGAGCTACCTCGGTGCGGTAGGTAGCTACCGCCCGACCGTATCAGGTGAAAGCACTTTCGTAACTGTTGAAATTATGCTGTTTGATCTTCTTAGAAATCAATCCTATGACCCAAAATCCTCCGTCCCTGGACTTTAAGTAGGGATGAAATTCTCTTTCCCCTCATTCTTCTCATCCTTGGGCAAGAGTTAGGGTTTTGGGAGTGTTTGAGGAGGAGGAAGAAGAAGAGCATCTTCCGCCATTGACGAAGCTTCGAACCTCCGTTCGGCGATCCGATGCCAGATCCGTAGAGTGGACTTGAAGACACGCACTTTAATCCGTGCAAACCAAGATCACCACGGCTAGGAAGAGGAGTCGTAAGGTGACGACATTTTTCCTCTCAGTTTTTAGGATGCGTGCATGGCATCCTGTTGGATCCCTTGTTGGATTTGGGCTAGGTTCACTAAGGTAGGATATAACCCAACATGTATAGCCAGGGTCATTGTTGTGTCCTAGAGTCTAGGTCTAGTCCTTAGAGTCAACAATGCAAGGGACCAGCCTCCAACACTACCAGAGACTCAAGACTTATAGAAAATTCAAGACTTAGAAAAAGAGCTCTATGTTCGTTGATCTCAGGTCGACGAAAGTCGTGCTCAGCTCGACGAACTCAAAGACAATTCTCTGAGCTGAGCTCGACGAACTTGGTTCTCAGCTCGACGAACTCTGGACAAAGTAATAACACTTTTAAGTTAAACTTCGGTCGACAAACTTAGAACATCAGCCAGACGAACTCTGTTCTCTGGTCCCAGATTGACTAATTTTGGATCAGATGTTTCAACACTCAACGCCAGAGAACATCACACTCAACGCCAGAATGATGATTCAACACTCAACGCTAGAGGACATCACACTCAATGCCAGAATGATTATTCAACACTCAACGATAGAGAACATCACACTCAACACCAAAATGATGTTTCAACACTCAGCAAGAGAAAATAGTCTAAGTCCAGAATCAAAACTCAGGTCGACGATCTTGGACCTCAGTTAGACGAACTCAGTTCTCAGGTCTCAGGTCGACGATCTTGGACATCAGATCAACGAACCTGGTGCACATAATAGGAAAGTAGTCAAGCAGCAGTCAGCCATTCAGAGGTCGACGAACTTGGACCTCAGCTCGACGAAGTATGGAATCAGGTCGACGAATCCAGACTTGGTTGTTTACCTCTTCTGTTCCTATTATATGACAATGATTCCTGAGTAATTAATGCTCTAATATTCTCTGAATATAACCGTTAGACAAGAGCATTAATTATGGTCTTCATCAGGATTATTGCCTGCCATTTTCCAAAAAGACAGTTGGGGAAACTAATCAATGCAAATTTTCCAAGGCCGTCAGCATTGAATGCAAAAAGGATTTCGAAATTCAAAAGGACATTTACATAAAAAATATAAAAGATGGATTTTCATCTTCCAGATAATATAACTGATACAGACACACAGAAAACCAGTCAGGAAGAGTAGAACACCAACGTCTCGTAACAAGGATTCTCTCTGCTCTCGCTCGCTCTTAACAATAAAGCGCTAGAAAGAAAGAACGGCTAGACTAGAAGAAGAATAGATTTCAGAAGAAGAAGAACAACTATTCAAATCAAGAGTCTTCTTTCTCTGTCATTCCCTCAGGAACTTTCAAAGGACAACAATTACTGCATCTGTCAAGGAGTTTCTGAAGTTCTTCTGGTTGAAGCTAAAAGCTTGAAGGCCTATCACCCTGAAGCGAAGTTCTTTTCACCCTGAATAAATTCAGTATTTCAGGGGGAGCTTTTGCCACCATCAAATCAACAGAGTCTTCTCAGTTGAATACTTGAGAAAGAGAAGACATCATCACTCTCTCACCCCCTCTATAAAAAGGGTTCTCTACTCCCTTCAAAAGTGATTCCTGGTTGCAAGTCTCTTAACAAAAAGACTTGAGGTTTGGTTTTTGAGTACCTTACCAAAAGCTCATTGGTGGCAGTCACCTGAATAAAAACCTGAGTGGATTCCTACCAGGGTGGTAGAAGAGTGGATGTACCCAGGTTGGGGAACTACTATAAAATTCTTGTGTTGTCTGTTTGCCTTTTTCTTTTGTTCTTGCTGTGGCTATGATAGTTAGGATTCTGTGATTTTTATTAGTTTAATCTATTGTGCTGTGATATAGCATCTGAGTTTAGGAACAAGTTAAATTATTCAACAAAAGATTTTAATTACTCAGATATACTCTATTCACCCCCCTCTAGAGTATATTAGATCTAACCCTTCCTTTCAATTGGTATCAGAGGGGAGTTCTTTTGGTTGTACAAGTTAACCCTTGAACCAAAGATCCTAAGTTAGATCTCTTTTTATTTCTAATTGATTCACATAGACAGCATGGCCCAGAACAAAGATTATGCAAGCACCAGACCTCTAGTGTGCAACCTGAACAAGTTTGTCATCTGGAAGGCAAGAATAAAGTTATATATGAACTCCATTGATGAAGATATCTAAATTTCCATTTTGACAGGTCCCCCTGTAGCACTTACAACAACAGCATCATCCAGCACTAATGCAGTTCCACCACCTGAGTGGACTGAGGCTCAGAAGAATGCCAAAATTGCTGATTCTAAGACAATGAACATATTGGCCCAAGCAATGTCAGAAGGCATTTTCTAGAAGGTGGCTGAATGCACATCAGCCAAGGCCATTTGGGATTCCCTGAATCAAATGGTGGCTAGATCTGCTGATGAGAGAAAATACAGAAGATCAAACCTCATATCCTAATATGAGAACTTCAAGAAGGAGGAAGCTGAAATAGTAGCTGATATGTACAACAGGTTAAGCTCAATCATCAATGAGCTAAAGACCTTAGACAAGGACATTACCCTCACAGAGGTGAATGAAAAAATCCTCATGTGCTTCCCAAGCTCATGGGATTCAAGGATCTGACCCATCAAGGAGGCCAGGAGCCTAAATGAGATTTCTAATAAATATTTTTTAGGAAAGTTAAAGTCCAATGAACAGCTGATCAAGTACAGGAAGCAGCTGAGCAAAGAACACCTCCACCAGCAAGGAAGGAGCACATCCTTTCATTTAAGGCTGTGGAGGAGACTCAGACTCCATCTATAAATGAAGATCTAATGAGCTTGCTTGCTAAAAGATTCTACAAGATTGCAAGGAAGGATTTCAGGAGGAAGTCATCCAGGAAGGATGATAAGCCCAGGTATGATAAAACCCCTACTATAGAGGTGGTACGTTTTGGCTACAGGAAACCTGGACATTTCCTCTCAGAATATCCAGAGAATTAGAAGAAGGAGAACAGAAGAGAGAAGGACTCCAGGAGCTAGCATTACAGCAAGCCATCTTCCAGCAAGAACAAAAAGAAGGATAGAGGGTTTGTGGCTGAAAGCTGGAGTGAAACAGAAGATGAATCTTCATCTTTAAGTTCCAGTGAAGAAGAAGAGGAGGCAAAGGCAAAGGAAGTTTGCCTCATGGTAATTGATGCCAACAGTAGCAGATCAGATACAGATGAATCTTATAATGAAGAAAGCCTGTCAGCTTAAGATCAGGTATTAGCCTCTTATGATTTTGAATCTGATGAATTTAAATTTGAATTTAAAAATTTATGCTTAGATTTGATAAGCTCTGAGAAGGAAATCAAACTTCTCAGAGAAAAATTAAAATAACAAGATAAAATCATTTCTGAAAATGCTAGTCTATCTAATGAACTAAAGTCTGCAAATGAAAAAATCATCTTTCTGAAATCTGAACTTAGCAAAGCTAAGATACTGGAAGAAACATTAAATGACATAAGTTTAAGACTGTTAGATATAACCAGTACATTAAATACTAGAACTAATAACTATAGATTAGGGTTAGGAGCTTCATCCAGTGAACCAATACTAATCCAAAAGAACCATCTTTCTAAACCTGTAAATTTTGTTTCTGATAAAGGAAAGAAAAACACTGAACAAGTCAATAAGGTAAATGAAGTCCTTAAACAAATTGAAACTAAGAACAAACTTAAAAAACAGAAGAATAAGAAAAGTAATAATGTTCAGCAGTTATCGTCGAACTCAGATCGACGATACATGAACAAATCGTCGACCTCAGAACGACGATCTCTGAACGCAAATTTCAGTAATAATCAATCTTCGATCTATGATCAACGATATCAGTATGGTTCGTCGACCAGAGATCGACGATTTTGGTGCCCCAAGAATGAATACCTTCATTCTTCGAGCAGAGATCGACGATCTCATCCAACATCGTCGAGCTCAGGTCGACGATCCAACCAGAAATCGTCGATCCCAGATCCTAACAACAGAAACCTAAATTCTAAAAGTAACATTAATCCTTTTTAGTCAATGGATAATACCACCAAGTAGTTATCATCCTAAAGGTTACAAAAATCAACCTGAATGCTCTTATATTTCCAGTTACAGTTATGTAAATCAACTAGGACCCAAGGTTACCTGGGTCAAGAACAACTAAGTGTTTTGTCTGCAGATGAAGAGCTGTCTAGCTGTAAATCAAGTTTGGTACCTGGACAGTGGTTTCTCTAAGCATATGATTGGGAATAAGGAAAGTCTACTCAACTACAAGTCCAAGCTTGGACCAAAGGTAATCTTTCGAGACTCAAAGTGTGGGCAATCTGAAGGCTATGGACAAATAAGGATTGGTGCAGTCACATTCAACAAGATAACCTATATAAGAGGACTTAAGCATAACCTCATCTCCATAAGTCAATTATGTGATGAAGATTATCAGGTACACTTCAACTCAACTGCATGTATTATTTCTAATAAAAAAAAACAAACTGTTTTAATGGGGAATAGACAAGGGAACATATATATAGTTAATTTTCTATCTGCCAATTTAGATATCTGCTTACTTAACATTATAAGTAATCAGAATTATTTATGCCATAAAAGACTAGGGCATGTTAATATGAAAAACATTGCTAGGCTATCTAAAGACAACCTTGTGAGAGATTTACCTTCTGGCCCCTACAAGAAGGAAGGCCTCTGCAGGGCATGTCAACTAGGCAAGCAAACTAAATCTAGTATTAAATCAGTAAATAAAAGTGATTCACCCAGGATATTATACTCGCTATACATGGATCGCTTTGGACTCATAGCTATACAAAGCCTGGGAGGGAAATCCTACACCTTAGTCATAGTGGATGACTTCTCAAGGTTCACTTGGGTGTTCTTTCTAAGATCTAAGTTAGATACCTTTAAGGTTTTTATAGATTTTCTCAAGACCATACAGATTGAGTACTCTACTCATGTTGCATTGATCAGAAGTGATCATGGTACAGAGTTTGAGTCTCTTCTTATGCATGAGTTCTGTGAGAAGGAAGGTATCAGACACTGCTTCTCAACTCCTAGAACTCCCCAATAAAATGGGGTAGCTGAAAGGAAAAATAGGATACTGATTGAAGCTGCAGGAACATTACTTGCAGATGCTTACATGCCCATATCCTTTTGGGCAGAGGCTGTAAGCACAACAAACTATGTACTGAACAGAAGCCTGATACATAAACTAAAGAATAGGACTCCCTATGAATTACTTAAAGGGAAGAAACCTAAAATCACTTATTTTAAAGTATTTGGCTGTGTATGTTATATACATAATAATGACAAGAGATACATTAGAAAGTTTGAAGCTAAGGCTAAAGAGGGAAATTTTCTAGGATATTTCCAAGTAAGCAAATCTCATAGGGTATTTAATAAATCATCCCTGAAAATTGAGGAATCAGTTCATGTTACATTTGATGAAGCTAACATATCTTGCAAGGAGAAAGAAATTTCTACCAATAATCCTTTGTAGGTACCTCACTTGTGTGAGAATCTGGATGGTCTAAGCCTCACTAAAGAGGACCCAACACATCCTTCTCCACAAGAAGAACAAAGTGAAGAAGAAAGCACAGAAGAAGCTGAGTTTCAACCAACAACAAACATAATTCCACAGGAGGAATTAAATCCAACTGATGTTGTTGAACCAACTCCACCTACTGATCTTGTCACACTAAGGGATCACCCCAGATCCCAAGTGATTGGAGACATAACAGCAGGTGTACAGACAATGCATCAACTCAACCAAGATTTGATGCATGCATGTTTCCTCTCTCAAGTTGAACCTCAAACCATAAAAGATGCTGAACAAGATCCCCACTGGATCATTGCTATGCAAGAGGAACTCAACCAGTTTATGAGATGTAGAGTTTGGGATTTTGTTCCAAGACCCCAAGACTACCCAGTTATTGGAACCAAATGGGTATACAGAAACAAACTGGATGCCCAAGGTGTAATTGTGAGAAACAAGGCTAGGCTTATTGCTCAAGGTTATAGGCTAGAAGAGGGAATAGACTATGACCAAACATTTGCACTAGTTGCAAGATTGGAGGCAATCAGAATATTTCTTGCCTATGCTGCCTACAAGAAGTTCAAAGTCTTTCATATGGATGTGAAGAGTACCTTTCTGAATGGAGTGCTAAAGAAAGAGGTTTATGTTGAACAACCTCCAGGTTTCATCTCTCCAACTCATCCTTATCATGTTTTTAAATTGCATAAAGCCCTCTATGGTCTAAAGCAAGCTCCAAGAGCTTGGTATGAGACTTTAGCTAGCTTTTTGATAGAGCATAAATTCATTAGAGGCATTGTAGATAAAACATTATTCACTAGACATCATAAGGATCAAACCTTGTTAGTACAAATATATGTGGATGACATTATATTTGGGTCTACTGATCCCAAATTATGCAAGAGGTTCTCTGACCTTATGCATTCAAAATTTGAGATGAGTAGCATGGGTGAGCTCTCCTACTTCCTTGGTCTCCAAGTGAAGCAGTTCCCTGATGGCATCTTCATTTCCCAGGCTAAATATGCTAAAGAGCTTATTAAGAAGTTTGGGATGGCTGATGCCTCAGCAAAGAAAACACCTATGGCTACAAATGCTGTAATAGACTCTGATGCACATGGGAAACCAGTGGATCAGAAATTATATAAGGGCATTGTTGGATCCCTACTATGCCTTACAGCTAGCAGACCTGATATCATGTTTGCCACATGCCTTTGTGCTAGGTTCCAGGTGAACCCTAAGAATCTCATCTAATTTTTCTAAAAAGGATTTTTAGATATATAAAGGGTTGTCATAGTCTAGGTCTCTAGTATCCTACTGAGTCGGAGTTTGAGTTAACTGGATACTCAGATGCTGACTTTTCTGGATGCAGAGTGGACAGAAAGAGTACCTCAGGAACTTGCTAGTTCCTTGGTATGAGATTAGTGTCCTGGTTTTGCAAGAAGTAATCATCTTTGTCCACATCAACTACTAAAGCAGAATATATTGCAGCTGGCAGTTGTTGTTTCCAGATGCTGTGGATTCAAAACCAACTCCTGGACTATGGGTTCAACTTAAATAATTCAACTCTACTATGTGATAACACAAGTGTTATTGCTATAGCACAAAATCCAGTCTATCACAGTTGGACTAAGCATATAGTAATTAGGCATCATTTCATTAGGGAGTGTGTAGACAACAACAAAATTAAACTTGTCTATATCTACACTGATTTGCAAAAAGCTGATATTTTCACCAAGCCCTTGGATGAAAGAAATCACTTATTCTTTGTAAATCATCTTGGAATGTTCAATGGAGAAGACTTAGTTTAGTTTCTGTCTACACTTGAAGAACTCTTCAGATTTCGTCGACCTGAGATCGACGAACTTTATGTTAGTAAAGTTAGTTTCGTCGACCTTAGATCGACGAACCTACTTCAGAAAACTTTCGTCGAACGGTGCTCGGTGAAATGTCTTCAACCCTTCAGACTGAGATTGACGAATTGTTTAACTCCAAATTATTTCGTCGACCTCAGATCAAAGATCTATTTCTTTTTCATTGAACGGAGTCTGTCGATTCATATTCCGGAAAACCTTATATTTAGGTTTTCTTCGACATCCGTCCCGTGCTTTCAGTTCTCTTGCACTTGATCCTCATTTTCTCTTGCAGGTGCTCTCATGGAGATTCCGGCAGGAACTCTAGGGGCAATGAAGTTTGACACTGGATTCGACCTGGACTTCGAATCTTTCCAATACTCAGATCTCATCTTCCTGAATATTCTACAGTTACTTAAAGACCAACAGTTGAAGACTCTGCTCTCCACCTGCATCAAGATATCAGGAACAGAGATCAGGGAATGGGTTTACACAGCTTATACAGAGGAAAATACGATGACTGGAACAATCGCGGGTACTACTGTTTCTCTTACCCCCGATGTATTAACTAAAATTTTTGGATTGAGATATGGTGATGAAGAATTAAATATAAATTTGGAGTAATTTGATATGATGCTTAGCATGATGGGGGATTCGGGACAAAACCCCAATAAATTGCTCAAGAAACATTTGTCTGCAAAGTATAAGTTTCTTGCAGACATTGTGGGGAAGTTGCTGCTAGGGAAGCACACTGCACATTACTATATCACTAGGCATCAGTTCCTGGTCATGTGTGTTATAGTGAATAAAAGGACAGTGAACTGGGCACAGATCTTATTTGATTTTTTTAGAAAGAAGAACAGCAAAAAGGAGGTTTGCTTTGGAAGGATCCTAGGGATCTTCCTCAAGGAGAAGGCTGCTGGATCACTGGTCTCCCCGACCATATTCATTAATGCTAGCAAAAGACTCACTTGTGCTCTATTTAGCAAGTGGGAGAGGATAATCACTAATCCAACCAAGGCTCCCTCCTCTTCCACTAGAACTTCTGAAAGTACCAGGGCTGTACCAGCCACTGCCCACCCTATTGATGAGATCCCTTCCACCCCTCCACCACCTCCAGCTTCTCAAGTTCTAACCCAACCAGCAATACAACCAACCCCACCTTCCACTACCATTATAGTCCCTACCTCTATACCTCCAGCATCCCAACTTCCTGCCTCTCCAACAAACATTCCCTCTAATACTCCATCCCCAAGCCTGATACATCTGTACCCTCACCACCCCAATCTCATCTTCCACATCATCTTGCTAATATCCCTCAAACCAACCTATCATCCCTCCTATCCTTCAACCTCTTATCATCCCCACTAAACACTCCCTCTTCTCCAAATTACTCTCTCCTAGACACTCAAATAAAACCTCAACCTCCACCTCTAACTCCCCCAGCACCTACCATATCAACTCAACCAACCACTACCACAACATCTACCTCTCCATACTTGGATCCCTCCCTTTTCTCCCCACTCATTACCCTCCTCACACCCCTCCTAAAAACACTCATAGCAGAGGCTATCTCTCCTCTTGCTGCCTCCATCTCCTCTTTAGCTGCACAAATTACTGCCTTAACTATTGCTCCCTCTTCAGTTGGGGGCCAAGCTTCAGTTCCTCCTAAAACCAGGCAGGGGGAGATACTTGATGAATAAGCAGCAGCAGTTGCAGCAGAAGATGTAGCACCTGCAGAATCAGATGATAAGGATATGGACACAGTAGAAGCAATAGAAGATGTAGCAACAGAAGAAGAAACAGCAGCAGATGTACAAGAATAAGTTATAGCAGAATAAGTACAAGAAGAAGTTATAGTAGAAGATGTACCAACAGACAACACTAAGACATCTATGACTATAATTCTATATACCACACCAATTTTGCTCAAGGCCACTTTTGCAGCTCCTGAGCCTCTTCCCAGAGTTGCTTTCCCCACCATCTCATCCCCTATAGCACCAGTTTATATTATGGATGATTCTCCAATGCCTGATCTAGATGCACTGGTCATGACTGATATTGAGGAAGAAAATAAATTAGCTGCTCAAAGCACTAATGTACACAGTTCTCCAGTTTCTCCTCCAGTTCCTTCAAAGACAGAAAAGACAACAACTTCTGATGACACAATAAGAGAGATTGATGCCATGTATGATAATCCTCAGCCTTCTGATGATGATGATGATGATGATGATTCTGATGAGGACCCAAAGAGGAAGAAAGTTTCAAAGAAAAGGAAAGCTCCTCCACCTCCTGCCCCAAAACCCAATCCAGCAAATGACACACCCTATTACATTCTGTAGAACATAAATCCATACAAGGGTATGCCAGCTTGGATGTGGCTGTCCAAAAATGAATAAAATGCAAGGAAGAAGAGCAGAAGATATTCTCCTCCCCCACAGAAATTCAAGAGAGGTCCTTCTCCTCCTACTACTGCTGCTGGTGCCTCAAGAACTACTTCTCAAGGGACAGATGCACCTTCCAATCCTACATCCTTCACCAGAACATATCAAAGGTAGGAAAGGCCATCTAGACATCATTCTCAAGGAAGCAGCCAGCAAAGGAATGTCAGTTCTACAGAGCAAATAAAGGAGGTAGTTTATAAGAAACCAGAGTTCTCACCTCCCAAACAGCAAGCTCAACAAAGAAGGCACACAGAATCCCACAAGACCAGAAGAAAATATAGTGAGACTGCTCCTCCAAGGTCTCTGTATACTCAGATTGATGAAAGCCAAAAAGTAACAAATTTCCAAGCACAGTCCACTCAATTCAAGCCAACAACCCTGCTATCCCCACAAGATGATCAATCATCTGTTAGTCAAGATATTGATCAAAACTTCAGGATGGATAGGCTCCAAGAGTTGATTGGTCTATCACAAATAAAGAAGGCTAGAGAATAGGGTGAAGATCCAACAAAGTTCACAACTATGTCTTCATATAGAGAAAAAGAACTGGATAAAATTTAAGTGAGTAAGAAAGTGTTTGATCCTGCAGAGTACATGACAATACACCCAGAGGATGTAGTACCTAGAACCTCCACCCTGACAGTGATTGGAGCAGCAGATATGTACATATCAAAGAAAGAAGCTGCTAATCCTGATAGGGAAATCATCTTTACTCAGCCTGGGGATAAGAGCAAAGAAGCAGAGAAACAGAAGAAATAGAACCTGAACTCCTATATGTATGGTATACTTTTGAAAAACTGTGTTCTATGATACAAAGCTAACTGTGTAAATATATCTGCTGCATATATATTATTTCATTCTCTGCCAGATATATATTTTCTTACTTTGTACATTTCTTTTTATCATTGAGTCGGTAATTTAATGACCTCACCCAAATAAGGGGAGATTGTTGGATCTCTATTTGGATTTGGGCTAGGTTCACTAAGGTAGGATATGACCCAACATGTATAGCCAGGGTCATGGTTGTGTCCTAGACTCTAGGTATAGTCCTTAGAGTCAACAATGTCAGGGACAAGCCTCCAACACTGCCAGAGACTCAAGACTTAGAGAAAATTCAAGACTTAGAAAAAGAGCTCTATGTTCGTCGATCTCAGGTCGATGAAAGTCATGCTTAGTTCGACGAACTCAGAGACAATTCTCTGAGCTGAGCTTGACAAACGTGGTTCTCAGCTCGACGAACTCTGGACAAATTAACAACACTTCTAAGTTAAACTTCAGTTGACAAACTTAGAACATCAACTAGATGAACTCTGTTCTATGGTCCCAGATCGAATAATTCTGGATCAGATGTTTCAACACTCAATGCCAGAGAACATCACACTCAACGCTAGAATGATGATTCAACACTCAACGCGAGAATGATGATTCAACACTCAACGCAAGAGGACATCACACTCAACGCCAGAATGATGATTCAACACTCAACGACAGAGAACATCACACTCAACGCCAAAATGATGTTTCAACACTCAGCACTAGAAAATAGTCTAAGTCCAGAATCAAAACTTAGGTCGACGATCTTGGACCTCAGCTAGATGAACTCAGTTCTCAGGTCTCAGGTCAACGATCTTGGACATCAGATTGACGAACTTGGTGCACAGAATAGGAAAGTCATCAAGCAGCAGTCAGCCATTTAAAGGTCGACAAACTTGGACCTCAGCTCGACGAACTATGGACTCAGGTCGACGAATCCAAACTTGGCTATTTCCCTCTTTTGTTCTTATTATATTGCAATGATTCCTGAGTAATTAATGCTCTAATATTCTCTGAATATTATCGTTAGACAAGAGCATTAATTATGGTCTTCATCAGGATTATTGCCTGCCATTTTCCAAAAGGAAAGTTGGGGAAACTAATCAATGCAAATTTACCAAGGCCGTCAGCATTGAATGCAGAAAGGATTTCGAAATTCAAAAGGACATTTACATAGAAAATATAAAAGATAGATTTTTCCTCTTCCAGATAATATAACTGATACAGACACACAGAAAACCAGTCAGGAAGAGTAGAACACCATCGTCTCGCAACAAGGATTCTCTCTGCTCTCGCTCTCTCTTGACAACAAAGCGCTAGAAAGAAAGAACTGCTAGACCAGAAGAAGAATAGCTTTCAGAAGAAGAAGAACAACTATTCAAATCAAGATTCTTCTTTCTCTGTCATCCTCTCAGGAACTTTCAAAGGACAACAACTACTGAGTCTGTCAAGGAGTTCCTGAAGTTCTTCTGGTTGAAGCTAAAAGCTTGAAGGCCTATCACCCTAAAGAAAAGTTCCTTTGACCCTGAATAAATTTAGTATTTCAGGGGGAGCTTTTTCCACCATCAAATCCATAGAGTCTTCTCAGTTGAATACTTGAGAAAGAGAAGACATCATCACTCTCTCACCTCCTCTGTAAAAAAGTGTTCTCTACTCCCTTTAAAAGTGATTCATGGTTGCAAGTCTCCTAACCAAAAGACTTGAGGTTTAGTTTTTGAGCACCTTACCAAAAGCTCATTGGTGGCAGTCACCTGAACAAAAACCTGAGTGGATTTCTACCAGGGTGGTAGAAGAGTGGATGTACCTAAGTTGGGGAACCACTATAAAAATCTTGTGTTGTCTTGTTGCCTTTTTCTTGTGTCCTTGATGTGGCTGTGATAGTTAGGATTCTGTGATTTTTATTAGTTTAATCTACTGTGCTGTGATATAGCATCTGAGTTTAGGAACAAGTTAAATTATTTAGCAAAAGATTTTAATTACTCAGATATACTTTATTCACCCCCCCTCTAGAGTATTTTAGATCGAACCCTTAATTTCACATCCGTTTCGTTTTTACTTTCCTTCAAATATTTAGGCACAAGATCCCCCAAATGAGAGGGGTACGGGTTGCCATGGTTCAAGAGGAGTCATCGGGTCGATTGTGTCCATCACCGACATGATGTTGCATTAGAAATTCGCTCCGTTAGTGGATTAAGCATTGCGGGTGAAGCTGTAATCGCGATCGGTAGTCCGATTCGGTGATATTGCATGACGAGCACTATAGGGATTTTTCTAGAAATCCATTTGCGGCAAGACGCTGTTTGTGATGCTGGCCCTCTTTTTCATGTAAGAACGAATGGTGTGTTAGGGCGGAATTGATGTGATTGATTGATGTGCGAAGGCGCAACTTTGTCTTTGTGGTCGGCTGGCTAGCTCGTGATGCTGCAAGTCATGTGTGGAGAGTGTCCCGGCGAGACAAGTCCCCTTCTGCGAAACTAACGAGAACGCTAAGCTTTGGACCCAAGTGTCCTAAACTATCCATAATTATTTTAAAGAGGGTGTAAGTTCCTAAAAAACATAAAACTATTTTCAGGGGCCTATTTTTGCCCTAGGGACTCACCAACCAAGTTCCAAGACTATCCATGGACATACTATCCCATGTCCTTCACTAGGCCCCAAACCTCATCTCTAGGGCCTACACTATGGTCTAAGGGCATCTCTACCCCAAACCACCCAAAATATCTTGTGGGGTGTTTTTAGGTGACTTTGAGGCAATGGCCAAAGTTTCATCCCTTTTGGATGAGGATTGGTCACTCAACCCACCAATTTCCCCCTTGCCCTAATTTTCCCTTAATAGGACCAAGATTTGGTCACGCCATTACCTAATCAAATCAACCCCAAATGGGCTGAGATTTTTACTAGTGAGCTATCGTGACCCTAAGGGTCATCCACCAAAATGTTTTATGGTTTTGAGGTCATTATACCCCTTAATAAAATCATACATGAATTATTAAATATTTACAAAAACTATAGAAAAATGTTTTAAAAAAATTCTCATTTTTAGATATGCCAGAGGTATAGGTAAGAGTGACCCCCAGCCCAAATATCAATTCATTTGGATGGCTGGATTGATGGAAACACTCAATTTAGTCTCTGGCTATCCCTATATATAGACTACATCATTTTGAGTGATGTGGTCAGACCTCTGACCCAAAAAGATTGAAACAAATTTTAAAATAAAGTAGACTTCAAGGGCTATAATTTTCATGTTGGACACTTTTCATGTTTCGGCACTACATTTTCCTAGATACAAAAGTCTATTATTTAGGATAAATCAACGCAATTAATTGTATTTATAATTTTTTTGACAGATTGATCTGACGGCCCGCTCATCGTCTTCCTCCTCCAGCCGGCGGCCAAGATCCACCCGACCTGGAGCTACATCCAAGTGCTACTGCCGGCTACCCGTCCACCTCCCTGGCCGGTCACCGCCACCACCACCTCCATTGAGGTGGTGGCTATCGCAGGGTGTTGGCACAACTGCCGGAGGTGGTGGTTTCCGGCAAACCCGCCACCATGAAAAAATCGGAAAAAACTCCATTTGTTTCTGATGCATCGGCAAGTGTACCAGTCGCTGTCATGTAATAAATTTAGGAATAGCTTCCCCGAATATCGATCTCTAGGGAATGCGGGTTGGGTATCGTGATAGCGTCATATGAAGATCACTACTAAGAGTAAAACGAAATAATAAGGGGTTTGGTTTTTGTTTCCTAAAGCTATCAAAACAAAAAGAAAACTAATGTGGGTCGTAAGCACCACTTTTCTTGGTGATGGAATTAGTGTAGGCCGCTATGTCGTGCTTCGTTGGGCGGATGGATGGAGAGAAAGCGGATAGAATGATCACAAGTGCGAAAAGTGAGGGTCGCAATCACCTCTTCAAAAAAACAACACTAGCCTTTACTAGTGTGGTTCTAGTGCGTGAGTGGAGTGGATGTGGATGGAGGCGAGTGGAATACAGCTACAACAACGAATGTAACTAGCCAAAACAAACTTCATTAATAGACAAATAAAGTAAGTTTAAAGTCATTACAAGCTTAGGAATACACTTCACTATGAGAAAAAGGTTGAATAAACAGATATGAGGGAAGCCTAGCCGTGGTTCTTGGCCGAAGCGGTGGGTTGTCAATCCACTTCTCGAATCAGACCATTGGTTGCTTCCGGAGGTTAATGGGTCATCAATCCACATGTTTCCCTCCGTCTTCTTCCCTTTCCTTCAATCTCTTCTCCCGTTTGCCCAAATGAACTGTACCGAAGAGTCTTCTTGCATGCTGGTGGCCGGAAACTCTCCGAAGTGTTGAAAATGGCTTCGGATCGCCGAAGAAAGCTTCCCAGAGGATGGAGATGAGTGGAGGACCTATGGGGTTGGAAAACGATGCCTGGAGCGTAGCAGCGGAGTGAAAAAATGGAAGGCGTTGACCTAAATCGCGAAGCACGAGCATAAATACAACAGCAGACATTCAGAACGCACGATCAGTGGCGTACGACTAGTGGTCGTGCGCACTGATGGTCAATAATCGTGCACTCTGCTCAAGAGATACCTGCAGCAGACAGAAAATATAATATATATATGCATGATCAGTGGCGCCCGACCAGTGGTCGTGTGCACTGGATCCCATGATTGTGCAATTAGAAAAAACAGAACTCAAGAAAAACTGGGGTAACGCGCACGAGTAGTGGCGCACGACCGGTGGTCGTGCGCACTATGTCCAATGCTCGTGCGAATGCCCCAAACAGAACTTGGAAAAGTGGAGAATAGTGTGCACGATCAGTGGCTCACGACCAGTGGTCGTGCTCTATAGGTCCAATGATCGTGCGCAGTGTTCCTGGACTGTTTGGGAATTTGATGAACAGACCGAGCACGACCAGTGGTCATGCGTTAAGGAGTCAAGTGATCGTGCGCGTGCAAAAACGCACGACAGTGACCCTTAAGCTAAAAACTTTCCAAAACAATCCGGAACACACTCACCACCTTTGTACCTGTAGCAATTATAACAGATCCACCAAGACGGGCATACCACAGTCTCAATACACAGCAAAACATCAAGTAGGGCAAAACAATAATAACCATGAAATCACACTGAAAGCGGTCCAAAAGTGTACTTATCATGGAATGGACATAATAACAATTAGAACAAATATGACTCTAAAGTGTAGTGCAACAACGAGAAAATTAGCCCAAATGAGTCAAAAAATATGTATATAACTTGGACTCATCACACCCCCAGACTTAAACATTTGCTCGTCCCGAGCAAATCATCACTCTGTGGACTAGAAAATAGTTAGTTGGCTTAGTAATTTCCGAATATAGTATTGAGAGAAATCAGATATATCATGGGCATAGAAAATAGAATAGAAGAACTTTTTAACTATACTAAAGAATTTATACTTTTCGACAGGTGTAAATAAATATTGTACCTACTCAAAATTTGAATTCTGGAGAATCTTTCGGTCATATGTAGGAAGAAAGTAGGCATGCCACTAAGGTGAGCTTTGCCCAAGACCGGGACTCAGGATAACCTCCAAAGGAATCCACCAATGTCGGGGACCATACGCTTGCCCGTTCACACTCTTTCCACGGTACCAGTTTGTCTCAAACATGAATCAGTAGGACTTTAGGATAATCATGGGGCTAGGGCTAAGGTTTGGTAGTCAAAGATAAACATGGAGGCTACACACAACCCAAGCTAGCAAACAATGAGCTAAACCAAAACAACCTCTCACAAATGCACGTGTGCCACACCCCCAAACTTAGCTTGAAAATCGGGTGTGTACACGGCCTAACCCGACCAATATCATGATAACCTGATGGGGATTCCATTTCTCATTGTAATTTTTATAGATTTTTTTCTTTTTCAATTCTCTCCTTTTTCTTTTTTATTTATTATTATTATTTTTTGCAATCCCCAAATTTAGCATGTAGAAATTCTTGAATCCATCCACCATTGAAAAACGTCTAAGTTGTTTACCTAAATCACCTAGAGGGGAGTGAATAGGTGAGTTGTGCTACTTTTTGCGGAATAAAAACTTTAGCGATCTAAGCACAAGAAATAAACAAGCATTCACAGAGGACACCAAGAATTATAGTGGTTCCCCAATCTTGGGTACGTCCACTTCCCACTCACTGATCTAGCAAAGCACTAGACTCGGCTACTCCACTAATCTCGGATTAAAAACAATCCTACCACCCGGAATAACGTTCCTACAACTCGATCCAAAAAGGGATCTACACTCGGAAGATGAAAACTTCATACAACTCGGAGAACAAATCACCTACACTCGGAGAATAATCTCCTACAAGATTAAAAAGAAATTTGTACAATATAAATAGTAATCTTCTCAGATTTGAAAATCTCTCCCTAGGTCTTCTTTCTTAGACTTTGCGGCTTTATCAGAAATTATAGAAGAAGACTCTCGGTTAGATCTGTTCTGAGAAACTTTAACTCACACGATCAAGGAGTAGATGGAGAATGATGAAACTCTTGATCTGCAAATCAATCTGGAATGAAAGTAGCCTTCGCGATCTTGAAGACGTGCGGCGGTTTCTGTAGAAATTGGAAATGTCGGCCGATACATAAACTTAGAATAACATGCTTAGGGTTAGTCATAATGACAGGACCTTTTATAAGATCTCCCTAACGGTAATAATCATCATTAATGATGGCCACATGGACCAGTCATATCACGGAATTCAAAAATTCGATCTGTCAGGGACTTAAAGAATTTTCGGAAATTGAGACAGCATTACTCGAGTGAGATCAATATTACTCGAGTGCTAAGACTAGCTCTCGAGTGGATAGCAATGACTAATCGAGAAGAACTAATTCTGTAAATTCTAGAATAGAGTATGAAATCACTCGAGTGGAGAAAAGATTACTCGAGTGGTAGAGATACTACTCGAGAGGTGAAGCTGAACTTCTGGAGAGCATTGACTTAGAGAAAATTCTGGATAAAAATACTGATCACTCGAGTACTGAAACTGTACTACTCGAGTACTAAACGAACTACTCGAGTACATGGATTTGATACTCGAGTGAGGTTAGACTCTTCTCAAGAACTATACTTTGTAACTTGAATAAAGCTACTCAACTACTCGAGTACTCAGCTAGACTACTCGAGTACTTGACTTAGAAAATTTCTAAGACTTAAACACTGAACACTCGAGAATGAGAGAAGGTCTACTCGAGTGTTGGACATGGCTTCTCGAGTGCTTGATATAAGCTACTGATAACCACTTCCATACTTGAATTATAGACTAGATCTTGAAAGATAAGGTAAGCTCTGACAAACTCTAGAGGGGGGGGGGGCCTAAAAGAGTTTTTTAAATCTTTTTTTTTTGCTGAAATAAGAAGTCTTTAATAAAATATGTTACTATAATATAGGTGTATGAGTGTACAAGTGCAGCAGATGAACTAGAGAAAAGATAACTAAGCTACACAACAAAACATATCACAGCACAAGCACACAGGAAGATCACAGCCACACAGACAACACAAGAATTTTTATAGTGGTTCCCCAAACTTGGGTACATCCACTCTTCTACCACCCTAGGTAGGAATCCACTACATGTTTTGATCAGATGACTGCAACCAATGAGCTTTTGATTAGGTGCTCAAAAACCAACCCAAGTCATTTGGAAGGAGACTTGCAACCAGAATAATTTCGAAGGGAATTAAAACCCTGTACAGAGGTGGGGAAGAGAGATTGATGGAAGTCTTCTTTTCTCAAGTCAAAATGAGAAGACTATGTGGATTATGCGGTGTTATCAAAGCTCCCCCTGAAATCTTGAATGGTTCAGGAGTGGAAGCTTTGCTAAGGGTGAGTAGGCCTTCTTCGATATAATCAACTCTCTAGAGATCCTTTGACTGATTTGAATATACTTGTCACTTGTTATCCCTGAAAACAAAGAAGGTGAAGAAGAAGGACTCTTGATTGTGATTGTTATTCTTTCTTATTCCTTTGAGAGCAGTTGATTTTTTGAGAACTGTATGCACTGCACTTCTTATTTTTTTTTCAAAGAGTTTTCTGTATTGACTTCTTTCTAGCAGAGAGATAATCAGATTGATAACTGCCTCAAGGTCGAATTCAAAATCCTGCAATAAATGCTTAGCCTAAATCTGGGAAATTAAAACGGCAAGTATGCTGTCATATATTCTATTCTATGTCTGTCCCGAGATATAAGTAATTAATTCCATGGAGGATATTTGCAATCAATATTGCCAGTAATGGCTTTATTCAAAGGATATAAGTGCATTGATTATCCAGGGAATTAACAGCCTATAATAGATATAAAATAAGGAGGCAGAAAAGGAAATAATAAATAACAATATGTCTTACAGTTTTCGTCGACTAGAGAACAGCTTTCGTCGACCTGAGATCAGCTTTCGTTGACCTAAGATCAGCTTTCGTCGACCTGAGATCAGCTTTCGTCGACCTGTGATCTGCGAACAACTGCACTGCATAAACTGATGGATACTGTGCTCTAAGTTCGTCAACCTGAGAATCTGAAATTTGTCGACCTTAGAACTTGGTCAAACAGACGGTGTTGGGGTAATAAAACATCTGGTGTTGAGTCTTTGATAGCGTTGAGAGCATTGAGTGATCTTTGGCTCTGAGTAAGCTTTGGCTTTGAGTGAATTATGACGCTGAGTAGATTATGACACTGAGTGATCTTTGACGCTGAGTAAGCTTTGGCTTTGAGTGAATTATGGCGCTGAGAGTTGAAGTGTTAGTCGACCTGAGAGCAGAGTTCGTCGAGCTCAGCTCAGGGAATTTTATATCTGAGTTAGTCGATCTGAGCACGACTATCGTCGACCGGAGATCGACGAACGTAGATCTCCTGTTTCTAAAACTTGAATTCTCTAAGTCTTGAGTCTTGGGAAGTGTTGGAGGCTGGTCCTTTGTACTGTTGACTCTAAGGACTTGACTTAGACTCTAGAAACGCATAAACCTTGACCCTTCTATACAACATGGGTCACAACCTAAGAAGAGAACCTAGCCCAAATCACTTAGGGGTTCCAACAATCTCCCCCTATTTGGGTGAGGTTACTCCAAACAGAAACAGAGAAAAAATTACAGGACAAAATGTAGACATAGCTTAAAACTGAGATAGCTGATAGAGTAAATAAGCTATCAGTACCTTTATAAAGCTATGCACCCAAATTGTTCACAATAAAAATAGAGACTGAAAATAAATAACCTAAATGTTCTTGGGAGAATCAGAAGGTTTAGCAAATATAATTACTCTGTTAGGATCTTGTGCTTGCTTCACTATCATAGTCATATCTGCATCACCAAGTGTCTTTTGAGAAGTAGTTCTAGGAACAACAACTTCAGGATGTAGATGCTTGTATTCTTCAGCATTAAACAACTTTGCAACTTGATATCTTTCAAATTCCTTTTTCCTGTAGCTTGACATTGTTGAAAATTTAGAAGGATCCTGACCCTTTTCTCTGGCTTGCCTTATCTGAGAGAGAGCCACAGATTCTTGGAATCTAGCCATTCTGGTAGTTGGGCTAGTCTCAGGATCACAGGCTGGAATTAGAGGTCTTTTAGGGCTGTTTGCTTTGCTAGGAGATGAAGGAGGAGAGAATGTTGTCTTGGGGGCAAATTGCTGAGCACTTGATGAACTTTTAGAGGAGAGCTGATGTCTGTGTTGGTGCTGACTGTCTCTAGAAGATTGAGAAGGTCTTCCTTGTCTCTGATAGGTTTTGGTGAATGTAGGCTTGGGAAGTGCATCTGAGCTTTGAGAGATGGTTCCTGAAGCACCTGCAGCTGGAGGAGGAGGAGGAGGAGGAGGGTCCCTTCTGTATCTATGAGTTGGGGGAGGAGAGTTGAAGCTGGGGTGTGTTGTGTTGCTGGAAGAGATGAAGATTGGAGAGCTGGAGATTGAGGAGTGGCTGGGGTAATGTTGGATGGAATGATGGTGGATGGGATCTCTTCATAAGGGTTGGAAGTGGCTGAAACAGCCCTTGTACTTTCAGAAGCTGGGGTGGTAGAGGATAAAGCCTTAGAGGGCTTTGTGATTGTCCTCTCCCACTTGCCAAACAAGGCACATGTGAGCCTTTTGCTAGCATTGATGAATATGTCTGGGAGACCAGTGATTCAGCAGCCTTCTTTGTGAAGAAGATCCCTAGGATCCTTCCAAAGTTTACTTCCTTTTTACTGTTCCTTTTCTTGATGAGATCAAAGATGATTTGTGCCCAGTTCACCTGACTCTTGTTTACCACTACACACATAACTAGAAATTGATGCCTGGTTATATAATCGTGTGCAGTGTGATTGCCCAGCAAGACTTTCCCAGCAATATCTGCGAGAAATTTTAACTCGGCAGATAGGTGCTTCTTCAGGAGTTTATTTGGGTTATCTCCAGAGTAACCCATCAGACTTAACATCATGTCATATTCCTCATTATCAATTTCTAAATCTTCTTTTCCATTGTCTAAACTAAAGATTTCAGTTAATACAGCGGGAGAGAGAGAGATGACATTATCCGCTATTGATCCGGTCATCGTGTTGTCCTCGGTTGTAGACACAGTATAGACCTACTCTCTGATTTCCATGCTGGGTAGTTTGATTCTACTGGACAGCATATTTTTTAATTTCTGGTCTTCCAGCAGTTGTAGAATGTGAAGGAATATTGGATCGGAGTGCTGGAAGGAGTCGAAATCGACGTCGAATCCGATATCAAACTTCATTGCCACAAGAGCGCCTGTTGGAATCACCATGAGTGCACCTACAAGAGAGAAAATGAAGATCAAGTGCAAAGGGAACTGAAAGCGCGGGATGGAAGTCGAAGAAAACCTAGATATAAGGTTTTCCGGAATATGAAACGACAAACTCCGGTCCACAAAAAATAAAAAAATCTTCGTTCTGAGGTCGACAAAATAATTTAGAGTTAAACAGTTCGTCGAACTTAGTCTGAAGGTTTGAAGACATTTCGTCGATATCTGGTCGACGAAAGGTTTCAGAAGTAAGTTCGTCGATCTCAGGTCGACGAAAATTACTTCACCAATAGATTTCGTCGATCTCAGGTCGACGCAAAATCTCACGAACAGGTATCAGTTCGTCAATTTCAGGTCGACGAACAGAGACAATTCTTTGACCATAGACATAACATTAGATTAAATCCTGACCATTTATCATGCCAAGCTGATTGACAAAGAATAGATGCTTGGATGAGTCCAATGGCTTAGTGAATATATCTGCTCTTTGCAAATTAGTAGAGATAAATTCCAGTTTAATCTTTTCTTTGTCAACACAATCTCTAATGAAGTGATGTCTAATGTCTATATGCTTGGTTCTAGAATGCAATACTAGATTTTGTGCAATTGAAATAGCACTTATATTATCACATAGAATAGTTGAATTATTTAAGTTGACACCATAATCTAGTAGTTGGTTTTGTATCCATAAGATCTGTGAACAGCAACTGCCTGCAGCCATATATTCAGCTTCAGTAGTGGATGTTGAAACAAATGTTTGCTTTCTACAGAACCAAGATACAAGTCTGTCACCAAGGAACTGACAAGTTCAAGAGGCGCTTTTCCTGTCTACTCTTCATCCAGCATAATCAGCATCATAAAATCCAGTTAACACAAATGCTGATTCTGTTGAATACCAGAGGCCTAGATCTGGATAACCTTTTATATATCTTAAAATCCTTTTTAAGAAAATAAGGTGAGATTCTTTAGGGTTCACCTGGAACGTAGCACAAAGACATGTGTCAAACATAATATCTGGTCTACTTGCTGTTAAATACAGTAGGGATCCAACAATGGCCCTATACCTGGTCTGATCAATTGGTTTTCCAGATTCATCAGCATCTACAATAGCATTAGCAGCCATGGGAGTTTTCATGGCTGAGGCATCATTCATCCCAAACTTCTTAATAAGCTTTTTAGCATATTTAGACTGAGAGATGAAGATCCCATCAGGGGTTTGTTTCACTAGGAGACCAAGGAAATATAATAACTCACCCATGCTACTCATCTCAAACCTTGAGTGCATTAAATCAGAAATTTTTTTGCACAGATTGGGATTAGTAGAACCAAAAATTATGTCATCCACATATATTTGTACTAAGAGAATTATATCATGATGCAACTTTGTAAAAAGGGTTCTATCTACCATGCCTCTTGAAATACCATGCTCTAAAAGAAAGTTGGCTAAGGTCTCATACCAAGCTCTTGGAGCTTGATTTAAACCATAGAGAGCCTTATGCAATTTAAAAACATAAGAGGGATGAGATGGAGAGATAAAACCTGGAGGTTATTCAACATACACCTCTTCTTTGAGTTCTCCATTTAGGAATGCACTTTTCACATCCATCTGGTAGACTTTAAACTTTTTGAATGCTGCATAAGCTAAGAAAATCCTTATAGCTTCAAGTATGGCAACTGGAGCAAAGGTTTGATCAGAATCAATCCCTTCCTCTTGCTTGTATCCTTGAGCAACAAGCCTTGCCTTGATCCTCACTATCACACCTTGGGCATAAAGTTTGTTTCTGAATAACCACTTAATCCCAATTACTGGATAGCCCCCAGGCCTTGGAACTAAGTCCCAAACTTTACACCTCTCAAACTGGTTGAGTTCCTCTTACATTGCAGTGATCTAGTTTGGATCTTGTTCTTCATCAGATATGGATTGAGGCTCAATTTGAGAGAGAAAATAGGCAAGCATCACATCAGGGTTGAGTTGATGCCTTGTCTACACTCCTACTGATATTTATCCAATTACTTGAGATCTAGGGTGATCCCTAAGTGTGACAAGATCATTAGGTGGAGTTAGTTCATTGACAGTTATTTGATTTAATTCCTCTTGTGGAATTGTATCAACTGTTGGAGAAAATTGAACTGCTTTCACAGTCTCTTCTTCACTTTCAGCTTCTGATATAACTTGTGGAGAGTGATGTGATTCAACCCTTGAGGTAAGGTTTAGATAGTCCAAGCTCTCACACAAATTTTGTACCTGCAGATTAATGTTGGTAGAGATGTCTCTCTCCTTATAAAACATATTAGATTCATCAAATATCACATGCATAGATTCCTCAATTTTTAATGTTGATTTATTAAGCACCCTATATGCCTTGCTGACTTGGGAATATCCTAGGAAAATTCCCATTACAGCCTTAGCTTCAAACTTTCTAAGATGTTTCTTGTTAGTATTGTGAATATAGCATATACATCCAAATACTTTAAAATAGGTTATTATGGGTTTCTTCCCTTTGAGTAGTTCATAGGGAGTCTTAAGCTTTAGTTTATGTATTAGGCTTCTATTCAGGACATAATTTGTTGTGCTTACTGCCTCTGCCCAATAGGAAAGAGACATGTAAGCATCTGTAAGCAATATACCTGCAGCTTCAATGAGTGTCCTATTATTCCTTTCAACTACCCCATTTTGTTGAGGAGTTCTTGGAGCTAAGAAACAATGTCTGGTACCTTCTTTCTCACAGAACTCTAGCATAAGAAGAGATTCAAACTCAGTTCCATGATCACTTCTGATCAATGCAACTTGAGTAGAGTACTCAATCTGTATGTTCTTGAGAAAATCTGTGAGAACCTTAAAAGTATCTGACTTAGTTCTCAAAAAGAAAACTCATGTGAATCTGGAGAAATCATCTACAATAACTAATGTATAAGACTTTCCTCCTTGACTTTGTACAGCAATAGGGCCAAAAAGATCTATATGGAGCAAGTACAAAATTCTAGGTGAATCACTCTTATTAATGGATTTGAAACTAGATTTAGTTTGCTTGCCTAGTTGATAAGCCCTACAAAGGCCTTCCTACTTGTAGGGACCAGAAGGTAAACCTCTAACAAGATTGTCCTTAGAAAACCTAGCTATATTTTTATGGTTTACATGTCCTAGTCTTTTGTACCATAAGCTAGTTTGAATGCTGACAGAATTGAATAAGCAAATTTCAGATTTAGCTGATTCAAAATTTTCTAAATAAATTTTGCCTTGTCTAATTCCTATTAAAACAGTTGTGTTGTTTAAAGAAATAAGACATAAAGAGTTAGTGAAGCTTACTTGATAATATGTATCACATAATTGCTTACTGATATCAGGTTATGCTTAAGACCATTTTCATAGGTCACCTTCTTGAATGTGACAGCTCCATAGTTGAAATCTCCATAGCCTTCTATCAGTCCAAAGCCTGAGTCCCCAAAGATTACTTTAGGTCCAGTCTTGGCTTTATAGTTGGTTAGGCATTCCTTGCAACCTGTCATATGTTTAGAGCAACCACTGTCCAGGTACCACTTGTTTTGAGTGATAGGGTTCTCTTCTATCTACAAAGAGGATTAGCAGTTTTTGACCCAGATTACCTTGGGTCCTTGTTGTTTAACATAACTGAAACTTGAAATAAATGAACATTCAGGTTGATCCTTATAACCTAAAGAATGATACCTTCTAGGAGGTATGACCCACTAACTAAAGGGATTAAAGGATTTATAAGTTTTTAGGTTACTCTGGTTATGAACTGAGTTTGACAAATTTGAGTATGTTCGTCGACCTATGCTCGACGATCTGGGTTGAGTTATTCGATCTCTGCTCGAAGAATGGAGGTATCCATTCTCAGAGCCCCAAAAACGTTGATCTCTGGTTGATGAACCATACTAGTTTCGTCGATCCCAGTTCGAAGAATAGTTTACATTATTTTTTGCATTCAGGGTTCGTCGTTCTGAGGTCGACGAACCATACCCATTTCGTCTTTCTGAGCTCGACGAAATATGCTGAATATAGTTATGTTGTTTATTTTTCTATTTCTGATTGGTTTTCTTAAGTTCTAACTGTTTAAGAACTTTATTAACCTTTTCTACCTGTTCAGTATTTTTCTTACAATTTTCAGAGATGAAGTTAATAGGCTTTGATAATTGATTTTTCTGAATTAGGAATTGTTCACTAGATGAGGCTCCTAATCCTAGTTTGTTATTGTTAGATCTTGTATTAACTGTGCTAGTTATATCTAACAGTTGTAAACTTCTACCATTCAGGAATTCTTCTAGTTCTTAGCCTTACTTAATTCAGATTTCAGAAAAACTATTTGTTGATTGGCTAAGCTTAATTCTTCAGTTAACTTTTCATTTTCAGCAATGATTTTGTCTTGTTCTAAAAGTTTTTCCCTGAGTAGTTTGATTTACTTCTCAGATCCTATTAGGTCTAAACATAAGAGTTTAAATTCAGATAGAAATTCTTTAGATTGAAAGTCATAGGAAGTAATTACCTGATCCTCTTTAGAGAGGAATTTTTCATCATCTGATTCTTCTGAATCTAATCTGCTGCTTCCAGCATCTATTTCCATAAGGCAAATTTCCCTTGCCTTCTTTTCCATTGGAGTTACCATGGTGATCTAGAAGTGGTCAAACATATAATCTCACTGCCAACGCGATATGAGCCTGCAGGGTCGAACATAAGAGCATGTGGAGAAGTTTGAAGATCGACTGTGTTGGTAAGGGTTACCAATCACCACACAGAATGGGGTCGGGCAAACGTTGCCAAAGAAGGTTCTTAGAGTCCAAGGCAAATTCGACGAGAGTCGTCGAGAATCGTCGAGTATGACTCAATGCTCTCAATGCGAAGGCAGATTCGTCAAGAATCGTCGAGTATGACTCAACGCTCTTAACGCCAAGGCAGAGTCGTCGAGAATCGTCGAGTATGACTCAACGCTCTCAATGCCAAGGCAGAGTCGTCGAGAATCGTCGAGTATGACTCAACGCTCTCAACGCCAAGGCAGATTTGTCGAGAATCGTCGAGTATGACTCAACGCTCTCAACGCCAAGGCGGATTCATCGAGAATCGTCGAGTATGACTCAACGCTCTCAACGCCGTTTCTGCGGACTGATTCTCGCCGACTTATTCTCGCCGACTGATTCTCGCCGAATCTTGAGGTGATTCTCGTCGATCGATTCTGAAACCCTATTTTGCTATGGTCTGCGGATAGCGATGCTTTTAGGTCTGTTTATACTTTTTGTATAAATAGGGACTTAGGGTTTTGGGAAAGGTATGCAATTTTATTGCGGCCGAATAGAACCCGACGGAAAGAGTTCCGCCGTTCTACAGATTCGCCGAAGCCCGCCGGACGGAAGTGTTCCACCGCCGATTCTGCTCCGCCGACCTCCTCCTCTCCGACGATCGTTGTCGGTATTGCCTTTCCTAGCGCGGACCTAGCAGTCCGTGGAATCGCAAGGTGCAGTCGATCTCCTTCCCGACCCTTCGTGCGACGAAGCTCGGTGTTCTCTCGCTCGTGTGGATTTATGCAGAGGCGTAGATATTATTCTACGTGGAACTCGCCACCGACAAGGGATCATATTTGGAGCATCTTCGTTGAGTTGTGACTCAACCCCGTCAAGGTAATTTTTGCCTATTTTTGTTAACTTCTTGATTCAACATTCATGGCCCGGTCCAATCTCTTTTGGGTTGTTCTAGATTTTATTATTTCCGCTGCATGCACAAGGGTTGTGCCAACCTCATAGAGATACCCAACAGTGGTATCAGAGGGAGGTTTCGTCCATGTTTATTTTATTGGAAGTTAGGTTATTCCAGTACGTGTAAACCTAGGGATTTAGAAGTGTTCTAAATGTCTAGATTTAATCTTGGCACCCCGCCGAGAACGTCTGGAATCTTGTGGTAATTTCTAACCATTCGGAATTACTGTCTCCTTAGCAGTAACCATCCCTCGATTTTGTTTTGGATTTTGAATCCAACATAGAGAGATGAGCTTGTCTACTGTTTTAAGTTGAGTTGCCTTTGTCCCTTATCCAATGCATGTAAACCTGAAGATTTGGAAGTGTCCCGATGTTTAGATTTATCCATTTTTCTTCTATCAAATGTGGATTGTGTTCTGTTGTGCACATAAGGGATGCATGGGGATTTTAGTGAAGTGTTTTTCTTTGGATGTGCACATTGATTAAATATTGATCATGGTTAATTGTTAACCTATTATCAAAAATCCCTTCATCAAATATTAAGTGTTCGGATGCCTTCCGATGGATGACACTCTTCCTGCCTCGATCGATGAAGTGTGGGCTTGCCAAAGCAAGGTGCATTAATCTATCTTGGTAAGGGTGCGAGCGGATAATTATGATATCCCACTGTCGACATCGGGTCTAACTTAACTAGGTGACCTCAAAGGTTGAGTGCCTAGAGGCATAGTGTTGGCATGCACCATATGATGGATGCGAATAAGGAGTTATTCACCAACCATACAAGAATTGCATGAGAATGCACTTGGCAAGCGTTGCCTACCTAAATAACCACATCGTGAGAGAAAAGTCAAAGATGACTCATTGTGTTGGTGAAATACAGATCTTGTCCACTAAGAGAGTAGCTCGCATGAACTCTCCGAATTGATAGTGAGGGATATCATTTCGAATAAAAATAGTTGGAGTTTTAATTGAAGTCCAAATTAAAAATAAATTGTATTTTTAAATTTTGGTACTGATATTATTCTGCATGAATTCTTGTAGAATTCCATGGCAAGTGGTTCACACTCCATTCTGTCTCTGAGAGCCATCCTTGAGAAGGATAAGCTCAGTGAGACCAACTACATGGACTGGTATAGGAACTTGAGAATTGTTCTCAGGCAAGAGCGAAAGCTCTATGTCTTGGAAGAAGAAGCCCCCGAGGTGTCGACCGGGAACTCTTCCCGTGCTGATAAGGATACTTATAAGAAGTATATTGATGATGCCTTAGACGTCGAATGCCTTATGCTTGACACCATGAACTCTGAGCTTTAGAAGCAACATGAGAACATGGGGTGCAAGGAGATTGACGAGCATCTCAAGAAAATGTTTCAAGGGCAGGCTCGTCAAGAGAGGTTCTACGTCACAAAAGCATTATTTCAGTGCAAGATGGGAGTTCGAGACTCAGTAGGGACTCACGTACTCAAGATGATTGGGTATATAGAGAACCTTGAAAGGCTGGGTTTTCCTCTAGGTCAAGAGTTGGCCACAAATCTGATCCTGCAATCGTTGCCAGACAGTTATGAGCAGTTTGTCTTGAACTACAACATGAATGAAATAGACAAGACACTGCCTGAGCTCCTAAGCATGTTAAGAACTGCCGAGATACACATGAAGAAGGCGAAGCCTGCCGGCCCCATAATGATGGTGCATAAGGTCAAGGGCAAGGGCAAGGGATCTAAGAAGACGAAGGTGGGACCTAAGTTACATCTTGAGCCCAAGTCTTCTGCACTGAAGAAAAAGAAGAGCATGGTGAAGGAAGGGAAATGCCACCACTGTGACAAGGCTGGTCATTGGAGGAGGAACTGTCCTTCTTACATTGAGGGTCTGCAGAAAATGAAGGGAGATATGACTTCCGCTTCAAATATTTACGTTATAGAGATAAACCTTTCTGCTCCTTCATCTTGGGTATTGGATACCGGATGTGGTTCTCACATTTGTACAAATGTGCAGGAACTGGAAGGAGAAGATTGTTGAGTAAAGGGGAGGTGGACCTGCGCGTCGGCAATGGAGCAAGAGTTGTTGTTGTAGCCGTAGGGGTTTACAGTCTTTCTTTGCCCAGTGGGCTTGTAATAGAACTAGATAATTGTTATTTCATTCCGGCCATAACTAGAAATATTATATCCATTTCATGCTTGGACATGATTGGATTTTCTTTTATAATTAAGAATAACTGTTGTTCTATATTTAAGAATGATGTTTGTTATGTTGTAGCCCAATTGTTTAATGGTCTTTATGTTTTGAACTTAGAACATCTGATCTATAATGTAGAAAATAATAAAAGACTAAGAACAAATGAATCAAACCCTATATATCTCTTGCATTGTCGTTTGGGCCATATAAACGAGAAGCGTATATCCAAGCTCCATAAAGATGGACTTTTACACTCATTTGATTATGAATCATTTGAGCGATGCGAATCTTGTTTGTTAGGCAAGATGAATAAAGCCCCTTTCACTGGTTATACTTAGAGGGCTGAGGATCTCTTGGGTATTGTACATAGTGATGTATGCGGACCCATGAGCTCCATAGCTAGAGGTGGGTATTTCTACTTCGTTACATTTACTGATGATTTCAGTAGATACGGATATGTGTATCTTATGAAGTGCAAATCCGAGACCTTTGAAAAGTTCAAGGAGTTCAAGAATGAAGTAAAAAAACAGTTGGGTAAAAGGGTTAAAGCACTCCGATCTGATCGAGGTGGCGAATACCTGAGTCATGAGTTCCATGATCATCTGAAAGAGTGTGGTATTGTATCACAGCTCACTCCACCTAGAACACCACAACATAATGGTGTGTCTGAGAGGAGAAATCGTACTCTGTTAGACATGGTACGTTCGATGATGAGTCATGCATACTTGCCTATTTCCTTTTGGGGTTTTACTTTAGAGACTGCTGCAATGAAACTGAATCACGCTCCAACAAAAATGGTTCTGAAGACACCATATGAGATATGGACTGGGAAGCGTCCTAGTATGTCGTTCATTAAAATTTGGGGCTGTGAGGCATACGTGCGACGCCAAATGCCTGACAAGCTGGAACTCAAATCGGATAAATATTATCTGGTGGGATATCCTAAGGAAATGAAAGGGTATTACTTTTACCTACTGTCCGAGGGCAAAGTGTTTGTCGCAAGGACTGGCGTCTTCTTAGAGAGAGAATTCTTATCAAGAAAGACTGAAAAGGTAGAACTTGAAGAAATTCAAGAACCACAAGTAGTGAATGAACCGGAATTGGATTCTGAGATAGGACTACAAGATGTTGTAGCTAGAGAACCTGCTCAAGAAACATAAGTCCTGCGTAGATCTGGTAGACCAAGATTTGAGCCTGAGAGATATGGATTTTTTGTGTCTCAAATAGGTAATGTGTTGCTTATGGATCATGATGATGAACCAGCAACCTACCAAGAGGCAATGAATGGACCGGACTCCGACAAATGGCTTGAGGCTATGAAATCCGAAATTGACTCCATGTATGCAAACTAAGTTTGGAACTTGGTTGAACCACCTGAAGGGGTACGACCCATAAGGTGCAAATGGGTCTTCAAGAAGAAGACCGACATGGATGGGAATGTACAGGCATTCAAAGGGCGACTGGTGGCTAAGGGTTTTAAGCAAATTCATGGTATTGACTATGATGAGACATTTTCCCCTGTTGCCATAGTAAAGTCCATAAAGATATTGCTTGCCATTGCTGCGTATTATGAATACGATATCTGGCAGATGGATGTCAAAACGGCTTTCCTTAATGGAAACCTCCTTGAGGAAGTGTACATGACACAACCCGAGGGTTTTGTATCCCCAAATGAAGCCACTAAAATATGCAAGCTGAATAGATCCATCTATGGACTGAAGCAGGCCTCTCGAAGTTGGAATCTTCATTTTGATGAGAAAATCAAAGAGTTTGGTTTCATCAAGAATGAAGATGAGCCTTGTGTTTACAAGCGAATCAGTGGGAACATTGTTGTCTTCCTGATATTGTATGTAGATGACATACTGTTGATTGGGAATGACATTCCTACCCTTGAAGTTGTTAAGAACAACCTAGGGAACTGCTTTTCTATGAAGGACTTTGGTGAAGCAACTTATATACTCGGTATTAAGATCTATAGAGATAGATCGAAGAATTTACTGGGTTTTACCCAGAGTACATACATCGAGAAGGTGTTGAAGCGGTTCAACATGCTTGAGTCTAAGAAAGGATTTTTACCCATGTCTCATGGTGTGAATCTCTATAAGGACCAGTGTCCAAAATCTTGTGAAGATAAGGACCACATGAAGTTGATTCCATATGCTTCGGTAATTGGATCAATCATGTATGCAATGTTATGTACTAGACCCGATATCTCCTTTGCTTTGAGCATGACTAGCAGGTATCAGTCAGACCCCGGTGAGTGTCACTAGATTGTAGTCAAGAATATACTGAAGTACTTAAGAAGGACAAAGGATGTGTTCTTGGTGTATGGTGGAGAGGAAGAGCTCGTTGTAAGTGGTTACACGGTTGCTAGCTTCCAAACTGATAGGGTCGATCCAAAGTCTCAGTTAGGGTTTGTGTTTTGCCTTAATGGAGGAGCTGTGAGCTGGAAGAGTTCCAAGCAAAAGACAGCTGCTGATTCTACAACAAAAGCTGAGTATATCGCTGCAGCTAACGCAGCGAAGGAGGCTGTATGGATTAGGAAATTCATCGGTGAGCTTGATGTAGTTCCTAGCATTGTTGGTCCCGTAGTTCTCTACTGTGATAACAATGGTGCAATTGCACAATCTAAGGAACCTAGATCCCATCAGCGCTCCAAGCACATACTTCGGCGGTTCCATCTTATTCATGTGATTGTCGAACGAGGAGATGTGAACATTTGCAGAGTGCCGACTGAGGAGAATATTGCGGATCCACTGACAAAGCCTCTCGCACAAAGAAAGCATGATGGTCATACTAGATCAATGGGTATACGATACCTAAATGATCAACTCTAGTGAGAGTCTTGTGGGTTGCGTGTAAACATATATTCTGTTGGCTATTTGTTATTTATTCATATGATGAATTGTGTACCAAAATTTTTCTTTTACAATTAATGGCAAGTTCTTTTATTATGATTTCTTTATGCAATAGTTAAATGTTAACATAATAAATACCCTTAGAATGTTCGCTTCCATAGGACATCAAGTACGTGACTTGAATGTGAGAGCCTATGATTTATTTGAAGCTTCATTCTTGAAAGGTCCCTGGTCGTAGTATCATCATAGAAACTAAGGGTGATGATAATACTTTAAGACTATCACGTGCGTTGACTGATGACCAGTTCTCACAGGTCATGATGTTGTGATATCAAGTCATCACGTGGGTACTTGTTAATGAACAAGTTGTACTGGACAGACCCAAACTGAGACTACTTTGTGGATTATTATCTAAAAGTGTCACGAGTAGGTCTCAATTGACAATGGTGTTGTGGTCCTTTGACCTGAAGTCACAGCATTAATCAAGTGAGGAAAAGCGTGCTTTGATGCCATCTAAAGTCTTCCTTGAGAAAGGTTGATGATAAGGGTGGTTGTTGGGCACATTACGAATCATTTGGGTGTTTGTGTGTGAGCAGATATGGGATCTGTCCTCTTATTTGACAGGGGTTGCATCCATGGGCCCCTTGATGGAACTGGACTGAGAAATGCATGGCCATGCTTGGTAGAGTCAATATGTGATATTGGACTCACCATTCTCTAGAAGTCCGTTCTAGATCAAGATACTTGGATTGAGCTATTATGAGGGTGACACGGTCCATGCCTCTAGTTCTTTCTGGATGTAAGGGACAAAGGGACAAAGACAATGCTGGAACATTGTTCATAAAGACTTATGAGTTATGAACTCTTATTGCTTGGGTAGCAATGATGCATTGCTAGATGGCGCTCATTGTTTGTGAGGTTTTTGGTTTGATACTTTCAAGATCAAGTGGGAGACTGTTGGAGTTACCATGGTGATCTAGAAGTGGTCAAACATGTAATCTCGCTGCCAACGCGATATGAGCCTGCAAGGTCGCACATAAGAGCATGTAGAGAAGTTAGAAGATTGACTGTGTTGGTAAAGGTTACCAATCACCATACAGAATGGGGTCCGGTAAATGTTTCCAAGGTGGTTCGTCGAGAATCGTCAACTATGGTTCGTCGAGAATCGTCGACTATGGTTCGTCGAGAATCGTCGACTATGGTTCGTCGAGAATCGTTGACTATGGTTCGTCGAGAATCGTCGACAATGGTTCGTCGAGAATCGTCGACTATGGTTCGTAGAGAATCGTCGACTATGGTTCGTCGAGAATCGTCGACTATGGTTTGTCGAGAATCGTCGACTATGGTTCGTCGAGATTCGTCGAGAATCGAACTGTTCGATAATCGACGAATGATGATTCCCGACGAATAATTCCAGAAACCCTAATTCTCTGTGGTTTGTGGATAGCGATATTTTTAGGTCTATTTATGCTTCGGGTATAAATTAGAACTTAGGTTTTAGGGTCTGAGTACCCCCCCCCTCCGGCCCGACGGAAGTGTTCCGCCGATTTGCTCGCTCCGCAGACCTCCTCTCCGACGATAGTCACTGGTGCTTGTCTTCCTAGAGCGGACCTAGCAGTCCGTGGAAGTGCAAGGTGCAGTCGATCTCCCTTCCCGTTTTTTGTGCGACGAAGATCGGCGATCTCCCGCTCGTGTGGATTTCTGTAGAGACGTAGACGCTATTCTACGTGGGACTCGCCGCCGACAAGAACTCATACATTGGAGCATCTTTGTTGAGTTGTGACTCAACACCGCCAAGGTAATTTTACCTAGTTATTTCTTAACTTATTGATTCAATTTTCATGGCCCGATCCCAAATATCTTTTGGGTTGTTCTTGATTTTATTGTTTCCGCTGCGTGCACAACTGTTGTGCCACCTTGTAGAAAACCCAACACCTACTTCGTGGGAAGATTTGGTTAGCAAAGGATGTGATGTTTTGGAAGATTTATCCTGTGTGGGAAGGCTATTTGTGGATGACGGTAGCACTAAGAACCCGAAAGACATTTCTTTGATGTTTGCTCCTTCGCCAAAAGCCCAAAATGGATTAGAAATTTTGTCGAGTACGATTTTTCCTACTTTTGAGACCAATACTGATTCTGATTTGGACGAATTATCTAGTGGGTTGGAAGACATGTCGGCTGAGTTGGTAGAGTCACCCTGTGATGAATGTTTATCTGATAGTGAGTTAGATGATGACGATCCACCGGAGTTTTCAGTAAGGACGAATCTACTGTTTGATTTTTCCATTGATTTTTATGGCTTGCACCCGGAGGGCTTTTCTTGGACGTTAAATCCATATTTTGACAGTGAGTATGATTTAGTTCCTCCTCCGGAATCGACCATGTCGACTCCTCCTCCGGTTCACTTGACTCGATTAGATGACTTGTTAGGGAACGAGCTTATCATTTCTAGCCCGAGATATCTGGAGATGCTTATTTATCCAGCTCCCCCATTAGACTTACCCAGACGGATGTGTGCAAGCGATTCGTTAGTTTTCGCGTTCGGTCTTTCCACTACTTTTCATAGATCTGACTATGTTGTTCCTAGGATGGACCGATCATCTGACCGCTTGACGTTGGGTAAGTCTTCGTTTTGGATTGCTAGTGATTCCATGGCGATGGTACGTTTTGATGTGGTGTCCCCTAGACACAATTATTTGCCAATCCCGGTCGCTTGCATTTATCCTCCGCCTTTTGATGATCCGTGCATGCACACATTAGTGAACGTAGTAGGGTATGTTGAGTTGTGTCTCCTACACTACCTTTCAAATCCGAGAGCGTCCAACTCTATAGTTAGTGATGAGCATTTTACGCAGGCATTTCTTTATGAAACTTTTAAATCAAAATTTAAATCTAAATTTAAAACTACGACGTTGGACTCTACGGAAATCGTTAATGAATTTAAAGCACCCGTGCCACCAGACTTAGTCCCGTTATTTTCTACTGTTAACTCAAGTCATGTTGCACATGTGTTCACCCCTCACGGTTTTAATTTAATTAGGTGCATTCTTAACATCTTAATTTATCATAATGCGTCCTTTAAATTACTTGCTAGTTTGTATCGGAGAGTCTCACACCGTTATGTGGATGATTTAGTTTTGGCTTGTCTCACCTCTGAACGGATTCCCCCGGGCACCTTAAAAATATTAACGAATCGACAAGTCCATCCTTTGCGAATCTTAAGGGAGTTTGGAAACATGATATTTATTTTAGAATTTTCCACTGATTGGGGCATAGCTTCTATTTTCATCGTTTCATATTTTACGCTTCATGCTTCTATGCCACTTGAAATATCTACCTCTCCGTATATATTTTCCTCTTTGTTCTCTTTGGGTCTGGGTAGTGAGTTTGCGCTTGGATCGCTATCTTCATCGGTCTTCACTGGAGGTACGTTGGTTGTTGATGATGAATTTTGTTTTCCTTTATTGCATAATGTGTTGCTAAGGTTCCCTAGGACCAACATTTTGCATGATAGGATACTCCAGGTTGAAGTGCTCTCTTCTCCAAGTGGTGCTGTTCGCTGCTACGTGTCTCTTGTGGATGATGCTCTCTTGCACCAGTACTATCAGACCAACTCATCGGTGATGAGTACTTTTGAGGGGGGAGGATTGATGGAGATGACGACCCACAACATTTCGAGGATGGCGATGGCATGCTTGCGGACGACCATGCGGAGCGTCGGCATAATAGCCGTCCAGAACGCAACCCCATATATTATTAATTAATAATAATTATTATTATTAAATTATTATTAATTAATAATTCATTTCTATGTTTGGTATTTTTGTCGCAATGTTATTTAATTTCATGTATGATGGGTGCCTTGTAACACCCCTATCCGTCGTATAGCATATAGCAGTAGGTCCGGCCGGGGCCCGATGCCATATACTACGGACAGACCGGTTGGTTACACATTGAAACCATACAACCAATCACCAACGTCCTACACAGAGTCATTCTAGCGGAAGCAAATTATTAAGTTGCACAAATTCAAGAACCCTGCCAAGCAAGAATGTCCACTACAGAAGTAACAATAGGAATGAAAAATACGAAAGTACCGGCCTTATGGCCTTACAGGGTTTGCTTAACAAAAACATGTCTTACATACTTCGGCTCGCAGGCCGGCCATACATGAAATAAACGGAAAGCATAAAAGGGTTAGGCCTTCGAGGGCCAGCACCGCAACATGGGCTTTAGCCCGCTATTTTTCGCTCGGCTCCGCAGCACCTGCAAGCATAAACCACCGCCCGGTGGCAAACAAAAGCAACGGTCAGCTATGCTGACCAAACTATAACGATCCCGTCCCCAAAATCGGGGCGACGATGCTCTTTCCCTACAATTTATTAGTATAGGCAATATATTAGTGTGAACACACATCATCACAGGCGTAGGCTCGCACGGCCACACACCTCGTGCACACAGGGCACATTCACGGCGAACCGGCCAACGTCACGTCAATTCAAGCCATAGACGTTCCCGTTCCACCACCGCCTCATGGACGGCCAACCATATGAGCATTTTGCCTTCCTGGCCTTGGTCACGGCAATTTAAGCCATAGACCGCCGAAGACCCTCATCCATGCCAACGGTCTTACCGAACGACATAGACCGGGTACGGTTCCGCCTGACCCGTGCTCACACCGCAACGACAATTTAAGTCATATGCGCAGGTCAAGACTCACCGAGTCCCGTTTCCACCACAATAATCACATAACCCGGTTATGTTCACGTTGGCTCCCCGGCCATAGTGTTGGCAAAACCCGCTTTTGCCCAGTTTTCCGGGTGCACCTTGGAGTTAATCTCCAAGGCTCCCTGATGCAATTTACCACGTAGAAAACCTGAAAACACCCAAACATCCGGATTCTTGCCCGGTTCAAATGCAATGCAACATCACCGATCCGGCTCTACTTGTCCGGATAGGCTTCACACACAATGCCTATGTCCGTTTTCGCATACGGACTCTACACGGGGACTTTACATATCTACCCCAAGGAACGCTCCAACTCTTCGCTCACTCGCGAGAGAGGGCTTCCTATGCAAAGGGAAAAAGGGCTTCACATGCCCAAGGATGAGAAATCGTTACCCTTGCGTTCTTCCGTGGCGCCATCAAAAACTATGCGGTTGGAAAGCACCGCAACGGCGTCACCTTCGCGGATCTGGACTCGGATCGCGATTCGGAGCTCCGACGCTCCACCAGCGGCCGGATCTTGGACTCCTCCTTCCTCCTTGCTCTCCCTTCTCTCTAAACTCTTAGAGAGAGAATGGCTAAGGGAAATGAGGATTCCCAACCCTAAATCCCGGATAAAACCACCCAGGAGCAGCCCCCCACCGTCGGATCCAAAGTCAAGGAAACGAACGGCCAAGATTAGATCTGAAATCATAAAATCTGGGCCGAACACGGGTTACAACACGGCCGTGTTCCTGGCCGTGTCACCCATTCGCCGTCTCGATCGAGTCGAAAAACCAGCACACGGCCTTTGACACGGCCTCCGACACGCCCGTGTCACTTGCGACATGCCCGTGTCGGGACCCGTGTCACGCCCCCCATGTGCAATCGACCAACATTTCGCAGTCAGAGAGGTACACGGCCTTGTGACACGGCATCAGACACGCCCGTGTCAAATTTGACACGCCCGTGTTTGTGCCCGTGTCACGGCCCGTGTACCACACTTGCAGATTCCCTGGAGTGACACGGCCTGGGACACGCCCGTGTCCTAGGCCGTGTTCTACAACTCGACTAGCGTCGACCGCCAAAGCGTCGACCGCACGACCCGAGGCCAAACACGCCTGTGTCACGCCCGTGACACGCCCGTGTCACGCCCGTGTCACGCCCGTGACACCTGCTCCAAAATCCAAACTGGGCTTAAAACATCACCCGTCCCTCTTTTGAGTTTCGGGGTGTTACAACTCTCTCCCCCTTAAAAGAATTTCGTACACGAAATTACTAAAGGAAAGTAAACATAAAACCAAGAGCGGTACCTGAGCGAAATAACTCTGGGTACTCCTCTAGCATGGTCTGCTCCCGTTCCCAAGAGAGTTCCTCACGACCGCAATTGTCCCAACGGACCTTTACCATTCGGATTTCCTTGTTACGGAGCCTCTTGACCTCTACATCTACAATACAAACGGGCTTGACCTTAGTCGTCAACCCTTCGCCCACTGGTACTTGATCAACTGCAATCACCTGCGAAGGCTCTTGCACCGCCTTTTGCAACACGGAGATGTGGAACACATCGTGTAGTCCACTCAACTCTACCGATAGCTTCAAACGGTAAGCAGCTTCGCCGACTCGCTCCAGAACCTCAAAAGGTCCAAGGTATCTTGGGCTCATCTTCTTCAAGCGTCTCACCCGCGAAACCCCCTTGAACGGCTTCACTTTCAAGTATACCCAATCGCCTACCGCGAACTCCACGTTCCGGTACTTAGCATTGTAATACTTCGCCTGCCTGTCCTGAGCGATCAACAAGCGCTCCTGAATGATCCGCACCAACGAGGTAGCACTCTCCACCTCCTGCTTCTTGTACAACCTTGCCTCACCCGTTTCAAGCCACGATAACGGCGTGCGACACTTCCTACCATACAGGGCCTCGAAGGGCGCCATTTGGATACTCGTCTGGTAGCTGTTGTTGTACGCGAACTCCACCAAATATAGGTGGTCCTCCCAATGCTTCCCGAAGTCTATAACACACATGCGGAGCATGTCCTCCATCGTTCTATTGACCCTCTCGGTCTGCCCATCCGTCTGCGGATGGAAGGTTGTGCTGAACTTCAACTTTGTCCCCAGCATCTACTGCACCAACCTCCAATCATTGGACGTGAAACGCCCATCGCGATCACTCACAATGCTGCGAGGCACACCATGCAGTCTAACTATATTGTCAACATACAACTTTGCCAATTTCTCCACTGGATCATCCTTCCTATGCGGAATGAAATGCGACACTTTAGTTAACCGATCTACGATCACCCAGATGGCGTCGTTCCCGTGCTGATAAAGATACTTATAAGAAGTATACTGATGACGCCTTAGAAGTAGATTGCCTTATGCTTGCCACCATGAACTCTGAGCTTCAAAGGCAACATGAGAACATGGGGTGCAAGAAGATTGACGAGCATCTCAAGAAAATGTTTCAAGGGCAGGCTCGTCAAGAGAGGTTCGACGTCACAAAAGCGTTGTTTCAGTGCAAGATGGGAGTTCGAGACTTAGTGGGGACTCACATACTTAAGATGATTGGGTATATAGAGAACCTTGAAAGGCTGGGTTTTCCTCTAGGTCAAGAGTTGGCCACAAATCTGATCCTGCAATCGTTGCCAGACAGTTATGAGCAGTTTGTCTTGAACTACAACATGAATGAAATAGACAAGACACTGCCTGAGCTCCTAAGCATGTTAAGAACTGCCGAGATACACATGAAGAAGGCGAAGCCTGCTAGCCCCATAATGATGGTGCATAAGGTCAAGGGCAAGGGCAAGGGATCTAAGAAGACGAAGGTGGGACCTAAGTTACATCTTGAGCCCAAGTCTTCTGCACTGAAGAAAAAGAAGAGCATGGTGAAGGAAGGGAAATGCCACCACTGTGACAAGGCTGGTCATTGGAGGAGGAACTGTCCTTCGTACATTGAGGGTCTGCAAAAAATGAAGGGAGGTATGACTTTTGCTTCAAGTATTTACGTTATAGAGATAAACCTTTCTGCTCCTTCATCTTGGGTATTGGATACCGGATGTGGTTCTCACATTTGTACAAATGTGCAGGAACTGGGAAGGAGAAGATTGCTGAGTAAAGGGGAGGTGGACCTTCGTGTCGGCAATGGAGCAAGAGTTGCTGCTGTAGTCGTAGGGGTTTACCGCCTTTCTTTGCCCAGTGGGCTTGTAATAGAACTAGATAACTTTTATTTTGTTCCGACCATAACTAGAAACATTATATCCATTTCATGTTTGGACATGGTTGGATTTTATTTTATGATTAAGAACAACTGTTGTTCTATATTTAAGAATGATGTTTGTTATGCTGTAGCCCAATTATTTAATGGTCTTTATGTTTTGAACTTGGACCATCAGATCTATAATGTAGAAAATAATAAAAGACTAAGAACAAATGACTCAAACCCTACATATCTATTGTCGTTTGGGCCATATAAACGAGAAGCGCATATCCAAGCTCCATAAAGATGGACTTTTGGACTCATTCGATTATGAATCATTTGAGCGATGCGAATCTTGTTTGTTAGGACAAGATGACTAAGGCCCCTTTCACTGGTTATACTGAGAGGGCTGAGGATCTCTTGGGTGTTATACATAGTGATGTATGCGGACCCATGAGTTCCATAGCTAGAGGTGGGTATTTTTACTTCGTTACATTTACCGATGATTTCAGTAGATATGGATATGTGTATCTTATGAAGTGCAAATCCGAGACCTTTGAAAAGTTCAAAGAGTTCAAGAATGAAGTAGAAAACCAGTTGGGTAAAAGGATTAAAGCACTCCGATCTGATCGAGGTGGCGAATACCTGAGTCATGAGTTCTGTGATCATCTGAAAGAGTGTGGTATTGTATCACAGCTCACTCCACCTAGAACACCGCAGCATAATGGTGTATCTGAGAGGAGAAATCGTACTTTGTTAGACATGGTACGTTCGATGATGAGACATGCAGACTTGCCTGTTTCCTTTTGGGGTTTTGCTTTAGAGACTGCTGTAATGACACTAAATCGCGCTCCAATGAAAACGGTTCTGAAGACACCATATGAGATTTGGACTGGGAAGCATCCTAGTATGTCGTTCATTAAAATTTTGGGCTGTGAGGCATACGTGCGACGTCTAATGCCTGACAAGCTGGAACCCAAATCGGATAAATGTTATCTGGTGGGATATCCTAAGGAAACGAAAGGGTATTACTTTTACCTACCGTCTGAGGGCAAAGTGTTTGTCGCAAGGACTGGCGTCTTCTTGGAGAAAGAGTTCTTATCAAGAAAGACTAAAAGGGTAGAACTTGAAGAAGTTCAAGAACCACCAATAGTGAGTGAACCGGAATTGGATTCTGAGACAGGACTACAAGATGTTGTAGCTAGAGAACCTGCTCAAGAAACACAAGTCCTACGTAGATCTGGTAGACCGAGGTATGAGCCTGAGAGATATGGATTTCTCATGTCTCAAATAGGTAATGTGTTGCTTATGGATCATGATGATGAACCAGCAACCTACCAAGAGGCTATGAATGGACCGGACTCCGACAAATGGCTTGAGGCTATGAAATCCGAAATGGACTCCATGTATGCAAACCAAGTTTAGAACTTGGTGGAACCACCTGAAGGGGTACAACCCATAGGGTGTAAGTGGGTCTTCAAGAATAAGACCGACATGGATGGGAATATACAGACATTCAAAGGGCGATTGGTGGCTAAGGGTTTCAAGCAAATTCATGGTATTGACTATGATGAGACCTTTTCCCCTGTTGCCATGGTAAAGTCCATAAGGATATTGCTTGCTATTGCTGCGTATTATGACTACGAGACCTGGCAGATGGATGTCAAAATGGCTTTCCTTAATGGAAACCTCCTTGAGGAAGTGTACATGACACAACCCGAGGGTTTTGTATCCCCAAATGAAGCCACTAAAATATGCAAGCTGAATAAGTCCATTTATGGACTGAAACAAGCCTCTCAAAGTTGGAATCTTTGTTTTGATGAGAAAATCAAAGAGTTTGGTTACATCAAAAATGAAGATGAGCCTTATGTTTACAAGCGAATCAGTGGGAGCATTGTTGTCTTCCTGATATTGTATGTAGATGACATACTTTTGATTGGGAATGACATTCCTACCCTGAAAGTTGTTAAGAATAACCTAGGGAACTGCTTTTCTATGAAGGACTTAGGTGAAGCGACTTACATACTCGTTATTAAGATCTATAGAGATAGATTGAAGAAGTTGCTGGGTTTGACCCAGAGTACATACATTGAAAAGGTTTTGAAGCGGTTCAACATGCTTGGGTCCAAGAAAGGATTTTTACCCATGTCTCATGGTGTGAATCTCTCTAAGGACCAGTGTCCAAAATCTTGTGAAGATAAGGACCGCATGAAGTTGATTCCATATGCTTCGACAGTTGGATCAATCATGTATGCAATGTTATGTACTCGACCCGATGTCTCCTATGCTTTGAGCATGACTAGAAGGTATCAGTCAGATCCCGGTGAGTGTCACTGGATTGCAGTCAAGAATATCCCGAAGTACTTGAGAAGGACTAAGGATGTGTTCTTGGTGTATTGTGGAGAGGAAGAGCTCGTTGTAAGTGGTTACACGGATGCTAGCTTCCAAACTGATAGGGACGATTCTAAGTCTCAGTCAGGGTTTGTGTTTTGCCTTAATGGAGGAGCTATGAGCTGGAAGAGTTCCAAGCAAGAGACAGTTGCTGATTCTACAACAGAGGCCGAGTATATCGCTGCAGCTAACGCAGCGAAGGAGGCTGTATAGATTAGGAAATTCATCGGCGAGCTTGATGTAGTTCCTAGAATTGTTGGTCCCGTAGTTCTCTACTGTGATAACAATGGTGCAATTGCACAATCTAAGGAACCTAGATCCCATCAGCGCTCACAGCACATACTTCAGCGGTTCCATCTAATTCGTGAGATTATCAAACGAGGAGATGTGAACATTTGCAGAGTGGCGACTGAGGAGAATATTGCGGATCAACTGACAAAGCCTCTCGCACAGAGAAAGCATGATGGTCATACTAGATCAATGGGTATACGATACCTAAGTGATCAACTCTAGTGGGGGCCTTGTGGGTTGCATGTAAACATATATTCTGTTGGTTGTTTATTGTTTATTCATATGATGAATTGTGTACCAAATGTTTCTTTTTACAATTAATGGCAAGTTCTTTATTATGATTTTTCTATGTGATAGTTAAATTGCAACATAATAAATACCCTTAGAGTGTTCGCTTCCATAGGACATCAAGTACGTGACTTGAATGTGAGAGCCTATGATTTATTTGAAGCTTCATTCTTAAAAGGTCCCTGGTCGTTGTATCATCATAGAAGCTTAGGGTGATGATGATACCTTAAGACTAGCACGTGTGTTGACTGATGACCAGTTCTCACAGGTCATGATATTGTGATATCAAGTCATCACGTGGGTACTTGTTAATGAACAAGTTGTACTGGACAGACCCATCCTGAGACTACTTTGTGGATTGTTATCTAATCATGTCACAAGTAGGTCTCTATTGGCAATGGTGTTGTGGTCCTTTGACCTGACGTCGCAGCATTAATCAAGTGAGGAAGAGCGTGCTTTGATGCCATCTAAAGTCTTCCTTGAGAAAGGTTGATGATAAGGGTGGTTGTCGGGCACGTTGCGAATCATTTGGGTGTTTGTGTGTGAGCAGATATGGGATTTGTCCTCCTATATGACAGGAGTTGCATCAATGGGCCCCTTGATGGAACTGGACTGAGAAATGCATGGCCATGCTTGGTTGAGTCAGTATGTGATATTGGACTCACCATTCTCTGAGAGTCCGTTCTAGATCAAGAAACTTGGATTGAGCTATTATGGGGGTGACACGGTCCATGCCTCTAGTTCTTTCCGGATGTAAGGGACAAAAGGACAAAGACAACGCTGGAACATTGGTCATGAAGGCTTATGAGTTATGAACTCTTATTGCTTGGGGAGCAATGATGCATTGCTAGATGCCGCTCATTGTTTGTGAGGTTTTTTGTTTGATACTTTCAAGATCAAGTGGGAGACTGTTGGAGTTACCATGGTGATCTAGAAGTGGTCAAACATGTAATCTCACTGCCAACACGATATGAGCCTGCAGGGTCGCACATAAGAGCATGTGGAGAAGTTTGAAGATCGACTGTGTTGGTAAGGGTTACCAATCACCACACAGAATGGGGTCGGGCAAACGTTGCCAAAGAAGGTTCTTAGAGTCCAAGGCAAATTCGACGAGAGTCGTCGAGAATCGTCGAGTATGACTCAACGCTTTCAATGCCAAGGCAGATTCGTCGAGAATCATCGAGTATGACTCAACGCTCTCAACGCCAAGGCAGAGTCATCGAGAATCGTCGAGTATGACTCAACGCTCTCAACGCCAAGGCAAAGTCGTCGAGAATCATCGAGTATGACTCAATGCTCTCAACGCCAAGGCAGATTCGTCGAGAATCGTCGAGTATGACTCAACGCTCTCAACGCCAAGGCAGATTCGTCGAGAATCATCGAGTATGACTCAACGCTCTCAACGCCGTTTTTGCGGACTGATTCTCGCCGACTAATTCTCGCTGACTGATTCTCGCTGAATCTTGAGGTGATTCTCGCCGATCGATTCTGAAACCCTATTTTGCTGTGGTCTGCGGATAGCGATGCTTTTATGTCTGTTTATACTTTTTGTATAAATAGGGACTTAGGGTTTTGGGAAAGGTATGCGATTTTCTTGCGGCCGAATAGAACCCGACAGAAAGAGTTACGCCATTCTACCGATTCGCCGAATCCCGAACCCCGCCGGACGGAAGTGTTCCGCCGCCGAGTCTGCTCCGCCGACCTCCTCCTCTCCGACGATCGTCGTCGGTATTGCCTTTCCTGGCACGGACCTAGCAGTCTGTGGAATTGCAAGGTGCGGTCGATCTCCTTCCCGACCCTTCGTGCGACGAAGCTCGGTGTTCTCTCGCTCGTGTGAATTTCTGCAGAGGCGTAGATAATATTCTACATGGAACTCGCCACCGATAAGGGATCATATTTGGAGCATATTCGTTGAGTTGTGACTCAACCCCGTCAAGGTAATTTTTGCCTATTTTTGTTAACTTCTTGATTCAACATTCATGGCCCGGTCCAATCTCTTTTGGGTTGTTCTAGATTTTATTATTTCCGCTGCGTGCACAAGGGTTGTGCCAACCTCATAGAGAAACCCAATATTTTCTTCTATATCATCCTCACAGGAACTGGAGGAGGATGTTTCATCTTCAGTATCACTCCAGGTTTCAGCTAATAAGCCCTTCTCCTTCTTTTTGTACTTGTTGGAGGAGGCCTTGCTGTGTTGATGTCTTCTTGAATCCTTTTCTTGCCTTCTGTCTTTCTTTTGCACTTCTGGGCATTCTGAGATGAAGTGTCCAGGTTTCCTGCACCCAAAAAAGACAACCTATTTAGAAGGGGTCTTGTCATACCTGGGTTTATCTTCATTCCTTGAGGGCTTCCTCCTGAAGTCCTTCCTTTCCATTTTATAGAATCTCTTAGCAAAGAGACCGATAAGATCTTCATTGGCTGGCAAGCTGGGAGATTCTTCTGCAGCTTTGAATGCCAAGTTCTGTTCCTTCTTGGTAGGTGTTGAAGCCTTCGGTTCAACTGCAGCTTTTCTTGACTTGATCAATTGCTCATAGGATTTGAACTTTCCAAGCAGAGATTCTGTTGAAATTTCAGCCATGCTTCTGGCTTCTCTGATGGGCCAGATTCTGGAGTACTAAGTGCTAGGGAAGCACATGAGGATCTTGTCATTGACCTCAGTCAGAGTAATTTCCTTATCCAATGTTCTGAGCTCATTGATGATGGAGCTCAGCCTGTTGTACATTACTTCCACAGATTTTGCTTCATGTTTCCTGAAATTTTTATATTAGGATATGAGGTTGGATCTTCTATCCTTCCTCTCATAAGCAGAGCCTGCTACCATTTGGTTGAGGGAATTCCAAATGGCTTTGGCAGATGTACATTCAGTAACTTTCTGAAATATGTCGTCTGACATAGTTTGGGCCAGTATGTTCATAGCTCTGGCATCTGCAATCTTTGCTTTCTTATATGCATCAGCTTGATCTGGAGGAGGCACTGCACTTAGATTTACTGGAGTTGAAGTAGAGGGCACTGGAGCTGGTGGTCCTGTCAAGATGGAATTAAAGATATCCTCATCAATAGAGTTCATATACAGCTTGATTCTTGCTTTCCAGATCCCAAACTTTTGCAAGTTGCAGACTGGAGGTCTGGTGCTGGCATAATCCTTGTTTTGTGCAATAATATCAGAAAATAAAATCTAATAAGAGAAACTAATAAGACTTATTCAGATTTTAACCTGAGGATCTTGATTAATCCAGGTGTAAGCCTGTATGATGTAATTAACCTTGCTCTGATACTAATTGAAAGATAGGGTAAGCTCTGACAAACTCTAGAGGGGGGGGGGGTGAATAGAGTTTTTAAAATCTTTTTTTTATTATTTTTGCTGAAATAAGAAGTCTTTAATAAAATATGTTACTATGATATATGTGTATGAGTGTACAAGTACAACAGATGAACTAGAGAAAAGATAACTAAGCTACACAACAAAACATATCACAGCACAAGCACACAGGAAGATCACAGCCACAAAGACAACACAAGAATTTTTATAGTGATTCCCCAAACTTGGGTACATCCACTCTTCTACCACCCTAGGTAGGAATCCACTACAGGTTAAAAAACAAACCAAGTCTTTTGGAAGAAGACTTGCTACCAGAATAATTTTGAAGGGAATTGAAACCCTGTACAGAGGTGGTGAAGAGAGATTGATGGAAGTCTTCTTTTCTCAAGTCAAAATGAGAAGACTATGTGGATTTTGTGGTGTTGTCAAAGCTCCCCCTGAAATCTTGAATGGTTCAGGAGTGGAAGCTTTGCTAAGGGTGAGTAGGCCTTCTGCGATATAATCAACTCTCTAGAGAACCTTTGACTGATTTGAATATACTTGACACTTGTGATCCCTAAAAACAATGAAGGTGAAGAAGAAGGACTCTTGATTGTGATTATTGTTTTTTCTTCTTCCTTTGAGAGCAATTGATTTCTTGAGAACTGTATGCACTGCACTTCTTGTTTTTTTTTCAAAGAGTTTTCTGTATTGACTTCTTTCTGGCAGAGAGATAATCAGATTGATAACTACCTCAAGGTCGAATTCAAAATCCTGCAATAAATGCTTAGGCGAAATCTGGGAAATGAAAACGGCAAGTATGCTGTCATATATTCTATTCTATGTCTGTCCCGAGATATAAGAAATTAATTCCATGGAGGATATTTGCAATCAATGCAGCCAATAACGGCTCGATTCAAAGGATATATGTGCATTGATTATCCAGGGAATTAACGGCCTATAATAGATATAAAATAAGGAGATAGAAAAGGAATGAATAAATAAAAATATGTCTTACAGTTTTCGTCGACTAGAGAACAACTTTCGTCGACCTGAGATCAGCTTTCGTCGACCTGAGATCAACTTTCGTTGATTTGAGATCAGCTTTCGTCGACCAGTGATCTGCGAACAACTGCACTGCATAAACTGACGGATACTGTGCTCTAAGTTCGTCGACCTGAGAATCTGAAATTTGTCGACCTTAGAACTTGGTCAAACTGACGGCATTGGGATAATAACACATCTGGCGTTGAGTCGTTTGAGAGTGTTGAGTCTTTGATAGCGTTGAGAGCATTGAGTGATCTTTGGCTCTGAGTAAGCTTTGGCTTTGAGTGAAATATGGTGTTGAGTCAATTATGGCGCTGAGTGATCTTTGGCACTGAGTAAGCTTTGGCTTTGAGTGAATTATGGCACTGAGAGTTGAAGTATTAGTCGACCTGAGAACAGAGTTCGTCAAGCTCAGCTCAGGGAATTTTATCTCTGAGTTGGTCGAGCTGAGCACGACTATCGTCGACCAGAGATCGACGAACGTAGATCTCCTGTTTCTAAAACTTGAATTCTCTAAGTCTTGAGTCTTGGGCAGTGCTGGAGGCTGGTCCTTTGTACTGTTGAATCTAAGGACTTGACCTATACTCTTGAAACGCATAAACCTTGACCCTTCTATACAACATGGGTCACAACCTAAGAAGAGAACCTAGCCCAAATCACTTAGGGGTTCCAACAGATCTACTCGAGTGCTTCTAAGGTTTCTACTCGAGTACAAAGAATTCACTCGAGTAAAATACTTTGAATATTTTCAGCTTTAAGACATTTTCTCCTTCATTCCAATCACCAACAATTCTTCCTTCATAAGTCCAAGTGCTTGAAAAAGAAGTGTATCCTAATAGAGAGGCTATACATGAGTCAACACCATGGATAACATAATAAGGAATTATATTGTATGGTCCTGTGTTTGATGACCCACTGTAGAATGAAATTGGCCTACACTTGGCAATAAGTCCTGCATACATATAACAAGAACAGGAAATCAAATACAACCTAATTCATCTTAGTTCAAGGGTGACTTCATACAAATCTAGGCCATTGTGGATACAATACCCAATAATCTCTCCCTATTTGTAGAAGTTAGAACCCTCTACACTAAGGTGAATTATACCAAAATAAAAAGATCTAGATATTTGAAAAGTAAGAACATAACAAAATGCATGAAATTTAGAAATAAAAGGATAATCATCAAAACTAAGAATTATATAATTAGAAATGTTTCAAGATTTCATCTCTACATAGATTCAATCCTCAATCTTATAACATATGACCATTCCTAGCTTTGATGTTGCTACTGTTGTTATTGTTGCTACTGTCCTTCTTCTCCTGTTGTCTTCTCTGATAACTGAAGGGCTTAGGATAGTACTTTGGGGGTCTTGGTGGTGCATTTGGATTATTCTTCCCATATTCTCTGTCATAGATCCTTATTTTAGTCATAGACTTATCATACAATTCCCATTCAGAAGAGCTATAATGAAGATTTCTACTTTCATTATAATCCATAACAAGCTTTAGTGTATCTAGAATCAAGGATTTGGAAGTTGGACTCCAGATTTCAGCAAACTCCTGAGCTTTCCTTTTCTCTGCGTCTGGGTTTGGAAAAGATTTACTGGCAGAAGCTCCATCTCCATATTTCCTTCTTTTAGGAATCTGAATTTCTTATAGATCTTGAGGAATGTCAAATTCCCATACTTGAGAGTAAGATTCTAGAGGTAGAGCTTCTCCTTGAGGCCTAGGAGAAAAGGTAGGCATCTGAGCAGGCTGGCCTTCTATAAGAGGATTCAGATGGTGAGGAATAATGTTTGGATCAGCTTGTAATTCAGGGAATATCTGATTATGCATCCACATTGTAGTATTATAAGTATAAAACTTCACAGACTGAATCTGGGCTAGCACATCTTTTTTAATTTCAGTCATTTTCTCAGTCTAGAGGGTCTTGACATTAGTATCATAATTTTCAACTTATTCTTTCTGAAAGTCAGATCTATCCTAGAGATTAGAGAAAACAAACACAACAAGAATACAATAAATAAACATTGCAATCTAGACGACACAAGAATTTTATAGTGGTTCCCCAACAACTTGGGTACGTCCACTCTTCTACCACCCTTGGTAGGAATCCACTCAGGATGAGTTGATCAGGTGTCCTGACACCAATGAGCTTTTGATAAGGTGCTCAAAAACCAAAGCTAGATTTTTTTGATCAGGTGTCTTGCCACCACTGAGTTTTGACAAGGCTCTCAGAACCAAACAGAACTTTTGAAGGGAGTTCAAGAACCCTTTTACAGTGGGAAAAGAAAAATAAGAGTTGAAGGTGTCTTCTCTGTTCTCAATCAAATGAGAGAAGCACAAGTGGATTGTTGATGTCAAAGCTCCCCCTGAGATGTAGAATGGTTCAGGAGTGGAAGCTTTGCACAGGGTGATAGGCCTTCAGTGGATGACTGCTCCAGCAAATGATTATTTCAGCAATGGCTGAAATGTTTGTTGTCTTGGAGAGTGAATGATGAAGCCTTGATGATGATCTTCCAGTAAGCCTTCAGACTGATGTAGAGAAGTTGTCTCTTCAGGCTTCCTAGAACAGCAAATCTGAGAAGAGAACTTTGCTGTACAGGTTATCTCTATTCTTGGTTTTCTCTTGTGTTATCTTTTGTTCCTCTGTTTCTCTGTATATTTATTCTGATTGAAGAGAAACGGGTATTTTAATTCAGCACTTATTACTGCTTCCTTTTTGATACTCCAACGGCTATAATATTCATAAATACATTCCTGTAATAGTCCTGTAATAAAGCTGTATTTGAATATTGACAGCTGGCTTTGATTGGACCAAAGAATATCCTGAAAATCCGCCTGGAAACTTGCGTTCAAAGTTCTGGCAGAAATCGTCGAACGGAGTTCGGAGAACATCGACCGGAGCTCGACGTTCCAGCATAGGGAACGTCGACCGGAGCTCGACGTTCCAGCATAGTTGAGCTTGGAAAGCGTCGACCTGAGCTTTAGATAAAACGTCGACCGCAGCTTGGACAGAAAACGTCGATCACAGCTTCAAATAAAACGTCGACCAGAGCTCAGAGCTAAGGTGTCGACCAGAGCTCGACGATCGTCGACCGGAGCTCGACGATCGTCGACCGGAGCTCGACGATCGTCGACCTGAGCAAAGTGTTGAGTTCTGATTTCTTTAGGCTGATTTCTCTGACTGATTTCTCTGGGCTGATTTCTCTTGGCTGATTTCTTCTATCTCTGAGAGCCTCTGACTTAGCACAACCTATGACCCTTAGCTATACATTGATGGGTCAATCTAATAAACTGAAAGACATAGTGATCCTGACCCAAATCCAAATTAGGGTGTTCCAACACTTTCACTATTCACTCCCCTTTCTGATTTCAACACATAGCTTCTCTATAACTTCATCTTTAAAGGTGCCCACTTCTTCACATATCTTTTGAAGGTTCTCTTGAGCTTTATTTTCAAGTCGAATTTGATTATTTGCAAGAGTAACTCCTTGGTCCATGACTTGACCAACACTTATAATTGTGTGATCTAGAGCTTTGCCACCTATTTGGAAGAGGTTCCTTAGTTGGTCAGTATTGTGTTGAGTCTCAGCAAACCCTCTGCTCATTTTATTTTCTAGATCAGAAACTTTATCTTGAACAACTTTTAAAGAATCATCAAAATATTTCCTTTGATTAAGCAGCATCTATTCAATCTTACCAAGTATATTAGATGTAACAGGTGTAGCAGTAACAGGAGGAGTAATAAGAGCTGGAGGAGGAGGGGCAGTCCAGGGTGCAATTTCTTCAATAACTACAGAGCTCTGAGCTCTTGTAGAATGAATCAAGACATCTCCTTCCTCACCAAGAAAGGTGGGAAGAGTGAAATCTAATCTCCTCAAAGGAGCTTCAACTGGTTCTGGAGACTGTTTCATTCTCATATGAAAGCAAAATTGTCTCTTGTGGTTCTTTCTCTGCAGCTGGGGGAGTGATCGATAAGTGACTCTAGAGATGGTGCAGGAGATGGAGATGGTGCGGGAGTGGGTTCCTTGGATGGCTCTTCAGCATTTTCTTTATGGAGGTGAGGCAGAGGCTCATCTGAGCTAAGTTCTTCAATCATCTTATTTATATCTTAAGTAGTGGAGAGGATGGTCTTATACTTGTGCATCTGACAGTATTTATTCTAAAGTGGAAGGATGGAAGGATGTATCTGGAGGTGGAGATGGCATTCTGTTTGGCTGACAAGAAGGAGTAGGAGGAGAGGGCACTCTAACTTGCTGCACAGAGGAGGCAGGCTCCCCCTCAACTGCTGCACCAGATGTGCTAGTAACATTATGGAGAGAGGGAGATGGTGTAAGACCCCTTTTTTTTCTTTTTAAGCCACTGAGGTCTTAGGCTCAGAACCTCCACTTTGCGGTGACACCTTTATGCCCGGGAAGGTCGCCACTACAAAACGCCAATCCTGCCAGCCAAATCGATCACAGAAAAGCAGCAAAATAGTAAAAGGCAAGTCCACAGAAATCACATATATAATAAATAATCTCCAGGAAGGGAGAGTCCACAGAAATAATAAAGGTATAGAAAATAGGGCTCATGCCCGGTACATCAATATCCTCACAACATATCACTCAGCGCGGAAGCAAAAGCTAAACATCTACTAACGATCGGGACTCACAGTCCCAACTATCTGAATTCGGTGCAAGACTGTCCCATCTCCAAGTGTGCCGACCTCTAGGGCTGCTCCTCCATTCTGGGCTCCACGGTCCCCTAAAATGATGTGGTTCGAAAACTGTTAGTCTAAAAGACTAAGTCCTATCATCCCCCACACCTTCCCCCATGGCTCCTAGGCACCGAGCATGGAGGAGGAAAGGAGAGGTAATGAAAGTGGAGAATAACAAAGTAACAGATGACGACGGGACTAATCTAGCAGTTCTAAGAGTATTTATGACAGGAATGAAAGTATGAAAGACTGAATATATACAATGTAACCTTAACTTATATGAAAACACATAACCTAAGGGATCTTCTACAAGGCTCCTATCGTATAAAAAGTCTCATACCAATTTATACAATAGGGTGTCAGTTTTCTAGCAGCATGTATATATCTATAGAGTAAAAACATTAACTTATAAGCACGCTCACGTGAGCTTATAAGCCAAGGGGTCGTTTTGCAGGGCCTATTGTATAAAGCATCCCATATCACTTTATACAATAGGTGTCGGGGGTTATATGCAATGATGATGGTATGATATGCAAAATATAATATGATGTGAACATTTAAGTGCAACTCACCCACTCAACTCTGTGTAGACAGACATTTAGTTCCCCCTTTCTGGATCCTATCCTCCCAGGATACCTCCGCAGTGGAAAACGGAAGCGGTAGGTTGGGTATCGCCCACCTCTAAACCGGTAATTGCACTACAAGTCAGACCTATTATATGCCTCGATGCTGGTGCACTAAGCCGAGCTCCTGCGTACTCTTGCCAGCTGGCGCACCAGACTTAATTTGGCGAAGTGCAAAACCACACCTGTCGAGTCGACGTATTGGCGTCGGTGCATCGACCCTCCAATACCGAAGACCTACCACCTTATACTTTATGCACATGCAACCTTATGTATCAGCTACCGAGCCAAAGCTCCTCGGACCATCCCGTCCGTCATAATAAACAATTGAGCCTAAGCTCCTGGGCCAACCTGCCCATCATCAAAACCACCGAGCCTACAGCCCGTGTGACCCAACCTAACATCCCGAGACATTGAGGTGAGTGAAAGTGAACCCCTAGTTATACTAGTTACTCTTGCAGCTTATTTTGCCTATAGTTTAGGTTAGCCTTGGACTACCCCCGGCATACCCCGTGAAGGGCTCTCAAAGGGCACTAGGAACTACGATGGGCTGAAGCCCAAAGCTCCCTTTCACAAGGCACTTATTATTATTGGTTAATACCTGATTCATGATCCCTTAGTATTACACTGGTTCTAACCCTAAAGTGTTTTGACCTTCTCTCTCCCTTCACAGGATAGACGCTCTTTCGTCGATCCCGAGTACCACCTAAACTTAGGCAACTCTGCTACCTACTCTCCCCAATTTCAATGGTATACTCCAATCCACATACCCAAAATCAGTAAACCACAGTGCCATCTCCCTACGACCATTACTCATGTTAACACGATTTTCGCAGTTTTACTAAATGCATACCATCTTATGCTATATGACGTGCATGATAGGAGGTACACTAAATCCTCATCCAAATAACCTAAGATAATTAAAGGAGGCCTATCATGACACTTATAGACTAAATCCAGAAACTTGAAATTTTCCTAATTTATCTGTCATTTTATTTATTTCTCCTAAAAATCCAAATGTCCCAGCTTGAATATGAAGTGGCCCTTACAATCATGAAAAATGCTCCATAAAATTAAGATAAATACTAGGCAGTTATATAACAGTAAATTCAAGGCTCCCAATTTTTTTTACCATGTTTAAACCCTTGATCCATAATTTTAAATATAATCTCATAGTTAACAACTAAAGAAGTAAGTATTGTAAATAAGCTTCCAAAAATTATTAGAAAATTCAAGCATGGATAATAGCACTAAAAATATTCCTGATAAAGTTTCCAAACTTTCCAGTTAATAATGAGCTCTAATTTTAATTTAGAACAATAACCCTCTTTCTTAAATTAATGAAACAACTACTGCAATTATTCATCTAAAAATTATAATAAAATTTCCCTCATGTGCATATTGACCTAAGTACACTTTACATGAGTTTCACAATTTTAAATCAATCATAGATCTCTGAATCCTTTTTTGAATATAATTGCATTTTTAAAAACTTGTGAAAAAAGTACTGGAAATATACCTCTAAAAATTATAATAAAATTCAAAGTATGGGTATATTGACCTAAAATACCCTCTGCCCAATTTTCATAACTTCCTATTAAATAGTGTGATCATAATAAACAAAAGATTATCAAGGGCAATTCCATGTACTATAAAGGAGGTACTAAATGTATTATTCCAAAATTACCAACAAAATCACTAGAGGCTCTAATTAACCCTATGACCATACTACCCAAGTTTCATAACTTTTCATTAAGTTTTAGTGGCCTATCTTACATGTATAAGGGTTGTGCCCTAAACTAGGGTTAGGGTTTTGAGGGGTTTATCTATCTCCAAATCCTCTAAGATTTTTACTAGAGGACCTTAGCTACCCTAGTATCCTCTCTACAGAATTTCAAATCCATACATGGGCATTCAACTCCATGCCCTTCACAAACCCCCAAAGTCTAAACTTAGGGTTTGAACTTGGGTCCTAGGGAAATCCTACCCCAAACAAACCCTATAACCCATATGAGGGTGTTAAAAGTCATGTCAAACTAGTGGCCCAAATTTCAGCCTCTGTTGAGGTGGTTTGGCCACCCAATCCCACAAGGTGCACTTTTGACCTAAATACCCCCTTTGGGGCAAAACTAGGGTTTACTAATTTCCCAATCAAATCAACTTAAAATGAGGTGAACATTTATACAGAACCTCATAATGACCCTAAGAACTACTCATCAAAATTTGGGAGGGTTTGGAAGTCTTTAGATCCCTAAATTAATTTACCCTAAGATTATTAAATAATTTCTAAAACTATAGAAAAATTATCTCCAAAAATTCCCATTTTTGGACAGGACCTAGGTATAGCTTAGGGTGACTCCATATCCAAATTTCAGGTCATTTGGACTTGTGGTGAAGTGGGGGCACACATTTTAATCTCTGTCTAGCCCTAGATATAGACCCCACCAAAATGAGTGCCCTGGTCAAACCAGGCACCCAAATTGGTTTAAACCAATTTTAGAATAAAGTACACCCCTAGGGCTATAACTTTGATATTTACCACTTTTCTGTAGGTGTCCCAAAATATTTTTAATAAATAGAAACATTAAATACAATTTCTTTGACAAAAATGAAATGATATGAAAACTTATCCTCTAGTTTAAATAATATCTAACACTAATCTTAAAGCACATCCAGCGGCATCTGGTCGTCTTCAAGCTACAGCCGATGGCCAGGATCATCTCGACCTGGAGCCACTTCTCGGCAAAATTCCCGACCATCCGGCCGCCTCCCTGGTCGGCCTCCGGCGCCACCACCACCTCCGTCGAGGTGGCGGCTATCACCAGGCGGCGACACAGCCGCCGTAGGGGCATATTTTGGTGATCCCACAAGCGGAAGTTTTCTCGAAAACCATGGATTTGAAAGTTTAGATCAGGCTCAATTGAGCCTGAACCTTGACCCAAATTAGTCCTACGATCTACACATGAAAGAAGAAGAAGGGGTGGACCTTATTTGCAGGCTGGAGGCGCACCGATCGCCGGGATGCCATGGTGGTGGTGGCGCCGCTCAGGTTTCTACAACTATATAGTGGAGCAGCTCGAAATCGCCGGGGCAAGGGTGGAAATGACTCCTTGGAGTCCAGTGAAGCTTTTAAAACAATAAAATGGGGGAAGGGGTGGTCATGGCATTAATGCCATTAATGGCCATGAATAGCTTGGCTCGGCCATGGTGGTTCTTTGCATCCAGTCAGTGGAAAAGCCTGGAAAGTCTCTTGATCTTCTCAGGGCTATTAGGAGAGATGAACTAAGCAAGAAGAATGGCCCTTGGCTTCCCTATGCCATGAATGACCTCTACTCATTTTCTCTCTCCTCCATTAAAGAGGAATTGAAGCTTTCTCTCTCCTACCCCCCTCATGGCCAAATTTGTTCATCACACTAGCCTAATTGCAGCCCACCAATTCATGACATTAATTAATTATGAGGTGGTTAGCCCAAGTGAATAGGGCTTGAGCTTGGGTTTGCCCTTTTTGAGCTAAGTTTGACTTGACCTAGCATAGGGTTGACTTTGGTCAAATTGACCTTTTGTGTCACCATCAATGGGTCCTTGGTGACCTATTGGCCTCCCCTAGGGTCTAGGTAGGGATGGGTAGGGTTGTCTTGGCACCTTGAAGGTCACTTGACCCTTATTAAGGGCACTTTGACCACTTTGGGATTTGAGTTGACTTGGGTCAACTTAGCCACTAGGGTTGACCCTAATTGGTCCTTGGTGACCCATTGACCTCACTCTAGGGTTAGGAGGGCATGGGTGGGGTCCACTTGGCTATGGGAAGGTCAATTGACCCTATGTAGGTCAGTTTGACCCATTTAGGGTTAGGGTTGACTTAGGTTAACTTAAGCTCTAAGGTTGACCCCAATGGATCTTTGGTGACCCATTAACCCACTCTAGGTCTAGGGAGACCTTTGTAGGGTTTGTTGGGCTCATTAGGGCACATTGCCCTTAGCTAGGGCATCTTGCCCTATTTTGGCCTATGATGATCCTAGGTCAACTTGGCCACCCTGGGTTGACTCAAATGAGCCCTTAGGGCCTTTCAAAAGTTTGGTGAGGTCATGGTGGGATCTTGGAGTCCCATGATCATCCTAAATTAGGGTTTAGGAATCTACTATTTGCAGATCATAATAATCTCACCTATATTCCTAAGTCCACTTGGTCTTCTTGGGCTTCTAGGGTTTTGTCATGACCTAGTCATGACAAAACCACTCCTAGGGGGTCTAGTTGCCTGAGTGATGTTATAGATAGGGTCCTTTCCTCTACACGAGATTGTTCATGGGCTTGGGCAGCTTGGGCTGGGTTCTGCAATTTCAATTCCCATCTTTGGATGGAGGAGATAGAAACTTTCTTCATGTGCTGGATGGTTGTGCCTTTGGATAAATCAAACACCTTAGGATTAATCTCATGAAACATTAAAGAGATAATACTTGCATAGTTTGGATCCTTAATGCTATCTATGATCTTGTCCAAGATCATCATATAAAATTGAAATCTCTTCCTTGAAACAATAGCTGTTATCGTATATAAAAGGTCTGTAAAAATGAAACTAATAGAAGAGGTTTTGCACAGTAAAACCTTTCCCAAAATATCAACTAGGAGTTTTCCTTCAGCATTCAGGTCTGGACATCGGATATTCTTGATAACCTCAGTTATTCCACAGAAGCTATATGCTCTATCATAATCTTCTTTTGTGATATCATCCTCTTCATCCACTACATGCATTTTTAGAAGTTGTGAAACAGATGTTTTGGTAAGCTTTACCTTGATTCCCTTGACCTTGGACTTCAACACTTTCCCATTCCCCTTGACTTTGATGTTCTTGAAAAAATCTTCAGCCTCGGGAAAGAGTATTTTGCACGGCTGCTGAAGAACAAATGTCAAACCTGCTGTATCGAGTAGAATCATCAAGTTCTTGAAATCATCGAAAATCTCTGCTATGCCGGCGATAACAAACTCAATGCCAACTCCTATCTTCGATGGCGGCCCCGTGTCGTTCAGTGAACTGCGGGCGATGGATTGGAAGATGACGATGATGGCAGTGTGCTCTGTGTGAATGGCGGAAGGTGAAGAGTCTTTCGAGAGATAGAGGATTTGAATTCGAGTTGATTCTTGAAATCCGATATTTTCTATTTATATAACCCTAGTAATGATGATTAGGATTCTAATAAAGCTTAAATATACCTTAGTCAGCGGCGGATAAGACTCGGGTTGCGTATATGAAAAATTTGAAAGAAATCCAGAAACTGTCGGGTCATTTCTCGAGTGGAACTTCAGTACTCGAGTGGTGGAATAGCTGTGCTCGAGTGGCAGTATGACAGTACTCGAGTGATACAATTCTACTTCTCGAGAAGAAGTGTAGTACTCGAGTGATAACACTCGAGTGACTGACTTAATTCTCAAGAATTCAGAGAAGTATTCGAGTAGTCATATTCGAGTTCTCGAGTAGTCATTCCTTCTCTCGAGAATTGAAGTCCACTTAGAGAAATTCTAACCTTTTTTAGTACACCTTGATTTCTGAGCTGTGAAATGAGTCCATCTTGTCTATTCCTCTTTGTTGAACATATCCAATTCAGTTTTGAAGAAATTGAACTTGGTCTCGTCCAACGGCTTCGTGAAAATGTCTGCAATTTGCCTATCAGTTGGAACAAACTGCAGATCTATGTCCCTATACTCCACATGCTCCCGGATGAAATGGTATCTCAGCTCTATGTACTTTGTCCAGCTGTAAGAGTCTGGGTTGTTTGCTATTGCTATTGCACTGGAGGAGTCGCAAAATAGAGGGATGTCTTTGACTTGCATATTGTAGTCTTCTAGTTGGTTCTTTAGCCAAAGAAATTGTGCACAACAACTGCCAGCAAAAATGTATTCTGACTCGGCCGTTGAGATTGCGACACAATTTTGCTTTTTGCTGCTCCATGAAATGAGTCTCCTTCCAAGGAATTGGCAAGTCCTGGAAGTGCTCTTTCTATCGTCTTTACTACCTGCAAAGTCTGCATCTGAAAAACCAATTAGCTCATTATCATTACTTCTTGGGACCACAAGCCAAGATTCAGTGTACCTTTAAGGTATCTCAAAATCCGCTTTACAGCAACATAGTGAGATTCCTTACAGTTCATTTGGAATCTAGCACAAACACATGTAGGAACATTATGTCTGGTCTACTGGCAGTAAGGTAGTGCAAAGATCCAATTATGCTTCTGTACTTGGTTTCATCAAAAGGTTTCCTTTCTCATCCTCTTCTAGAGACATAGTTGAACCCATTGGAGTCCTCAAAGAGGTTGCATTCTCCATTCCAAATTTCTTAATCAACTCCTTGGTGAACTTAGTCTGCGAGATGAAAAATCCATCTTCAAATTGTTTCACCTGAAGTCCTAAGAAATACTTCAGCTCACCCATACTTTTCATTTCAAACTTCCCTTGCATAAGTTTAGAAAACTTCTTGCAGAGGTTGTCGTTTGTAGAGACAAAAATAATATTATCGACATAGATTTTCATTAGCAAAATCTTGCCTTTAATTTCCCTAAGAAATAATGTTGTATCTATCTTTCCCCTGTGAACTTGTTCTCAAGAAGAAAGTTAGACAGCGTCTCATACCAAGCTCGAGGAGCTTGTTTCAAACCATACAGTGCTTTAGATAAATGATATACGTAATTCGGAAAGTTAGAATCAATGAAACCTTGAGGTTGTTTCACATACACCACTTCCTTTATGTCACCATTAAGGAAGGCGGACTTCACGTCCATCTGATAGACGGTGAAGCCCTTAAGTGCAGCATACGCTAGGAACAACCTAATGACCACCAGCCTTGCCACTGCAGCATACGTCAGGTCGAAGTTGATTCCTTCTTCTTGTCGATATCCCTTGGCAACAAGTCTGGCCTTGTTTTTTATGATAGTTTCATTCTCGTCCATCTTATTCTTATAGACCCACTTGGTTCTGATGACGTTCTTACATTTAGGTCTTGGAACAAGTTTCCAGACTTGACAACGCTTGAACTGATTCAACTCTTCTTCCATGGTCATTATCTATGATGCGTCCGAGTTTGCTTCCACAAACTTCTTTGGTTCAACCTGTGAGAGAAAACTCAAATACAAATTCTCATTAGTAGTACCTTTACAAGTTTTGACACCATCCCGGGGATCTCCGATGATTTGATCAATTGGGTGATCCTTCAGATGTCTGAGCTCTAGGTTCCTTGCATCTGGAGCTTCTTTAACCACAGGAGTGACTTCATCAACTTGAATGATTTTTTCATCTTGATCATAAATCTCTCCAATCGGGGTTGGAGTGGTGATCTTGATGAACTTTCACTGCAACAAACTGCACCTGTCGTAAGGACTGAAATATAACTAAAACACAGTTTGTTACTAATAGCTATATTTAGTAATGAATTTTTTCTGCTGTTACCAAAAAGTACTTTTTTGTAACGAATATTTAAAATTTTGTTATAATAATAATTAATTTGTTATTATAAATATAAGTTTTTGTAACAACACTAATGTTACGTTACAAATTGTAAATTTTCCTTATAATATGTATCAATTATAACCACATCATGAAAGTTTTTTGTGACAAAAAGATTTTTCTTACTATTAGTAATATTTTATTATTAAAATTTTGTTACAATAAATATATCATATGTTATTATCAAATTTTGTACTATTTTTTTATCAAAGTTTTCAATTAAATTTTTTTAGATATAAATTTTTTTTTGTATACTTGCAACAGTAGTACCCCGCCTCGATAGTGTTTTAACGCGATGACACTCCTAAAGCTCGCAAACATCCGTACGCGGTTATCGTAGATATGTGGTACTATTGCGACATGTGTATTTTTGCGCGTGCGGGGGTCGTTTGTGAGCTGCGCAATATCATCACGCTGGGACACTATCGAGGAGAGGGTAATTAATTAATGCTGCTCGGGGAATGAGCGGTTCCATGTTTTGCTAGTATAACGAGTGTTCGATAGCTAGCATTTTTGGCCCGTGAGCGCATTTTTCTCCCGAGCATGTGCTTTTCACTCGGACGCAAGTTTTTTCCCCGAGCACACGTTTTTTGCTTAGTCGCGCATATTGCACTAGTTCTTTTTTGCTCGGAAGAATACAAAATTTTGCAAATGCTCGTTTTTTTCTCGGGAGGAGCTAGCGTTTTCTTGCGAAGCACATTTAATTTTTTTCGCGCTTGCTTTTTTCGTACCAGTGTTTTTTCGTAATTTTGAACAAAGCTCATTTTATTTTATTTTCTTCCTCTCTCTCTCTCACGTACATGAATGACATATATGGAGCGAAATTTCCCTCCATAAAATTTTGAACAAAACTAAACTAAAAATTAAAAATATATTAAATGCAAAATTGAATGCAAATATGACATTAATTTTTTAATATAATTTTGGAACTAAAATAAAATCACGCACGGAGCCACACACACGCAAATGCACTCTCGCGCGCACGCAAATGCACTCTCGGGCGCACGCCAATGCACTCTCGGGCGCATGCCAATGCACTCTCAAGTGCACGCAAATGCACTCTTGCGGGTACGCAAATGCACTCTCGTGCGTGTAGTTTTCTGTTTTTTGCTTGAGAGCGCATATTGTGTAGGGGTGCATTTTCTCTAGGAACCACCTTTTTAGCAATGACACGCGTTTTTGCACGCCCTTATTTTTTGTCCTAAAACCTTTTTTTTTGCTAACATGGAGAGCGAGCTGATGAGTACAATTATGTTAGGCTTTTTACTCTCATAATTGTAATCATGTCCACTGTTTTCTACCTCTTTATCAAGTAATTGCGTGAGAATAGTTAGGAATTGGTATTATCATGAGTAGTAGAGCATAGTTTGGAGTTTCTATTATTTCATGTATTGAGCTATTCACTTACTACTTCATTTCTAATACAGGTACTGCGAACCAGTGGAACTGAAAGTCTTGGAGCAAACAGGGGAGTTGACGGGTCAAACATGGCTGATCATAGGAGAAGAATTGGTCACACACGGGTAGGAACACACCCGTGTGCCTACCCGTGTTCTATTCCGGCTGGATCCGATTAAATTGAGGAGAAGTCAGAGCACAACACGGGTGGGAACACGCCCGTGTTCCCAGCCCGTGTTCTTTTCGGGACAAATTGGAGAATTGAAGCCGACTAACCTGTGTCTGAAGAACATGAAGAACAATACGGTCGTGTTCTCCAACACGGTCGTGTCAGTACCCATGTCAGATAACACGACCCACGACATGACACGCCTATTCGTGTGGAACCGCCCTTGAATTGTCAACACAGCCTGTAACACGGTCGTGTTGGAACCCGTGTTCGACCATGTTTGCTATGAGACTATAAAAACCTGGAGAAAAAATTGAATCTGGACTTTTGGATCATTTTCTTTTGGAGAACTTTTGGAGGACGAAGGTGGAGCACCCAAGCGAAGGAGTACTTGAAGGAGATTTTGTATGCGTTTAATCTTTCATGTATCTCTCTTAATCTCTCTTTCTCTTAGTGATCTAACCTTATCTATCTTTTATTTCGCTTGAACTTTTCATTTGAACAATTTAGTAATCATGTATCTTCTTGTTTTCGTTGAATTCATGGTATTTTATTTGTATAGATGCTTGCACGCATTGAGAATTCTCCTAGTTATGAATTTATTTTTTATTTTACATGATTCTCAAACTTCTAGATTGAGAAATTGGATGTTTGTGATGATGGATAAATTTTCATATTTAGGTGTTATTTCTCTTTGTAGTTCAATTCTCATGATCGAGAGATATGCTAATTGGATAATCTTGATATGAATAAATGGATTTATGGTATTTTAGAGATAGGATTTCATGAATTCATGTAGGAGATAGGGTAATATATTTAATTCAAATTTGAGTATTGTAAATTGTTCGAGAGAAAATTTGCTCAACTTAGATTTAGATTTTGAATTGCTCGAGAGAGAATTTGATAACTATTTAACCCTTTACAATACGATGGATTTGCTAGGTTTGTTATCTCATGATTACATAGAATTGTCTATATAAATGATTATGTTCATGTGAAAGCTCCTACCTTCAGCCTTTATTATCTTTTATTCTCTAATGTTATTGTATCCAAGTAGTCATAGTTAGGATTATTTAGATTAAAATCAAATTTAATTATAGGTATGATAATAGAGTGAGAGTGAGTACGAGTATTTAAAAAGACCCTGTAGAATATGACACGAGATGTAAATTTCTCCTATACTATGATAGATATGTGCACTTGCCTGAATGATGAATCAAACTAGCTTATGCCCATCTATGTAGTCATACTAGAATGTAGAATGAATCCGCATCAAGTTAAACATGCTTAGTAAAATAATCATCAAGTTTTTGGTTTCGTTGTCGGGGACTCGTTTTTCAATATTTTGAAAGCTTAAAACTCTATTAATCTACCATTTTTGTTTAGTAATAAATAATAGTAGACTAGTTTATAGTATAATTATATCGCTTAATCTCTGTTTTGTAGTCTGTTAGTCTATGACCAGGGGGCGAAATTCTGGGCTAGTACCATATCATCCTGAACAAGAACGAATTATTCATAACACCAATCAAAGAGACGTGGGGACCAATACCACATATATTGCAAACGAACTGTTAGAAGAAGAAACAGTGAATTAAGGAGAACACCATCCAGAAGATTTAGATACCATGGCAAACCAAAATGAGCAAACCATGTCTGACTTTGCTAGGCCCAATCTCCAGGGTACTGGGTCGAGCATCATTAGACCACCTATTCCAACCAACAATTTCGAATTAAAGCCGAGCTTTATACAAATGGTCCAATAATATGTCCAATATGATGGCTTGCAAGATGAGGATTCCAACACCCACTTAGTAGGATTCTTAAAGATATGCGATACCTTTAAGATCAATGGTGTTTCCAACGATGCCATTCGATTGAGATTATTTCCATTCTCATTAAGGCATAAGGCGAAGCAGTGGCTCAACTCTTTACCTAGAGGATCGATTACTACTTTGGACATGATGGTTGAGAAGTTTTTGATGAAGTAATTTCCACAGGCAAAGACTGCGAAGCTAAGGAACGATATCTCTACATATGTTCAATTAGAATCTGAATCGTTATACGATACATGAGAACGATTTAAGGATCTATTAAGGAGATGTCCCCATCATGCCTTACCTTCATGGCTCCAGATTCGGACTTTCTACAATGGTCTCAATCCAGCCACCAAACAGATGATCGATGCGGCTAGTGGGGGCACCTTGAACAATAAGACACCTGAAGCGGATCAACAGTTGATCGAATACATGTCTACGAACAACTATCAATGGACTACCGTGAAGCCAAAGACTAATAAGCCCGCAGGAATGTATGAAGTGGATGTAATTACTGCCTTAGCAATCCAAGTGGAGAATCTTCACCAAAAGATGGAAAACCTTTCTTTAGCAACACCCTCCATGGTACCTCAACAATGGGACCCTTCCTTTGTTGGAATGCCTAGTGGTGAACCTCAAGTGCAAGAGCATGTTGACTATATGGGTAATAATACTATACACCTTTCAATCCAACAAACAACCCATATAGTTTCACATGCAATCCCGGATGGAGGAACCACCCCAATTTTTCTTGGGGAGGGCAAGGAAATCAAGGCAAGCAACCCGTATTTGGACAACAACAACAACAATTGGAGCCAAGGAAGCCGACATTGGAAGATGCCCTTACTAAGTTCATGCAAACTACCGATGTTGCTTTCCGTAATCAAGAGGGTTCTATTCGAAATTTGGAGAATCAGATTGGTAAGCTTGCAAGGATGGTATCTGAAAGACAACAAGGAACACCTCCAGGAAATACTGAGACAAATCTGAAGGAACATGCAAGAGCAATTCAGTTGAGGAGCGGAAAGGAGTTACAAGACCCAAGGCTTGCAAAGGAAGCACCGCAAGAAGAGTCTAGTGGCGAAGCACCAAATGATATGAACGTGAAGCCGATGGAGTATCAACCAGCCGTACCATATCCAGCGCAGCTGAACAAGGAGCGCATGGATGCACAATATGGTAAATTTCTATCTATGTTGAAGCAATTACATGTTAATTTACCTTTTTCTGAAATTATTCAAATGCCTAAGTATGCAAAATTTTTGAAGGATTTGATTTCTAATAAAAGGAAAATAGAAGAATTATCATTAATCACACTTAGTGAAAAATGTTCTGCTATCTTGTAAATAAATTGCCTGAAAAACTTAAGGATCCCGGTTCATTTTCAATTCCATGTTTAATTGGTGATTTTCAAGTTAATAAAGCTTTAGCGGATTTAGGAGCTAGTATAAATTTAATGCCTTATAAACTATATTTGAAACTAGGTCTAGGAGAACTTAGCCTGAATAGAATGAGTATTCAATTAGCGGATAGGTTAGTTAAGTATCCTAGAGACATAGTAGAAGATGTATTGGTTAAGGTAGATAAGTTTATATTTCCTGCTGATTTTATTATTCTAGATATGGATGAAAATATAGAAGTGCCACTTATATTAGGTCGTCCATTCCTAGCCACATCTAGAGCTTTTATTGATGTTTTTGATGGTAAACTAGTTTTGTGAGTAGGGGAAGATGAAGTCACGTTTCAAATAGGAAATACTATGAAACAATCTTTAGATAATGATGATTAATGGTATTTTTCTCATGGTGTTGATAATTTTACGACTTCTATGAATTCTAATTTTTATTATAGAGATCCTTTATAAATTTGCATCACTAATGATTTTCTAGAAGACGAAATTGATGAAGACATTATTGAGCATTTACTTTTTCTAGATAATTCTATTTCCATGAATAGAACGATTGAATATAGTTTGATTACCGAAGGAGATCGTGAAGTTCATAAGAATAATACTAAGAATCCACCTGTAGTAGAACTTAAAAAATTACCAGATCATCTCAGTATGCATTCTTAGGAGCTAATTCTTCGTACCCAGATATTATTTCTTCTAATCTTTCTAATATTTAAAAGGCTAAATTATTAACTGTATTGAAGAAATGTAAAGGTGCAATAGCTTGGCAAATATCTGATATAAAAGGTATTAATCCTAGTTTTTGCACTCATAAAATCCTTTTGGAAGAAAACTATAAATCTTTAATTCAACTGCAACGTAGGCTGAATCCTAATATGAAAGAGGTAGTTAAGGTTGAAATTGTTAAACTATTAGATGTTGTTATGATATATCCTATCTCAGGTAGTTCATGGGTAAGTCCTGTACAAGTCGTCCCTAAGAAGGGAGGTCTAACTGTGGTAGCAAATGATAGGAATGAGTTGATTCCAATGCGAACCGTAACGGGTTGGCGTGTCTGTATTGACTATAGGAAGTTAAATGATGCCACTAGGAAAGACCACTTCCCTTTACCCTTTATTGACCAAATATTAGAACGAATATCATGACATTCTTATTATTGTTTTATAGATGGACTTTCTGGGTATTTCCAAATTCCTATAGCACCAGAAGATCAAGAGAAAACAACTTTCACTTGCCCATTCGGTACAATTGCCTATAGGCGTATGTCATTCGGTCTATATAATGCCCCTGCCACTTTCCAAAGGTGCATGTTAGCCATCTTCAACGAGTATGTTGAAGATATCATGGAAGTGTTTATGGATGATTTCTCTGTGTTTGGAGATTCATTTGATTTGTGTCTGAATAATTTAAAAAAAGTTCTTAGGAGGTGTGAAGAACCAATCTAATGCTTAGTTGGGAGAAGTGTCATTTTATGGTACAAGAAGGGTTAGTACTTGGCCATAAAATCTCATACCAAGGAATCCAAGTAGATAGAGCAAAAATAGAGACCATAGAAAAACTACAACCACCAACCTCTGTTAAGGCAGTTAGAAGTTTCTTAGGACACGCCGGATTCTACCGCCGGTTCATTAAAGATTTCTCCAAAATTGCTAAACAACTTACTAGACTCTTATAGAAAGACACACCTTTTATCTTTGTTCAATAGTATCTACATGCCTTTGAGTTCTTAAAAGAAAGAGTAATTAATTCTCCTATTATGATAGCGCCTGATTTTACTCAGCCGTTCGAGATTATGTGTGATGCTAGCAGTTTTGCGGTAGGAGCTATTTTAGGACAACGCCGAAACAAATATTTTCATCCTATATTTTATGCTAGCAAGACACTTTATAATGCACAAGAGAATTATACCACTACTGAAAAAGAACTCCTAGCAGTGGTTTTTGCCTTTGATAAATTTAGATCTTATTTAACATTGTCTAAGGTGGTAGTGTACACAGATCACTCTACCCTTAGATATTTGCTAGCAAAGACGGAAGCAAAGCCTCGTTTAATCCGTTGGGTTCTTTTATTACAAGAATTTGATTTAGAAATTAGGGATAAACGAGGAGCAAAAAACTTAGCGGCAGATCATCTATCACATTTAGAAAACCTTTACGAGCAATGTTAGATGAATCTGAGATTTCTAATACATTCCCTGAGGAATCGTTATTTGCATTATCTACAAAAATAAATCCTGATTATCCATGGTTTGTCGATTATGCAAACTATCTCACGGCTAAGGTCCTTCCAAAAGATTTTTCATATCAGCAGAAAAAGAAATTTTTCTCTTACTTGAAATATTACTTCTGGGAGGACCCTTTTCTTTTTCAGATATGTGCAGATTCCGTTATTCGAAGGTGTATATCAGCGGAGGAGGGTTGGAGAATCCTGGAGCAGTGCCATTCAGGCCCTACTGGTGAACACTATGGAGTGAATCGTTCTGCCAAAAAGGTTCTTGACTCGGGTTTTTATTGGCCCCTTCTATTCAGGGATGCCCAAAGGTATGTACTTTCATGTGATTCTTGTCAGAAATCAGGTAATATTTCTAGATTACATGAAATGCCACAAAATTTTATTCTTGAATGTGAAGTATTTGATGTTTGGGGAATTGATTTCATGGGACCATTTCCAGTTGCATATGGGAATAAGTATATTTTGGTAGCAGTTGATTATGTATCAAAGTGGGTTGAAGCGCAAGCTTTGCCTACTAATGATAGTAGAGTAGTAATTCAGTTTTTTAAATCTCTATTTGTGCGATTTGGCACCCCACGTGCACTTATTAGCGATAGGGGTTCTCACTTTTGTAATCTATAACTAGATAAAGTATTGCAGAAATATGGAGTCACACATAGGATAGCTACACCGTACCATCTGCAAACTAGTGGTCAAGTTGAGGTGTCCAATAGAGAACTTAAGAGGATCCTAGAAAAATCTATAGAAGGGAATAAGAAACTACACGATTGTTTATGGGCTTATAGGACCGCATTTAAAACACCTACAGAGACTACTCCCTTTAGATTAGTCTATGGTAAATCTTGTCACTTACCTATAGAGTTAGAACACAAGTCCTATTGGGCAATACACTCTCTAAATTTTGATACTAATTCTATAGGGGAGAAACGTAAACTTCAACTTAATGAACTAGATGAGTGGATAACTATGGCCTATGAGAATTCTAGGATTTATAAGGAGAAGACCAAACTATTTCATGACCGTCACCTCCGCAAACCCAAGCAATTCCAAAAAGGTGACCAAGTCCTCCTTTTTAATTCCAGGCTGCGTCTTTTCCCAGGGAAGCTAAGGTTTAAGTGGTCCGGACCATTCCAAGTAAAAGAAGTCTTTCACTATGGCACCGTCGAGCTAACTCACCCTGAGAAGGGAGATTTTAAAGTCAACGGGCCCGGTATAAACTTTACTACAATGCGCTTCCTCAAAACTTTGCTTGTCTAGAATCCTGCCTTTATCTAGATTAGGAGTCTGTATAGTATAGTATAGTAAATTGTCTATATAGTTTATAAATTTTTTAGTGAAAAGTTTAGTTAAATTTCTACCCAGAAAAAGCATAATAAATCACTTAGGAGAAATTTCCCAATCACAGGAGTACACGGTGAAGCACACGGCCGTGTGCCTGGCCGTGTCTATAACACAACCTTGGACACAGCAGTGTTTGATATAAAAAAATGGGCCAAAGTCATTTTTTCCAAGGAGGACACGACTGCTTATACGGCCGTGTGCACAGCATTGTTAGGAACACACCCACTCACCCGGTCGTGCCCCGTATTAAAACTAGGAAAAGGCATCATTTTACCCCGAGCACAACACGGCTCCCCACACACCTATGTATGGTGCCGTGTCAAAGAGCGTTCATTTACCCATATTCGCCCAGAGCAGGACACGGGCACACACACACCCGTGTTGGAGCCCGTGTGCCTATGCTGAATTTGACCATGAATGTCCCGAAAAGGACACGACTTATTCATACAGCCGTGTTTCCCGCCGTGTCGCATTTCACGAAACCGTTCCGACGAGGACACAACTTACCTACTAAGCTGTGTTCCGTGCCGTGTAGAATTTAGTGCTCTGAAAACGTGTCGGGACACAGGTCATGGACACGGCCGTGTTGTTGACCGTGTTAATCTGGCGCGAAATTTCTCGCCGTTTGACCACACGGGACGATACACAGCCGCGTTGGTAGTCGTGTAATCCTGACACGATGCGCCCCCGTTATTTTGACCACACGTCTCCTGGGAGACCGTGTTCCACGGATAAAAGATGCTCGAACACGGGTTGCACACACGGCCGTGTGGAAACCCGTGTTCGCTGCCTTTATAGGGGGGTCGAGCTCTCCATCTTCATATTCTCCCTTACTTCCATTGTTCCTCTCCTGCACCTTCTCAATTCAGAACCAGTTGGAATCGATTGGCCTTCAAAGCTAGTGGACGTGCCTCCTCTCCTCGCAACGCATTTCTCCTAGTTAAAGGTTTTGGGCTTTAGGTTCTTCTTCTTCCAATCTCTTTTCCTTCTTCTTCTTCTTTTCCCTTGCCTCTCATTTTTTTCCTATCTTAAAATATTATTCTTCTTGTCCACAGATCATGGCTTCCTCGCGTAATCTAGGTGGTCGTCGATGTCGCCCTGACCTTCAGGCTTTGTCTACAAATATGCGTGACGCCTCCCTACCACTGGTTTTCACCGATCCCACGGATACAAATCGCTACAATCGCCTCCAATCCAAGAAATACCAGGACATTCGAACAATTAACTGGAACGTCCTTGAAGAAGTCAATCTAGCGGGTGAGGTCCGGGAGCTACTCTCCGTCGTAGGGTGGCACGAATTTTTTACCATCGAGGAATTAGATTTTAGAGAACTCACACTTGAGTTCTTGTCCACTTTTTATTTAAACCTTCGGCCTTCCTTGATGGAGCATGGAAACCCGCACGAGGGATTTATTTTATTTCGGGTGGCGGGCACTTTTCATACGCTCACCCTTCTCCAATTCACCCAGTACTTAGGGGTGTATGATGATTCCTTTGTCTCTTCTACCGCCTAAGCTGACCTTCATTTTGACCTCCCAACGAGCGACCTTGCGGGCAATATCTGGGCCCGTTTCTCCTTCGACGTCGATCCTTATGAAGCCAAGAGGTCTAAGGCCTCAAAGTTGAATTCTGCCGCCCTCCATTACATCCACCATTTACTTAGTCCTACTCTGAGCGGCCGGGGCGAAAGCTACGGCATTGTTAGTAGGTCGGATGTTTTATATTTGTATAACATGTCTTCCCGTTATCCCGTCCACCTGGGGTACATGCTCGCCCAGTTCATCCTTCACCAGGCCGACAATTCCCGAATAGGGACTATTTGTGTAGCCCCTTACATTACCTGCCTAGCGAAGAATATGAACATATTCTCGTCCCTTTCCCCGATGACCGTGGTGGCGAAGACTGTCCATATCACCATGGCCAGCCTTCACTCCATTCGCCTCGTCACTGCCTGTTAGGGCCGGGGTGGGATTACTTATACCATTGCGAGCCGTGGACGACATACACATGTCCCTGACGCTGATGACGAGGTCGATCCTGACCTCGATGAGCCATTGATTCCCCCAGCCCGATCGACCTACACTCAGGGTGAGTCTTTTACTGCCCCTCCTCGACCGCAGTCTCAGTACGCACACAATTTACAGTACTTCTACGATACCCAGCTCTCTCCACGCCTTCAGCGTATCGAGGACACGCAGTAACGGACTGAGGATGCCATATTTCAAATCCGGCATCACTTGGGGATCACCAGCCCACCATGGCCAGCTCCTCGCCAGCCTCCGTCCCAGGATGATCAGGACGACGCTGCTATGTATTTCTGATTTGTATCACTATATTGGTGGATGTTCTGTAGCATTTCTTTTTTATTTATCTGTTCCTATATTACTATAAGTAACAATATTATTATGTCATTTGATGATGAGGATGTGCTATGCTCTGATCATGATGTACTCTTATATATATATATATATATTATATCTATATTTTGTGCTCTTCTACATTCATTATAGTCATTTTTTTTTTCTATTTTGGTGACATTGCTATCAGTTTTTTTTGTATTATTGCAATGAGGACATTGCTACTTTAAAGTCTGGGGGTGAATGTTGTTTACTTATAATTTCTGTGAAGGACGTGATTACAATTGGGTATAATTTAAATTTTTTTTATGCTATTATAGTACTCAAGATTATTAAACACCCGTAAATGTTTGTTCCTTCTCTTTAAGCTCTCATTACTTCACTCATTTGGGAGTATAACTATCTAATTTAGTTCACTTATTACTTGACTCATTTGGGAGTATAACTATCTAATTTACTTTCGCACGCTAATTAAAATAAATTCGGGTTCAAATTTGTTGTTTAGTAACTATGTATAGAAATTCATTAGCCTACTTTTCTCCATATAATTTATTTTAAAAAGATTCGTCCTTTATATTATTAACTAATAATCACTCCATTTTAGAAAATATATTTATCTATACTAAAGTGAGTCGATGAGTGTAATATTTTGATAATTTTGAATTAGGAAATCAAAATAAAGAATTTTCTCTATTGGTGTCTAGAACTTACTAGCGATTCTCAAACCTTTTGCACAAGTTAATTAGTAAGGGTGGAAATGACTTAGGCCTCCTTTTGGATAGCTTGAGCCTTTCAATCCCAAAACCTTAAACATTATACCCTTGCACACCCAATTTGGACCTAATCCCTATATCTTTTGATACTCTACTACTATATTTCACCAAGGCAAAATCCTTACCAATTAGCACACCTATCATTGAGACCTTCATGGAATGAGTATGTTCATAGTGATATGTGGCCTGAGTGCGTATATACTTGCACCCACTTGGAATGATCCCAACTATGAACCATTGAAAAAAAACTTAGTGATATGTGGCCTGAGTGTGTGTATACTTGCACCCACTCGGAATGATCCCTACTATGGGCCCTTGTTTAGTAAAAATATAAATATAGAGTTTCCATAAATTTTTTGGGAAGTATAATAAGTGCAAAGTCTGGGGGTGCTCTTATAATATTGATGTATGTTAAGGTATTTACCATACAAAGAGCTTAATTGTGATCTAGGTGTGATAAAAACCATTGAGTTATCTTTGCTTACCCCACCTGTACAACCCCATATTCGCTGGGAGGGACCCAGAGGCTTCAGTGGTCAGGATTGGGCTAGTCTCAGGCTAGCCTCGGGTTAACCCTAAGGCATACTTGTGGAGTTCTCGTCCTGTAGGAGCTCCCGCCAAGGGCAGGGAAAAGATGGAGAGGCCAAGGCAGATAGTCGAGCTCTCGGCAGGAGAGATCGTCGACCGACCAAAGCAGATGGTCGAGCTCTCGGCAGGAGAGATCGTCGACCGACCGAAGCAGATGGCTCGACCACGGAAGCTTCCGCCTTAGGAAAAGCTCCCGCCCAGGGCAGGCGAGAAGGCCCTAAGTAAGCCTTCAGTCGCAATAGTTTCATTACCGTGAAGGGCGCGAACCTCCCTGGCAAGGGGTCTCGCCAAGGTTGGCCCAGTTGGGGGTCCAGCGAGAGCCTTCACGGCCAGGGTTCTCGCCAAGTGGGCCCACGTGGTAGGGCCCGGCGCTCGTAAAGGGGATTATTTTATTATTATCCCGAGGTAAAATTGTCCAAATGCCCTTGGGATGACAGCGGGATTTGGCTATTGGCAGACCCCTCAGGGGTATTTCAGTATTTTCAGGTCAAAGGAAGACTATAAAAAGACCCATAGGGGCTCTTTGGAAGGCAGGCTTTCATTATTCTCCAACTCTAGTGCCTTCTGAGGAGCTCCCAGCCCAGCATTTGGCTTTGGAGGGGAAGCTCTCAGAGATCTTCCGGGTGTGTGGTGGGACCTCCCAGCTGAGGATTTGGGTCAGTCTTTTGACCTTAGCAGCCAGTCATGGGTCGAGATAAGAGAGAAGTAGGCGTCGGCTGCACTTTGGTTTGTGAACATTCGTTGGGGTCATTTTTGGCTTCAACAGTTCTGGTGCGGTGAGCGTGGAAGCAGTCGGTGTAAGAAAATCTCGAGTTAAGTCCCATGGCAGGAGGCGAAGGTGAAGGATCAGGCGCAGGAGGATCCCCCACCCGGGTGGACGATGCGACGAAGAAGATGTTTGAGGACTTCAGGCGAGAAGTCATGCAGACGATCAGCTTGGCCTTCTCGGCAAGGAATGAGTGGGAGACGCCACAGGTTCCGGTGGAGGTGGTTCCGCTGTTAGGCGAGAACGCTCCAGGGCAGCGCCCCGGGAAGGAAGTCCCGGTGGAGGCAGGCGAGAGGGACGTAGCCGCGCGGGAGCTTTTCCCAGGCCAGCGTCCCGAGAAGGAGCTTCCGGCGGATCTGGGCGAGAAGGAGGCGACGGTGCGGGAACTCTTCCCCGGGCATGGTCTCGCGGATCGGTCCAGCCAACCGAGGTCGCGAGACGGGCCTTCTCGCCAGGCGGGAGGCGAGACCCCCTTTAGTGAGCTCATTGTCTCGGCTCCAGTGCCGGATGGGTTCCGGGAGCCGGACATGACCTACTACACCGGGAAGGATGACCCGGTTCAGCACGTGCAATGGTTTGAGGACGTGGTGTCCATCAGACAAATGTCGGATGCCTTTAAGTGTAGGCTTTTTGCCATCACTCTGAAAGAAAAGGCCAGGGACTGGTTCCACCAGCTGCCGGCAAGTTCCATCTACAGCTTTGAGGATCTGCGCAGGGGTTTTCTATTGAGGTTCTCAACTTCGAAGAAAAGGAAGAAGGAGGCTGAGTGCCTGTTTGCAGTGAGGCAAGGGCCGGAGGAGACATTGGGTCATTATGTTGACCAGTTCCAAGGGGAGATTCTCCTGGTCCAGGAGGTCCCGGGGTACGCGCTGATGCTTGCCTTCACCCTAGGGCTGAGACCAGGGTTTTTCAGCATGGAGTTGACGAGGGTTCCCCCTCTCTCTTTTGAGGAGCTCATGGAGAGGGCGGCGAAGGAGATAGACTTTGAAAGGGCAAACCCTGTGTTTGCGAGGAAGCTGGCTAGGTTGGCCGAGGATGATGTGAGGGAGCCGGTAGTGGGAAGGCAGAGGGAGCAGAGGGAGCCGAGGGAAGATAGAAGAAGAGAAGAGCCCCGAGGGCAGGGGCAGCAGCATGGGGGGGCCAGGGAGCCGAACAACCGACTGGGTTGGAGGCCTCAGGAGGGTCGCCCCTAGGGCCAAGGAGGACTTCAGGGAAGAGATAACTTCCGGGAGCAAAGAAGGCTGGAGCAGGGAGGATGGCGACAAGGACCAAGGGGACATTTCCCACCACCGCAGGAGGCCATGAAGGTGGGAAGAGGAAGAGGAGGAAGAATTCGGGGAGCCGGAAGAAGGGGAGGAGGAGAGGGAAGAGGGGGCAGGGTGGCGTTGCCCTATTGTGACTTCCATCAGGAGGAAGGTCACGCAACGGCCACCTGCCCAGAGTTTCTGGAGATAAGAGGGGCCAGAGGGGCCGGAAGGCAAGACCCGCCTGTAAGGATCGTCGAAGTACAGCGAGAAGAGGCTGAGGACAGGTGTGAAGACAGGGTAGACGTGGGGACCCGAGGAGGGATCGGAGTGATCCATGGGGGAGTGGGGATCGAGGCAACCCACAAGGGGAGCCTTCAAACCATGTTCCGCCGAGGGGTCGCCTCAACCTCCCTGGCTCCCCCCCAGAGGAGAAGATCACCTTCTCATCCGCGGATATGCCAGACTACGAGGATCCGTTCTGCGATGCGCTTGTGATCCAGACAGCGATAGAAAACTACACCGTCTCCCGGATATTGGTGGACAATGGGAGCTCGGTGAATGTGATCTTCAAGAAGGCCTTCGATGAGATGAGGGTGGAAGGAAAAAGGGTCCTGGCTTCTGATGGACCGCTTTTTGGCTTCTCCGGAGAAAGGAAAGAAGTGGAAGGGGGAGTGGGCCTGCATGTGAGGCTTGGGGGCGTCTCACGGAACTGTCGGTTCGTGATCGTGGACGCCCCGAGTAGTTACAATGCCATCTTTGGACGTCCCCTCATCAGCGCCTTTCGCTGCGTACCCTCCTCATACCACCAATGCCTCAAGTTCAACAATGGAGGGGTGCAGGTTAGGATCAGGGGGGATCCGAAGATGGCAAGGCAGTGCTATGTGACGGCGGTTAACACCGTGTCGTGGATGGCGGAAGCAGAGGAGTTGGAGAAGGAGATGGCTAAGCAGGAAGGGGTTGAGGAAGGGGAGATGAGCCTGGGAGAGGCGATGGAGGTTGTTGAGGAGATGGCGGAGGTGGAGGAGATCAGCCTGGAAGAGGCGAGAGGAGTGATGGGTGAAGAAGAGCAGAGGCAGGAGGGGAGCCTGGAGGAGGCGATGGAAGTTGATGAGGTTGGGGGAGGGGAGCTCGAGTTTGAGCTGGAAGAGGCAAGGGTAAGTTGGGAGCGGTCGGGGCTGGAGCCGGCCGAAGAAGTGGTGGAGATGGAGGTGCTTACAAGAGCGGGGGAGGTGCAAAGGGTTCGGATCAGTGGAGGCTTGAGCCTCATAGATCAGGAGCGGATGCGAGCCTGCATCCAAAGCAACGTCGACATCTTCGCTTGGAGCGCGGCAGACATGTCGGGCATCAACGCGGACGTGGCCTGTCATCGCTTGAACCTGGATCCCAGAACCCGCCCCATACGCCAAAAGATGAGGGGCATCGCCACCAAGCTAGAAGCCCCCATCCGAGAGGAGGTCAAAAAGCTCCTGGACGCAGGCTTCATCTCAGAGATCCAGTATCCAGGCTGGATCTCCAACGTGGTAATGGTAAAGAAGGGAGGAGGAAAATGGCGCATGTGTATTCATTTTTCTTTATTAAATAAATCATGTCCCAAGGATTGCTACCCCTTGCCTCGAATCGATGCGCTGGTTGACTCAGCCGTCGGTTTTTCTCTTATGAGTTTTTTAGATGCATTTTCAGGTTACCATTAGATCTGGATGCACCCTCCTGATGTCAAGGATGTTTCCTTCATCACAAGAGAGGGATGCTTCAGCTATAAGATGATGCCCTTCGGGTTGAAGAACGCAGGGGCAACATACCAACGCATGATGGATCGAATCTTTCGAGATCAAAGGGGAAGGAATCTGGAGGTCTACGTGGACGACCTCATGGTCAAGAGCAAGTGTGTTGACTCCCACTTGCGGGACTTGGAGGAAACGTTTGCCACCCTGCGAAGGATCAAGATGAGGTTGAATCCCTTGAAGTGCGTCTTCGGGGCTAGTCGCGGGAAATTCCTCAGACACCTTTTGACTCCCGCGGGGGTAGAACCTAACCTCGATAAGGTTAAGGCTATTCTAGACCTGGAATCACCTCGCAGTGCCAAAGAGGTCCAGCGCTTGACCGGGAAGTTGGCCGGGCTAAGCAGGTTCCTCTCTCGGTCAGGGGATAGGTGTTCCTCTTTCTTTAAAGTACTTTGTGGTAACCAAGTGTTCGAATGGACTGCCGAATGTGAAGAGGCATTTCAGGGGCTGAAGAGGCAACTCTCCCAAGCTCCGTTACATCAAAGCCCGAAGGAAGGGGAGGACCTAGCCTTGTATCTCGGAGTGGGGGTAGAGGTAGTGAGTTCCGTCTTGGTTAGGGAGGAGGGGAAGAAATAGTTGCCCGTCTATTATGTAAGCCGAATCTTAAAAAAGGCGGAGATCCGATACCCCATCCTAGAGAAGCTGGCGTATGCTTTGGTCATCTCAGCTAGGAAGCTTCGCCCTTACTTTCAGGCGCACTCGATTAGGGTGGTAACCGACCATCCTCTTCGCAAGGTCTTTGAGGGGGTGGAGCATTCAGGAAGGTTGGCAAAGTGGTCCATCGAGCTAAGTGAGTTTGACATTTCTTTCGTCCCGAGGCTCTCCATCAAAGCCCAAGCCGTGGCGGACTTTTTGGCGGATTATGTCACTGAGGCCGTGGAAGAAGAGCCGAGGCCGTCGGAGGCATGGAAGATGATGGTCGATGGAGCCTCAGGAAGGCACTCCCTGGGAGGAGGTATGGTACTGGTAAGTCCCCAAGGGGTTACCATAGAACAAGCAGTGGCCTTCCACTTCCCTGTAACCAATAATCAGGCGGAGTACGAAGCCGTGATAGCCGGTCTCCGACTGGCAAAGGAGTTAGAAATTCAGGATGTGGAGGCCTTCACAGACTCAATGGTGGTGGCGTCGCAGATCCGAGGGGAGTTCGAGGCCCGGGAGCCTACCCTCGCGAGATATCTCTCAAAGGTAAGAACTATAATTGGAGGTTTCCGTTCTTTTTCTATTCAACATGTTCCCAGGGAGGAAAGCATGGCAGCTGACCGATTAGCAAAGTTCGGGCCTCGGGGTGGAGGTACCCTAACCGAACTATTTCGGCCAGCCATTGAAGAAGGGGAGGTGATGGAGGTGAATCGGCGATCCTCATGGGTAGATCCGTTGGTGACCTTCTTGACCACAGGAGAACTGTCGGAAGAAGTCAAGGATGCCAAGAGCTTCAGGCCTAAGGCGGCTCATTACCTGATGCTGGAAGGGAGCTTACATCGGAAGATGTTGTCAGGACTCCTCGCGAGATGCGTGACCGAGGAGGAAGTCCCAGGGATCCTGGAAGAGGTGCATTCTGGAGAATGCGGCAGTCATTCAGGGGGAAGGACATTGGAAGCAAGGGTGATAAGGCAAGGATATTTCTGGCGGACTTTGAGGAAGGATACAGCTGAGTTCGCAAGGAGGTGTCGGAAGTGCCAAGTACATGCTCCCCTCCAGCTCTTGCCCGCCCAAAGGCTTCGAAGCATCACGGCGCCATGGCCCTTCGCCATTTGGGGAATGGACCTGGTTGGACCCTTTCCTCCAGCTAGCGGGCAGAGGAGATTCCTCCTAGTTATGATTGACTACTTCTCCAAGTGGTTGGAGATCAAGCTGTTAGCCAAGGTAACCTCCCAGGTCATCAGGAACTTCGTTTGGGGGGAAATCGTTTGCAGGCACGGGTTGCCCCAAGCGATAGTGACAGACAACGGTCCTCAGTTTGCCAGTGAAGAATTCATCAGTTTCTGCACCCAATTGGGGATTGACCTCAGGTTCGCCTCTGTCCATCATCCTCGGAGCAATGGCCAGGTGGAGGCGGCCAACAAGATCATTGTCAGCTTGCTCAAAAAGAAGGTGGAGAACCTGAAGGGTAATTGGGTGGAACAGCTCCCTTCCGTTCTGTGGGCCTTGCGAACGACTCCGAACACGGCCACAGGGGAGACCCCCTTCAAGCTCTCTCATGGGTGTGAGGCTGTCCTCCCGGTGGAATTCGAGGTTCGGTCCCCAAGGGTTGCGGCCGCGGCTGAGGGAAGCGAAGCTTGGATGTTGGAGAATGAGGAAGGGTTACGCCTCTCATTAGATATGGTGGAAGAGCTGCGGGATGTTGCCGCCATCAGGCAAGAGGAAGTAAAAAGGCGAATGGCTCGGTACTTCGATAAGCACATCAGAGTCAAGCAATTCGCCGAGGGGGATCTAGTACTGAAAAAGGTCGACGCTGCAGGAAGGTCGGCCGCGGTTGGTAAGCTCAACCCTAGCTGGGAAGGGCCTTATATAGTAGAGAAGGCTCTGGTTAACGGAGGCTACTATCTCCAGGATGCGGAGGGAAGGACCTTGAGTCACACCTGGAATGGTGACGATCTGAAGCGCTTCTACCCGTAAGAGGGAAAGAAGGATTGTAATGTTGTAAACAACCATTGCATTTTCAATAAGTTTATTCCAGAATGTTGACTATCTCTGAGTATGCAATCTTTACGTTTTCTGTTTTAACTGGCTATGACTCCTCATCTCCATGATGGAATAGGCCTGGTTGAAGGAATCTTCATCAACACCCCGAGCTCGGCTCGGCCCCAGGTAGACCCGCTGCGCAGGCTCTCATCTAGCTGGCAGGTCCGAAGGCTCGCCTATGGGGGAAAGGTTGGCTCTTGTGATACTCTGTTCTTAGCCACTTCTACAACGCCCCGAGCTCGGCTCGGCCCCAGGTAGACCCGCTGCGCAGGCTCTCATCAAGCTGGCAGGTCCGAAGGCTCGCCTGTGGGGGAAAGGTTGGCTCTTGTGATACTCTGTTCTTAGCCACTTCTACAACACCCCGAGCTCGGCTCAGCCCCAGGTAGACCCGCTGCGCAGGCTCTCATCAAGCTGGCAGGTCCGAAGGCTCGCCTGTGGGGGAAAGGTTGGCTCTTGTGATACTCTGTTCTTAGCCACTTCTACAACACCCCGAGCTCGGCTCGGCCCCAGGTAGACCCGCTGCGCAGGCTCTCATCAAGCTGGCAGGTCCGAAGGCTCGCCTGTGGGGGAAAGGTTGGCTCTTGTGATACTCTGTTCTTAGCCACTTCTACAACACCCCGAGCTCGGCTCGGCCCCAGGTAGACCCGCTGCGCATGCTCTCATCAAGCTGGCAGGTCCGAAGGCTCGCCTGTGGGGGAAAGGTTGGCTCTTGTGATACTCTGTTCTTAGCCACTTCTACAACACCCCGAGCTCGGCTCAGCCCCAGGTAGACCCGCTGCGCAGGCTCTCATCAAGCTGGCAGGTCCGAAGGCTCGCCTGTGGGGGAAAGGCTGGCTCCTGCGATACTTTGTTCTTAGCCACTTCATCGACACCCCGAGCTCGGCTCGGCCCCAGGTAGACCCGCTGCGCAGGCTCTCATCAAGCTGGCAGGTCCGAAGGCTCGCCTGTGGGGGAAAGGTTGGCTCTTGTGATACTCTGTTCTTAGCCACTTCTACAACACCCCGAGCTCGGCTCGGCCCCAGGTAGACCCGCTGCGCAGGCTCTCATCAAGCTGGCAGGTCCGAAGGCTCGCCTGTGGGGGAAAGGTTGGCTCTTGTGATACTCTGTTCTTAGCCACTTCTACAACACCCCGAGCTCGGCTCGGCCCGAGGTAGACCCGCTGCGCAGGCTCTCATCAAGCTGGCAGGTCCGAAGGCTCGCCTGTGGGGGAAAGGTTGGCTCTTGTGATACTCTGTTCTTAGCCACTTCTACAACACCCCGAGCTCGGCTCGGCCCCAGGTAGACCCGCTGCGCAGGCTCTCATCAAGCTAGCAGGTCCGAAGGCTCGCCTGTGGGGGAAAGGCTGGCTCCTGTGATACTTTGTTCTTAGCCACTTCATCGACTCCCCGAGCTCGGCTCGGCCCCAGGTAGACTCGCTGCGCAGGCTCTCATCAAGCTGGCAGGTCCGAAGGCTCGCCTGTGGGGGAAAGGCTGGCTCCTGCGATACTTTGTTCTTAGCCACTTCATCGACACCCCGAGCTCGGCTCGGCCCCAGGTAGACCCGCTGCGCAGGCTCTCATCAAGCTGGCAGGTCCGAAGGCTCGCCTGTGGGGGAAAGGCTGGCTCCTGCGATACTTTGTTCTTAGCCACTTCTACAACACCCCGAGCTCGGCTCGGCCCCAGGTAGACCCATTGCGCAGGCTTTCATCAAGCTGGCAGGTCCGAAGGCTCGCCTGTGGGGGAAAGGTTGGCTCTTGTGATACTCTGTTCTTAGCCACTTCTACGACACCCCGAGCTCGGCTCGGCCCCAGGTTGACCCGCTGCGCAGGCTCCCATCGAGCTGGCAGGTCCGAAGGCTCGCCTGCGGGGGATAGGTGGAGTCCTTGACTTTTTGATCCTTGGCTCTTAGTTGGTAGTTACTACGTTACAACGAGCTCGGCTCGAACCCCGGTAGACCCGCTGCGCAGGCTCCCATATAAGCTAGCAGGTCCGACGGCTCGCCGGTGGGGTAGGGGTTTAATTGGTTGGAAAAAATATGCGGGCGGGGCCCTGACCTAGACCGGAGGCAAGGCCCCAAAGGCCTTGGCTCAGAGGTCTCAGCCAGTAAAGGCCTCGATTTGGAGGTCTCGGCCAGTAAGGGTCTCGGCTCAAAGGTCTCGGCTCAAAGGTCTCGGCCAGTAAAGGTCTCGGTCAAAGGGGGGTTCTCGCAAAAGGAGGCTCCCGGCGGACCTGAGCAGGACGACTTAATCGACGACGCGAGGTTCCCACCTAACGGATTTCTAAGAAAGGTTATCCTAAAGAGACTAAGGGTCTCGGCGGAAGCTCGCGCGGAAGCCATTCGGCAGAACAATATACTTTCAAGCACACACTGAAAATGAAAGATGAAACATTACTTTACATAAAATTAATTACAAAAGTTGGAGCCTCTCGCTCATTACAAAAGAAACAAAAAGAAAGAAGAGGCTTAGGGGGACGCGCTGTAACTCCCGCTGGTGCTCTCGCTTGAATCATCGCCAGAGCTCTCTTCAGATGTCTCGCCAGCGGCGGTAGAAGACCTCGGGACGTCTGAGGGAGGCGAGTCCGGCGTGCCCGGAGGTTTGGGAACCGGATCGTAGAGCCAAGGAAGAAGTTGGCGAGCGTCGATGGTCGCGCCGTCCTCCCGAAGCAGCTTGACGTCTCGCAGCGTCTCAAGCGTCAGCTTGACGGTTGCCTGAGCGTTGGCTTGCAGCAGCTTGGCAACGTCGTACTCCGAGAGGTAACGGCTCCGCAGCCTTGCATCTAGCTCCGGAGGCGGGACCTTCGCCATCTCAGCGCGAAGCTGTTCCCTCAGGAGGACGCTCTCGCAGCGCGCGTTGGCCAGCTCTGCGCGAAGCTCCTTGACTTGGGCAGAATCCTGTGAAGAAAGAGTTCAGTCTGGAAACATCGCACAGTCGTAACTTTGAGAAACGAGAGCAAGGGCTCAGGAGGGTCTCGCTTACCTCGATCGCGGGCCGTAGAGATAGCGCCAGTCGAGCATCCGCAAGCTCCTGTTGAGCTCTCGCGAGTTCTTCTCCCGCGGTGTGCGCTCGAGCCATCGCGTCCTCCCTTGCCTTGCGCATATCGGTGAAATTCTTGTCGAGGGTGATCTTCGGCGCGCACACATATGCGCAAGCTCGAACCCGCGCAATAGAGCCCGGGTGGCATCGAAGGCTATAAGGCGGGTGGACATCTGGTCAAACACGCTGGCATCCTCTCGGCTGTAAAGGCTATATCCAAGCGAGAAGGCCTCGCCAGTCACATCTTCCCCCTCCGCCCAGCTGGGAAGGAGCGTCGTAAACTTGATTAAGTTCGACTTGGGGTCCCATTCCATCTGAGGCTTCCCCTCCGCGTCGACGTACTTCACGCCGAAACCAAAGTTCCTGTGCCCTTTCGGCACCTCCCGGGGCAGAGCTCGGACGGAGGTTTCGGCGGCGAGTACTTCTCCCCCAGCCTCGCTTGCGGCTGGTAGGTTCCCGGTGGAAGCCTCGGCGCGGCTCTTGGCGGCGGCATCCATCTCGCTGGCCCTTTGGAGGATCGCTTCGAAGGAGCTGCCTGCGGGAAGGGGTTGGACAGGCGAGACGGCCGGGGCTTTCCCCTTCTCAAGAGCAGAAGGTTTGGGCCTCTTCAGCGTTCGGAGAGGAGGAAGGGTGACCTTCCGCTTCTTGGCTGGTGGCGGCAAAGGAGGGGCTGGATCGTTTCGGCAGGCACTGGCGCTAGCTTCCGCGAGCGCAAGGGAGCCTCTCGCGGCCAGACCCTCGACACTCCGGCCTTCAGCGAAGGGTTGGCGCAGAGGGACCTCCCGCTCTCCTGCAAAGTTAAAACGCTTTAGCGCGAGAAGATCTTTGATAAAAGAGGGAATCCGAGGCGAGACCATACCTTCGCCCGAGTGAATGAGTGGGAGGGAGTCGACGTCTCGCCTGAGGTAGGGAACATCGAACTCCTTGGTCCCAAAGAATTCCAGGATTGCGCTCTCGCGCGATCCCAGAGTAGGCGGCTTGTAGGCAGCGTCCTCGTACTGAACGGGCTGAAGCGGGACGTTGCCGAAGTCTCTGCTGACATAAACGAATTTCTCGCCCCAGTGGTGGTGCTTGTTGGCGAGACCGGTAACCTCGAGCAGTTGCCCGGAGAAGAAAACCACCCCTCCCTTGGCGCGGAAGTTGAATAGCTTCCGGAAGATGGGCAAACTGAACTCGATCCTCTCGGATCGCATATAGCATATGAATGCTATAAGGATCGCGACTGAGTTCGGGTTCAGTTGGGCGGGAACCACCCCATAGTAGCGAAGAGCAAGCCGAACCTCCGGCCAAAGGGGAAGGCGGAAGCCCACCTCGAAATGCTCGAGGGGGATGGCGAGTTCTCCCGCCTCCGGAGTATTCACCTTATCGTGATTTCCCGGGTTCCGCGCCGAGAAGCCGGCGGGGATGTAGCGGTCAGCGATCAGGTTATATTCGTCGAGGGTGAGCTTGTAGGAAGGGAAGAGGTGTTTTTGGAAAGCTTCCGCGCAGTGGGCGCGACCCTTGTTCTCGCCAGGCATGATGGGTTTGCGAGTGAGAGCGAGAGCTGAAAAGAGGTCGAAGCGGAAGCAAGAATGCGAGAGCAAGGAAGGAAGGCTGAGGTTCCGGATCGAAGAAGTAAATGCGGTTGGTAGACTTCTCTATTTATAGGGAATCGTAATCATCATGGATCCATCCGACAGAGAGAGAAAATGACAGCGGAGTACAGCTGTCAGAATCCGGGCTAACGGCGCCTCGATTTTTCCCCCGGGATGGCAGCGGTCAACAGTCGTTCCTGGTTTCGACGCAACTATCTGGATTGGCGCAAGCCTCCTAGATTGGCGTAAGCCTCCTAGGTTGGCGCAAGCCTCCTAGATTGGGGGAAGCCTCCTAGATTGGCGCAAGCGTCCTAGATTGGTGTAAGCGTCTTAATTTAAAAGCCTCGCAGAGCAATAAAAAGAAAAAAGAAAAGAGAGACATGGGTAACAGCGAGATCCTCGTTAGCGCAAGCTGGATAAACTTAATTAACAGTAATGTTTATTACAGATACATTGATAAAAGAGATACATTGAGATTCAAAGCGGGAAGGCTAATGGGGCTTCCAGCTCCATCGTCCTCGTTCTCGCCGCCTAGTTCTTGGGGGCGCCAACGGGTTGAAGTAAGACGATAGGGTGGTACACCCAAGGTTGATCCGCCTGGCGTGATCCCGGATCTGCGAGATGCACCTCCCTGGCGAAGAACCGGCAGAAGGCCCTCCCGGGCAATCAGTCTCGCCCAAGAAGAAATCCCGCTCCAGAGCCTCCAGCCTTTGCTCCACGGATTCACGGAATGCTTTCGCCGCGGTAGTATGGGCACGGTCTCGCCGGACAAGCTTGGCCAAAATGACCGAGATCTTCCTCCTTCTCCCCTTCACGCTCCCAGCGCTGTTCAAGGTTTCTTCTATCTCGCCAGACGAGGGGAGGGGGGACTCTTCATCATCATCTTCTTCTTCTTCTTCTTCCTCTTCTTCTCCTTCCTCGTTGACTCCCGACCGCAAGCCAGGATCACCTGCGAAAGAAACACACGAGAATTTTGGTCAAGGCATGACAATCAACAGTCCAGAAAAGTTTTCGCATACCTGTGGCTGGGCGAGAACCGTCAACCAAAGTTGGACGAGAAGGCTCGGCCCCTCCGTTGATTCCATAAAGGTGGTGAAGAGGCTTGCCCAGCCCCGGGCGGAAGGGCTCGCGCACGATGATCCCGGCCTGGCCTGAAGCACGAGTGGAGTTGTCTCCTCTCAAGGGACGATCAGCATCCTTGAGAGTAGCGGAAGGTTCAGAAGCCGCCCCTCCCGCCTGCAGGATAGGAGTGGCCACCGCAGGAGGCACTTCAACGGTTCTCGCTTCATCTTCCCGGGTGGTTAGACCCGGGTCGGCGGGAGTTGGCACTGCGAGAAGACGGTTCAGAAAAGAAAGGGTCGGGTTGAAATATTGACAAGGGAAAATGTACCTATCGTTCCGGTTTCGGCCGGAGGAATCCTCTCCGAGACCCGCGTTTGGTCCTTGGGTGAATGAGCGGGCAGGTTCGAAGAACTTGGCGGGATCTCGGCGTCATCATTAGGAGCGGATTCCTGCGAAAGCTTACTTTAACCATCGGATCTAGTGCACAATCAGCTCGGTAGGCACGGTTGAAAGGCTTACCTTCTGCGGGGAAGGATCCCCCGCAGGGTTGGGAGTGGGGGAAGGAGGATCCCTGTTCTCGCGAGAAAGGTCCCGCCGGACCACCTTCGCCCTTTTCTTTTCCTTCTTCTTCGGCTCGGAAGGCCCGACGGTTGAAGTCTTTCTCGCTAACCATGGAGCCACCGCCGCACAGTTAGCCAAGGCCCGCGCTTGGGCAGCGGCTAACCGGTCTTGGAGGTCTTGCGGAAGTGGTTTGGCAGCACGTTTGGGATGCATGGTAAGCTCGCGCAAAAATCCCTGAGGCGAGAGCTCAGTTATAAAATAGTATTTCAAGGGCGAGGCATATGGTCGCCTATCGGTGCATATTTATAGCCGCAGTAGGACCCACCAAAAGATTCCCCTGGTTAGCTGGCACGTGTCCAGCGAATATTTTGGGGGTTGGACTTGTCTTGTCGAGCGCAGGGCTAGCTCGAAAAGAGCGGGGATTGTGTACAACCCCATATTCGCTGGGAGGGACCCAGAGGCTTTAGTGGTCAGGATTGGGCTAGTCTCAGGCTAGCCTCGGGTTAACCCTAAGGCATACTTGTGGAGTTCTCGTCCTGTAGGAGCTCCCGCCAAGGGCAGGGAAAAGATGGAGAGGCCAAGGCAGATAGTCGAGCTCTCGGCAGGAGAGATCGTCGACCGACCAAAGCAGATGGTCGAGCTCTCGGTAGGAGAGATCGTCGACCGACCGAAGCAGATGGCTCGACCACGGAAGCTTCCGCCTTAGGAAAAGCTCCCGCCCAGGGCAAGCGAGAAGGCCCTAAGTAAGCCTTCAGTCGCAATAGTTTCATTACCGTGAAGGGCGCGAACCTCCCTGGCAAGGGGTCTCGCCAAGGTTGGCCCAGTTGGGGGTCCAGCGAGAGCCTTCACGGCCAGGGTTCTCGCCAAGTGGGCCCACGTGGTAGGGCCCGGTGCTCGTAAAGGGGATTATTTTATTATTATCCCGAGGTAAAATTGTCCAAATGCCCTTGGGATGACAGCGGGATTTGGCTATTGGCAGACCCCTCAGGGGTATTTCAGTATTTTCAGGTCAAGGAAGACTATAAAAAGACCCATAGGGGCTCTTTGGAAGGCAGGCTTTCATTATTCTCCAACTCTAGTGCCTTCTGAGGAGCTCCCAGCCCAGCATTTGGCTTTGGAGGGGAAGCTCTCAGAGATCTTCCGGGTGTGTGGTGGGACCTCCCAGCTGAGGCTTTGGGTCAGTCTTTTGACCTTAGCAGCCAGTCAAGGGTCGAGATAAGAGAGAAGTAGGCGTCGGCTGCACTTTGGTTTGTGAACTTTCGTTGGGGTCATTTTTGGCTTCAACACCACCTATAATCACCTATCCTAAGCCAAAAAGGTTACACCATAATACAAGTCCTAAGGATCCAACCTTACTAATTCTCACTAGTGCCGTGGAGAGGGTGTGTAAAGGAAAGTGTATGACTATCAATATGGGTATTTTTAAGTTTTGAAATACTAATGCATATTTTATTAAGATTATTATTTTCTCCTCACAATGGTTATGGATAACTATAATCCTAATTCTAAGAAAGAGCGAAAAATAGTTAAGATATATATTGGAGGAACTTTAAGATAAAGTTATATTTAGAAAAGTCTGTTATACTATTTCCTATACAATTGCAACATTAAATTTCTATTTGAATTCATAACAACCAGTGTGTGGAAGAAGAATTATGTATCGGTAACCCAATTGTTTGAATTAGTTTGCTTAGGGACAAGCAAACACTCAAGTCTGGGGGTATTTGATGAGTACAATTATGATAGATTTTTTACTATCATAATTATAATCATGTCCACTATTTCTACCTCTTTATCAAGTAATTGCGCGAGAATAGTTAGGAATTGGTATTATCATGAATAGTAGAGCATAGTTTGGAGTTTCTATTATTTCATGTATTGAGCTATTCACTTACTACTTCATTTTCTAATACAGGTACTGCGAACCAGTGGAACTAAAAGTCTTGGAGCAAACAGGGGAGTTGACGGGTCCAACATGGCTGATCACAGGAGAAGAATTGGTCACACACGGGTAGGAACACGCCCATGTGCCTACCCGTATTCTATTCCGGCTGGATTCGATTAAATGGAAGAGAAGTCAGAGCACCGTACGGGTGGGAACACGCCCGTGTTCCCAACCCGTGTTCTTTTCGGGACAAATTAGAGAATTGAAGCTGACCAACCCGTGTTTGAAGAACATGAAGAACAACACGACCATGTTCTCCAACACGGCCGTGTCAGTACCCGTGTCAGATGACATGGCCCATGACCAGACACGCCTATTCGTATGGAACCGCCCTGGAACTGTCAACACGGCCTGTAATACGACCGTGGTTGAACCCGTGTTCGACCATGTTTGCTATGAGACTATAAAAACCTGGAGAAAAAAATTAATCTGAAATTTTGGATCATTTTCTTTTGGAGAACTTCTGGAGGACGAAGGTGGAGCACCCAAGCGAAGGAGTAATTGAAGGAGATTTTGTATGCGTTTAATCTTTCATGTATCTCTCTTAATCTCTCTTTCTCTTGGTGATCTAACCTTATCTATCTTTTATTTTACTTGAACTTTTCATTTGAACAATTTAGTAATCATGTATCTTCTTGTTTTCGTTGAATTCATGGTATTTTATTCGTATAGATGCTTGCACGCATTGAGAATTCTCCTAGTTATGAATTTAGTTTTTATTTTACATGATTCTCAAACTTATAGATTGAGAAATTGGATGTTTGTGATGATGGATAAATTTTCATATTCAGGTGTTATTTCTCTTTGCAGTTTAATTCTCATGATCAAGAGATGTGCTAATTGGATAATCTTGATACGAATAAATGGATTTATGGTATTTTAGAGATAGGATTTCATGAATTCATGTAGGAGATAGGGTAATATATTTAATTCAAATTTGAGTATTATAAATTGTTCGAGAGAAAATTTGCTCAACTTAGATTTAGATTTTGAATTGCTCGAGAGAGAATTTGATAACTATTTAACCCTTTACAATACAATGAATTTGCTAGGTTTGTTATCTCATGATTACATAGAATTGTCTATATAAATGATTATGTTCATGTGAAAGCTCCTACCTTCAGCCTTTTATCATCTTTTATTCTCCAATGCTATTGTATCCAAGTAGTCATAATTAGGATTATTTAGATTAAAAATCAAATTTAATTATAGGTATGATAATATAGTGAGAGTAAGTACGAGTATTTGAAAAGACCCTGTGGAATACGACACGAGATGTAGATTTCTCCTATACTATGATAGATAGGTGCACTTGCCTGAATGATGAATCAAACTAGCTTATGCCCATCTACGTAGTCATACTAGAATGTAGAATGAATCCGCATCAAGTTTAACATGCTTAGTAAAATAATCATCACGAGCACGTGCGTACACGAGTGCTGCCAACGCGCTGGGGTTGCACAACTAGCGTTTTCTTGCGAAGCAAATTATATATTAAATTTCTTTATATAAAGTTTTTATTAAAATTTATTAAAACGTATAAAAACTTTTAACTTTTTATAAAAGTTTTTCTTCCTCTCTCCCTCTCTCTCACATGAATGAAATATATGGAGGGAAATTTCCATCCATAAAATTTTGAAGAAAACTAAACTAAAAATTAACCCATTCATGCATTTTTTCGAAATATATGCGCTTTTTATCGATTGCTATATGAGACGCGGTTGAATGAAAATAGATGTAATGAAATTCATAAATACATGTTAATTCGATTGATAAATACAATCCGTGGTTCAATAAGAATTACTTTTTAAATAAGAATTTTTTTTTTATTTTTTAAATAAGAATTATCTCTGCCCGATTTCAATTCGTCGGCTAGTTCTTGGATATGATGCTCGATAACTGACAGTGCACATGAAGTTCCTCTTCCCCGCGAGATATATAGTGATCTACGCCACATAGACACAAACACACAAACACATAGACACAGACACAGACACACACACACAGACATCCAAACACACAAACACGTCGTACACAAACACAGACACAAACACAAACACAAACACATATACACACAGATACTGACATAAACATACAATATGCGTAGACACACACACGCACACACATAGACAACCACAGCTTCAAATAGAGACACAAATACAGACACACACATATATGGACACAGACCCAAAAACATATATAAAGACTGACACACACAAACACAGACCGACAATAATACAGACACAGACACACGCACACACTTATACAAAGACACACAGACACACACACACACAACCGCAGACACACACATTGATACTACACAGAAACAGATACACATAATTAAATACATAAACACACATACACATATATAGGGATGCAAAGACACAAACATAGACACAGAACCCAACAGGCACAGACAAACATATATAGGCACGCAGACACACATACATGCATATACACAAACACCGACACACACACAAACACACATAGACAAAGACACACATAGTCGCAGACACACACTGCACATAGACACTGCACGCAGATATAGGGATACAAATGCACAACAACATATAGACTACACAGAGACACATACACAAACACAGACAGAAACACAAACCCCAATAGGAACAGACAGACATAGGAACACAACTACACATAAATGCGTATACATGAACATGGACATACACACAAACAACTCGACTCGAGCTCGATTTACTTCTCGAAAAAGCTCGACTCGAGCTCGAGCCTCTCTAGCTCGGGCTCGTTTACGAGTCGAGCTCGAGATCGTTTACGAGTCGAGAGGTCGAGCTCAATTATTTTTTGCTCATGACGGCACACGAGTTATTATTTCCACGTGAATTGCTCTCTAAAACTTTACAAAAAAAATATTTCATGAGGATAAAATATTTGGAGGGAAATTTCCCCCCACCCAAAAAAAATATTTAACATTATTATATATTATCAAATCCCTCGACTTTTTCAAAACAGGCCGCACGCGATTATTAGTGTTTAGGGTCGAATATTTTCATTTCTCACTTGATTTGGCTAGGGCTTTTCAACGTTTTAAGAACCGAACCGGACCGGCCGGTTCGACCGGTCGAACCGCCAACCGATCTCCCGTCCGGTCTGGTTAGCTCCTAAAAATCGGATTCGCCAAGAACCGGCCAAGAACCGGCAGACCGGCCGGTCAAACCGGGCAAACGGGAACTGGCCATGTTTTAACTTAACGGGCCGGTTCATAAACCACCGAGGATTTCAAATCCAATGGTGGATAGATGACTTTTATCTTGGGTTTAGGCTGTTTAGCCACCAACTCGCAGTCTCGCGAGCCGCATATCCCGATCGATCTTCTTCCTCGCGATCTTCTTCGGCTTCCTCCGGCGTGAGATTCCCATTTTCTTCCTCGCGTGATTTGCAGGCCACGGGCGAGGTGATCCCGATCTTCTTCCTCGCACAACTTGGGGGCACCCGGCTCAAGGTATCCTTCCTCTTCCTCCATGGTTTTGGCTTTTTGACTTGTGGTTTTGGCACCTTCTTCCTCGCGTGACAACCAAAAAATCTCAGGTACACAAAAAATAGAGTATTTCAAACTACTTGTTTGGATGGAATTTGGACTTAACATCAACGGCAGCCTAAAGGGAGCCGGTGACTACCATCGATGATGACCTAATAGCTAGAGGGAGCGGGCGAATTCCATCGATGATAACTGCAGTAAACTTCCATCGACGACGACTGCTGGTGAAAGTAAGTATTTCTGCAAATATCAGCAATCGTGAGTCTTCTAATCTTACTATTCCACTACCATAATCTGCCACATCTCGGGCCAAGGTTCCGGGGGCCATGTGTAACAGGAGAAAACACACATCCACGTAGCAGGATCCGAAGGCCGAATCCAGCGTTTTTGAAACACGCCAGGTCAGCAATCCAAGTGAAGAGGGAAACAGGAAATCAGTGGAAGACAGCTGTCTGGCTTGGGGTGTCAGTTTTTAGGAAAAGTAACGGCTATGTATTATCTGTAACTATATATAAGGGGAAATTAGTATGTAATTGGATTAAGAAAGTATTAATGAAGTTTTATTTTATTGTTAGTTTTATCCTTTCCATTAGATTAACTTTGGAACCGTTTACCGCTCGCCGGCCAGCCGCCGGCCTGCTTACATTGGTGCTCTCGTTGAGCCTTCCACCGTTCTTGGCCATGGCATCCACCGATCAACCTACTACAAGGTCGAAGGCGGTGGCCACCAACCAGCAGGAACTCTGGAAGGAATTGGAGGAAAGAAAATCTCAATTGTCCACTCAACAAAACAACTACCAGCAGGAAACATCTAGCAATTTCTCTCGTCTGGAGGAGGAATTACACAAGATCAATCAAAAAATGCAAAGGGCTTCGCAACAGGCCAAACGACTTCAAGGAATTCCGTAAAGAAATGACATTCTTTCTCAAATCACCAGGAAAGGACACTGGGCATTCGGCCCCGGCGTCTCAGACAACAAATCAAGGCGCATACCTCGTATCATCGGTTGGTCATTTGGGACCGCCATCAACATCTTTTAGTTTACCCACCATAGATGACGCACGCTATGTTGGGAAATCCCATCCACAACCTCAGGTGGCCACATCAGGACAATCTGCATCATCATCATCGACGTTCCCACCTCATGGACAGCCGCAAGAAAATCTGTTCAACCGACTATCACCAGCCTCACAAAATACCATACCAACAATAGGCCCAGGAAGAGGATATACAACACAACCAACAGTACCAGATCCGTTTTTCCAAGATCCACTTCCATTCTTACAGTCACAATGGCATCCAAACCACAACACTGGATTCAGACCTTTTGCCAACACAGGAGGACCCCAGAATACTCCATATTTCCAACCATTGTTACCACAAAATTCAATACCGCAAACGGACGGTATTGCAGGTATTTTTCCACCGCAAGGATCTCCAGGTATCAACCATCTGACACCAAACATCAACCCGGAGCAGGTACAATTTTCATTTCCGTGATTTAGTTCTGGTGATCCAACGGATTGGATAACCAAAGTTGAAGCTTATTTTCGTTATTATAATATTCCCTATAATAACTGTATGATAATAGTTGCGATTCATTTAGATCCACCGGCTGCCCGTTGGCATCAATCTTTACACCCCGATATTGCTTATTTCAACTGGACAGAATTTAAAACGGCGTTAATTCACAGATTTGGACCATCTTTATTTGAGGACCCCATGGGTAAACTTAAACGGTTAACTCAACAACACTCCGTCTTAGACTATAAGGATCAGTTCGAAACTATAGCAACTCAAATCAAGGGACTTTTGCCAAGCTTACTACAGTCAATGTTTGTTGCGGGCTTAAAACCACATTTCCGACACTTTGTCACCGCACAACGACCTCAATCTTTAGACGAGGCTTTTGCACTAGCAAAACTCATAGAAGAAGATGAACACGACAAACAACCATACACGAAACTTTTAAACTGATATATTTTAAACCACCGGATCAAGCTCCACCAACCAAATCGACATCCTATCAAAAACATTTGTCGCCCGCAGAACTTAAATTTAAACGTGAACAAAGGTTTATGTTATACGTGTGATGAAAAATATATGCCAGGACATCGCTATAAGAATAAAATTTCATGTTTTTACTTTGACGATGACACTTCCGACCACCCTGACAATACGAATTCCATCGAACAGAACGATCCAATAGATTTTCCAGAGTCAGCAATTTGCTTTAACGCCATGGTGGGTACGTTTTCCGGAAAATCAATCAGGTTCCTAGGACAAATGTATGCCACCAACATACATATATTACTAGACAGTGGGAGTACGAAAAATTTTATTTCAACACGAATAGCCAAATTTTTAGGCGTACCAATAACAACCATTAAACCATTTAAAGTTCATGTAGGCAATGGCGCAACAATAGACCGTAATGGCATTTTTCTGAATGCCGAAATAACGATCAGGGACACATTTTTCACACAAACTTCTTTGTCTTAGATTTATTCAGATCAAATATAATTTTGGGAATGATTTGGCTTGAGTCTCTCGGTCCAGTAACAACCAACTATAAACAAAAACGAATGAATTTTTCACACAACCACACTAACATCACCCTTCAAGGTCTACTAGACAAACCCACAATACCAGCAACCCTTAGTCAAATTACTAAATTAGTCATCAGGATGCCATTACTTCTTCCTTCTTATGCATGTTTAGTGTGTAAACACCCGATACTTTAGACAGTACAGTACCCATACATAAGGCCATCACAACATTATTAACTGATTATTCTGATATCTTTCAAAGTCCTGCTCATTTACCACCAACACGAATCTAGGATCATCGCATACCACTAAATCCTCCGGACACCATAGTTCAGGTCAAATCTTATCGCTACCCGCATTACCAAAAAGATGAAATAGAGAAACTTGTTAAAGATATGCTACAGAAAGACCTGATTAGACCAAGTTCTTCTCCTTTCACATCCCCAATTCTTTTAATTAAAAAGAAAGATGGATCATGGCGTTTTTGTGTCGACTTTAGAGCACTAAATACCGTTACAATCAAAAACGCTTTTCCAATGCCCACCGTCGATGAATTATTAGATGAACTGCACGGGACCACAACATTTTCGAAACTAAATCTACAGTCCGGATATCATCAAATACGCATGAATCCAACCGACATACATAAAACTGCTTTCCGCACACATTCGGATTTATACGAATTTTTGGTGATGCCTTTTTGCCTCACCAACGCACCCGCAACCTTTCAAAACCTCCTGAATGATCTTTTTCAAACGTTCTTACGAAAGTTTGTTGTAATTTTTTTCGATGACATTTTAATATATAACCCAATATTTGCAAGTCATCTCTCTCATCTCGAAACCGTTTTTAACACGCTACGTACAGACGAACTTTATGTTAAGCAGTCCAAATGCACTTTTTCGGTCACAGAAATTGAATTCCAGGGGCACCGAATTTCGGGTCAGGGGGTCCGACCACACCCAGATAAGATAGCTTCAATATTAAATTGGCCAATACCGAAAACACCTAAAACACTTACGATCGTTTTTAGGATTAGCGGGCTACTATCGACGTTTTATTAAACACATGCAACTATAGCAGGACTTTTAACAAACATGCTAACAAAGGATGGATTTAATTGGACTAAGCATGCAACCCACACCTTAGACACACTCAAACAAGCCTTATCCACGACCCCAGTCCTTCAACTACCGGATTTTTCAAAACCCTTTGTTTTATAGACGGATGCTTCCGGTTGTGGCGTCGGGGGGGTTGTCGAAAAAGGGTCACCCAATCGCCTATTATAGTAAAAAATTAACCACCAAAGTACAACTTAAGTCGACTTATGATCGAGAATTATTAGCAATTTCTCTGGCCTTAGATAAGTGGAGACAATATCTATTGGGGGCGCCGTTTATTCAAAACAGACCATCAGACGTTACACCATCTAGTCAAACAACTGTTAACAACCCCTTCTCAACAACGATTCCTATCAAAAATCTTAGGTTTTGATTTTTCTATAGAATATAAACCAGGAAAAAACAATTTAGCGGCTGATGCCTCATCTCGGTTACCAGGGGCCGACCTACAATTCCTACAAACACTAAATTGTTCAGTCCTTAAATGTCATACATTCGATAATTTGGAGGCTACTTATCTCACCGACGTCTTGGCACAAACGATACTAGCAGACTTAGCTTCTCAACCAGCAACAAGATCACATTGGACACGCCATTATAAAACCTTGTTTTATAAAAATAGATTATATATTCCCCAGGGGAACTTACGGCTACAATTAATATCTGAAGCCCATAATACACGTTCTAGTGGTCACTCCGGCGTCACTCCCATAATATACCGTTTTAAAAGAACTTTCTATTGGCCTAATATGTTAAGTGATGTTCAACACTATATAAAAAGTTGTGATTTATGCCAAAAAGGGAAGACAGTAACATCGGGCCCATTAGGACTTTTGCACCCTCTACCAATTCCATCACAAATTTGGACCGATATTACTATGGAATTCATTACCCATCTCCCATCATCCGAGTCCTACACAAACATTTTAGTAGTGGTAGACAGATTGTCCAAAGCGGCACATTTTACTCCAGTACGATCATTAACAGGGACTGTCGTCGCCCGAGCGTTTTGGGAGGCATTCGAAAAATTGCATGGATTTCCAGCATCCATCATATCTGATCGCGACCCGGGTTTTCTATCCAAGTTGAGCTACAGCTCCGCCTACCATCCACAAACGGATGTTCATACGGAACGCGTCAATCGGTGCTTGAACCAATATCTGCGGTTGTTTGTTCATGAAAACCCCAGACATTGGCCCAAAGTCCTGAGTTGGGCGGAGTATTTTTATAACACAACATATCACACCTCCGCCGGCATGACTCCTTATGAAGCCATGTACGGGCGACCATCACCCACACTTGTTCATCACTATAGGAGCACAAGCTCATTACAGGCCATTCAGGCCGATGTACACGATAGAAACCAACTACTAAAACAATTAAAAACAAATCTACTAACAGCCCAACAACGCATTAAACAGTTGGCAGATAGATCCCGGCGTGATGCAGAATTTGAAGTAGGCGATCAGGTCCTGGTAATACTGCATCCATACAAACAGTTAACACTATACAATACACAAAACACACGTTTTAGTTTAAAGTATTATGGCCCGTTTGAAAAAAAAAAAAGATAAGCGCGGTGGCATACAAACTGCAGCTATCCGAAGAATGCAAGCTGCATCCAGTTTTCCATATTTCACTTTTAAAAAAATATTTTCAGGCAACACATGATGCTATACATCATCTCCCTCCCACAATAAGGAATAATCAACCAATTCATGACATCCTGACAATACTGGATGAACGCATTGTCTGGATAAACCAAAAATGCGTTCACCAGGAACTGATTCAGTGGAAAGGACTTCCGCCTGAGGACAGATCTTGGGAGAATAGTCTCACACTTTCTCCGCAGGTACGCTCTCAACTACGTTTAAAATTAGACTCTAATAGTTCTCCTTTGCAGGATTCCGAACCTAGCTTCACTGAGAAGCGTCCATCAGGACAAACCGGAGCAATGAGCAAAGGGAAGGCAGAGGTGCGACGACCTAGAAGTTTGATTACACAGAACAATAACGAAGAAGACGAAGACTTATCTGAGAAACACCCGATGACAGAGCCACCACAGTTGTGGCCAGCTACTCCATCTGAGGCACGCGAACCAGAAGAGCGACTACCCCGATGATCTGTACAACTGCGCCGCCGACTGTCCGCTCGTTGGCCGTGGTGGCATAGCATTCCTCGCCGGCACCATTTCCATCGACACCGGAGACATCGCCCTCCACCCCAGCAGAAGTAAAGGAACCAGGCCGCAGGCTTTCAAAAGATAGACAATACAACGAGGACGTTGTCTTTTTCAAGCATGGGAATGATGTAACAGGAGAAAACACACATCCACGTGGCAGGAATCCGAAGGCCGAATCCAGCGTTATTGAAACAAGCCAGGTCAGCAATCCAAGTGAAGAGGGAAACAGGAAATCAGTGGAAGAAAGCTGTCTGGCTTGGGGCGCGAGTTTTTAGGAAAAGTAACGGCTATGTATTATCTGTAACTTTATATAAGGGGGAATTAGTTTGTAATTGGATTAAGAAAGTATTAATGAAGTTTAGTTTTATTGTTCGTTTTATCCTTTCCATTAGATTAACTTAGGAACCGTTTACCGCTCGCCGGCCAGCCGCCGGCCTGCTTACACCATGTCCAAGGCTTAGAGGCAGGAAGCCGACCTGGTGGTCGATACCTGCCATAATAAGAGAACGCTTCCCGGGGTAAGCATTGCCGCCAATCTCGGTTTCAATTTGAGATATAATTCTTGTTAGGCAATTCCAATTTTGCTTTTTGACTCGTAGATCTTCTTTTTGATGAACGAATAAGGACATGCTCAGATTTTTCTAGTGTATACTGAGATTTAGACCTTATGCTTGAGCAGTTGAGTTAGAAACTTGTATCACTCAGCAATGCAGATACTATGATTTTTGAACAATGAGGAGCACTGAGAGGCCAGTTAGGGCAGGAACTGCTGTTGAAATTGCTTACACTAGAAACTTTATACTTAAAATACAGTCTCAATTTAGGAATTTAGTTTTTGAACTGAACTAGTTGCTTGAAATTCTTTGCATGAAGAAGCCAAACAAAACCATGGGCATGCATTTGATGATCTGGAGGGCATGATGAAAAGTCTACCTGCTAAATTAAGATGAAATGAGGTTGACAGTTTGTTTAGCTATTAATTTGGATTATTAGAAGGAAAAAAATATATCTATTGCCATGCTAAAACTATAATCTTTAGAAGCATACTTTGTTCTTTACTATGCCATTTAAAAGTGTTGATTTTTGTTGATTTTATTTCTTTGCAGTTTTTTATGAGACATGCAATCTGTTTGATGATTTTCTATGCAATCAAGTCTGTATACTGTTAAAAGTGCTGAAGAAGTTCGTGTGGTGTGCTTATTGTAGTTCCTGAATTTTTTTATTTCATAGGCGAATCTCGTACTTCCTTGATTATAAGTGATGTTATAAATGCTGCACAATTCCAAGTTGAGCTCATGTTTATATGGTAGATGCAGTGATCTGTGCAGAATTTTCATTTTTTATATGTACTTCTGCAATCTGTTCATATCTGTATATGCATTAAAGGAGTTGTACAGCTCACATGTTGTAGGTTCTTCCTTCTTCCTGATAAAATGCTCCAAATATTTGCTCCTTTCGATGCAGATGAGGAGCAAAAAAGGGAGAAGAAGAAGAAGAAAAAGAAATCAAAGAGGTGGAATATGGTGTGGTAACTGATGCACCTTGCGATGCAGATGGGGGGAAAATTGAGACGAAAAAAGATAAAAAGAAGAGTCTTGAAGATGAGAAGGCAGAGCGATAGAATCATGGCTTCTAGGGAGGTAATGGGTCTTGTTCATACTTACCGTTGTAGCTGTGCAAGGTAATGGGCAAAACAATGTAGTTAATATTCTCAAATGCCATGATATACAACGATCAGAGAAATGATTTACATGTAATAGCCAAGACATTGTTAGCTAAACTCGAAGAGAGTGGCTTCTACTATGGCTAAAAGTTGCTGAAGAGGTAAATTCTATGTTGGACCCATGAGGCATGAAAAATGTTCACAATCCAGGTTTTCAAGTTTTTTTATGGTTGTCCATCATGAGTATGAATTCATTTTGCTCTTCATTGCCCTGAGTTTAGATTCGATGATACCGTGTCTACGGATTATATTATTTTTATTTTGAGACTATTTTGTCTCCTATACATGATCAGGAAAAGAAACAAAAAGAGGAGGAAACGCATGCTCTATCCAATATGCAGATTGCTCATGAAGCTGCTATGGCAAAGATGGCCTCTGATGCAGAAAATGAGGTAAAATTTTTAATTGAGAATCTTTTAATGTTATCAATTCTCGTTTATTGTGCCTTGTGAAGTGAGGCAAATAGTATCTATATTTGATGCTGTATAAGATGGATACAAATATCATCATGTGGTGATAATCAGTTTGAGTTAACTCTTTAATTTTATTAGAATTGAGTATCTTCGGTTCTCTGAAAAATGAAATCTCAGTAGTGAGCAAAATACCATTTTGCACGAAGATAGTTGCGAAGTTTTTTGAAATTACATGTTTTTAAAATGTCAGACCAATCAGACCACTTTCACGATGTAGAAATGTTCTTGAAAAATCGTTCACATCTTAAAAAATGTCATTTTATTTTGGTACATGATTTTTCAGAATAATCTTTTCTTCACCTCCTTTTGAGGAACTCTTGAAGTTTGAACCTGTGCATTCCTTAGAAGGTTTGAGCGAAGAATTCTGCTCTTAACTTATTCGGGTTGCACTTCACCTCCTTCTAAGGAACTTTGTAGTATGAACTCGCATTCCTTGAAAGGTCGCAACCAATACTTCTGCCTTTAACTTATCCAGGTTACACAACATCCATTCCAGCTTGTTTGTTCGCTTATGGTTCATTGATTGATCAACTTGATCAAAGCTGTCATGGGAAGTGAAAAGTATTGTGATGTTGGTAAGATCCTTCCTTTTATTGTGATGCTTAGAGTAGCAGCACTTAAATATGGGTTTGTTTTACAAGGTGGTGGTGGTCATGAATATAGTGGTTATGAACTGCCGTTTGTGAACTCCCGACCACACCTAAAAAACTTCATCTATTTTGTATGTTCAAAAGTAGTTTTTTTTCCTCGATGTCCATCACAACTATTGTCATGTCAAACACATTTTTTTTATGACGGTGGTGTTTTGTCCAAACTCTTCGGAGGAAAAATACTGTGAAACGGACCCGATGTTTAATTATTTGCACCTTAATTAGTAATGTTTGCGCTATTTTCTTATTTTCTTTGTTTGTGCTGTTTTTCTTGTGCCTTAGTATCTTTAACTTTCCCTTGGAAACTATGTCCTAAACTGTAATCCCGCAGGTTGTTGCCGAGCATTTGTCTGTGGAGGAAGTTGCAGATATAAAGCAAATGTTTGAGAAGATGAACATAAACAAAAATGGAAGTATTTCACTGGAAGAACTGAAGTTTGGACTTCATAAGCTTGGGAACCAGATTCCGGATGCAGATGCCCAGATACTAATGCAAGCTGCAAGTATCTAATACTCATGTTTTTTGCTCCATGTTTGTTAGGTGTTATCTGATTCACATCTCACAGAACTAAATATATTGTTCTGTATTCAAATATCAAGAACATGATTTGATTTATTGATCCAGATTTAAATAATAATACATCCTTGAGCATCTCTCACATCTTGATTGGGTGTTAGTATTTAGAGCAAATACTGAGCTAGAAAAAGATGAGCAATATCTTTTGGTTGGAGTTTAAAATGTTGTCTTTGTAGCTTTTGGCAATAGTTTTTAATTGTAACAGTACGTGTCAACATTTCTAAAATGTTGTAATAGGTCCACCAAAAAATTGTTGTTTATTTTAAGGGTTTAGGCATCAGTTTTTGTATAATGTTGCCTGAAGGTATGGAAATTGTTGCCTTTGAGCTTTGGCAACACGCGTACAGAAAACACCCCCTATGGAAATAGTTTTCATTGTTTTGGGAACACTTAACAGTTTTAGGTAACAATTTTTAAGTATTGCTAAAGGCTGAAAATGTTGTAGCGTATTGTTCTAGATGAGATGACAATAACTTGTACTCTATGTAATATTTTTTTGCGTGAAAAAATACATGTTGATCTTGTTATGTAATATTAAATGTGTTTTTAAGATTTTATATTATCTTTAGCTAAATCTTTAAGAAATATGAAATCATAATTATTATTTGTAATAAAATCTTAGGTACACAAAATAGAAATTGAATATTTTGATATATAAATGAATTGACTGTAGTGAGAAGAATAAAAAACAATTGTAAGAAATTATTCGTTACTATTATTTAATCAAGGGTAACGAAATAATCTTTGTTATACTTTATTGTAACGAAGTAAATTTATTTTTAGTGAGGAAAAAATAAAACATTTGTAACGAAATAGTATTTATCGTAACTGATTTTTGTGAGGAAAAAAACATTCGTAACAAAATAATATTTATTGTAACTAATTTTTTGTGAGAAAGAATCTTTTTTGGGTGAAAAAGTATCGTTTGTTATAATTAATTTATTTGTAACGACAAACATACATTCGTTACAAGAAGTTTTAGCGTCGAGTTTTAGAGGACGATCGTTACATAAAGTTTTTTTCACTACCAAACAGTTTTTGTAACGATTTTTGGTACTTATTGTAACGATTTAAGTCCTTACTATAAGTGCAATTTGTTGTAGTATTTTCACCTTTCTCTTCAGTTGGCTCATCCAAGTTTAGTTTTTTCAACTTTGAACCTGCATCTTCAATGAACACACTAGAAGAGTTGTTTTGCAGCAAGCTCGTCTCATCAAATACAATATGAATAGATTCTTCTACAACTAGGGTTTTCTTATTAAATACCCTATATGGCTTACTATGGCTACTATATCCTACAAAAATACCTTCAAAGCTCTTTTCACTAAATTTAGTAGTATGATATTTACCATTGTTAAAAATGAAGTTTTTACAACAAAAGATTCGAAAATATGAAATGGTCGGCTTCCTGCCTTTTAGAAGTTCGTAAGGTGTCTTATTATGGTTCTTGTTTATGAGTGCTCGATTTTGCACGTGATATGCAGTGTTGACGGCTTCAGCCCAGAAGTACTCCGGTAGTGAGGCATCACTCAACATAGTCCTGCAGGCCTCTATGAGTGTTCTATTCCTTCTCTCAGCTACTCCATTTTGCTGTGAAGTACGAGGAGAGAAAAACTCATGAAAGATACCTAGGCTTTCACAGAATTCTGTCATGGCCCCAAACTTGAATTCAGTTCCATTGTCACTTATGATTTTGACTACGGAACAGTTATATTCATTCTAGATCTGCCTGACAAAATTTGTAAAGACGTCAAAGGTATCTGACTTATGTTTCAGAAAGAACATCCACGCAAAGCGCGAGTAATCATCAACAATGACCAATGCATAATCCTTACCTCCCAAACTTCTAACTTACAGTGGACCGAACAAGTCCATATGAAGTAGGTGTAAACACCTATTAAAATATTTGCCAATAATGCTTTTTAAAAGTAGCCCTTGTTTACTTGCCTTTCACACATACATGACAAGGTTTATCCTTAAGACACTTAACATTTGGGGCATCACGTACTAAATTCAGAGAAAATAATTTATTTATAGTTTTGAAATTAATTTATTCAGAGAAAATAATTTCTTGTGCCATTGGTCACCAAAAGACGCACTATCTTTTGCCAAAAGACACACTGGTGTAGAAGAGTCTATACAAATTAAATTTAAACAAAATATATTCCTACTGCGAGTGCCTGATAAAATTGTTTCCAAATTGTCAACCAACTTTATCAAACACTTATCAGCATGAAATTCAACTATGTATCTTTTATCGCAGAGTTGGCTTATGCTTATGAGATTGTGTTCCAATCCTTCAACATAAGCTACATCCGAAAAAGATACACTACCGTTAGTAATCATACCATAGCCTTTCGTAATTCCTTGGTCAGAACCTCCAAAGATGACCTTTGGTCCATTCACGACTGGTGAGTAATTCTGGAGAAGGCTTCTAGTCCCGGTCATATGCCGAGAGCATCCGCTGTCCAAATACCAAATGAGATTTCTGGTGGCCTTTGGACATACCTGCAATCACAAGTCAGTTTGCCTTAGGAACCCAAATTTGTTTGAGTCCTTGGTCTCTAGTTAGCTTGCTCCCCCTACATGTATTAGCATTATGAGCGGTCTTTCTCATATTGTTAATCTGAGGAGTTACATTGTTTTTGGGATTAAACCAGCAATCGATGACAAAGTGACCAATTCTGCCACAACACCAACAATCAAATCTATTATATCTTTGCCTAACAATTTCCTGCTTGACCTTTTGAGATTGTGGTCTAGCGGGGGCAGTAGAGTTGGAGGTAGAAGACTCATGATGATGACAATCACATGACTTCTTCTCCTTAGTAGGCTTTTCTACAACGGGTTTAACCCTTGGAGCTTTTTCGATGTTGTGACCATGATCATAAGGTCCGTAGTTCTGAAGAGTGATCTCCTCATAAGGTGTCTTGAAGACACTCTCGCCAAAGTCTCAGGGAAGGGTCCATCCTTAGTAATGAGACTTGGAATCTACATAAGTAGGCCTAGCAAAGTGACTATAGGACGAGTCTAGATCAAACTTATTCGTTGGAAAGATAACTTTTCTAAATGAAGTTTGTTATAGCGGAGCTTTCCCTTTTTCCTTGGCCAAAGCCTCTTGGCCGCCTTATTTCTCCTTTGGGCTTTGTTTCTCCTAGAAGATTTACTAGGAGCACCCACATAGCATAAGACTGCACCTTTGGCCTGAGCAGAGAACTCAGCAACAAGTGGAAGAACTATCTTGGGCTTCGCAAAACCTTTAACAAGTTTCTTTTCGGCTTCAAGTTGCTCTTCCAATCCCTTGATGATTTCTTCTTTCAGATCGAGGTGCTTGAGAGCCTTATTGTACTCATCAACTGCAGTATTTAAGTCTTCTCTGAGTGAGTCCATCTTAACAACTTCCTCTCTCAGAGAGCTTCTACGACCTTTAGAGATTTAATCTCTTTAGCCTGAGTTTTCACGACCTTTCGACATTTATCGTAGGCCTTGATCAACTCCTTATACTGTGATATGAGTTCAGATTCCTCGTTAGAAGAGCTGTCCTCATAATCATGATCAGAGACATCAGATTCAGAGAGGGGTGTATGAGATTTTACCTCCCCAGTGAACTAGGGCTCTTCTTCTTCGTCAGTATGTGCCATGAGCCCAAAGTAAGCTTCCTCTTCTTCACTTGACTCAGATGAGTCAGTGTCACTGAGAGTCTTGCCCTTTTTGGCTACCAGGTTTCTCTCTGTTCTCTTCTTGTGGTAAGAGGATTTCTTCTCCTCTCTTTTGCCAACCTCCTTATTCTTATGGGGGCAATCAGCAATTACATGACCTGGCTTATTACAACAGTAACAAACTATGTTAGTAAAAATATGTTTGTTCGGTTTAGACTTATACCTGTCGTGGCTACTTGAGCCCTTCTACCGTCGATCACCATCATGTCGTGATCTTCTGTATGAGGCATCCTTGCCTCTCCATTGCTTTTTCTTGTTCAAGAACTTCTTGAACTATCTTGAGAGCAGTGAGAACTCTCCTTTAGATAGCTCTGAGCCTGAAGTGCTTGGCTCAGATGGTTCTTCTTCACTTTCTACTTGAGCAGGGGCACGTGAAGCAGCATTGCCCTTCCTTGAGCTGTATGCCTTTAGAGTGACAAACTTCTCCTTGGGAGAGAATCAACTCTTCTCTTCTTCAGCTTTTCTAGAATTAATTTGAAGTTCATAGGACATCAGCTTTCCAAAGAGGTTCTGAGGACCAGTCTCAGCTAACTTGCTAAATTCTCTAATGACACAGACTTTATTGTCCCACTCCTTGGTTAGGGACCTCAGAAACTTGTCGTTCAGCTCTCCATTTGTGAAGACTCGGCCATACACTCTTAGGTCGTTAACTATCTTGAAGAAGTTCTCAAAAGTGTCAGCAATTGTGTCCTTGGGTCCTTGCCGGAAGGCTTCATACTTCTGATTCAGAAGGGATCTTCTGTCATCCCTTACTTCTTCAGTACCTTCCATCAAGATGATCAGAGACTGCCACATCTTCTTAGCAGATTGGCAGTGAATCAAATTCTACAGCATTGAATCATTGACTGCACTTGCTATAATATTTTTGGCTTTCTTGTCTAGAGAGACAAGTGCAATCTCATCTTTGTCGAGATCCATCAACTTCTTAAGAACTTAGTTTATAGCATCTATAGTGGAGGCGGTCATTGGAACATAAGGACCTTTTTAAACAATCATGAAGATCCTTGGATCCACAGCTTCCATAAAGAACTTTATCCTTTCTTTCCACATTGCAAAATTATTCTTTGTGCACAAAGGAAGCTTAGCGAAATCTTTGGCTCTGTCCATGCTTGAATAACTCAAAGACAACTAGGGGAAGATCTGATCAAGGTGTTAACCTTTTAATGATCAACCTCCCTCTGATATCAATTGAAAAATGTCTAAGTTGTCTACCTAAATCACCTAGAGGGGGGTGAATAGGTGAGTTGTGGTACTTTTTGCGGAATAAAAACTTTAGCAATCTAAACACAAGAAATAAACAAGCATTCACATAGGACACCAAGAATTATAGTGGTTCCCTAATCTTGGGTACGTCCACTTCCCACTCACTGATCTAGTAAAGCACTAGACTCGGCTACTCCACTAATCTCAGATTGAAAACAATCCTACCACCCGGAACAACGTTCCTACAACTCGATTCAAAAAGGGATCTACACTCGGAAGATGAAAACTTCCTATAACTTGAAGAACAAATCTCCTACACTCGGAGAATAATCTCCTACAAGATTAAAAAGAAATTTGTACAATACAAACAGTAATCTTCTCAGATCTGCAAATCTCTCCCTAGGTCTTCCTTCTTGGACTTTGCGGCTTTATCAGAAATTGTAGAAGAAGGCTCTCGGTTAGATCTATTCTAAGAAACTTTGACTCACACGATCAAGGAGTAGATGGAGAATGATGAAACTCTTGATCTGCAAATCAATCTGGATCGAAAGTAGTCTTGGCGATCTTGAAGACGTGCGATGACTTCTGTAGAAATTGGAAATGTCGGCCGATCCAGAAACTTAGAATAACACGCTTAGGGTTAGTCATAATGATAGGACCTTTTATAAGATCTCCCTAACAGTAATAATCGTCATTAATGATGGCCTCGTGGACCAGTCATATCACGGAATTCAAAAATTCGATCTGTCAGGGACTTAAAGAATTTTCTGAAATTGAGACAACATTACTCGAGTGAGATCAATACTACTCGAGTGCTAAGACCAGCTCTCGAGTGGATAACAATGACTACTCGAGAAGAACTAATTCTGGAAATTCTGGAATAAAGTATGAAGTCACTCGAGTGGAGTAAAGATTACTCGAGTGCTAGAGATACTACTTGAGAGGTGAAGCTGAATTTCTCGAGAGCTTTGACTTAGAGAAAATTCTGGATAAAAATGCTGATCACTCGAGTACTGAAACTGGACTACTTGAGTACTAAACGAACTACTCGAGTACATGGATTTGCTACTCGAGTGAGGTTAGAATCTTCTCGAGAACTATACTCTGTCACTCGAATAAAGCTACTCAACTACTCGAGTACTCAGCTAGACTACTCGAGTACTTGACTTAGAAAATTTCTTAGACTTAAACACTGAACACTCGAGAATGAGGGAAGGTCTACTCGAGTGCTGGACATGGCTTCTCGAGTGCTAGATATAAGCTACTCGAGAACCACTTCCATACTCGAATTATAGACTAGATCTACTCGAGTGCTTCTAAGGTTTCTACTCGAGTACAAAGAATTCACTCGAGTAAAATACTTAGAATATTTTCAGCTTTAAGAAAATTTTTCTCCTTCATTCCAATCAGCAACAATTCTTCCTTCATAAGCCAAGTGCTTGAAAAAGAAGTGTATCCCAATAGAGAGGCTACACATGAGTCAACACCATGGATCACACAATGAGGAATTACATTGTATGGTCCTGTGTTTGATGACCCACTGTAGACTGACATTGTTCTACACCTGGCAATAAGTCCTGAAAACACATAACTAGAACAGGAAATCAAATACAACCTAATTCATCTTAGTTCAAGGGTGACTTCATACAAATCTTGGTCATTGTGGATACAATACCCAACAACCATATCACTTGAATTCCACACATCATACTACGTCAAAATATTAAATTCACTGGAGCTCATGGATTTGGTTGCAATAGGGGGATTAGCTTTAGGCTTTAGTGAATGAAGGTGGAGCTGAATCAAAGGAGGGGTAGACACAAACTTGGCTTGCAACGGTTAGCAGTTAGGACAAGGTAAACAAGGCTCAAATTAGCCAAAATGATGGCCTACATCATGCTCACGCTTGACTAACCATGCACCAATGCTTCGAGAGTAGCTTGGGGGCACATTCTTAGCCACCGAGAAAGACGATCCTTCCTCCCGGCTCGAGCAAAATGAGTCTAGTGACGGCTACACACATCCCTACACTACCGTTCGATTTCACTAGATTCAACATTTTTGAGTAGTACAAATAATATTTACATCTGCAGAAAAAATATAAATTTACGAGCATAAAGAAAAATTAAATCTATACTATTTCTACACAGACCATGAGTACTCGATTAGGAGCACTGCACGAGTTTCGCACTACTTTATCCTAAAATCCTAAGCCAACACTACTATTTTAAAGTTTATACAAAAGAAATGCATTTGACTCGAGTCGCGCGCGTGAATAAGATCGCGCTCATATGGGTGATTCAATGTGTGCTACAGTGATTTTGAAATAAATAAATAACAACTGGTATGCCAGAAAATGTGTGCTCGTGTAGTGACCACAGACATGCTCTCCCCCCAGACTTAAACTAAGAAACCTAACCAAGATTTGCAATAAAATCAAATAAATAAGAGTTGGGGGAGAGGTTACCCATGCTCAGCAAATGAATATACCAAAAGATTGATGTTAAATTCAGCAGAAAGTCCACGACCCAAGGAAGCACCACCTACAAAAGAGAACATCTCCAAGCACAAAAACTACAAACATATAATCACAAAAAGCTTAATTGAAAGCAGATAAATTGGGTTGTCTCGCATAAGCCACTTTTCTTTACCGTCCTTAAGGTGGGCCAAATACCTGTATTAAGCATAATATATAAAAAATAACATTCGACACCCAGATGGGCGCCTACAAAAATATAATTGTTCCATGTCAAAACCTGCTAAATAAAGTATAATACATTTAAAAAATAAATGCTAATAAAGAAAATTGATGGGTTTATGTCTCCCAACAGGACTTATTCAAGGACCATGCACTCCCTTAACTGATGGGTGAATGAAATTTGAAGTGCTCGAGCAGTTGTTCAAGTTCATGTTTCGGTAGCGGGTACCGAAATGGCGACAGAACAAATACCCACATTCCTGTGTAGTTATACCTATCTTAAACATCAGGCATGGGTAGAATAAATGTTGTGAAGCTTGACGAATCTGACTCCACCTGCACCCGATCTCCATAAATGCTAGGCTGCATTACAGGCCCTTGCACTAAGTGGACCGGTTCCACGATGTGGTCCTGCAGAGAAGTAGGCACAAGAGCGGGGTTAGGAAATAAATTAGAAGAACGACAAAAAGTAACTCAATCTTGGGGATGATTCAAGTGTCATCTCCCATCGGCGGAATTGTGGGTAAATCTACACTGCTGTCTAGGATGGTGCAAGTATGTTCTAGAGCTGCATCCTCCTCGTCCGCGCCTTGGACTTCCATATATGGGACTGAGACAGCAACCTCGGCCATGCAGATGTCCTCCTCGACTGGATCTAGCATAATGATACAAATACCAGCTTCTCCCTGCGAATCAACCTCCACAACAGTGTCATAAACAGAAAGAATGCTATGCAAAGTAGCGAATAGAGGAGCAGTGCTCGCAAAAATGTCAAGCACATGCTCCTCACTACTAACAGACTGTATACAAGATAATATATGTACATCATGAGTAAAAACATCTGTGTCAGGGTTTAGATCGACAAACGTATCTGTGCAAATACCAGTATCTCTCCCTTCAAAATCTGAAGGTGGCACTAGTACGTACCCAGATACGGAAGGGGTGCTGCAAGTTGTCGGAGTGAGAAAATCGGAATATCCGGTTCATCATCCTCCTCCAACTGCGCCAAATAAGCAGCACACTCCCTCAAAGAGTGATCCCAATTCTGACAAAATAAACACTGCTTAGCCGGCCTTGTCGGTACAACGGGTACTGACGCCGAAAAAAGTAGTGCGACAAAGGAAGCACGGATGAGTATCTAACTGGTTCCTGTCTACCATATTGAGTACCAAACGAGGTTGGTGCTCCATATCTAGATCCTTGAGCGACTTGGCTACCATACTCCATAGGACATCTATCACTTGAATGAGAGATCTCCACACCAGCGACAACGAATATTAAAACCGGCCCACATTGCAGAGATCACTAAATTCCAGGATTAACTACCTTGCATAAATTATCAATAACAATTTAACAATTCCAACCGACATAAAAAACAAAAATAGACTGGAATAAAACAAATTCAAAAACAAGAAACTCTGTCGTAACTCTCTGAACACAACACGAATCAATAATACGCCTGCACTCCCCGGCAACAGCGCCAAAAACTTGATGCGTCGGCAAGTGTATCAGTCACTATCAAGTAATAAATTTGGGAATAGCTTCCCCTAATATCGATCTCTATGGAATACAGGTTGGGTATCGTGATAGCGTCGCATGAAGATCGCTACTAAGAGTAAAACGAAATAACAAGGGGTTAGGTTTTTGATTCCTAAAGCTATCAAAACAAAAAGAAAACTAATGCGGGTCGTAAGCACCGCTTCGCTTGGTGATGGAATTAGTGCAGGCCGTTATGCCGTGCTTTGTTGGGCGAATGGACGGAGAGCAAGCGGATGGACGGAGAGCAAGCGGATGGAATGATCACGAGTGCGAAAAGTGAGGGTCACAATCACCTCTTCAACAACCAACACTAGCCTTCGCTAGTGTGGTTTTAGTGCGTGAGTGGAGTGGATGTGGATGGAGGCGAGTGCAACACAACTACAACAAAGAATGTAACTAGCCAAAACAAACTTCATTCATAGACAAGTAAAGTAAGTTTAAAGTCATTACAAGCTTAGGAATACACTTCACTATGATAAAAAGGTAGAATAAATCGATATGAGGGAAGCCTTGCCGTGGTTCTTGGTCGGAGCGGTGGGTTGTCAGTCCACTTCTCAACTCAGACCGTTGGTTACTTCCGGAGGTAAATGGGTTGTCAATCGACTTGTTTCCCTCCGTCTTCTTCCCTTTCCTTCAATCTATTCTCCCGTTTGCCCAAATGAGCTGTACCGAAGAGTCTTCTTGCAAGCTGCTGGTGGCCAGAAACTCTCCGAAGAGTTGAAAATGGCTTCGGATCGCCGGAGAAAGCTTCCCGGAGGATGGAGATGAGTGGAGGACCTTTGGGGGTGGAAAACGGCGCCTGACGCGCAGCAGCGGAGTGAAAAATTGAAGGCGTTGACCTAAATCACGAAGCACGAGCTTAAATACAACTGCAGACATTCAGAGCGCACAATCAATGGCGCACGACCAATGGTCGTGCGCACTAATGGTCGATGATCGTGCGCTTTGCTCTAGAGATACCTGTAACAGACAAAAAATAATATATATGCGTATGATCAGTGACGCACGACCGGTGGTCGTGCACACTAGATCCCATGATCGTGCGATTAGAAAAGACAGAACACAACAAAAACTGGGGTAACGCGCACGAGCAATGGCGCACGACCGGTGGTCGTGCGCATTATATCCATTGCTCGTGCGAATGCCCCAGACAAAACTTGGAAAAGTGGAGAATAGTGCGCACGATCAGTGGCTCATGACTAGTGGTCGTGCGCTATAGGTCCAATGATCGTGTGCAGTGTTCCTGGACTGTTTGGGAATTTGATGAACATACCGCGCATGACCTGTGGTCGTGCGCTAAGGAGTCCAGTGATCGTACGCATGTAAAAACGCACGACAGTGGCCCTTAGGCTAAAAACTTTCCTAAACAATCCGGAACACGCTCACAACCTTTGTACCTATAGCAATAACAGCAGAGCCACCAAGACAGGCGTACCACAGTCTCCATACACAGCAAAACATCAAGTAGGGCAAAAGAATAATAACTATGAAATCACACTGAAAGCGGGCCAAAAGTGCACTTATCATGGAATGGACATAATAACAAATATGAATAAATATGGCTCTAAAGTGTAGTGCAACAACTAGAAAACAAGCCCATATGAGTCCAAAAGTATGTATATAACTTGGACTCATCAGTTTCTCACTAGATCAGGCTCAATTGAGCTCGATTTCTCACCTATTTGATCTAGGATACTAGCACAAGGGGAGAGGAGGAGAAGTGGACCTCCTGGGGTGGCTGAAACCTTGCCGACTGTCGTGTCGCCATTTCCGGTGGTGGAGGTTCTCAGTGTTCTGCAACTGTACAGCCAGAGGGCTCATCTCCTTCAAGGGGATGGTGGAAACGACTACCCTAAGTCTGGAAAAGTTTTTAAAATCCCCATTTGGGGGAGAGGGAGGGTCATGACTTCAATGCCATTAATGGTCATTAGTGGAGAGTTTCGACCAAGGTGGTTCAATACACACAGCCACTGAATGGCCTGAAAAACCCCCTTGATCTTCTCAGAACTAATGGGGGAGATGAATGGAGCCATTGGGATTGAAGAGAGGAGGCCCTTGGCCTTCCAAGCCATGAATGGCCCTCTTTCTCTCTTCTCCATTAAAGGGCAACTTGACTTTCTCTCTCCTAGTCACTTCCTCAAGAATTTTAATGGCAATTTAAGTAAATATCAGCCTCCTAAAGCTTGTGACCCACTCAACTTGGGCTTAACCCAAGTGAGTTGGGCTTGGTTAGGTCTAGTTAGGCTAATTTGACCCATTCTAGGGTTGAGTTGACTTTGGTGAATTTTACCTTTTGGGTTACCCCAATGGGTCTCTAGTGACCCATTGTCCTCCCCTAAGGTCTAGGAGACTTGGGTAGGGTTGGTTTGACACATTGGTGGTCACTGGACCCTTATTTGGGTACTTTGACCATTTTAGGGTTTGGGGTTGACTTTGGTCAACTTGACTACTTTGGTTGACCCCAATGGGTCTTTTGTGACCCAATGAACCTTCTAAAGGGCTAGGGATGTTATGGTGGGGGTCAAAGAGTCAAGGTAAGGCCCTAAATTCAAACCTTAGGTTAGATAATTGGAATGTGTTATTTGCAGACCATGGTGATCTCACCTTCATTCCTAGGTTCACTTGGTCTTCCTAGGATTTTGTTATGACCTAGTCATGCTAAAACCACTCTTAGGGGTCTAGTTGTTTGAGGGATGTTACACTTATTGGAATAGTTGTTTCACATTCCCTGTTGTTGAGAATATCAAATCCCAGGTTGTATTTTATCACGTCTTATGTTGATAGAGTGTGCAGGTTGACAGGTTCATGCAAAGACAAAGAAGTCTCCTATAGATACTAACGTCAAGCGATAGAAGTTACCGTCGAGCGGTAGCCGCGAATTAATTGGACAGAGCTCACGGGAACCTACCACTCTGCGCTAATCCTACCGCCCGCGCTAGCTTGCTGAATTAATTTGATAAGCTCTCGGGAACCTACCGCGTAGGTGCTAGCTTGGAACCCCGCCGCGGTAACCCACTCAAAGCTCCAAGGCATTGAGTGCGTTGAGACAACACTAACGCCATGCACTAGCTTGGTACCGCGCCGCGGTAACCCACTCAACACTCCAAGGCGTTGAGTGCATTGAGAAAGCACTAGCGCCGGGTGCTAGCTTGGTACCGCGCCGCAGTAACCCACTCAACTCTCCAAGGCATTGAGTGCATTGAGAAAGGTGTACCGCATGACACTAACTTCTACCGCGGGGCGCTAGCTCGATGAAATGGAATTTTTTTTTCGAATATTATTCCAAATTTGGAGGACAGCTGGCACAACAAACGCGCAAACCTACCGCCGGGCGCTAGTCTTACCGCCGACAATAGTTTATTTTCACGAATATAAAGCCGCCTCGATTTCTGTGCTGATGCCTGAGACAAAAAAGGAGAAGTACGTGGATTCTAGGGTTCGGCTGCCTCTCAGCATTCCGTTCCAATCTTCTTCGTCAAAGGAAAAGAACTCCTCCTCCCTCCCATTAGCGAACGAAGATCTCCGACGATCCAAGGACTATATCGATTACGGAGAGATGATCGGGTGTAAGCACATGAAGATCTCAAGCACCGGCTGCAGATCGCGATACGAAGAAATCAAAGAGAGGGAGACTTTAATCTTAATTTCTTTAAACCTTTTTTGTTATCTTCTTTTTCTGTTCATTCTTGTGGTGAGGAAAATCGACCGGTGAAGGGCGTCAGAATCCGGGAAGGATTCTGTGGGAAATCGTCCTGGGTTTTGGACGTCTAGATCGGGTGATCTAGCGGGGCTCTAAGACCCTTCCTTGCGTGGAGGTGAAGGGCCGACTCGAAGACCTTTCTTGGAGGGAAAGAGAGAGAGAGAGCAAACCGGACCGTGGAGCGGGTCGGTACAGAAAACAAAAGAGTGTTTCTTTCTCACCGCCTTCGATCTCCGACGTCACGGGGATCACGATTTTGTAATTGCTAAGAACTTATTGTTGATTCAATTTTAATAAAGTTAGTTATGTGAATTTATTCTTCTATGCAGTGTACGATAAAATTCTCTCTAGTGTGCTTAGTTCTCCAAAGGGTGATTTGCCCAGGAAAACGAGTTCAGTAACTTACTGCCGCGCGTTAGATACCTAATGCCCCGTGGTAGCTTCTAGAACTAGTTTACCTGTACCAAAATTGTTTGAATTTTTAAATAACGCTTGAAACCTTATTCACCCCCTCTAAGGTTGGCCACGATGTAACGCCCCTGGTTTTTCTGAGATTACTTAATCTTTATTTGGCGTTATGTTGACGCGTTTCCGGCTTGTGCCGTTGTTAGAATGTGGTATTAGCTCTTTAGGATTTCTTAGTGGCTTGTTTGTAACCTGTTGGCAAGATTCCCTAGTGAGCCGGAGTCTGTTTTGGTGACTCGGTGGAGCCCCTCCGGGAATGCTTATGTTTTGTCTTCGGGAGGTGTTAGCCCAAGTTTTGTTTGTCGGATGTTGATTTCGATTTCGCCGTTGTTTTCGTAGCATGAGTATTTAGCTACAGTGCAAATTTCGTCGAATTCCGAGGTTGTTCGGTCTTCGCATCATTTTGACGTTTTATTTTAATTAACTGATATAATATTATATCATGTTAATTGTTTGTGATGTATGGCTGTGTGGTTTAAAATAAGTAACTAATGAAATATATTATTATATTAGTTAGTATATAAGCTATTAATAGCTGTTATTATATTGATTTTTATAAAAAAAAGTGGCTGTAGTGGCTGAGTATGATATACTTATTTAGTATTATATAATATCTTTAGCTGAGTGGAGATATGATTTATATACCATTCTTTTTAGAAAACCCTATTACTCTTCCCTAAACCCGACGACTAGCTTCCAGTGGAAGGTGACAGGCGACGGAAAACCGGGAGCTTCTGGCCGCCGATTTCAGGAGATTTAGAGCTCAAAATTATCGTTCAAAGACAGATCTCAACTGCTCTCGCCCGGATCTACCTCCCTAGGGTAAGTATTTCAAGTTCTAGGTTTGTCCTTGCAGCTAGGGTTTGCGGGTTAGCTTGTCTTCCCTCTAAAAGCTCGAGATATTTTGTTAGGTGGTTGATCTTGTTGCCGGTGCCGAGTGAGGAGTGTAGCTGCCGATTCCTGGAAAGTAGAGGCAAGTGGTGCTCTTTGCCCTTGCCAAGTTGAATTGTTATTCATTTGATTTCTGATTCCTGGAATTTTTTAATAAGATTCCTTGTTCATCTGATTCCTTTTTGGTAGCTATTTTGTTTTGTTCTCTTCTTAGAACTTAGGGCTGTTGTTAATCTTGTCAAGAGTTGGGCTACTGTAAAGCTCGTCCAGGCTTAGTCTTAGTAGGTTGTAAGTTTTGGCTTCGGTTAACCTCCTGTTAGGGTAGAATATGTCCAGTTAGTCCATATAATAAGAGGAAATAGGCTGGTTTGTGGGAAGCTGTAGCATAGCAGGGTATTTTGGGTGGGAAATTATATTTGCTAACTCTCTGTGAGACTGCTTTGAGTGTTAGCTTAGGGCAGAAGTTTAGTTATAGGGCAAAGTGTAAAAGTTTTGAGTGTGCTGTGCACACTCAACGCCTAGCTTTTCGGTCTGGTGACTAAGTTAAAAAGCGTTGACAACTCACTCAACGCCGTTTGTTTTGCCAGTATTCTAAGTAAAAAGCGTTGATAGCGTTGAGTGAGGTGAGCTCACTCAATGTCGTCTGCCTTAGTAGTTTTTTCTAAGTCTTTTGGCATTGACTGAGTTGAGCTCACTCAACGCCGTCTTGTAAGTCAGACTTTTCTAAGTCTTTTGGCGTTGAGTTAGTTGAGCTCACTCAACGCCGTCTATCCAGTCAGTTTTCTTCCCAAGTCTTTTGGCATTGAGTGAGTTGAGCTCACTTGACGCCGTCTAGGCAGTCAGTTTCTTCTAAGTTTTTTGGCGTTGAGTGAGTTGAGCTCACTCAACACTGTCTAGTTAGGAAGATTTTCTAAGTCAAAAGCGTTAGTGAACTCACTCAACGCCTTTGGCTGTTTGGCGTTGACAGCATTGAGTCTTGTGAACTCACTCAACGCCATCTGCTTAGCATGATAGTTTAAGGAAAAAGCATTGTGTGTGGGAAGCTTACTCAATGCCTTTTGTCGGTTTAGCGTTAGTAGAGTTAAGTAAGCGTTTTGCGGCCAAGTGTTTTGGTGTTGAGTGAGTGGTGCTCACTCAACGCGGCGTCGAGTTAACTCGACGCTTTTCCTGCTTGGTGTTTTAGTGTTGAGTGAGTGGTGCTCACTCAACGCAGCGTCGAGTGTACCAGACGCGGCATCGAGTGTACTCGATGCTTTTTTCCTTAGACTTGTAGTTTTGTAACGCCTCCATCCGTCATATGGAATATAATAGAGGGTCCGGCCGGGGCCCCACGCCATATTTCACAGACAAATGGCAGAATTACTTATGAATATCAAAAACCTTTCTACACGCATCCTAACTCAGAGCATTCTAGCAGAAGATTATTACTTATAAGAACTCATCCATCGAATGTCAACTAAATATATAAATACCCATTTATATATAACACCAGGAATGTACACAACTCAAACGCTCACGGTCTTAAGGCCTTACAGGTTTCTCTTTACAAAAGGTGGTTTCATACATCGGCACGTAGGCCAGCCACACATGAAATCAAAAGCTTCGCAAGGCCTTCAAGGGCATACAAGCAGCATCAGCAACAAGGGCTTCAGCCCGCTTAATCTAGTTCAGCCCGCAACACCTGTATATGGACGTCCACTCCAAGGGTGATAAACAAAGCAACGGTCAGCATTCAGCTGACCAATTATAACGACCCTACCCCTTACCCGGGGCAGTGGTTCCTTCCCTGCATGCATTGCAATCATAATATATATATCTAACACAACAACATCACCAATGCCGGCCTTCGTGCCAGACGCTCCGTGAACTCATGGCATGCTTACAATGGACCGAATCATTCCCTGGGTTCCACCACCGATCAGAGGTTCTTAACTTGTTGTCGATGGAGCATAGTTTACTACAGCGCGCAAACTTGAGACCCTTTCACCCATCCAATTCAGAGGTGGTAACCTCACGAAAACACTTGAGCATTATCGATCGACACGCTTGGAAGGCCAGCAGCCCCCCATTCGCAGTGCTACCAAACGACTGCTCACAACGATCTTATCACTGAACTTGTTAGGTGGCCTACCCACTCAGAGGTTCTTAACTTGTTGGCCATGAGCATCAGCCGCCAAAGGTCTATTGATGACTTCTCACGCCCATCCACTCAAAGGTGCTCGCTTACAACAATTCGACCACTAAACTTGTTGGGTGGCCTACCCACTCAGAGGTTCTCGTATCCTTCTCTCAACACATGCACCTAGTGCCACTTTCCAATCCATCACACAGCTCGTATCAAGCGTTCAACCAAAGGAGCTATGCAAAGCTTCCTTAACACAATTCACAAGCATCCTCACACTCTCCGCAAGCTATTCGTTATTTACATGGAGTCTTCTCCGGTTCGCAACATCAACAATCTAGACTACCCATCCAGATGAGCTTCACACAGCATGTCTATTCCGTACTGCACACTTCCGGATCTAAATGCAGACTCAACCACTGGAATCGCTTACTCTTTCCACCTCTTGATGGAGGATCCCATGCACATGCATAAAGTAGGACTTCACTTGTCCAAGAAGGAGATCGTTACCCTTTATGATCGCTTCGGAGCCAGGGAGAAACTAGCCGGATGGTAATCTCCGCAGCGGCCTTGCCTCCACAACGTTGAACTCAGCTCTCGATTCGGATCGCTGACGCTCCACCGGTTGCCGAAAAGCTTCTCCTTCTTCCTTCCTTGCTCTCCTCTCTCTTCTCTTTAGAAAGAGAATGGCCAAAGCTTGAATGAGAAATACTTCTCAATTCTCGGCCTTATTATAGCAGGAAGAAGCTTGGACCACAAGATCCAAATAGAAGGAAATTAACGGCCTTGATCTGCTTTGAAAATACCCTAAACAGGTCTGACACGGCTTATGACACGCCCATATCACAGGCCGTGTCCCATAAGCGGCAACTAACCCGACTTAATTCGGATCAGAACACAGGATAGACACGCCCGTGTCAAGCACCTGACACACCCGTGTCATAAGGTACATGCCCGTGTTTAGGGGCGTGTCCCTCAATCAACACAGGATCAACTCTCTCGAGAAGAACACGGCTAAGGCACACGCCCGTGTCCTTGGCTGTGTGCCAAACACGCCCCTGTGACACGCCCGTGTCACAGGCCGTGTGCTACACTCAACGCCACTCAATGCCGCTCAGTTACCAACCCGAGCAGGACATGCCCTAGGACACGCCCGTGTCCCAGGCCGTGTCGCCTCTCAACGATCGTCGACTTCATTTTTGTCGAGCTCTCACGACACACCCGAGTACCCAAAGCTGGACATGCCCTGGGACACGCCTGTGTCCCAGGCCGTTTCACCCAGCCTGAACTCCAAATTTAAATTTGGGGTGTTTCAACCCTCCCCTACTTACAGAAATTTCGTCTCGAAATTTTGCGCAACTGTAATATCAACACAACCATTCATTCGATGTACAATATACCAAAAAGATCCGGGTTTAGAGCTCAGAGGCCGCAGCTTGTCTTGCCCCACGACATCACACAAACATACGTGTTTTTCAACAAACACACATACATACAATATGTACATATTACATCACGACAATAGTAAAGTACACTCTTTACTTTTCTTCTACTCCTCTGCGTCTTTCATGATCCGCTTTTGGCCTCCTGTAATTCCAAATTATGTACGCGAGGCTGCTGTAATTTACGATTTGAACTTTGCGGCTCCTGCAACTCGAGCGTATACATTCGAGGCTGCGCACGAGATGTAGATGACTCTGCCACGGCCTTGCCCTTTTCTTCATAGGACACACCTTTCTTTTTCTCACCCTTCGGAGGGCCACTCCAACAATCACGAGCTAGATGGCCCTGCTTCCCACAGTTAAAACACGTACGTGTCTCCACACGTCCTTGCCCGTACGTTACTCCCGAAGTAATATTCGACAAAGCTTGTTCAACAAGTCTGAACCTCTTTTTATCCAGTTTCCTCAACTTCGACTGTTCCGACTATGGAACCTTGAACTCCGACTTTTCCGCCACCAAGTTCTTCTTGTCGTATACTCGTTTTAAATCCTTTTCAAGCGCGTAGGCTGTATCTACTAAGGCTTGGAAGCCTTGGTTCACTGAACTCGGGAGAGCCAACCGCAACTCATCTCAGAGTTCCTCTTAGAACCTATTCGTCTTATGCGCTTCTTCCGCAAAGGTCGACCCCTCTTAACGCCATAGTCTGGTAAACTCATGCAGGTAATTATCCACAGTACGATCACCCTGCACCAGACGTTGGAACTCATTCTCCATTGCGATTCTCCATGACACTGGCAAGAACTTTGCCCAAAATAGTCTGGAGAATTCCTCCATCGATATCTCCTCTAAGCCTCTGCCAGCTATTTGGTGTAACTCAACTTCATCCCACCAAAGCCTCGCCTCTCCTTCCAGTAGGAATGTGGCTAAGTAACCTTTTGCCTCTCATCAGTCCTGATCGCTGTCAGGATTCTCTTCTCTAGCGAACCAATCCTCGGCTTGTGTTGGGGAACCCGCCCCATCAAACGTAGGAGGATGAAATTCCATAAACCGCTTTAGCTGCTCATCATCTGCTTTCTCGTCAATACGAGCCTCAACATGCTCTTGCCTCACATCAACCCTTACTTTTGCTCCACTACAGGCGTTGCCTGCCCAACAGGTTGTGCTTGATACATGGCAAAAAGCGCCTCCGCAACTATGCATATGGTTTCCGCTGAAGGGGGAGGTGTGGGCACCTCAGCTGGTGCCGCACTCTAATCCCAATGATGGGATTCAGACTGCCCAGCTCCACTCCTTGTCACCTATATGTGAACAAGACATCGTTAACGTCCATTCTAAAACGGCAAACATACCGAATATACACGCTCACATTCCTAGTGGACATTCTTGAGTTCAATTATGTGATCCCTACCAAACCCGAACCTCTGATACCACTTTGTAATGCCTCCATACGTCATATGAAATATAACAGAGGGTCCGTCCGGGGCCCCATGCCATATTTCACAAACAAACAATAGAATTACTTATGAATATCAAAAACATTTCTACACGCATCCTAACTCAGAGCATTCTAGCGGAAGATTATTACTTATAAGAACTCATCCAACGAATGTCCACTAAATATATAAATACCCATTTATACATAACACCAGGAATGTACACAACTAAAACACTCACGGCCTTAAGGCCTTACAAGTTTCTCTTTACAAAAGGTGGTTTCATACATCGACACACAGTCCAGCCACACATGAAATCCAAAGCTTCGCACGACCTTCAAGGGCCTACAAGCAGCAACAGCAAGGGCTTCAGCCCGCTGAATCCAGTTTAGCCCGCAACACATGCAAATGGACGTCCACCCCAAGGGTGATAAACAAAGAAACGGTCAGCATTCAGCTGACCAATTATAACGACCCTACCCCTAACCCGGGGCAGTGGATCCTTCCCTGCATGCATTGCAATCACAATATATATATCTAACACAACAACATCACCCACGCCGGCCTTCGTGCCATACGCTCCGTGCACTCATGGCACGCTTACGGTTGACCAGATCATTCCCTGGGTTCCACCACCGATCAGAGGTTCTTAACTTGTTGGCGATGGAGCATAGTCTACTACAGCGCGCAGACTAGAGACCCTCACACCCATCCATTCAGAGGTAGTAACCTCACGACAACACTTGAGCATTATCGATCGACACGCCGGGAAGGCCAGCAGCCCCCCATTTGTAGTGCTACCAAACGACCGCTTACAATGATCTTATCACTAAACTTGTTGGGTGGCCTACCCACTCAGAGGTTCTTAACTTGTTGGCCATGGGCATCAGCCTCCAAACCCCTATTGATGACTTCTCGCGCCCATCCACTCAGAGGTGCTCGCTTACAATAATTGGACCACTGAACTTGTTGGGTGGCCTACCCACTCAGAGGTTCTCGTATCCATCTCTTAACACATGCACCTAGTGCCACTTTCCAATCCATCACACAGCTCATATCGACCGTACAACCAAAGGAGTTATGCAATGCTTCCTTACACCAATTCACAAGCATCCTCACACTCTCTGCAAGGTATTCATTATATACACGGAGTCTTATCCGGTTCGCAACAACACCAATCTAGACTACCCGTCCAGATGGGCTTCACACAGCATGCATATTCCGTACTACACACTTTCAGATCTAAATGAAGACTCATCCACTGGAATTGCTTATGCTTTCCACCTCTTGGTGGAGGATCACATGCACATGCATAAAGTAGGACTTCACTTGTTTAAGAAGGAGATCATTACCCTTGATGATCGCTTCAGAGCCATGGAAAAACTAGCCGGATGGTAATCACTGCAGAGGCCTTGCCTCCATAACGCTGAACTCGGCTCTCGATTCGGATCGCTTACGCTCCACCGACGGACAGAAAGCTTCTTCTTCTTCCTTCCTTTCTCTCCTCTCTCTTCTCTTTAGAAAGAGAATGACCAGAGCTTGAATGAGAAATACTTCTCAAATATCGGCCTTATAATAGCAGGAAGAAGCTTGGACCACAGGATCCAAACAGAAGGAAATGAACGGCCTTGATCTGCTTTGAAAAGCATCTAAACAAGTCTGACACGGCCTATGACACGCCCGTGTCACAGGCCGTGTCCCATAAATGGCAACTGAACCGACTCAATCCGGATCAGAACACGGGCTAGACACGCCCATTGTCAAGCACCTGACATGCCCGTATCACAAAGTACACGTCCGTATTGAGGGGCGTGTGCCTTAATCAACACAGGATCAACTCTCCTGAGAAGAACACGGCTAAGGAACACACCCGTATCCTTGTCCGTGTGCCAAATACGCCCCTGTGACACGCCCATGTCACAGGCTGTGTGCTGCACTCAATGCCACTCAACGCCACCCGATTACCAACCTGAGCAGGACATGCCCTGGGACACGCCCGTGTCCCAGGCCGTGTCGCCTCTCAACGATCGTCAACTTCATTTTCGTCAAGCTCTTGCTACACACCCGAGTACCCGAAGCTAGACATGCCATGGGACACGCCCGTGTCCCAGGCCGTGTCACCCAACCTGAACTCCAAATTGAAATTTTGGGTGTTACAAGTTTTCTCCCGAGTCTCATAGTGTGGGTTTTTATAGGGTTTTGGTGATGTTTTCGACTAGTTTTCGAACGCCGAATCGTGAATCATGGTAGATGGTTCTTTGATTTTCTTGAAAGGGATGTTTTGGTGTTGAACCGTGGTCACCACCATTTTAGCCCTGGCTTGGGCCAGTGGCTTGGACCCCAAGGCTGCACCATTGGCCCTTGAGTTATTTGGATCTGGTTGTTTGGATGAGGGCTGTTTTTAGTCACCAACCCAGATCCATGGTTTTGCCACTGCTAATGATTCACAAGTTAGGACTGTTAGTTCCTTTCCCTTTTGAAATTACTATTTTGGCATATGTTTGCCTTGTTGCTGCTGCAGGTTTCTAGCAGGGTATGTTGCTAATTTCTCGCACTTGGTGCGCTTTGATTATTCCTTGGACAATGTCTTACTTTTGTTGTCTCGTTTATTTCCCTTTTGCTGAGTTTGATAACATTATATTGTAGGGTTTTGCAAACCCCTTTGTTTTACTGCTTATAATCTATTGCTCTTTTACTGCTTGTTTTTTCTCTTGCTGATGTGTTCTTTCTTTGAATGCCTCAAGTTTAGGGTTGTAGCCGATTAAGCGGCTAGTTTTCTTTTGGAGCTTGCTAGTGATTTGCTGTTTTACTGAGGGTTCTTTCCCTTATCTTTGTGAGGTAGTTCTTTTCTTGTTTCCTTCTGTATAGACATGTATACTCACAAGTGGGTTTGTGTCAGGTTGTTGACGCCCACTAGTGGTTTTCTTGGGTGATGCTAAGTATGTGACTTAAACTGTTGTTTTTGCCTTTGTGAAGGTTGTTTACGTGCTCCATGGGATTGTTTTATGCTAGGGTGCATGTTAGATATTTTTAACTTATAAAACCCCCTACCGATATTACTTCATACATGTCATATTTCTAAAACTAAAGGACTCTCTTCTAATCTAATGTAAAGCCTATTTTCATACTATACTAAATTAGAGTCTTGCATACAGTGAGTTGTCCTTCGGGGATGCTTATACTCACGTAGGATGTCAAATCACTTCAATCAAAGTAATTTTCCGCAGTGTATAAAGATATTTTACTCGTGGACTAGTTGATCCACTATGCCGAGGGATACGACCATCTAACTTAATTGGGTTTCATTCATAATAATCTGTGATTTTCTTATAAATTGTAGAGTTGGGAGTTTTGCCTGAGTGTCTGCAGTTATTCCCTGTATGGCGTGACATCACGACACGTATTTTCTCTTACTCTGATATAATTTTATCATTGAGAAAATGCGGGTTGGGACAGTTGGTATCAGAGGGAGGTTTCTTGACAATTAGTCGGGCAACCTTCCCTTGTTAGTGTTAGTTGTTTAGTGTCATATCATACACACACCAATGAGTCATCAGTACGTCTTGGCTGAAGCATGAACACTACACTTATAAGCATGATTAGAAGTATACAGGGCATATTATGTGGCATGGGATGCATAATATCTGTTTGTATATTGATCTACCATAGGTGGCAATTTGTAAGGGTTATGTAGTATGAGATGCATAATCTCAACACATGAATGCCCATTAGCACGCTTTCTTTTCATTGCATGCAATGTTATGTAGTATGGGATGCATAACATTGCATGTGTACGCCACTCATAACATGCACTAGGGCCTTTTATAAAATGCATAGCACAACATGCATAACATAACATAGCATAAGCACAACGTGCCAAGCTAAAGATGTATATGATGACATATGTACACACATTGTTTTGAGTCAAAAGGAATATAAATTCATGCATTCATGGTCTAAGCACATGAGTTAGTGTGATGATGGTGAATCATCCTAGGTTAAGCATAACATCATTATTGAAAAATCCCAGAGCAAGTTAGTAGTTGAAGCTAATACTTAAGTATGTTTTGTCTGTACTGTGTCATTTGAGTTCTAGCCGTTAAGCTAAGTTTTTATTAGCAGTTTATTGTTTTATTAGAATGTCACTTGAGCGTGATGCAACAAGGTTGACTCAGTAGCTTGAGGGTGAGTCGTCAGGTGTGCAGGATGAGGCAGTTATTGTAGAATTGCGCCAGAGCATGGAGACCCTGTCAGGACAGATTATGGTGATGCAAGCGCAGTTGCAGGCATTGTTAGCTGCCACCTTAGGATGACAGCCTATTGAGCAAACCCCCGCAGTGGTGGAGAATGAGAGCGAAATCAGCAAATTGAATAAGATTGCTTCTGGATTGTTAGCTGCTGAAGAGTGCAGAGTCAAGGGTTTCTTGGGTGGCCTCCCAAATGACATTCAACAGTACGCCAATACTTACCAGTTCGAGACAAATGAGAGGACAGTGGAAGTTTACCTTAAAGTTGAGTCTATGGGATATGCTAAGGATCGGGGCATGATACTAAGGAAGGACAAAAGGAAATCCGTTGAAGGTAAGGGCACCCAGCCATTCGGTGCTACTTCAAGGAAGAATGGTAAGGAAGTGTGTAGTTTTTGTGGCCGACCGGGTCACCTTTTGGAAAGATGTTACCAGAGAATTGGAGCTCAGAAGAAAGAGCAGATTCATGCGATACAAGGTATTTCCAGGAAAGATTTAGTCTGTTTTGCATGTAAGCGGATAGGGCATGATGTTGCCCATTGCTGGGGAAATAATAAGACAAGAGGCTGTTTTCAGTGTGGACAGAAGGGGCATGTTAAGACAAAGTGCCCGCAGCCCCAGCCTATTCTTCAGCCAGTCCCACATCGGGCTTTGCCACTGCCGCAACAATCAGACAAAGGAAAAGGAAAGCTGAATGTGTTATCATCAGAAGAAGCTAAGACTTCTACCCAAGTAATATCAGGTTAGGTCCTTATCTAGTCCTTATTGTTAGAGGTATTTATAGTTTTAGTATTCGCTTCCTTGAATGCGTGAATGATTGTTTAAGAAGATTTCCGGTACTACCTACTCATTTGTGGCTAGGACCCTCGTTTGGCCTTCGATCTTTTGGCATGCGCTTCATGTTGAGTTTCCCTTTGGTGGTTGGGAATGGTGGGGCCAAATTATTAAGATTGTGCGAGTCTATATATGACTTCCTAGTTTTTGCCGATTCGATATAGTAGAATTATCCGCGCCAGGTCTCCCCATTTTTTTTTTCTGCGGTATGTGCTTGGAAGCTTTTAGATTCCGGATGTTTTGCTTGTTGGTTTCGGTGTTGGAGACCAAGGTTAGTTTGTCGCGTTTAAAGGAGATCCCTGTGGTACGCGAGTTTGAAGTTGTCTTTCCAGCCAATCTTCCTGGTATTCCGCCTGAGAGAGATGTTGAGTTTGTGATAGATTTGGAGCCGGGCATGCATCCTATTGCGAAGGAGCCGTACCGGATGGCCCCTGGAGAGCTGGAGGAGTTGCGTGTCTAGTTGGATGAGTTATTAGAGAAGGGTTTTATAAGGCCAAGTTCGTCGCCTTGGGGTGCTCTTGTTCTGTTTATTAAGAAGAAATATGGATCGATAAGGCTTTGCATCGATTATAGAGAGCTAAATAAGGTCACTATAAAGAACATGTATCCCATGCCAAGGATTGATGATGTGTTTGATTAGGTAGCGTGGTAGCACTGAGTTGTCCAAGATTGATATTCGTTTAGGCTACCACCAGTTAAGGATTCGTGAATCAGGTATCCCACAGACTGTTTTCCGTTCCAGGCATAGAAATTTTGAGTTTTTGGTGATATCATTTGGTTTGACCAACACACCCTCTGCCTTTATGAATATGATGATCGGAGTATTCAAAAATTTTCTAGACCGACTCGTAGTTGTGGTTATAGATGACATTTTTGTATATTCCCGCAATGCTGAGGAGCATGACCAGCATCTGCGTTTAGCCTTATCGGCTTTGAGGGACCATAAGTTGTTCGCCAAGTTGAGCAAGAGCGAGTTTTGGTTGCCTCAGGGTTTGTTTCTTGGGTCAAGTGGTTAACAATAATGGGATTTCAGTCGACCCAGAGAAAATAGCTGCTGATATGGAATGGACTAGGGATTTCAGTCGATGCAGGAGAATGCAGCCTTCGTTAGGAGCAAGAAGTGCGAGGAAGCTTTTCAAGAACTAAAGAATAGATTATGCACAACTCCAGTTTTTGGCATTCCCTACGGAGGGCATGGATTATGATGTGTTTATGGATGCATCTCATGTTGGGCTTAGATGCATGCTGATGCAAGAAGAAAAAAGTGATGGTGTATATGCATGATCTAGTGTTTGCAGCCGTGAATTATGAGCTACAGTTATGGAGACACTTGTTGTAAGACGCGCAATGCAAGATTTATACTGATCATAAGAGTTGAAGTATTTCTTCACTCAGAAAGAATTGAATTTGCGCAAACGACAATGGTTAGGGTGTGTTGCTAATTTTGAGGTTGAGATTTGAGAAAGACATGGAAAGTTTCCAATCTCTCCACTGAGTTGTTTATAGAAGGAATTATTTTAATGGACATTTCAGTGAGAAGTAGTGACACACCAAGCAGTTTGACGGTGTTCGAGCATTCATGGATTTCTCGTACGAGGCTTCATCAAAAGGACGATCCTGAAGTACTGTACCTTCATAATAGAACTGAGAAGGGGAAGTTACTGGGTTTTTCGATCAATGATGCGGGTACCTTAAAGTACCGTGACAAATTTTGAATCCCCAATGTTGAAAGTCTACGAGTTAAATTGTGTAGTGAGGCGCATGGTAATACTGTTTCCTTCCACATAGGTTCTACTAAGATATATTAAGACTCGAAGCAGATTGCCTGGTGGTTTGGGATGAAAAGTGATAGAGCCAAGTTCTTATCCGAGTGCTCTGATTGTAAGTGGGTTAAGGCCAATCATGGAATGCCTGGAGGCAAGTTGACTCCCTTAGAGATTCCGAGTTGGAAGTGGGAGAGCATTTTGATGGATTTCATCATAAGTTTACCGAGATCTCCTCGAGGGCATGATTCAGTCTGGGTTATCGTGGACAGAGTAATGAAGTGTGCTCACTTCATACCATATATGATTGATTACCCCATGAAGAAGATAGCTGAGCTATATCTGAATGAAGTCATCCAGTTGCATGGAATTCCAGTCAATATTATATCAGACCGAGACTCCAAGTTTACGTCTCGCTTCTAGAAGAGTTTGCAAGAGGGTTTGGGAAGTACTCTACCGCATACCACCCGCAGACCAATGGTAAGACATAGCGAGTTAACCAGATTGTGGATGATATGACCAGATGTTGTATTTTAGACCACAGAGGAGCGTGGGACGAGTGTTTGTGACTGATGGAGTTGCTTATAATAACAGTTATCAAGAAAGCTTGTAAATGGCTCCTTCTGAAGCTCTGTTTGGGAGATGCTGCAGAACTCCCCTATTTTGGACTGTGGTTGGCGAGAGATCTTTATTGGGTCCAGATGCGCTCAAAGAAATGGAAGTTTCTGTGAAGATATTTGAGAAAATCTTCGAATAGCTCAGGAACATTATGAGAAGAATGCCAATCGACGTAGATCTGATTTAGAGTTTGCAGTAGGGGACTTGGTATTTTCTTAAGGTTTCCTCAATGGGTGGAGTTAAGAGGTTCGGTAAGAACCGGAAGTTGGATCCAAGTTATTTAGGGTCGTTTATAAATTGTTGTTTTGATTGGTGTGTCATCTTGCAAGCTGGATTTGCCCGCAATTTTTTTTCCCTGGTGTGCACGATGTTTTTCACGTAAGCCAATTGGGGAAGTGTGTACTAAGCGACATGCAAGTTTTGAATTATATGCCCTAGTTGGAGCCTAATCTTTCTTATGTTGAGATGCATATCCACATTTTGGATACTCAAGATCGTGTATTGCGGAAGAGGATCATTCTGATGGTTAAAGTTTTGTGGAGAAACCGAGGCGTGGAAAGCGCGACTTGAGAGTTGTAGTCAGTTATGGGGGAGGCTCACCCTCATCTGTTTCCCTGATTTTTCTTGGTATGTATTCTTCTTTAAAACCCTTTGTTTTTTTTTCTTTTCCTTCTATAGTAGAAGTTTTATGCGTAAAGTTTCGGGGAAAAACTTTCTTTTAGGGGGAGTGAATATAACGCCCCCGGGTTTTCTGAGAACTTAGGGCTGCTGTTAATCTTGTCCAGTGTTGGGCTGCTGTATAGCTCGTCCAAGCTTAGTCTTAATAGGTTGTAGGTTTTGGCTTCGGTTAACCTGCTATTAGGGTAGAATATGCCCAGTTAGTCCATGTAATAAGAGGAAATAGGCTGGTTTGTGGGAAGCTGTAGCCTAGCAGGGTATTTTGGGTGGGAAATTATATTTGCTAACTCTCTGTGAGCAGGCGTTGAGTGTTAGCTTAGGGCAGAAGTTTAGTTATAGGGCTAAGTGTAAAAGCGTTGAGTGTGCTGTGCACACTCAACGCCTTGCTTTTCGGCTTGGTGACTAAGTTAAAAAGCATTGACAGCGTTGAGTGAGTTGAACTCACTCAACGCCGTCTGTTTAGCCAGTATTATAAGTAAAAAGCGTTGACTGCGTTGAGTGAGGTGAGTTCACTCAACGCCGTCTTCCTTTGTAGTTTTTTCTAAGTCTTTTGGCATTGAGTGAGTTGAGCTCACTCAACGCCGTCTTGCCAGTCAGACTTTTCTAAGTATTTTTGCGTTGACTGAGTTGAGCTCACTCAACGCCGTCTAGCTAGTCATTTTTCTTTCCAAGTCTTTTGGCGTTGAGTGAGTTGAGCTCACTCAATGTCGGTTTCTTCTACGTCTTTTGGCGTTGAGTGAGTTGAGCTCACTCAACGCCATCTAGTTAGGAAGATTTTCTAAGTCAAAAGCGTTGAGTGTGGTGAACTCACTCAATGCCTTTGGCTGTTTGGCATTGATAGCGTTGAGTGTCGTGAACTCACTCAATGCCGTCTGCTTAGCTTGATAGTTTAAGGCAAAAGCGTTGAGTGTGGAGAGCTCACACAATGTCTTTTGGCGGTTTAGCATTAGCAGAGTTAAGTAAGCGTTTTGCAGCCAAGTTTTTTGGCGTTGAGTGAGTGGTGCTCACTCAACGCGGCGTCGAGTGAACTCGACTCTTTTACCTCTTGGTGTTTTAGCATTGAGTGAGTGGTGCTCACTCAACGCGGCGTCGAGTGTACCTGACGCGGCATCGAGTGTACTCGACACTTTTCCATTAGACTTGTAGTTTTCTCCCGAGTCTCTTAGTGTGGGTTTTTATAGGGTTTTGGTGATGTTTTCGACTAGTTTTCGAACGCCGAATCGTGAATCATGGCAGGTGGTTCCTTTTATTTTCTTGAAAGGGATGTTTTTGTGTTGAGCCGTAACAACCACCATTTTAGCCCCGGCTTGTGCCAGTGGCTTGGACCCCAAGGCTGCACCATTGGCCCCTGAGTTATTTGGATCTGGTTGATTGGATGAGGGTTGTTTTTAGTCACCAACCCAGATCCATGGTTTTGCCACTGCTAATGATTCACAAGTTAGGACTGTTAGTTCCTTTCCCATTTAAAATTACTATTTTGGCATATGTTTGCCTTGTTGCTGCTGCAGGTTTTTAGCAGGGCATGTTGCTAATTTCTCGCACTTGGTGCGCTTTGATTATTCCTTGGACAGTGTCTTACTTTTGTTGTCTCATTTATTTCCCTTTTACTGAGTTTGATAGCATTATATTGTAGGGTTTGGTAAACCCCTTTGTTTTACTGCTTATGATCTACTGCTCTTTTACTGCTTGTTTTTTCTCTTCCTGATGTGTTCTTTCTTTGAATGCCTCAAGTTTAGGGTTGTAGCCGATTAAGCGGCTAGTTTTCTTTTGGAGCTTGCTAGTGATCTGCTGTTTTGCTGAGGGTTCTTTCCCTTATCTTTGTGAGGTAGTTCTTTTCTTGTTTCCTTCTGTATAGACATGTATACTCACCAGTGGGTTCGTGTCAGGTTGTTGACGCCCACTGGTTGTTTTCTTGGGTGATGCTAAGTATGTGACTTAAACTGTTGTTTTTGCCTTTGTGAAGGTTGTTTACGTTCTCTCTGGGATTGTTTTATGCTAGGGTGCATGTTAGATATTTTTAACTTATAAAACCCCTACCGATATTACTTCATACATGCCATATTTCTAAAACTAAAGGAATATATTCTAATCTAACGTAAAGCCTATTTTCATACTATACTAAATTAGAGTCTTGCATACCGTGAGTTGTCCTTTGGGGATGCTTATACTCACATAGGATGTCAAATCACTTAAATCAAAGTATTTTTCTGCAACGTATAAAGATATTTTACTCGTGGACTAGTTGATCCACTGTGCCGAGGGATACAACCATCTAACTTAATTGGGTTTCATTCATAATAATCTGTGATTTTCTTATAAATTATAGAGTTGAGAGTTTTGCCTGAGTGTCTGCAGTAATCCCCTGCATGGCGTGGCATAACGACACATATTTTCTCTTACTCTGATATAATTTTATTGCTGAGAAAATGCGGGTTGTGACACACGAGATCAACCAAGTGGTATCAGAGGGAGGTTACTTCAAAAAGCTTAACATCCTGAAGTAAGATGACCAACTCTATTCAAGCATTTTTTGAGGGACAAGGTGTGAGTAGGCCTCCACTGTTCACGGGGAGTGATTATAGTCATTGAAAACCGAATGAAAATATTTCTGATGACTCAAAGCATGGACGTATGGGCCATTGTCACAACCCGCATTTTCTCCGAATTTAGGAATTATCAGAGTATGAGAAAACACGCGTCATGATGCCATGTCAAGCAGGGGATAACTGCTGACGCTCAGGCAAAACCATCTACAAACTTAATGAAAGAAAATCATGAGATTAATGATTAGAAAAATTAGTTATATTTTAGAGGCCTATCCCTCAGCTCGGTGGATCACCTAGTCCACAATTAAAAACTATACTTTACGCTGCGGAAGATACTTTATTCAAGATTGACATCCTAAGAGGGTGCATAAGAGTCCTATGAGGACCACTTACACTATGCAAGACTCTACATATAATTTATACTATATATAAGAAATCGATCTTTATACGTCGTTTGGAAAATAGTGATTTAAATTTATAAAAACATGCTGATCATGAGCTGTACTTATAGTAATAGTTGTAGTTTAAAAATAACTAGCAACCTAGCATAAATCCTCCTCAGAGCAAGTAGACTATCTCTAGAAAATGGTAGCAGCAAAAGTAATATATCTAGTACAAAGGTAAAAACTACCAGTGGGCGCCAACAACCTGACACGAACCCACGTGCACATATGTATGTCTGTAAGAAAAGGTACAGAAAAACTACCTCACAAATAAAGCAACAGGATCTCCAAAGTCCAAGAGACCACTAGCAACACCACCGCAACCTCGCCACCAAACTGGCTACTGCTAAGAACCTGAGGCATTCAAAAGAAGAAAGAATACCTCAGCAAGCAAAACAAAAAGAAACTGCATGAAAGTGTCCACCAGGGAATAAATGAAAGAGGAAAACACAAAGCAAAAAAAGGTCACAACTGCACAAGGCAAGACAGAAAGAAATGCACCAGGTGCGAGGAAACAACATCAACCCTGCCCAGAAACTACTTCCTGCAGAGCCTACTAGGCTACCAAGAGCCCAAAGTGCTGTAATCTACCAAGGAAGAAATACCTAATACCCTAAGCTGTGGGAGATGGTAGTAGCAAAACAAACAACATGGATCCGGGTTGGAGGAAAACTCAGTTCTCCAACCACCATTTCCAAGTCAACAAGCTCAAGGATCTACATGTAAAAGCACTAGGGACCTTCCACCCCCTTGCCCAGCCCGTACCTGGTGCAAGATAGAAGAAAAGGGTGGCCACGGCTAATTTACACAACACCTCCCCCATGAAGAGCTTCAAACCACCACTACTAACCACGAACCACGATTCGGCCATTTGGAAAGAAAAACACGGCCGACAAGGAAACTCAAAACATAAACAAAGAATTCACTTGGGAACGGAAATCGAGGTAGGGAAAAAGTGTTGAAATGACTCAACACGACTTGGCGCTGGGTCCTCTCGACACTGCATTGAGTGAGCTTCACTCACTCAACGTGTCACGCAAAACGAAACTATCACAACAACTACTCTTACGTTACTACCTTAACACAACACAAAACACTCATGCCCACATAACCCGTGCAATGAAGCCAACTAAATACGGGAGCAGAAGAAATATATATACAGAGCGCACGATCAGTGGCGCACGACCAGTGGTCGTGCGCACTCATTGGCTATTGATCGTGTGAAGTGAACCTGGAAAACCTAACAGAAAACGTAGCATCTACGCACGATCAGTGGAGCACGACCAGAGGTCGTGCACACTGTTTGCCAGTGCTCGTGCGATAACCGAGACAGAACTTAGGAAAATAAATAAGTGGACGCGTACGAACATAGGCACACGACCAGTGGTCGTGCGCCCTAACGGTTGATGATCGTGCGCGGTTAACCTGTACCGTTTGGGATTTCCCGAACGACACCGGAACGCGCACACGACCCACGCAACTGCCGTAGCAGCAGGAAACCTCTAACGACGCGCACCACTACCATACAAACTATACCTAATCATTCGAGATGGAAAAATAGGAGATAAAAACGATAGAAGCAAATATGATTTGAACAAAAGAAAATAACTTGGCAAGGGCAAGAACACCACTTGCCTCAATTTCCGGCAAAGCTTGGTCGGCTTTCCCTTCTCTTTACGCTGCACTAGAAGGAGCAGCACCAAAAGAACACCTAACAAGCAAACCCGAACTTTAATGGCGGAAACCTAAAACCAAAAATTCCAATCCTCCTAAAACTCCACGAAAATCGAATTTCTTAGAGGACCGTAGCCCAAGCCCAAGCCACCAGGCGTAGGAATGAAGGTCTTGACGAGAGCAATCCGAATCCACTCTCGGAATCGAATTCCGTCCACAAACGCTCCGGGAATCGGCGGTGGAAGGCAAGACTCGGCGGTTTCTCCGTTCTCTCATACAGGGGCGGCAGTTCTGATTTGGAGAAGATGATGCGGGCTTTTATTTCTAACCTAATACTTAACATATATATATATATATTAATATATAATAATATAATTTATTAAAGAATTACATAAAGCACCAAAACGACGCGAAAACCGAACTACCTCGGAATTTGACGAAATTCGCACCGTAGCTAAGTACCCATGCTACGAACACAACATCGAAGTCGAAATTAATTTTCGACGAACAAAACTCGAGTTATACCCACCCGAAGCCAAAACACAAACATCCCCTGAGAGGCCACACCGGGTCACCCAAAACGACTCGGCTTGCTAGGGAGATCTTGCCCATAGGCTACAAAATAGGTCACTCAGTTCTAAGGAGCTAAACCACACTCCACAAATGGCACAAGCCACGAAAATGCGTCACCGTAGTGCCAAACGAGAATAAAATAAGCCGCAGAAAAATCGGGGGCGTTACATGTTGGAGCATGCGTTCCGCACTTCTTAGTTTGAGAATAACAAATCCCGGATGTATTTGATCTTGGTATGTATTTTAAATGTGCAGGGATAACAGGTTTTTTCAAGCAACGGAATGGCTGAGCATAGCATTGAAGAAATGGAAAGTCACACTATCGCTGGCGATAACGCTACCGCGGGCGATAACATGGACAGTTACTGCTGACGTCAGCCTTGAACCACATGATGCCGCACACGATGTCACGGTTGAACGATATCGCAAGGCGATACTGATATCGCCAAGCAATATCCCACGATCGTCACGTTCTCTACTCAGATCTGAAAGTCTGCGCGACGTGTGCCACGTGTCAAGCAACAGAGAGTTATCACTATCGCGGGGCGGTAACGCTAACACCGGCGATAGCATAAAGATATATATACGGCCAAATTTCAGGGAATTGATTGAGAGTACAGAGCTTAGTTTTCCCAGAGAATTTCCAGAGCCTTCATCTCCGTTTCCAGACGAACTCCCTTGGTCCGTTGAAATCTCAAGAGCGAAGAAGATACAACTGTGCGTTCAAGATTGGAGATCTTCTCATCGGTCCACCATCATCTTCAAAGCTCATTATTTTGAGGGAGTTTTTAAGTTTTACTATTATACTTTCTGATGCGCGTAAAATACGGCAAGCGTACCGGTCGCTCAAGTAATAAAGTTGGGAATGAATCCCCGGATGTCGGTCTCTTGAGGAATGCAATTGGCGTCGAACGATCTAGACTCTAAAACTATCGTTATGAGAGTTAATTTAAATAAACAGAAAAGAAAGGGGCTTTTGTTGGTGGTCTTACGACCGATTACACTAATATAAACTATGCGGGTCGCAATCACCGCTTCTCAAGGCGAGATGGATGTAGCGGCCGCGATGCCGTACTTCGATTGGCGAGTGGACGGAAATCTAGCGAGTGAGGTGATTAGTGCGGAGCAAGCTTGAGTGAAACGAACATGTGGAGTGGAGCGAGATGGAGCGAGGCGCATCAAAGAATAAATCTCAAGAGCAAGATGAAATACAACTAATAACAATAATGCTAGAAGTTGATGTCCATTACAAGCACAAGCATTTCATACAACAAGAAAAAGAGAGAAAATGCACAACCATGAGATTGAAGATCCACCGCGGTTGTTGGCCGGAGGTGCGGGTTGTCAATCCGCTTCCAAGCGCAGTCCGAGGAGGGCTTCCGGTACCACCGAGCTGTCACCTCGAGGGCCTGTAACTCCGTTCTCTAGGGGTGCTTCGTCTTCTTCCTTGGTGGAAAGCTGGGAGAAGAATGCTTCAATGGCCGGGAGGATCGCCGGAGGATGCGAAATGCTTCGGAATCACCGGAGAAGGTCCTCCCGTTGGTATGGATGAAGGTGGAGGTGAATGGGACTTGCTGGAGGGCGAAACGGCGGACTGGCGAAGGTTCCGTAATGATGCTCTCGCCCTAATTCGCGGAACAGCGTATTTATAGCTTGCAGAATAAATAGCGCGCACGACCACTGGCGCACGACCAGTGATCGTGCGCGACCAAGGTCAGCGCCCGTGCGTGAGCAACCTGCAAACCTGCATCAGAAAATCAGTAGTCGCGCACGATCAGCAGCGCACGATCAGTGATCGTGCGAGGCAAGGCTGATGATCGTGCGGAAATAGCCAGACAGACTTTGCAAAATGGGTATGACTGCGCACGATCGGCGGCGCACGAGCAGTGGTCGTGCGCGGTATGACAAGTGATCGTGCGGAAGGTTCAAGACAGAGTTTCACAAATGAGACCGGGCTGCGCACGATCAGTGATCGTGCGCCAGGAGGTCGATGGTCGTGCGTGGGTAAAAACGCACGACCACTGACTCCTTTGCCAAAAATAGTGAAACGCCTATCCCGAATGCCCTCACGATCCCCAAACCTGCAGGAAAACTGCACGAGGCATCGATCGCGGCAGCCACAGCAAACAGTGATAAACATAGCAAGAAAGTAAATGCACACAAGCACAGAAAATGGGCAACAAAGGTGCACAGGGCGTGGAAAACCGTAGCGAAACAAAAGGAGTGCAAATGAAGCTAAACGGTGTGCAAAGACAAGGAAATAAGCCCAGATGAGTCCGAAAATAGGTATATAAAGAGGACTCATCACACCCCCAGACTTAACCGTTTGCGCGTCCCGAGCAAACAGAACCTAAGCAGACGGGGAAAAATGAACTAGCTAAAAAGAGAAATTGCCAAACGGAGTACCATGCGAAGTCGCATGCTCGCGTGCATAAAAATAAAGTAGGGAATTCTTAAGTATACAAAATATTTTATATTTTTCACAATGCGTAACAAAAATTTATTATTACTCAAAAGTGGAATCACGGTGAATCAGCCGGTCCTACGCAGGGAGAAAGTAGACAGGCCACTAAGGTGAGCATTGCCGAAGACCGGAGCTCAAGATTACCCCCAAAGGAATCCACCAATGTCGGAAACCATAAGCTTGCCCGATCGCACTCTCTCCACGGCACTAGTCAACTCAAGCGCAAGTCCGTAGGACTTCGGGTAATAATGGGGCTTGGGTTACGGGGAGGAAAACAACGATAAACATGATGGGTATGCACCTAACCCAAATGAGCAAACGTACAAAACTAGTACCCGCTGCCCACAAAATAAACACGGGTGCACCACACCCCCAGACTTAACTTTTACTAAATGGGTGTGTGCACCGCCTACTCCAAATCCAAATCATCTCAAATAAAGATTTTCAATCAAACTTTTTCTTTTCACTTTTCATTTTCACTTTTTCTCTTTTTCAAATATTTTTCTTTTCACAAAACACAATTTTCAGCAAATAAAGCTTGGGGGCACTTCCACATTTTCACGAATAAAAATACCACATCACAACCCAACATGAAAATATAAAACACTAAGCTCGACTTGGGTGTGCGACTAGGATCGGCTATGGGTCTTTGGTGAAATAATGGTGGAGCTGAATCAAAAGGAAGGGTAGGCACAAAGGGGCTAGCAAGGGCGATGTTAGGAATGGGTACAAAGCTCAACCGGGCCAAAAGGTGGCCTACATCGCTCTCACGCTAGACTAACCGTGTACCAATGCTTCAAGAATAGCTTGGGGCAAGTTCTTAGCAACCGAGAAGGATAATCCTTCCTCCCGACTCAAGCAATACGAGTCTAGTGGCGGCTACACACATTCCTACGCTACCGTTTGCTTCACACCGGATTCACAAACTTTTGAGTAGAATAAGAAATATGTACGCAAATAGAAAAATATAAAACTATAAGCATACAGAAAAATTAAGTCTACACAAATTTCTATACAAAATGAGAGCAGTTGACTAGAAACACAGCAAGGCCAACATTTTACTCCGTCGCGCAATCCTAAACTAGCACAGAAATTTTCCAAATCTAACAAAGATACAAGCTCAACTCGTGGCACGCTAACAGCTAAGCTCGCGCTCATGTGGGTGCAGTGGTGTGCAACAGGAATCTAACATAATGAAGCGAAAAAGGAAAACTACTGGCATGCGAAATTAAATGTGCTCGTGGAGTGCACAAGCGGCTCTTCCCCCCAGACTTGAATGAAAACATAAGCAAGAAAAATAAACATTCAACCAGAAAATGAAATCTGAAGCGAGAGAGAGTACCAATGCTCCAAAGAGGGGAGCATGCCAGAAGATTGCGTGATGATTCGCGGGCAGTGATGCATCGCACAAAAGATAAGCTGAACCTGCGAATCAGGCCGAACAATAGAAAATACAAAAAGATAGAAAGCATAAAATAAAATCAAACAAAAACAAGGGGGCCAAAAGGTCCAAGCTTGGGTTGTCTCCCGAATAGCCCTTTTGTTTACCGTCCTTAAGGTGGACCAAATACCTGTATTAGCAGTTGTATAAAATGTTTATGCAACAAAATAAAATAAAATAAATCTCAAAATGTTCCAACACAAAATAAGAGATCCGCAGCGGAAGTTGGGATCAAGGCGCCGCCCCGTCACCAAGTAGTGGGTCTTCGAGCAGTAAGCTTTGAGGTTCGCCGATGATAGCACCTCCATCGTACAACTTTAGTCGATGCCCATTGACCTTGAATTTGTCGCCGCTCTTCCCGGATATTTCAATAGCTCCAAAAGGGGAGACTCCGAGCACTGTAAAGGGGCCGCTCCACCGCGATTTTAACTTTCCGGGGAATAAACGGAGGCGGGAGTTGTACATTAGGACTTGATCTCCCGGTTGGAATTATTTTGGGAGGATGTGACGGTCGTGCCATTTTTTTGTTTTTTCTTTGTAGATCCGCGCGTTTTCGTAAGCGAAATGTCGTAGTTCTTCCAGTTCATTCAGTTTGGAGCGGCGTTCGCCTGCTGCAGTCTCAATGTCCATATTCAGAAATCTGGTTGCCCATAGCGCCTTGTGTTCTAATTCGACCGGCAAATGGCAGGCCTTTCCATAGACAAGTTGGAAGGGGGTCATACCGATAGGAGTTTTGAAGGCGGTTCGGTATGCCCATAAAGCGTCGTCGACCTTCTTAGCCCACTCTTTTTGGTTGGAATTTATGGATTTTTCAATTATTCTTTTTAACTCCCTGTTGGAGACTTCAACTTGCCCACAAGTCTGAGGATGGTAGGCGAGAGAGACTTTGTGATGAACTCCAAACTTCTTCATGAGTTGTAAGAATGACTTGTTGCAAAAGTGACTCCCGCCGTCACTGATGATTGTGCGCGGAGCGCCAAATCTAGAAAAAATATTTCTATGTAAGAAAGTTAGAACAGTGCGAGCATCATTTGCAGCAACAGCTTCGGCTTCGACCCACTTAGAAACATAGTCAACCGCAACAATGATATAGAGTTTGCCGTACGACATGGGAAAGGGTCCCATGAAGTCTATCCCCCAAACATCAAATGGCTCACAAACGAGCATGTTATTGAAGGGCATTTCGTCCCTCTTAGAAATATTACCGGTCCTTTGGCATTCATTGCATTTAGTAACATAACTGTGGGCGTCTCTGAAAAGGGTTGGCCAAAATAGGCCACATTGCAGAATCTTGCGTGCCGTTCTTGTGGCGCCGAAATGTCCGCCGGCCTCCCGATCATGACAGTGGTTTAAAACGGATTGGAATTCACTCTCGGGTACGCAGCGCCTGATAACTCCATCATTGCACGTGCGAAAAAGTAGCGGGTCTTCCCAGAAATAATGTTTAGCATCAGATAGAAGTTTCCGCTTTTGCTGCGATGATAGGCTTGGGGAGACAGATTTGCATGCAAGATAGTTGGCCATGTCTGCGTACCACGGGGTCATCGAGGGGAGGGAAGCGATGGAGAATAATCGCTCATCCGGGAAGCATTCAGCAATCACATTGCGCTCATCCTCTAAACCAGATCCACCGCTATCATTCTCCAATCTGGATAAGTGATCGGCGATGACATTTTCCACTCCTTTCTTATCTCGGATCTCAATGGAGTATTCTTGCAGCAGGAGAATCCATCGGATTAGCCGAGGCTTGGCATCTTTTTTTTTGAATAAATACCTCAGAGCTGCGTGATCAGTGTAGACAATGACTTTGGATAACACCAAGTACGAATGGAATTTTTCGAAAGCAAAAATCACGGCCAGAAGCTCCTTTTCTGTGGTAGTGTAATTGAGCTGGGCATCGTTGAGGGTTCGGCTCGCATAAGAGATGGTGTGAAATACTTTGTCTCTCCTTTGACCGAGCACCGCACCAACTGCAAAATCGCTGGCATCACACATGACTTCGAAGGGCAAAGTCCAATCCGGCGCCACCAAAATGGGAGCAGAGATTAGCCGGTCCTTGAGAGTTGTGAAGGCTTGCATGCAATTTTCATCGAAGACGAACAAGGCGTCCTTAGTCAACAGATTTGTGAGAGGTTTGGATATTGATGAAAAATTGCTAATGAATCTTTGGTAAAAGCCGGCGTGTCCCAAAAAGCTGCGGATTCCCTTGACAGAAGATGGAGGAGGAAGGTTCTTGATGACACCGATTTTTGCTTGATCGACTTCGAGCCCCCGACGAGAGACCTTATGGCCTAAAACGACGCCCTCACGAACCATGAAGTGGCATTTCTCCCAATTCAGGACAAGATTGGTATCATCACAACGCTGCAGGGCCTTGGCTAAATTAGCGAGGCAGGAGTCAAAGGTGTTCCCGAAAAGAGAGAAATCGTCCATGAAGACTTCGAGAAAATCACCGATCATGTCGCCAAAAATGGCGATGACGCAACGTTGGAAGGTTGCCGGGGCGTTGCACAATCCAAACGGCATTCTCCTAAACGCGAAGGTGCCAGATGGGCAGGTGAATGTCGTCTTGTCCTGATCTTCAGGATCGACTGCGATTTGGTTGTATCCCGAATATCCATCCAGAAAGCAGTAGTATTCCTGACCAGCCAATTTTTCCAGCATTTGATCGATGAAAGGGAGCGGGTAATGATCTTTGCGTGTAGCTTCATTCAGCTTCCTGTAATCAATGCAAACTCTCCACCCAGTGACCACACGGGCAGGCAGTAATTCATTCTCGTCATTGGCCACCACAGTAATTCCGCCCTTTTTGGGCACAACTTGGACCGGGCTTACCCATTTGCTGTCACTGATGGGGTAAATTATACCGGCGTCAAGCAATTTTATGACTTCCGCCTGAACTACCGCATGCATCTTGGGATTCAGTCTTCTTTGCGGTTGTGCCGAAGGTTTGTATTGATCTTCAAGGAGGATCTTGTGCATGCAGAACGCCGGGCTAATGCCTTTAATGTCAGCCAAAGATCGTCCAAAAACATTCTTATATTTTTTTAACACATCGACCAAAGCACGTTCGTTGTCGGCGGAGAGAGTGGCAGAGATGATCACCGGACATGCTGTGCCTTCCTCCAAGAAAGCATATTTCAGGGATTCGGGCAGCGGCTTCAAGGGTACGGTAGTGGCAGTGATAGAAGAAGTGATGGTGGGTTCTTTGATCAGATGCGGAGTCCCAGACGAGGTAGCGGTTGGTGTGTCCTCAATTTCCCATTCTGGCTCATCAGGGTCAAGAATCAATTCGCTGCTCGTTCCCGGTTCGTCAAACAAGTCAGCGCTGTCACAATTAGTGATTCTGAGTTGTTGTGGAGGTTCATGGACATTGAAGGAAATTGATTCTTCTCCCAGGCTTAGGGTCAATTCTCCCCGGTCGACGTTGATAATAGCCCAGGCAGTGGCTAGGAAGGGCCTTCCCAGAATTATAGGGACCTTGGGATCAGCCTCCATGTCAAGGATGACAAAATCGGCCGGGAAAGCAAGGTCGTTAACCATGACGATGAGGTCTTCAACCATCCCAGCTGGCGTTTTTATCGATCGATCGGCTAGCTGCAACCTCAGATGGGTGGGCCGGAGAATCCCAACTCCCAGCTCCTGGAAGATGGAGAGGGGCATCAGGTTAATCGACGCTCCCAAATCACAAAGTGCGTGACCAAACCTGTGGAGACCAATTCTGCAAGGAATGGTGAAGCTGCCAGGATCTCTGCGTTTGGTAAGGGAAAAGTTGGTGAGGAGAGAGGAACACTCTTTGGTGAGGTTAATCATATTCAGACCTTCCAAGGATTGACGCCTCGAGATGAGGGTCTTGAGGAACTTGGAATATCCTGGAATCTGCGTGATAGCTTCTGTTAAAGGTATGCTAACTTGAACTCCTTTCATGATTTCCAGGAACTTCTGAAAATGCCTTTCAGTCTTTTCATTATTCAACCGATGGGGAAATGGCGGCCTCGAGGTGATCCTCACGGGTGGCGGTACTGACACGGGTTCTTGCGCGATCGGTGCAGACGGAGGTTCAATTGTCGAGTCAGAGATGGGTACACACGAAGATTGTGTAGGAGGATCGGGCGGCAAGACTCTCTCGAGACTTTTTCCACTTCTCAACCTCATTGATTGCACTGTTTCCCATTTCTGACTGGTGGAGCTGAGCAACGTTTCCGTAAGAATCCCAATGGCCGTTTGTAGGCGCTGAATGGTGGCAGCTTGATCGTTGAACACATCCATAATTTTGCAGAAGTACGCGAAAAAACGCTCCATCACAGACACGGGAAGATCGGCGGCTTCATTAGTGACCACCAACTTTGCCTCCACGGAAAGGTTGGAGAAAGGTGGGGAATTCCAATGCCTGCTGGTTTGGGCAATGTTGTCGATTATTTCCCATGCATCCCGACAGGGTTTGTTAAGCAGAGTTCCTCCAGCTGCAATGTCAAGTGCTGGCCGGAATCTGTCTAGGATCCCAAAATAGAAGGTTTGGAGCAGCAAAACATCTGACATTCCCTCTCTGCAGCATTCCCTCCGCAAATACTGAAAACGCTCCCAAGCTGCGAACAAGGATTCTTCATCTCCTTGGGAGAAGGTGATGAGCTCCTTGTAATCGTCCGTGGTGAGCATTTGCCGCCGGAACTTGGCCAAGAAATTTCCTTCAAGTTGCTTCCACGAATGAAACATCTCCATCCTGGTATCATTATACCATCGTTTTGCGCTGCCTTTCAAGGAAAAGGAGAAGAGTCGAATCTTCTGCTGCTCGCCGTTGGCAGTGTTCGAAGAGCATGTGTCATAAATTTCTAAAAACCTGCGCACGTGGCACAAGGCATCAGCACTTCCATCTCCGCTGAACTGACAATTTTCGATAATATATTCGATCAAATCAGAGGAAATCTCAAAACTGTCATTTCCAGTTTCCACTCGATTGGTGAGACGGGCTTGATAAATTAGCTGCTGAATAGAAGGCATTGATAGAATATTGACCCTGTATTCACTGAAACAACAAAACAAAGGGACAAAAATCAAAAAGCACTAACTCTTATACCAATACTTTCAGAAATCGTGATCGTTCAACAGTTGCATTCCCCGGCAACGATGCCAAAAACTTGATGCGCGTAAAATACGGCAAGCGTACCGGTCGCTCAAGTAATAAAGTTGGGAATGAATCCCCGGATGTCGGTCTCTTGAGGAATGCAATTGGCGTCGAACGATCTAGACTCTAAAACTATCGTTATGAGAGTTAATTTAAATAAACAGAAAAGAAAGGGGCTTTTGTTGGTGGTCTTACGACCGATTACACTAATATAAACTATGCGGGTCGCAATCACCGCTTCTCAAGGCGAGATGGATGTAGCGGCCGCGATGCCGTACTTCGATTGGCGAGTGGACGGAAATCTAGCGAGTGAGGTGATTAGTGCGGAGCAAGCTTGAGTGAAACGAACATGTGGAGTGGAGCGAGATGGAGCGAGGCGCATCAAAGAATAAATCTCAAGAGCAAGATGAAATACAACTAATAACAATAATGCTAGAAGTTGATGTCCATTACAAGCACAAGCATTTCATACAACAAGAAAAAGAGAGAAAATGCACAACCATGAGATTGAAGATCCACCGCGGTTGTTGGCCGGAGGTGCGGGTTGTCAATCCGCTTCCAAGCGCAGTCCGAGGAGGGCTTCCGGTACCACCGAGCTGTCACCTCGAGGGCCTGTAACTCCGTTCTCTAGGGGTGCTTCGTCTTCTTCCTAGGTGGAAAGCTCGGAGAAGAATGCTTCAATGGCCGGGAGGATCGCCGGAGGATGCGAAATGCTTCGGAATCACCGGAGAAGGTCCTCCCGTTGGTATGGATGAAGGTGGAGGTGAATGGGACTTGCTGGAGGGCGAAAGGGTGGACTGGCGAAGGTTCCGTAATGATGCTTCGGAATCACCGGAGAAGGTCCTCCCGTTGGTATGGATGAAGGTGGAGGTGAATGGGACTTGCTGGAGGGCGAAACGGCGGACTGGCGAAGGTTCCGTAATGATGCTCTCGCCCTAATTCGCGGAACAGCGTATTTATAGCTTGCAGAATAAATAGCGCGCACGACCACTGGCGCACGACCAGTGATCGTGCGCGACCAAGGTCAGCGCCCGTGCGTGAGCAACCTGCAAACCTGCATCAGAAAATCAGTAGTCGCGCACGATCAGCAGCGCACGATCAGTGATCGTGCGAGGCAAGGCTGATGATCGTGCGGAAATAGCCAGACAGACTTTGCAAAATGGGTATGACTGCGCACGATCGACGGCGCACGAGCAGTGGTCGTGCGCGGTATGGCAAGTGATCGTGCGGAAGGTTCAAGACAGAGTTTCACAAATGAGACCGGGCTGCGCACGATCAGTGATCGTGCGCCAGGAGGTCGATGGTCGTGCGTGGGTAAAAACGCACGACCACTGACTCCTTTGCCAAAAATAGTGAAACGCCTATCCCGAATGCCCTCACGATCCCCAAACCTGCAGGAAAACTGCACGGGGCATCGATCGCGGCAGCCACAGCAAACAGTGATAAACATAGCAAGAAAGTAAATGCACACAAGCACAGAAAATGGGCAACAAAGGTGCACAGGGCGTGGAAAACCGTAGCGAAACAAAAGGAGTGCAAATGACGCTAAACGGTGTGCAAAGACAAGGAAATAAGCCCAGATGAGTCCGAAAATAGGTATATAAAGAGGACTCATCACTTTCATATTCACTTTTTATCTCTGTAATTGGGAAGGGAAAATCACCACCTTGTGTGTGGTGTCTAAGTCCATGTGTGGCTTAGGGGCAAATCACCGCCGTGTGTGTGGTGTCTAGGTCCTTGTGAGGCTTAGGAGTAAATCGCCGCCTTGTGAGCAGCGTCTAGATCATAGGTTTGATTTAGGGGGAGGCTAGTAGCTATATTTAGGGAGATATTGACTATAGCCTACCGGTCCTTGGGAGAAGGACCGATGAAAAAGCTAAAAACTATTATCGTTGTAAGCCTTGATTTCAAGCTTTATTGGAATCATTTTACATATATATTTTGGAGAAATAAAATCTTGATTTTCATTTCATTGGTGTGTCTCAAACTTTACATCTAATTTCGTATTTTATAAATAGTTTGTTAAAATTTTAAAGAGCCCTTATTCACCCCCCCTCTAAGGACGCCACAAGATCCTACAAGTGGTATCAGAGGCAGGTTATTCCTAATACGGTTTCACCACCAGGAATTATGGCGCAGCATGACCATGCTTTCTCTGAGGGGCAAGGAATAAGTAGACCTCCATTATTCACTGGATCTGATTATAATTACTGGAAAACTAGGATGAAATGTTTTCTTATTTCTCTTGATATTGAAGTTTGGAATATAATAGAGACTAATTATGCTTGTCCCACTTATATAGTAGGAGATATAGAAATGGAAAAACCAAAAGATAAATGAGATGATCAGGATAAGCTAAGTTGCAAAAATAATGCAAAAGCAATGAATGCATTATTTTGTGCATTAGATAGGACTGAATTTAATAGAACTTATGCTTGCAATAATGCTTATGAGATTTGGAATTTACTTGAAGTAACTCATGAAGGTACCTCGCAGGTGAAGGACTCGAAGCTGTTTCAACTGGAATCGGAATTTGAAAAGTTTAGGATGGAAGTGGATGAGGACGTAGACTCAATGTACACAAGATTCACCAAGATAGTGAATGACTCAAAAGTACTTGGTAAAAATTTTTCAAATGGTGATTTGGTGAGAAAACTTCTTAGATCTCTACCCCCTAAATTTAATCCCAAAGTGACGGCAATTTCTGAATCTCATGATCTTAAATCTCTTAATATTGAAAGCCTGATTGGGAACTTGAAAACTCATGAAGTTGAATTGAAAATTCAACAACAAGAGTATATGGAGCCAAAGAAGAAGGAGTTGGCTCTAAGATCTAATAAAGAGGAAGGTAGTAATTCTGAGTATGAAGAGGAAGATGAGGAAAGTCTTTTCGATAGAAAATTTAAAAAATTTATGAGAAATCCGGAGAGAATAAATACTTTTAAAAAGTATCTTAAGAAGGAGACGCTTAGAAAGAAAAAACAAAAGGATGACGATGAGGAGGAAGAAAGGCCCCCACCGGAGTGCTATCACTGCAGGAAGTTAGGACACATTCGAAGCAAGTGTCCAAAGTACTTGAAAGAACTTAAAGAAAAGAAGCACAAAGGGAAGAAGAAGGTCCTGAAAGTTGAAACATGGGATGATACTACTTCTGAGGATGCAAGCAGTTCAAGCTCAAGCGAGGAAGAGGAGGCCAATATGTGCCTAATGGGAAAGAGCGTCATATCTGATGACGAGTGCAGTGTCCAAAGCGACACTGAGGTAACTCCTCTAACTTATGATGAATTATTTTCTGAATTTTTAAAGACTTGCAAATGTTTTGAAAAAAGTTTAAAAGAGAAGGATCTTCTTAAAACTGAAAATAAAGTTTTAGTTAAAGAAAATAAAAAATTGTTAAATGAAATTAAGACTATTGGAAAAGAAAAAGTCTCTTGCCAAGAGTGTGATCACTCTATGGGAAGAATAAAAGAGCTTGAAGAATCTCTTTCCAAATCTCATTCAAAAATAAAAAAACTCACAAAAAAGAATGAGATTTTAGAGAAAGATCTAAAATCTTCTATTTCCAAAGTCCATGAAGGAAAGAAAGCTTTTGAACGTAGATGTGTAAATATAGTATCCGAGAATACTGAAATGAGGAACCAGATTCATGACTTAACACTAGCCATGAAAAAGTTTGGAATGGGCCAAAGATCACTAGATATGATCTTAGGTTACCAATGTCACGGATCTGGAAGATTTGGACTCGGATACACGCTAGAAACTATCGCCCGACGATAACCACTACCGCCGGCGATAGTGATAAATCCAGAAAATCGAATTTTAAAAATCATCATAATAATAAATTAACTGATACTACATTTTCTTACAGTAAAAGTCCAGAGAAGTTATATTCTTCTCATTACGTTACATGTGCCAAATGCAATAGATTTGGTCACACCACGGACTTATGCTGGAAGAAAGGAAAAAGTAAAATTAAGCAAATATGGATGCCTAAGGCTTCTACCTATACTATGGGTGGAACCACTTGGGTAGCCAGATCTTTACTCACATCCTCTTTCTAGGTGTGATTGGCAGGCGAAGGACAAAGAAGACGTGTGGTACTTGGACTCGGGTTGTTCAAAGCACATGACAGGTAATAAAGAGAAGTTCCTTAGCCTGGAGATGAAGAAAGGAGAAGTTGTAACATTTGGAGATAATAAAAAAAAAGATCATCGGCATCGGTGTTGTGGGTAACAAAAGTTTTTCAATTTCAAATGTTTTGTTTGTAGAAGGCTTAAAACATAATTTGATTTCTATTAGCCAATTGTGTGATGAGGGTTAAAATAGTTTGTTTGAATCTTCTACAAATTTGTGCAAAATTCTTGATTCAAAAACAAATGAAATAGTTTTTACCGCACCTAGATGTCATAACGTATATATGATTAAATTTCATGACTTTTCAAATTCAACTTTAAAATGTTTTTATCAAAAAATGATGAGTTAGAATTATGGCATAGGCGACAGTACTGTAAATCTAACCATTAAGAGGGATCTAACCTTACTTTTTGGAGTTCTTGAGGGTTTCCGCTGAAGAATACGATGCCAAACAGTCCAGGGTCGAAAAAAAAGGAGGAGATGTGTCAGCCCTATCCGTTGTTTTCGAATTTTCTAACAAAAACGCTATCGCCGCGCGGTATCGCTACCGCTGGCGATAGTGCATTTTTAAGCCACAACTCTCTAATATTTTGACACCTTTTCAACAACCTTGCTTCTAGTGTAACTGTAAATTTTTGGATGATTATCAGGATACGTTACCTATTACATGTGTGATAATTAATTTATAAGTTCTTTAAACATTTTTTTTATTTGTCTTTCTCTCGATATCTTTCTATACCTTTGATGACTAGAACTTGCATAGACTTGTTTCCGCATGCCTCTAAGTATGAGTAACATTTTATGTTTGATAATGTGCTTCCACTGACACGGGGTGATAGTTACACATACTTAAGTTTCTTATTACATGTTCTTGGTTTGTTTCAATGATTCGAATGCAACGCTACACCTTTAATTTATGCTTCATTCATATTGGTTTTCAAAACTGATGGCCATTCTGAGAAAAACATTTTTTATGTTTGCAATACAAGTGAATTCGGAGTCCTAAGTCAAAGTTTCTAAACAAACAAAAATGAATGAACAAAAAATAAAACTGACTAGGATACTCCAATCAAGCTCTACTCACCCTCCTGATAAGTCTTAATGAGCATTGTGAGGTTGAGCACCTTGAAAAGGATTGTAAAGTGTCTTGTGCAAACAAACTTGGCCAATTTTTTTAAATCTTTATGATATGAAGTTATTTATGTAAAGATATTAGCTTCATGTATTAGTATATTGCAAACCTTCATGTAACATTATTTCTTAAGGAATATATATACTAAATCACTCTTCACATGTACACATCATTATCATTTATAAAATTTTTTCTCATGAGAATTGGACCAGACATAGTCTTTCTCTTCTATTTCATCGTTTCTAATGCTTTTGATATCTTGGCCTGACAAATTTTCAATGTTTAAATTCAACTCTTAAATTAATTTCCTACACAACAAACAATTTTTCTGATAAAATTCCAAATTTTATGGTAATACTATTCCATGGCTGTTAATGTTGTTCTCATACTCCTCATATAACCAAATTCTACTCTCATTTCTTTAAGCTTCCGCATTTTGCAACTCACTATTTTTTTGTTTATCTCCACCGACTTTTGCTAATACCAAAAGGGGGAGATTAAGTACGAAATAAATTGAGTAAAACATTTAGGAGGAGATCTTTTAAATAGGGGGAGATTATAGGGGGAGAAACTCGTGTGTATTATAGGGGGAGTTTATTATAACTATTTGGGCACTTTGATTCATAATGATTATCTGAATTGTTTCACATTCTACTGGTCTCACACAATTTCTTTCTCAGGGGATTTGTTATTATTAAAAGGGGGAGATTGTTGGAGCATGCGTTCCACACTTCTTAGTTTGAGAATAACAAATCCCGGATGTATTTGATCTTGGTATGTGTTTTAAATGTGCAGGGATAACAGGTTTTTTCAAGCAACGGAATGGCTGAGCATAGCATTGAAGAAATGGAAAGTCACACTATCACTGGCGATAACGCTACCGCGTGCGATAACATGGACAGTTACTGCTGACGTCAGCCTTGAACCACATGATGCCGCACACGATGTCACGGTTGAACGATATCGCGAGGCGATACCGATATTGCCAAGCGATATCCCACGATCGTCACGTTCTCCACTCAGATCTGAAAGTCCGCGCGACGTGTTCCACGTGTCAAGCAACGGAGAGTTATCACTATCGCGGGGCGGTAACGCTAACGCCGGCGATATCATAAAGATATATATACAGCCAAATTTCAGGGAATTGATTGAGAGTACAGAGCTTAGTTTTCCCAGAGAATTTCCAGAGCCTTCATCTCCGTTTCCAGACGAACTCCCTTGGTCCATTGAAATCTCAAGAGCGAAGAAGATACGACAGTGCGTTCAAGATTGGAGATCTTCTCATCGGTCCACCATCATCTTCAAAGCTCATTATTTTGAGGGAGTTTTTAAGTTTTACTATTATACTTTCATATTCACTTTTTATCTCTGTAATTGGGAAGGGAAAATCACCACCTTGTGTGTGGTGTCTAAGTCCGTGTGTGGCTTAGGGGCAAATCACCGCCGTGTGTGTGGTGTCTAGGTCCTTGTGAGGCTTAGGAGTAAATCGCCGCCTTGTGAGCAGCGTCTAGATCATAGGTTTGATTTAGGGGGAGGCTAGTAGCCATATCTAGGGAGATATTGATTATAGCCTACCGGTCCTTGGGAGAAGGACCGGTGAAAAAGATAAAAACTATTATCGTTGTAAGCCTTGATTTCAAGCTTTATTGGAATCATTTTACATAAATATTTTGGAGAAATAAAATCTTGATTTTCATTTCATTGGTGTGTCTCAAACTTTACATCTAATTTCGTATTTTATAAATAGTTTGTTAAAATTTTAAAGAGCCCTTATTCACCCCCCCTCTAAGGGCGCCACAAGATCCTACATTACAGTCACTCCCCCTAAAAGAAAGTTTCGTCCCGAAACTTTACGCACAACACTCCTACTAAAGAAGGAAAAGTAACCAATAAGAGTTACAAGAAGGGAAACATACCGATCAAACAAGGGAAACAGGTGAGGGTAAGCCTTCCTCATGGCCGACTCTAGCTCCCAAGTCGCTCTCTCCAAATCCTGATTCTTCCATAGAACTTTCACCATCGGAATGGACTTCTTTCGCAGCACTCGCTCCTGAGTATCCAAAATACGGACCGACACTTCAACAAAAGAGAGGTTGGGCTCCAACTGGGGCACAACGTCCAAGACCTGCCCACTACTGCGCACACACTTCCGCAATTGGCTTACATGAAAAACATTATGAACACCTGGGAAGTTTGCTGGCAAATCCAATCTATACGCTGATACGTCAATCCGCTCCAAAATCTTAAACTGGCCCACATACCTTGGGTCCAATTTCCAATTCTTACTAAACCTCTTTACACCCACCATCGAGGAAACCTTAAGAAATACAAGGTCCCCCTACGGAAAACTCCAAGGCAGATCTACTCCGATTGGCGTTCTTCTAGTACCTCTCCTGAGCTATACGAAGCTTCTCCCGAATAAGCTTCACTGCGACTTCCATCTCCTCAAGAGCATCTGGACCTAACAAAGGTCTCTCACCAGCCTCAGCCCAAAACAACGGAGTTCTGCAGTGCCTCCTATACAAGGCTTCGAACGGAGCCATCTGCAAACTTTCCTGATAACTGTTGTTGTATGCAAATTCCATAAGTTGCAGCCGCTCATCCCACGCTCCACCGTGGTCTATAATATAGCATCGGATCATATCCTCAACTATCTGGTTCACCCGCTCCGTCTGCCCATTGGTCTGTGGGTGGTAAGTAGTAGAATATCTCAGATCCATACCCAAACCCTCCTGCAGACTCTGCCAAAAACGAGAAGTAAACCGGGAGTCTCGATCAGAAATGATACTCACAGGCACACCATGCAGTCGGATAACTTCATTCAAGTACAACTCCGCTATCTTCTTCATCGGGTAATCAATCTTATATGGCACGAAGTGAGCACACTTCGTCAGTCTGTCCACTATAACCCAAACAGAATCAAATCCCCTCGGGGATTTCGATAAGCCCGTAATGAAGTCCATAGATATACTTTCCCACTTCCAAGTCGGGATCTCTAACGGGGTCAACTTGCCACCAGGCCTTCCATGATCGTCCTTCACACGCTTGCAAGTGAGGCACTCAGCAACAAAACGGGCTATATCACCTTTCATGCCATACCACCAGGCAATTTGCTTTAAGTCACGATACATCTTCGTAGATCCTGGATGGTAGGAAACGCTGGATCCATGAGCCTCTCTGCAAATCACACTTCTAATGTCCCCAACAACGGGGATGCAAAACTTGCCGCGGTATTTCAAAGTACCCGCATCATCGATAGCAAAATCTGGCAACTCCCCCTTCTCGGTCCTGGTGAATAAGTGTAAAAGATCCGGATCGTCCTTCTGGTGCAGTCTGGTCAAAGAAATCCAAGTCGGCTCTGCCACTGATAAACTACTTTGCAAGCCACAGCATCCCACTGAGATATCCATGAGGAGGAACTCCTCCACTAAAAGATCGGTGGAGAGGTTAAAGATCTTTCCCGTCTTTCGGCTCAGGGCGTCGGCCACCACATTGGCCTTGCCTGGATGATACTGGATCTCTACATCATAATCGGCCACATACTCTAACCACCGCCGCTAGCGCAGATTCAAATACTTCTGCGTGAACACGTACTTCAGGCTCTTATGGTCAGTGAAGATCTTGCACTGAGCCCCATAAAGTAGATGCCTCCACAACTTCAACGCATAAATTACCGCTATAAACTCAAGGTCATGCGTAGGATAATTCTTCTCATGAGTCTTCAGTTGCCTTGACCCATAGGCAATCACCTTTCCAACCTGCATCAATACGCATCCCAGACCTACATGCAAAGCATCCACGTAAACATCATAATCCACCCCTTCAGTAGGCAGGGTCAAAACGGGAGCAGTGCACAATCTCCTCTTTAGCTCCAGAAAGGCTTCTTCGCACTTCTCGCTCCAAACAAAAACCACGTTCTTCTGAGTCAGCTTGGTCAAAGGTGCAGCTAGGGAAGAGAAACCCTCCACGAACCTCCTGTAGTAGCTGGCCAACCCTAGGAAACTCCTGATCTCCTTAGGCGTATTCGGCCTACTCCAATCCATCACTGCTGCGATCTTTTCTGGGTCGACCGAGATCCCATCCTTGTTCACCACGTGGCCTAGAAATGAGACCTGAGGCAACCAAAATTCGCACTTGCTCAACTTGGCGAATAACTTGTGATTCATCAACTCTGATAGAACCAAGCGCAGATGCTGCTCGTGCTCCTCAGCACTGCGAGAATAAACCAACACGTCATCGATGAAGACCACCACGAACTTGTCTAGTAAATCTTTGAACACCCGGTTCATCATATCCATGAAGGCTGATGGTGCGTTGGTCAGACCAAACGACATCACCAAGAACTCAAAATGTCCATGCCTTGATCTAAACACAGTCCGTGGAATATCTGCCTCACGGATCCTGATCTGATGATAGCCAAAACGAAGATCGATCTTAGAGAACACCGTGCTACCGTGCAACTGGTCAAATAAGTCATCGATCCTCGGCAGAGGGTACCTGTTCTTAATTGTAACTTTGTTCAGCTCCCTATAGTCGATGCAAAGCCTCATTGACCCATCTTTCTTTTTCACAAAAAGCACAGGAGCACCCCCAAGGCGACGAGCTCTGCCTGATAAATCCTTTAGCCAACAGCTCATCCAACTGAACTCGCAACTCCTCTAACTCACGAGGGGCTATTCGGTACGACGCCTTAGCAATAGGACGCGTACCCGGCTCTAAATCAATCACAAACTCAACATCCTGCTCCGGAGGAAGACCCGGCAGATCATCCGGAAAAACATCGGCGAAGCCACGAATAACTGGAATCTCCTCCAAGCGTGGTCCACTAACAGCGGTCTCAACCATCGAGACCAAACAAACAAAACAATCCGAAAGAAACAGCTTCTGAGCACATACCGCAGAAATGACAGGAGAATCCTGCCATAGATCATCATACACGCTGCCGGGCTGACCATCGTCCCTGATGAAGTCCAAGCGCTTTCCTTTGCACTGAATGACTGCATCATACCTAGACAGCCAGTCCATGCCCAAAATAACATCAAAGTCCTCCAGACCAATCATCTTCAGGTCTGCCTTCGCAAGAAAGTCCCCCAACAAAACAGGGCAATCCAATATGCCAAAATCTGACAACACAGATTCACCAGAGGGGAACTTGACACGGAAGGTATCCCGAACTCGATCTAAAGTCAACCGATGTTGCTCCACAAAGGCTCTAGCCACGAACGAGTGGGTAGCGCCGGAGTCAAACAGAACACCCGCCCAGCGGTTCTTCACCTTAAATTTCCCTATAGGAGCATAGAAAACTAAGGAACTACCACAATAATACCGCAAACATTCAAGCAAAACAAGAACAAAACTTTTAGGCTAGAAAGAAAAACGACTAACCTGAGATGACCTGGGTCAAAGCTTGAGCCTCCTCGGAAGAGATCACGTTCAGCTTTCCCTTTCCCTTATCCACACGCTGAGGTGGAGGTAATGCCTGTAATGGAACTGCAGGAAGAGCTGGCTGAACCTGAGGACACCTAGCCTTGATGTGACCCTTCTGCCCACACTGAAAGCAAACTTTATCCTTGGACCAACACTGGGCCGCATCATGCCCGGGTCGCTTGCAAACAGAACATGAGACATCTCTTCTAGGAGCACCCTGAATCGCATGAACCTACTCCTTCCTCTGAGCTGCTGCCTTCTTGAAACATCTCTCGACAGGGTGGCCTGACCGGCCACAGAAATTGCACACCACTTTGCTCTTCTTTCCCGGAGCAGCACCGGGTATCACGAGTTTCTTCTCCTCCACAGACTTCCTCTTGTCCTTCCTCATTTGCTAGCCTCTGCTCTTCACGGTCTCAATAGCCTCTACCTTCAGAGCAGCCTCTACTACTCCTGCATAAGTCTCTGACCCATAAGCACTGGTCAACTGCTGCACCTTGCTCCTCAAACCACCGAGAAATTGCTTAACCCGATCAGCCTCAATGCTGACCAATCCTGGGGCAAAACGGCTCAACTTGCTGAACTCTATCTCATACTCACCCACCGTGAGTTGCCTTTGCTTCAGATGAAGGAAGTCATTCATGAGGCGGTCACGCTCGACCGAGGGTAAGAACTTACTCAATAGTATCTCCTTGAACACTTCCCAAGAGCATCCAGCTACCAAGCTCTCCTTCTCTCTCATCCACCAACTCTTAGCCAAGCCTTTAAGCTGATAGGCGGCTATCATCACCCTCTGATCATCTGCAATCCCTGAGTACGAGAACATCTCCTCCATGGAGATCAGCCAGTCGTCTATCACCATGAAATCTGCCTTCCCGTCATAAGTGGGAGGACTCAGCCTATGAAATTGCGAGATGAAGGCCATCTCGGCTGGCACCACCACTGGAGGTCTTAGGGGTGTAGGATGAGGAGGGACGGCTAACCCCCCCGTAGGGCCTTGCACTCCCTGAGTCTGACCTGCCACGACCGCCACCAAAGACTGAATCTGAGCTCGCACCTCCTCCAACTGCCTGCTCATGGAATCGCTACTTTGCCGCAGGCTCTCGATCACGGCGTCATTCTGAGCTCCAGATGACTCACCCTCGGATAGGGGAGTCGATCTAGTCGAAGGATGTCTCGCCATCCTCAAATCATAACAACACAAATTAGATCCTAATACCACGACTAGAACCAACTACAAGTACAGGCAATACATATATAGATATAGACTTAAAGCTCCTAAACTTGCTCTGGGAGTTTATCTTTTTACAAAAATTGATGTTATGCCCTAACCTAGGATGGTTAATCACCACCCTACTGACTCTTGTGCCTAGATTGGGAATGCATGAATTTATATTATTTTGACTTGAAAACTTATGTGTGTACATATGTCATCCTGCCAGTCTTCAGCTTGGCACGTTGTGCTTATGCAATGTTATGCTATGCATGATTGTGCTATGCATTCTAAAAAGGCCCTAATGCATGTTATGAGCGGCGTACACATGAAAATGTTATGCATCCCATACTACATAACATTCTCATGCAACGAAAAAGAAAACGTTCTAGTCGCAGCCATGTGGTGAGGTTATGCATCCCATACTACATAACCCTCACATGTTGCCCGTATGGTGGATCCATATACGAACATATATTATGCATCCCATACTACATAATATGCCCCGTATACTTCATGTTATGCTATGAGTGTTGTGTTCATGCTTTTGCCAAGACGTGCTGATGACATATCGGTGTGTGAATGACATGATGATGAACTACCAAAAGCAAACAAAGGAAGGTTGCCCGACTAACTTGTCAAGCAACCTCCCTCTGATACCAACTGTCATAACCCGCATTTTCTCCGAATTTAGGAATTATTAGAGTATGAGAAAACACGCGTCATGATGCCACGTCAAGCAGGGGATAACTGCTGACGCTCAGGCAAAACCATCCACAAACTTAATGAAAGAAAATCATGAGATTAATGATTCGAAAAATTAGTTATATTTTAGAGGCCGTATCCCTCGGCTCGGTTGATCACCTAGTCCACAATTAAAAACTATACTTTACGCTGCGAAAGATACTTTATTCAAGATTGACATCCTAAGTGGGTGCACAAGAGTCCCATGAGGACCACTTACACTATGCAAGACTCTACATATAATTTATACTATATATAAGAAATCGATCTTTATACGTCGTTTGGAAAATAGTGATTTAATTTTATAAAAACATGCTGATCATGAGCTGTACTTATAGTAATAGTTGTAGTTTAAAAATAACTAGCAACCTAGCATAAATCCTCCCTAGAGCAAGTAGACTATCTCCAGAAAATGGTAGCAGCAAAAGTAATATATCTAGTACAAAGGTAAAAACTACCAGTGGGCGCCAACAACCTGACACAAACTCATTGACACATATGTATGTCTGTAAGAAATGGTATAGAAAAACTACCTCACAAACAAAGCAACAGGATCTCCAAAGTCCAAGAGACGACTAGCAACAAGCAAAACAAAAAGAAACTGCATGAAAGTGTCCACCAGGGAATAAATGAAAGAGGAAAACACAAAGCAGAAAAAGGTCACAACTGCCCAAGGCAAGACAGAAAGAAATGCACCAGGTGCGAGGAAACAACATCAACCCTGCCCAGAAACTACTTCCTGCAGAGCCTACTAGGCTACCAAGAGCCCAAAGTGCTGTAATCTACCAAGGAAGAAATACCTAATACCCTAAGCTGTGGGAGATGGTAGTAGCAAAAAAAACAACATGGATCCGGGTTGGAGGCAAACTCAGTTCCCCAACCACCATTTCCAAGTCAATAAGCTCAAGGGTCTACATGTAAAAGCACTAGGGACCTTCCACCCCCTTGCCCAGCCCGTACCTAGTGCAAGATAGAAGAAAAGGGTGGCCACGACTAATTTACACAACACCTCCCCCATGAAGAGCTTCAAACCACCACTACTAACCACGACAAACGATTCGACCATTTGGAAAGAAAAACACGGCCGACAAGGAAACTCAAAACATAAACAAAGAATTCACTTGGGAACGGAAATCGTGGCAGGGAAAAAGTGTTGAAATGACTCAACACGACTTGGCACTGGGTCCTCTCGACACCGCATTGAGTGAGCTTCACTCACTCAACGTGCCACGCAAAATGAAACTATCACAACAACTACTCTTACGTTACTACCTTAACACAACACAAAACACTCATGACCACATAACCCGCGCAACGAAGCCAACTAAATACGGGAGCAGAAGAAAAATATATACAGAGCGCACGATCAGTGGAGCACGACCAGTGGTCGTGCGCACTCATTGGCTGATGATCGTGCGAAGTGAACCTGGAAAACCTGACAGAAAACTTAGCATCTGCGCACGATCAGTGGCGCACGACCAGAGGTCATGCGCACTGTTTGCCAGTGCTCGTGCGATAATCGAGACAGAACTTAGGAAAATAAATAAGTGGACGCACACGAACATAGGCACACGACCAATGGTCGTGCGCCCTAATGGTTGATGATCGTGCGCGGTTAACCTGTACCGTTTGGGATTTCCCGAACGACACCGGAACGCGCACACGACCCACGCAACTGCCATAGCAGCAGGAAACCACCAACGACGCGCACCACTACCATACAAACTATGCCTAATCATTCAAGATGGAAAAATAGGAGATAAAAACGATAGAAGCAAATAGGATTTGAACAAAAGAAAACAACTTGGCAAGGGCAAGAACACCACTTGCCTCGATTTCCGGCGAAGCTTGGTCGGCTTTCCCTTCTCTTCACGCTGCACTAGAAGGAGCAGCACCAAAAGAACACCTAACAAGCAAACCCGAACTTTAATGGCGGAAACCTAAAACCAAAAATTCCAATCCTCCTAAAACTCCACGAAAATCGAATTTCTTACCATAGGAATGAAGGTCTTGACGAGAGCAATCCGAATCCACTCTCGGAATCGAATTCCGTCCACAAACGCTCCGGGAATCGACGGTGGAAGGCAAGACTCGGCGGTTTCTCCGTTCTCTCGTACAGGGGCGGCAGTTATGATTTGGAGAAGATGATGCGGGCTTTTATTTCTAACCTAATACTTAACCTATATATATATATATTAATATATAATAATATAATTTATTAAAGAATTACATAAAGCACCAAAATGACGCGAAAACCGAACTACCTCGGAATTTGACGAAATTCACACCGTAGCTAAATACCCACGCTACGAACACAGCGGCGAAGTCGAAATTAATTTTCGACGAACAGAACTCGAGTTATACCCACCCGAAGCCAAAACACAAACATCCCCCGAGAGGCCACACCGGGTCACCCAAAATGACTCGGCTTGCTAGGGAGATCTTTCCCATAGGCTACAAAATAGGGCACTCAGTTCTAAGGAGCTAAACCACACTCCACAAATGGCACAAGCCATGAAAACGCGTCACCGTAATGCCAAACGAGAATAAAATAAGTCGCAGAAAAATCGGGGGCGTTACAGCCATGGTAGAGACAAAGTACACTGCACCCACTACCACAGTAGGGGATACCATCTTAGAAAAACCACATGATAATTGGGATGATGCTAATAAGCTTAGATGTACGAACAATGCAAAGGCTATGAATTCTTTATTCTACGCACTGGACAAAACTGAGTTTAATAGAATTTATAAGTGTGAAACTTCTTATGATATATGACATCTACTTGAGTTTTCTCATGAAGGTACATCACAGGTGAAGGAGTCGAAGCTGTTCCGAATCGAATCTGAATATGAACAATTCCGGATGGAGATCGACGAGGAAGTGGATAACATGTATACACGCTTCACCTAGATCGTCAACGCCTCGCGATCTCTCAGGAAGAGATTCTCAAATGGAGATTTTGTGAGAAAGATCCAACGATCCTTGCCCTCTCTCTTTAACTCGAAGGTGACTGCTATTACTGAATCTCATGAGATCAACACCCATGAGATAGAGCGCCTCATTGGCAATCTAAAGACATACGAACTTGAACTAAAGATTCAAGCAGAGAAGTATCCCAGAGAAATAAAGAATAAGGGACTGTTGCTGAAGGCCACAAAGGAGAGAAAGCCTGCTAAAGAATCTGAGGAAGACGATGAGGAAAGCCTCTATATTCGGGAATTCAGAAAGTTCATGAAGAATCCCAAGAAGCAGGGACAATTTCATAAATTCCTGAAGAGAGGAGCTGGAGAAGCAAAAAGGTGGAACAAGTCGTTGAGGGATACAGAAAGTGATGATGAGAAGTCCCAGCCCGAGTGATATCACTGCCACAAGTCTGGGAACTTAAAGAGGAAATGCCCAAGACTCTTGAAGGAGGAAAAAGAGAAGTAGAGCTGGCACAAAGGTAAGAAGAACTTGTGAAGGCGCCGACTTGGGACAAGGATGGATCTGGCGAGTCTAGCTCCTCAGACTCGAGCTGCAAAGAAGAGGAAAATCTATGCCTCATGGGAAGGAATCAAGAGGAATCTGACGACGAGTCCAGTGTCTAGAGCGATACTGAGGTAACTCCACCCACCTATACTTAACTTCTTGAAATTTATGAATATTTGAGTGAGAAGTTAGATAGTGTTATACATGAGAAGAAGTCCGTTCGAAAAATCAACAAGAAAATCAAAAAGGACTTAGAAAACTTAAAAACTGAATTGATAAAAAGTGGCAAAGAGAAGATCGAGTGTCTAGAGTATCCTCGCTTGATGACAACGATCAAAGAACTAGAAGAAGGTCTCTCCAAGGCATCATTGAGAACAACCAGTCTCATCAATGAAAAGAAGGCATTGGAGAAAAGACTTTAAATGTCTCTTACCAAGATAGAGGAAGGAAAAAAGTAATTTGCAAATATATACGTAATGCTAGTTACTGAAAACACCACCTTAAAGGCGAGGATCCATGATCTCAACTGTGCTATCCAAAAATATAGAATAGGCCAAAAATCACTGGATATGCTATTGGGAGCACAGTGTCATGGATCTGGGAAATTTGGACTAGGTTATGTGAGTCTAACGTTATCAACGAGAGAAAATCACCATTATGCCAAGCCTAGGACTAAAGTTAACAAATCACAAAATAAGGTCAAAAGTTCTAGAAGGCTATCCCCATCCTCAAGCACAAGCTCTAGTAACACGATAAAGGCATCATCCACTACTTACACATTGTGTGCAAACTGTCATAGGTTTGGTAACACATCTGGCTCGTGTTTGAGGAAAGGTGCCAAGAAAAATATGCAAGTCTGTCTACAAAAGTCTTCTACCTATTGTATGGGTGAGACAACTTGGGTAACTAGATCTTTACCCTCATCTTCTTCTTAGGTGTGTTGGCAGGTTAGGGACAAGATGAACATGTGGTACTTAGACTCCGGGTATTCCAAGCACATGACAGGAGATAACGACAAGTTCCTTATCCTGGAGAAGAAGAATGGAGGCATGATGACATTTGGAGACAATATCAAAGGACACATACTTGGAGCCAGAACCATATGTAACAAGGCATTTTCAATTTCCAATGTTCTATTTGTAGATGGACTTAAGCACAACCTAATTTCAATTAGCCCACTGTGTGGTAAGGGTCTAGATGTTATATTTGAATCTTCTACAAATTCATGCAAAATCATTGATGCCAAAACTACTAATGTCTTACTTGTTGCTTTTAGAACTCATAATGTTTATACTGTTACCTTTGATGATATATCAGCATCTAATTTGTAATGCTTAGTCACTAAGAATGAAGAATTAGATCTTTGGCATAGAAGATTAGGACATTCTGGAAGTAAATTAGTTGTTAAACTATTGCAAAACAAACTTGTACGTGGACTTCCCAAACTGAGCGGTAGTTTAAACTCCTTGTGTGCTCCTTGCCAAAAGGGTAAATTTACTAAAACTTCTTTCAAAAGCAAAAAAGACGTTTCAACTACTAGACCACTTGAACTCATTCACATGGACTTGTTCGGTCCCCTTAGTACTTATTGTCTAAGTGGAAAACGATACACTTTCATTCTTATAAATAATTACTCACACTATTGCTGGACAATCTTTCTCACGATTAAATCCTACACGTTTAGTGATTTCTCAAATCTTTGCACGAGGCTTCAAAATAAGGTGTTAAAATAATGCATTAGGTCGGATCATGGAGGAGAGCTTGAGAATGAGGACTTCACAAAACTGTGTGACACTTTAGGGTTAAAGCACGAATTCTCTGCCCCTCGCACCCCACAATAGAATGGAGTTGTAGAAAGAAAGAACGACACTCTTCAAAAGTTAGCACGCACAATTCTCTCCGAGTTCGACTTGCTACGTTATTTCTGCGCTGAAGCGGTTAACATGGCATGCTATGTGATGAACCGAGTCATGCTTCGCCCCCTTATTAAGCGAACTCCGTATGAGCTATATTTTGATAAAATACCGTCCGTGTCATACTTTAGGGTCTTCTATTTCCCATGTTTTATTCTAAACACTAAGGATCACTTAGGGAAATTTGATGAAAAAATCTGATCTAGGCAACTTCTTAGGATACTTGAGTTAGAGTCGTGCCTATAGGTTCTACAATAAGAGAACCTTAGTTGTTGAATAATCGGCTCATGTACATTTTGACAAAAATATCCCAACCGAAGTACCTAGGCCGAATTAAGAGGAAATTGATGGTGGTGCACAGTTAGAAGTTAGGAGTGAGGAGAGAGTAGTGTCGGATGACATTCCAAATCATGTAGATGAATATAAGCCTCCAAGTACTCTAAATTTCTTAAAAGAGCACCCTCGAGAACTAGTAATAGGAGAGCCCTCTCATGGTGTTAGAACTCGATCTGCACTACATGAATCATTTTCAAACTTATGCTTCCTATCCGAAATTGAACCAAAGAATGTCTCGGAAGCCTTAAAGGATGAATCATGGTTCTTAGCTATGAATAAGGAGTTAAATAAATTCGAGAGGAGTAAAGTTTGGGTTTTAGTAGAGTGTCTAGATAGCCATCGAGTGATAGGTTTGAAATGGGTATACAAAAATAAACTTGATGGGGAATCTAGGATAACTAGGAATAAAGCTAGGTTGGTGGCACAAGGGTATTCTCAGATAGAGGGCATGGATTTTGAGGAATCATTTGCACTAGTTGCATGTCTAGAGTCCATTCGTATGTTTTTGGCATTTGCAAGTTATAAACAAATGAAATTATGTCAAATGGATGTTAAGAGTGCCTTCTTAAATTGATATATCAAGGAAGAGGTGTATGTGGAGAAACCACCCGGATTCAATAATACCGACTACCCGAACCTCGTATACAAGTTGGTGAAAGCCTTATACGGATTGAAGCAGGCACCCTGTGCTTGGTACGATAGGCTCACGACCTTTTTACTAGGACATGGTTTTAGGATGGGTAGGGCGGACACCACTCTATTTGTGAAGCACAAAAACTTAGATATAATTATTTTACAAATCTAAGTAGATGATATCATCTTTGGCGCCATAAATGAAAAGTTGTGTGAGGACATTTTCACTCTAATGCAATCCAAATTTGAAATGAGCCTAGTCGGAGAACTCACCTAATTCTTAGGATTTCAGATTTATTAACGCAATGACAAATTTTTATAAGTCAATCAAAATATATCAAAGATATGCTTGTGCGATTTGGCTTTGAGATTCTGAAGCAAGTCAAAACTCCTATGGGTGCGTCTCTCAAGTTAGGAAAAGATGAAAGTGACATTTCGGTTGATCAGACTATCTTTAGAGGTATGTTAGGATCATTATTATATTTGAGTGCATGTAGGACTGACATCACATTTGCGGTGTGCCTTTGTGCTAGGTATCAAGCCGACCCTAAGGAGTCACATCTGAAAGCAGTAAAACATATATTTAGATATCTTTTCGGCACCCAAACTCTTGGACTTTGGTTCCCACACACCACTGATTTTACACTTTAAGGGTACTTCAATTCTGATTATGCTGGATGCTCACTAGATCGCAAGAGCACGAGTGGTACATGTCATTTCTTAGGCCCTGCACTAGCTTCCTTGTCTAGTAGGAAGCAGAACTCGGTTGTTCTCTCTATCGCTGAAGCCGAGTATATCGCCTTAGGAAGTTGTTGCGCAAAAGCACTGTTGATGTCTCAAACGTTAGAAGACTTTGGCCTAACTTGTAGTAACATTACGCTTAGGTGCGACAACAAGAGTGCCATAGACTTGACAAATAATCTAGTGTATCATTCAAGGTCAAAATATATTGACGTACGCCACCACTTCATTCGAGATCATATTAAAAAGGAGAACGTGAGAGTAAGCTTCATTGGCACTGACGACCAAATAGCTGACATATTCACAAAATGACTCATAGATGCATGTTTCTCACTACTTCGACTCGAGCTGGGCATTTTAGACCTCTCTTCCTAGTCAATATTTTGTTTGAGTGTGTGTTTTTTTCTCTCTTTGGTTGTTTTGTTTATGTTTCAGTTCTTGTTTGTTTTAGTCTTTATGAGCATTGTGAGGATGAGCACCTTGGTTCAAAGAGTCATTTTGATCTTGTGCATAGACTCTAACTTAAGCTTAGTGCCCCTAGATCAAGTCTTGTTATGACATAGATAGACATGTGACGTGATTGTTACTTCTATTTCTCTCGTGTTAACATTTTTAAAGGATCGAGATAAACATGTAACATATGCTAATTCTACTTGGTGTTTTCTCTCTGTTGATGCTACACGTACATGTCATTGCCTTATTTAATGCTTCCATGCATAAGAATTGGACTGAAACTACACTATATGTTTTTTCACACATATGTACTAGCACACGATTTCTACTTTTGACATTTACAATGTTTATGTTGGGAATTATGCCCTACAATGTTCCTCCGGATTTGAGGAGGCATCACCAATCATGCTAAGGGGCATAAATGTATTTGATGTATGCATAAGTTCATGCATGCAGGTTGTCCTTGATTGGAAAGGTGAACAAAAGGGGTAAACTGGAAGTCAAGAAATTTGACTAAGCCAAAAGCGTTGAGTGATGAAGGCACACTCAACACTCTCAACGCCAGAGACAGCTGAGAACAATTTTTAAGGCAAAAGCGCCGAGACAACTGAGACAGCTTAGAAGAATGTCTCATCATAACCGCAGAGATAGCTGAGAAGCTCAACACAAAATGTTGAGAGAAATGGTGGTCCCAGTAAAACCTCTAAGACAGAAGATAGTCTTAGCTGTGAAGAAGAAACCACTGAGATAGTTGAGAAGAAACTGATGAGACAGAAGATAGTCTCAGCTGAGAAGAAGAAACCGCTGAGACAGTTGAGACGGAACTCCTGAGACAGAGCCAACAGAATTTCTCTAAGTTTAGAAGTGTTGAGTGAGGCAGGCTCACTCAACGCATCTAAAGAAGAGCTATGTTTAGAATTCGTCGAACTAAATTCAGAGTTCGTCGAGCTGAGCTCACCTTTCGTCGAGCTCAAGTTAAAGTTTGAAGATTAAGAGTTCGTCGAGATCAGTTTAGAATTCGTCGAACTGATTTCAGAATTCGTCGAACCCAACTCACCTTTTGTTGAGCTCAAGTTAAAGTTTGAAGATTATGAATTCATCGAACTCAGTTTAGAATTCGTCGAATAGATTTAAGAATTTGTCGAACCCAGCTCACCTTTCATCGAGCTCAAGTTAAAGTCTGAAGATTCTGAGTTAGTTGAGCTCAGTTCAAAATTCGTCGAACCCAACTCTCCATTCGTCGAGTGCATACAAATTATTTCATGCCGTTACGGGAAAGCTACAGTAGCGCCGGAAGCTACTATTTGTCCTCTTCTTAGGGAGGTGGCATTGACAATCCTTGGCGGGGGCCACATTCAATTGTGCAGTTGATTCAAATCAACAGTTATAAAAGGAAAAGAAGAAAAGGGGATTAGGGTTAACGAATACAGGAACGAAAAAGAAAATGGAAAGAGAGGCGGCTGGACTTCATATTCTTTGACGAGCTTGAAATCCAAGTCTAACAGAGCTAGCCAGAAAGGCAGAGAAAGATAGCTGAAGCTTCTTCCAGTTCAGCAAGTTTGTTTTGTGTAGAACAAGGTAGCTGATTCATCTAATCAACATGAAGAGATAGCTGTGTGAAGGGCCGTCAGCCTTCAACAGTAGATAACTGTTCTTTAGTACAGCAGATAAGGAGCTAGCTATATGTAACACCCCAAAAGACTCAAAATTGGATTTGAGGTGCAGGTTGCTTAACATGGCCTGGGACACGGGCGTGTCCCAGGGCGTGTCGGGGGTACACGGCCTGGGACACGGGCGTGTCTGTAACGCCCCGTTTTTTTCAGCGATTATTTTTATTCTCGTTTGGCATTACGATGACGCGTTTCCGTGGCTTGTGCCATTTGTGGAGTGTGGTTTAGCTCCTTAGAACTGAGTGCCCTATTCTGTAGCCTGTTGGCAAGATCTCCCTAGCAAGCCGAGTCGTTTTGGGTGACCCGGTGTGGCCTCTCGGGGGGATGTTGGTGTTTGGCTTTATTTGGGTATAACTCGAGTTCTGTTTGTCGAAAAGTAATTTCGACTTCTCCGTTGTGTTCGTAGCGTGGGTATTTAGCTACGGTGCGAATTTCGTCGAATTCCGAGGTAGTTCGGTTTTCGTGTCGATGTGGTGCTTTATGTAATTTTGTAATTAATTATATAATTATTTAATTATATATATATATATATATAGAATGAGAGAGCCGATCATCTTCTTCACGCTTGAAACCGCCGGCCCTGTACGAGGAAACGGAGAAACCGCCTACCCTTGCCTTCGGACGCCGATTCCCGGAGCGTTTGTGGACGGAATTCGATTCCGAGAGTGGATTTGGATTGCTCTCGTCAAGACCTTCATTCCTGCGGTAAGAAATTTGATTTTCGTGGAGTTCTGGGAGGATTGGAATTTTCAGTTTTGGAAGTTTTCCGCCATTAATGGCCGAGTTTTTGTTTTAGGTGTTGCGGCCGTTTTGATCCGTGTGAAGAGGAGGAAAGCAGTCCAAAGCTTCGCTGTGATTGAGGCAAGTGGTATTCTTGCCCTTGCAAAGTTTTCCTTTTTTTTGAATTTTCTTGATGAAATTGAAATCCCGGTTAGCCCAGGTTAGAGGCCTTGTTGTTCTCATTTTCTTGCTAACTATAGGGCTTAGTTCTTCCTACTGAAACCCCCCTATTTTGTGATGATTGGAATCCAAATTGTCGGCGTGGAGCCGTTGTTTTCCTTTATTTTGATTGTTGCTCTGGTTCGGGTGTAGCCGAGAGGGAGAGTTAGGAGGGGGGGGGGGGGTGTGGTTGCCGATTTTCGTTATGGTATTACTCGAATGATTAGGCATAGTTCGTATGGTAGTGGTGCGCGACGTTGATAGTTGTCTGCTGCTACTGCAGTGGCGTGAGTCGTGTGCGCGTTCCGGTGTCGTTCGGGAAATTCCAAATGGTGCAGGTTGACCGCGCACGGTCATCAACCGTTAGGGCGCACGACCACTGGTTGTGTGCCTCTGCTCGTGCGCGGCTGTCTTTCAGTTTCCAAAGTTCTGTCTCGGAAAATCACACGAGCGCTGGCAACAGTGCGCACGACCAGTGGTCGTGCGACACTGATCGTGCGCAGTTGCTAGGTTTTCTGTCAGGTTTTCCAGGTTCGCTCCGCACGATCATCAGCCGATGAGTGCGCACGACCACTGATCGTGCGTCACTGATCGTGCGCTTTGTATATTTTCTGTTGCTAGGCGAATTTAGATGGTTTCGAGTGCGGGAGTTTAGATACTCAAGTGGCAGGCAACTACTCGAGTTCTGGATCTTCTGCCTTGGTCGTTCGACTGTCGTCGAGCTCCGTATTCATTAGTGGGCTTGTGGGTAGTGGTATTATTTTGGCGGCGAGTGAGGCTAGCTCGCTCAACGCCAAAGTTTAGGTAGGCACTGAGTGGGTTTCACTCAACACCTAGTCGTGTTGGTTTATTTCAACACTCTTCCTTTACCTTGTGTTTCATTTCCGAGTGGATTTCCAGTTGTATTTCTGGGTTTTCCTTGTCGGCCGTTTTCTTTATTTTCCTAAAGGTCGAATCGTGGGTCGTGGTTAGTAGTGGTGGTTGTAGCTCTTTATGGGGGTGGAGTTGAGTGATATAGCCAAGGCCACCCATGTTTTCTTGCTCCAGGTACGGGCTGGGCATGTCGGGTGGAAGGTCCCTTGTGTTTTCACGTGTTGACCCTCGAGCTTTTGACTTGGACATGGTGGATTGGGGGACTGCGTTTGCCTTCGATCCGGTTCCTCGTTGTTGTTTTTGCTACTATCACTTCCCACAGTTTAGGGTGTTAGAAGTTTCTTCTTTGGTAGTTTGCAACATTCTGGCTCTTGGTAGCCTAGTAGGCCCTGCAGGATGTGGTTCCTGGGCTTGGTCGTTGCTGTTGCTTTGCACGTTGTGCATTTCTTGTGGTCCTATTGTGGACAGTTGTGACTCTTTCTACTGCATGTTTTTCTGTTACTTTGTCCTTTGGTTGACTCTTTCATGCAGTTTTTCTTTGTTTAGCTTGCTGAGGTATTCTGTTTTCTTTTGGAATACCCCAGGTTCTGAGTTGTAGCCAGTCTGGTGGCTAGTTGGAGGTGGTGTTGTTGGTGGAATTCCGGACCTTGGAGTTCTGTTTACCTTGTTAGTGAGGTTGTTTTCAGTACTCTCTTACAGACATATATTTGTGCTAGTGGGTTCGTGTCAGGTTGTTGGCGCCCACTGGTAGTTTTTACCTTGTACTAGATATATACTATTGCTGTTACCATTTTCTGGAGATAGTCTACTTGCTCTGAGAAGGTTTTATGCTAGGTTGCTAGTTATTTTTAAACTATAATTGTTATTATAAATAAAGCTCATGATCAACATGTTTTATAAAGCGAAATCACTATTTTCCAAATCACGTATAAAGACCGTTTTCTTATATATTATATAAATTAAATGTAGGGTCTTGCATAGCATGAGTGGTTCTCTTGGGACCCTTATGTGCTCCTTAGGATGTCAAATCTAAATAAAGTATTTTTCCGCAGCGTATTAATATAGTTTTCATTTGTGGACTAGATGATCCACTGAGCCGAGGGATACGGACTCTAATCATAACAGATTTTCTATTCATTAAGCACATGATTTTCTTGCATAAAGATTGTAGTTGGTTTTGCCTGAACGTCAGCAGTTATCCCCTGCTTGACGTGGCATCATGACGCGTGTTTTCTCTTACTCTGATAATTCTTAATTCGGAGAAAATGCGGGTTGTGACAGTGTCCCAGGGCGTGTTTAGGATAGTCGACGATCGGTGGTCGACGATAGTCGAGCCTGGGACACGGCCTTCGACACGGGCGTGTCACTCAAGAAATTGCCGGATCGTGTCAGAAATGTACACGGCCCGGAACCAAGCCTTGAACACGGCCGTGTCAGATTGGACACGAGCGTGTCCGAGGGCGTGTGCCTACCCGTGTACTGCTCTGACTAGTTTTAGCGCTCGTTGAGTACCGTGTAACAGGGGTGACACGGGCGTGTCACATGGCTGACACGGGCGTGTTAGGTTCGACACGGGTGTGTCGATGCCCGTGTTCTGGTAATTTTCAGTCGGTGCGAGTGCCGCGTGTGCCGCTTAAGGGTACACAGCCTGTGGCACGGGCGTGTCACAGGCCGTGTCGGCCAAAAGAATAATTATTTTGGGCAGATCTTGGCCGTTCATTTTTCCTCAAAGAGGATCCTGTGGCTGGGGCTCATTCCTGGGCTGATAAGGCCGGGAAAGGAGGAGGAAAAGCTCATTTTTGAGTTTCATCTTCTCTTTCTACATCTAAGAGAGAGGGGAGAGCAAGGGGAGGAAGAAGAAGTGGAATCCGGCTGCCGGTGGTGCTACAGTAGTCCAAATCGCGAGTCGAGTTCGGATTTGCGAAGGCAACGCTGCTGCGAAGGCTTTCATTCGTCTCAAATTTCTCTCCATGGCTCCGAAGCGAGTTCCTAGGGTAACAATTTCCTGCTTGGACATGTGAAGTCCTTAATTCCTGCATTGCATAGGGAAAACCCTTCCCCGCGAGTGTGCGGTGGGTTGTGGCGTCCCTTGGGGTAGATATGTGAAGTCCCCCTTGTTAGAGTCCGGAATTGGAGTACGGATCTAGGCATGCTGTGTGAAGCCCATCTGGACATGGTCTGGATTGGTGATGCTTGTTTGCATATAGGAGAAGACTCCGTGAATATTGCTTGTAGGCATGATGGATAAAGTACTGGAGGAAGTCCAGGAAATTATGAGAGTTGGACTCTCTTGTGGCCGTGAGTTGCTACTTTGTGTGAGGTTGAGCCGTTGGGCTGCAACTAGGCAAATGCCTTGGTGGTGGAACGGGCAAGGTGAAGCTGTACCCGCGTCAGTCCAGGCTTGAGTCTGACGATTTGAGCAACGGGCAAGGTGGATCTGTACCCGCGTTATGGTTGTCTAACCTTGGGTGCTTAAGACCTTGTTAGGATCACATAGCGAGAGTCGACGGCCTGTGTGCCGATCAGACTAGAATGCTCATATTGGACCGTTATGTATGGGACCTCTGAACGGTGGTGTGGCCGTGGAACTACGGAACACCGATAATGTGCCCTGAGTGCACGGAGCGTCGGGCCGTCGTGCCGACGTTTGTGATATGTATTGACGGTGCGTTCGTGCACGTCTTGGGTGGCTTATTATACATACATTGAATTGCTATGCAGGGAAGGAATTCCGCTGCCCTGTGCCAGGGGCAGGGTCGTTATAATTGGTCAGCTGAATGCTGACCGTTGCCCTGTTTACCACCGTTTGGTGGATTGGTGCTTACAGGTACTGGAGGTGCTGGCCCGAGCGGGACTTAGCTGGCTGAAGCCCAAGCTGCGTTGCTTCCCTCGAAGGCATTGTTGTTTCTTTTTGTTCATGTGTGGCCGGCCTGCGTGCCGATGTCTGTAATCCACACTCTTATTCAGAGAAATAATGTAAGGCCTTAAGGCCAGACTCTTTTGATGTTTGTATACATTCCTATGTTATAGTGGACAGTGTTCTTTATCTTGAGTTCAAAGATTCAACCGTGAAACTTCCGCTAGAATGCTCTGTGTTAGGATGCGTGGTTATGATATTAGTTCGTAGCGTTTCCGCCTGTTTGTGGAATATGGTGTGGGGCCCCGGCCGGACCCTCTATCATATTCTTCTTGACGGGTAGAGGTGTTACAATTTGGTATCAGAGGGAGGTATCGACTTGTTGGTCGATCTCTTCCGAATTCGCGGACGAATTCTTTTGAGAGGTGGCGAGCACGTGTCAGTGCCGTCGTTATAACACTTAACTTGAACTCAAGATTGTCCACTTAGGAATGCAAATACACTTGTTTGTTGAACTTGTGTATTCTTTTTGTATGGTTGCCGTTTTCATTGGTCGTTAACCTGTGTATTTTACACATATAGGTGACCAGAAGTGTTGCGGGTCAATCCGAACCACAACGTTCTGTTGAGAGTGCGGCACCAGCCGAGGTGCCCACAACTCCTCCATCCACTGAAACAGTCTATCTCATCACGGAAACGGTACTTGCTGTGATGAATGCTCAGCAAGCTGGGCAGGCACGTCCTGCAGTGGTGCCAACGCAAGCTGGGGTACGGCAAGAACCGGTAGAAGCCGAAGTTGATCCGCGGGTAGCAGATCAACAATGGAAGCAATTCTTGAGCTTTAACACTCCGCAGTTTCATGGGGCGGGTACACCGGCCCAAGCAGAGGATTGGCTTGCAAGGATCAAGAGGATTATGAGAGCTATCAAGGTTGAGGAGGAACAGAAAGTCATGTTAGCCACTTTCCTACTGGAAGGAGAGGCGCGATTGTGGTGGGATGAGATTGAAATGCATCACTTGGCCGGTAGGCAATTGGCAGAGGTTACAATGGAAGAATTTTCTCAATTGTTCTTAGCACATCTGTCGATGCAGTAAAGGATATCGATGGAAATGGAATTTCAATGGTTAGCGCAGGGAGATCGAAGTGTGGATGACTACCTGCATGAGTTCACCCGGTTGGGAAGATATGCGGGCATGATCTTCGCCGAAGAAGAGCGTAAGACTAGTCGGTTTTATGCGGGACTGCGAGATAAGCTGGGGTATTTGCTCTCGAGTTCTGTGAGTCAGGGATTCCAAGCCTTAGTCTGTACGGCTCGTTCTTTGGAGACGGACATGAAACATGGGCAAGCAAAGGGTAACTTGGCTGTGGCAAAGCCAGAGTTTAAGCCGCCGCGTCCGGAAAAGTTTGGCTACCGAAAGAGATGGAATAAGAAGTCTAAGTCTTCTGGACAAGCTTCTTCTGCGACTGTGACGGATACATCTGGGTATGGATCTCATGCTTGTTATACATGCGGGAAGGTTGGACACTTCGCACGTGAATGTCGATCTGGTCCTCCAAAGGGTGATAAGAAGACGGGAGCGTCTTATGCGGAGAAGGGGAATGCTGTGGTGGAGTCTTCTGCCTCGCACGCGCAGCCCAGGGTCTTCAACCTTGGACAACAGGAGGCCATTAAGCAGGCGGATGTCTTCACAGGTGCGCGTAGGTTTTAATGTTCTTGTTTTTTTGATGTGCTGTGCTTGTTTTAATTGTAATGTTATAGGGTTTGTCCTTATACGAGAGTATCCGGCGCGAGCATTGTTCGACACAGGTGCTTCACATTCGTTTCTGTCTGAGGACTTTGTCTTTCGTGTCGGGGTGCCTATCCGGACCACGACAGACAGTGTAAAGGTGTTGTTGCCTAATGGATGTTTGATGTGCGCGGATCAATCTTGCGGTCTTGAGGTCAAGATAGGAAGTCGGGAGTTCAAGGTGGAAACATTAGTATTGCCGATTAAAGAATTTGATATAATCTTTGGTATGGACTGGCTTTCAGAGCAGCGTGCCTGTATAGATTGCACTTCAAAAGAGGTCACACTTGGGCAAAATTCCGAACAAGAGACCAAGTTCATTGGTATGCAAGGGATGAGTGGGATGTTGTTATCCGCTCTCCAAGTTGTTAAGGAAGTTCGGAAGGGTGCGGAGTTGTTCTTCACACTCATAGAGGCGGTGGCGCCGAAGGCCAGTGTGAGTGAAGTGCCGATTGTGTCGGAATATGCTGATGTGTTTCCAAAGGACCTTTCGGGGTTACCTCCCCAAAGGGAAATCGACTTCGCTATCGAGCTGGTGCCGGGTGCGAAACCTGTGGCCCGTTCGCCGTATCGGGTAGCGCCAAAAGAAATGGCCGAACTGAAAGTTCTGTTGCAAGAGTTATTGGAGCAGGGATACATACGCCCAAGTATGTCACCTTGGAGCGTGCCTGTTCTTTTTGTGAAAAAGAAAGACGGTGGTTTGCGACTATGTATTGATTATCGCGAACTGAACAAGCTGACGGAGAAAAACAAGTATCCAATTCCACGGATCGATGACTTGTTCGATCAGCTAGCAGGCTCAACCGTCTATTCGAAGTTGGATTTGAAATCCGGGTATTACCAGTTGCGGATTAGGGAAGGTGACATTCCCAAGACAGCGTTTGGCACACGCTATGGTCATTATGAGTTCACAGTGATGCCGTTCGGCTTATGTAATGCGCCTTAGGTCTTCATGGATCTCATGCATCGAACGTTCCGCGAATACCTGGATCTGTTTGTGATTGTGTTTATTGATGATATCCTTGTATATTCACAATCGGAGGAAGATCATGCAAACCACTTGCGATTGGTATTGCATACCTTGCGAAGGAATAAGCTGTATGCCAAGTTCTCTAAGTGTGAGTTCTGGCTCTCGTCGGTGGCTTTTCTAGGCCATGTGGTAAGTGGAGAGGGCATAGCGGTGGATCCGGATAAGATAAGTGCCATTCGTGATTGGCCAGTGTTGTCTTCAGTGGCCGAGGTCAGGAGTTTCCTTGGACTGGCGGGCTACTATAGACGGTTCGTGGAGAACTTCTCCCGGATTGCTTTGCCTCTGAATACGTTGACGAGAAAGGATCAGAAGTTCGTTTGGACGCCAGAGTGCGCACGAGCTTTTGAGGAGCTGAAGAGTCGTTTGACCACGATGCCTGTGTTGACGTCGCCATGTGGTACAGATGGATTTGAAATATACAGCGATGCGTCAGGAAGCGGCTTAGGCTGCGATTTCCTGCAGTTTGGCAAGGTGATCGCCTATGGCTCACGTCAATTGAAAGTGCATGAGCGTAATTACCCCGTCCATGACTTGGAGTTAGCGGCGGTGATCTTTGCGCTAAAGTTGTGGCGGCATTATCTTTATGGCGTGAAGGTGGATATTTATACAGATCATAAAAGCTTAAAGTATCTGCTCGATCAAAAGGAGTTGAATATGCGACAAAGGAGGTGGATGGAATATCTTGGGGATTATAACTTCGACATTCACTATGTTCCCGGAAAGGGAAATGTGGCCGCTGATGCCTTGAGTCGTTGGACTCCGGTGCGGGCAAATTGGTTGCGGATACATGATGAGCGGTTAATCCAGGAGTTGGAAGCTTTGGAGATATCTTGTGTGGAAAGAGATTCTTCGACTGAGGCATGCGTGAACTGGTTGGAGGTTCAATATGACCTTGCTGACAGGGTTCGGCGGGCAACGGAGTTGGATGAAAGTCTCCAACGCTATGCAAAGGAGGGGTCTGGTGATCAATTCTCCTGGGATGACGGTTTATTACGGAAAGATGGTCGATTGTGCGTCCCTAGTGCGGGTAAATTGCGTGAAGGATTGCTATATGAAGCACACTTTACAAAGTACTCAATTCACCCTGGGAGCACAAAAATGTACAAGGACATGAAGAAATTGTTCTGGTGGCCTGGTTTAAAGAAGGACATAGCCGCGTATGTGGCTAAATGTCGTACTTGTGCTTTGGTAAAAGCAGAATGTCAACGGCCGAGTGGTTTCCTGAAGTCGTTGCCGGTTCCGCAATGGAAGTTTGAGGATATTTCTATGGATTTCGTGCACGGATTGCCGAGATCTCAGCGTGGCCATGACTCAATCTGGGTGATTGTAGACCGGTTGACAAAGGTGGCTCACTTTCTACCGAACAAACGGGACGATTCAGTGGAAACGTTGGCAAAGCTCTATGTGGAGCAGATTGTTCGATTGCACGGTGTTCCCCAGAGCATCGTAAGTGACCGAGATGGGCGCTTACCTTGAAAGATTGGAGATTAGTTCATCAGATGTTGGGCACGAAGTTAGCATTCAGTACGGCCTTTCACCCGCAAACGGATGGCCAAACTGAGCGAACCAACAGAACGATGGAGGATATGCTCCGTATGTGCGCCCTGGACTTCGGTAAGAATTGGGAAGAGCATCTTGTTATGGTGGAGTTTGCCTATAATAATAGCCATCAAGCGAGTATAGGCATGGCCCCATTTGAAGCGCTATATGGTCGTAAGTGTCGTACACCGCTAGCTTGGGCAGAAACTGGCGAGACCAAACTTTTAGGCAAAAAGGAAGTCGAGGATACTACCTCAACAATACGCTCTATTCGCGAGAGGCTCCTAATAGCCCAGGATCGGCAAGCCAAGTATTACAATGCTAAGCACCGGAACGTGGAGTTCGCGGTGGGTGACTGGGTCTATTTAAAGATTAAGCCCTTCAAAGGCGTATCTCGGATTCGGCGGTTAAAAAAGCGAAGTCCGCGATACCTTGGTCCGTTTGAAGTGGTGGAGCGAGTTGGGGAAGCTGCCTATCAACTAGCTCTTTCATCATAATTGAGTGGATTTCATGATGTGTTTCACATCTCGGTGCTACGTAAAGCAGTCAAGGATCCAGCTCAAGTAATTGACAATGATCGAGTGCCGGTTGAGTATGGGCTAACGACAAAGGTGAAGCCTATACGGATCGAGGATCGAGCCGAGAAACAGTTGCGAAACAAAGTGATCGGGATGGTCAAAGTCCGATGGGACAATTGTGGCCGAGAAGAGCTAACATGGGAGCGCGACCAGACCATGCGAGCCGAGTTTCCCGAATTATTTGCGTAACTTGTTCGCTCGTTGTATATGTAATAGAAACATATAAATGTTTTGATATTTTCTCCCTACTGTCATCAAATTTCGGGACGAAATTTTATTAAGGAGGGGAGGATTGTAACACCCCAAAAGACTCAAAATTGGATTTGAGGTGCAGGTTGCTTAACACGCCCTGGGACACGGGCGTGTCCCAGAAGTGTCAGGGGTACACGGCCTGGGACACGGGCGTGTCCCAGGGCGTGTTCAGGATAGTCGACGATCGGTGGTCGACGATAGTTGAGCCTGGGACACGGCCTTCGACACGGGCGTGTCACTCAAGAAATTACCGGATCGAGTCAGAAATGTACACGACCCGGAACCAAGCCTTGAACACGGCCGTGTCAGATTGGACACGGGCGTGTCCGAGGGCGTGTGCCTACCCGTGTACTGCTCTGACTGGTTTTAGCGCTCGTTGAGTACTGTGTAACAGGGGTGACACGGGCGTGTCACATGGCTGACACGGGCGTGTCAGGTTCGACACGGGCGTGTCGATGCCCGTGTTCTGGTAATTTTCAGTCGGTGCGAGTGCCGCGTGTGCCGCTTAAGGGTACACGGCCTGTGGCACGGGCGCGCCACAGGCCGTGTCAGCCAAAAGAATAATTATTTTGGGCAGATCTTGGCCGTTCATTTTTCCTCAAAGAGGATCATGTGGCTGGGGCTCATTCCTGGGCTGATAAGGCCGGGAAAGGAGGAGGAAAAGCTCATTTTGAGTTTCATCTTCTCTTTCTACATCTAAGAGAGAGGGGAGAGCAAGGGGAGGAAGAAGAAGTGGAATCCGGCTGCCGGTGGTGCTACGGTGGTCCAAATCGCGAGCCGAGTTCGGATTTGCGAAGGCAACGCTGCTGCGAAGGCTTTCATTCATCTCAAATTTCTCTCCATGGCTCCGAAGCGAGTTCCTAGGGTAACGATTTCCTGCTTGGACATGTGAAGTCCTTAATTCCTGCTTTGCATAGGGCAAACCCTTCCCCGCGAGTGTGCAGTGGGTTATGGCGTCCCTTGGGGTAGATATGTGAAGTCCCCCTTGTTAGAGTCCGGAATTGGAGTACGGATCTAGGCATGCTGTGTGAAGCCCATCTGGACATGGTCTGGATTGGTGATGCTTGTTTGCATATAGGAGAAGACTCCGTGATTATTGCTTGTAGGCATGATGGATAAAGTACTGGAGGAAGTCCAGGAAATTATGAGAGTTGGACTCTCTTGTGGCCGTGAGTTGCTACTTTGTGTGAGGTTGAGCCGTTGGGCTGCAACTAGGCAAATGCCTTGGTGGTGGAACGGGCAAGGTGAAGCTGTACCCGCGTCAGTCTAGGCTTGAGTCTGACGATTTGAGCAACGGGCAAGGTGGATCTGTACCCGCGTTATGGTTGTCTAACCTTGGGTGCTTAAGACCCTGTTAGGATCACATAGCGAGAGTCGACGGTCTGTGTGCCGATCAGACTAGAATGCTCATATTAGACCGTTATGTCTGGGACCTCTGAACGGTGGTGTGGCCATGGAATTACGGAACACCGATAATGTGCCCTGAGTGCACGGAGCGTCGGGCCGTCGTGCCGACGTTTGTGATATGTATTGACGGTGCGTTCGTGCACGTCTTGGGTGGCTTATTATACATACACTGAATTGCTATGCAGGGAAGGAATTCCGCTGCCCCGTGCCAGGGGCAGGGTCGCTATAATTGGTCAGCTGAATGCTGACCGTTGCCCTGTTTACCACCGTTTGGTGGATTGGTGCTTATAGGTACTGGAGGTGCTGGCCCGAGCGGGACTTAGCTGGCTGAAGCCCAAGCTGCGTTGCTGCCCTCGAAGGCATTGTTGTTTCTTTTTGTTCATGTGTGGCCGGCCTGCGTGCCGATGTCTGTAATCCACACTCTTGTTCAGAGAAATAATGTAAGGCCTTAAGGCCAGACTCTTTTGATGTTTGTATACATTCCTATGTTATAGTGGACAGTGTTCTTTATCTTGAGTTCAAAGATTCAACCGTGAAACTTCCGCTAGAATGCTCTGTGTTAGGATGCGTGGTTATGATATTAGTTCGTAGCGTCTCCGCCTGTTTGTGGAATATGGTGTGGGGCCCCGGCCGGACCCTCTATCATATTCTTCTTGACGGGTAGAGGTGTTACAATTTGGTATCAGAGGGAGGTATCAGCTTGTTGGTCGATCTCTTCCGAATTCGCGGACGAATTCTTTTGAGAGGTGGCGAGCACGTGTCAGTGCCGTCGTTATAACACTTAACTTGAACTCAAGATTGTCCACTTAGGAATGCAAATACACTTGTTTGTTGAACTTGTGTATTCTTTTTGTATGGTTGCCGTTTTCATTGGTCGTTAACCTGTGTATTTTACACATATAGGTGACCAGAAGTGTTGCGGGTCAATCCGAACCACAACGTTCTGTTGAGAGTGCGGCACCAGCCGAGGTGCCCACAACTCCTCCATCCGCTGAAACAGTCTGTCTCATCACGGAAACGGTACTTGCTGTGATGAATGCTCAGCAAGCTGGGCAAGCACGTCCTGCAGTGGTGCCAACGCAAGCTGGGGTACGGCAAGAACCGGTAGAAGCCGAAGTTGATCCGCGGGTAGCAGATCAACAATGGAAGCAATTCTTGAGCTTTAACCCTTCGCAGTTTCATGGGGCGGGTACACCGGCCCAAGTAGAGGATTGGCTTGCAAGGATCAAGAGGATTATGAGAGCTATCAAGGTTGAGGAGGAATAGAAAGTCATGTTAGCCACTTTCCTACTGGAAGGAGAGCCGCGATTGTGGTAGGATGAGATTGAAATGCATCACTTGGCCGGCAGGCAATTGGCAGAGGTTACAATGGAAGAATTTTCTCGATTGTTCTTAGCACAACATCTGCCGATGCAGCAAAGGATATCGATGGAAATGGAATTTCAACGGTTAGTGCAGGGAGATCGAAGTGTGGATGACTACCTGCATGAGTTCACCCGGTTGGGAAGATATGCGGGCACGATCTTCGCCGAAGAAGAGCGTAAGACTAGTCGGTTTTATGCGGGACTGCGAGATGAGCTGGGGTATTTGCTCTCGAGTTCTGTGAGTCAGGGATTCCAAGCCTTAGTCTGTACGGCTCGTTCTTTGGAGACGGACATGAAACAGGGGCAAGCAAAGGGTAACTTGGCTATGGCAAAGCCAGAGTTTAAGCCGTCGCGTCCGGAAAAGTTTGGCTACCGAAAGAGATGGAATAAGAAGTCTAAGTCTTCTGGACAAGCTCCTTCTGCGACTGTGACGGATACATCTGGGTATGGATCTCGTGCTTGTTATACGTGCGGGAAGGTTGGACATTTCGCACGTGAATGTCGATCTGGTCCTCCAAAGGGTGATAAGAAGACGGGAGCGTCTTATGCGGAGAAGGGGAAGGCTGTGGTGGAGTCTTCTGCCTCGCACGCGCAGCCCAGGGTCTTTAACCTTGGACAACAGGAGGCCATTAAACAGGCAGATGTCATCATAGGTGCGCGTAGGTTTTAATGTTCTTGTTTTTTTTGATGTGCTGTGCTTGTTTTAATTGTAATGTTATAGGGTTTGTCCTTATACGAGAGTATCCGGCGCGAGCACTGTTCGACACAGGTGCTTCACATTCGTTTCTGTCTGAGGACTTTGTCTTTCGTGTCGGGGTGCCTATCCGGACCACGACAGACAGTGTAAAGGTGTTGTTGCCTAACGGATGTTTGATGTGCGCGGATCGATCTTGCGGTCTTGAGGTCAAGATAGGAAGTCGGGAGTTCAAGGTGGAAACATTAGTATTGCCGATTAAAGAATTTGATATAATCTTTGGTATGGACTGGCTTTCAGAGCAGCGTGCCTGTATAGATTGCACTTCAAAAGAGGTCATACTTGGGCAAAATACCGAACAAGAGACCAAGTTCATTGGTATGCAAGGGATGAGTGGGATGTTGTTATCCGCTCTCCAAGTTGTTAAGGCAGTTCGGAAGGGTGCGGAGTTGTTCTTCACACTCATAGAGGCGGTGGCGCCGAAGGCCAGTGTGAGTGAAGTGCCGATTGTGTCGGAATATGCTGATGTGTTTCCAAAGGACCTTCCGGGGTTACATCCCCAAAGGGAAATCGACTTCGCTATCGAGCTGGTGCCGGGTGCGAAACCTGTGGCCCGTTCGCCGTATCGGGTAGCGCCAAAAGAAATGGCCGAACTGAAAGTTTAGTTGCAAGAGTTATTGGAGCAGGGATACATACACCCAAGTATGTCACCTTGGAGCGCGCCTGTTCTTTTTGTGAAAAAGAAAGACGGTGGTTTGCGACTATGTATTGATTATCGCGAACTGAACAAGCTGACGGAGAAAAACAAGTATCCAATTCCACGGATCGATGACTTGTTCGATCAGCTAGCAGGCTCAACCGTCTATTCGAAGTTGGATTTGAAATCCGGGTATTACCAGTTGCGGATTAGGGAAGGTGACATTCCCAAGACAGCGTTTGGCACACGCTATGGTCATTATGAGTTCACAGTGATGCCGTTCGGCTTATGTAATGCGCCTTCGGTCTTCATGGATCTCATGCATCGAACGTTCTGCGAATACCTGGATCTGTTTGTGATTGTGTTTATTGATGATATCCTTGTATATTCACAATCGGAGGAAGATCATGCAAACCACTTGCGATTGGTATTGCATACCTTGCGAAGGAATAAGCTGTATGCCAAGTTCTCTAAGTGTGAGTTCTGGCTCTCGTCGGTGGCTTTTCTAGGCCATGTGGTAAGTGGAGAGGGCATAGCGGTGGATCCGACTAAGATAAGTGCCATTCGTTATTGGCCAGTGTTGTCTTCAGTGGCCGAGGTCAGGAGTTTCCTTGGACTGGCGGGCTACTATAGACGGTTCGTGGAGAACTTCTCCCGGATTGCTTTGCCTCTGACTACGTTGACGAGAAAGGATCAGAAGTTCGTTTGGATGCCGGAGTGTGCACGAGCTTTTGAGGAGCTAAAGAGTCGTTTGACCACTGCGCCTGTGTTGACGTCGCCATGTGGTACAGATGGATTTGAAATATACAGCGATGCGTCAGGAAGCGGCTTAGGCTGCGATTTCCTGCAGTTTGGCAAGGTGATTGCCTATGGCTCACGCCAATTGAAAGTGCATGAGCGTAATTACCCCGTCCATGACTTGGAGTTAGCGGCGGTGATCTTTGCGCTAAAGTTGTGGCGGCATTATCTTTATGGCGTGAAGGTGGATATTTATACAGATCATAAAAGCTTAAAGTATCTGCTTGATCAAAAGGAGTTGAATATGCGACAAAGGAGGTGGATGGAATATCTTGGGGATTATACCTTCGACATTCTCTATGTTCCCGGAAAGGGAAATGTGGTCGCTGATGCCTTGAGTCGTTGGACTCCGGTGCGGGCAAATTGGTTGCGGATACATGATGAGCGGTTAATCCAGGAGTTGGAAGCTTTGGACATATCTTGTGTGGAAAGAGATTCTTCGACTGTTGCATGTGTGAACTGGTTGGAGGCTCAATATGACCTTGCTGACAGGGTTCGGCGGGAAACGGAGTTGGATGAAAGTCTCCAAAGCTATGCAAAGGAGGGGTCTGGTGATCAATTCTCCTGGGATGACGGTTTATTACGGAAAGATGGTCGATTGTGCGTCCCTAGTGCGGGTAAATTGCGTGAAGGATTGCTATATGAAGCACACTTTACAAAGTACTCAATTCACCCTGGGAGCACAAAAATGTACAAGGACATGAAAAAATTGTTCTGGTGGCCTGGTTTAAAGAAGGACATAGCCGCGTATGTGGCTAAATGTCGTACTTGTGCTTTGGTAAAAGCAGAAAGTCAACGGCCGAGTGGTTTCCTGAAGTCGTTGCCGGTTCCGCAATGGAAGTTTGAGGATATTTTTATGGATTTCGTGCACGGATTGCCGAGATCTCAGCGTGGACATGACTCAATCTGGGTGATTGTAGACCGGTTGACAAAGGTGGCTCACTTTCTACCGAACTAACGGGACGATTCAGTGGAAACGTTGGCAAAGCTCTATGTGGAGCAGATTGTTCGATTGCACGGTGTTCCCCGGAGCATCGTAAGTGACCGAGATGGGCGCTTTACCTCGAAAGATTGGAGATTAGTTCATCAGATGTTGGGCACGAAGTTAGCATTCAGTACGACCTTTCACCCGCAAACGGATGGCCAAACTGAGCGAACCAACAGAACGATGGAGGATATGCTCCGTATGTGCGCCCTGGACTTCGGTAAGAATTGGGAAGAGCATCTTGTTATGGTGGAGTTTGCCTATAATAATAGCCATCAAGCGAGTATAGGCATGGCCCCATTTGAAGCGTTGTATGGTCGTAAGTGTCGTACACCGCTAGCTTGGGCAGAAACTGGCGAGACCAAACTTTTAGGCAAAAAGGAAGTCGAGGATGCTACCTCAACAATACGCTCTATTCGCGAGAGGCTCCTAATAGCCCAGGATCGGCAAGCCAAGTATTACAATGCTAAGCACCGGAACGTGGAGTTCGCGGTGTGTGACTGGGTCTATTTAAAGATTAAGCCCTTCAAAGGCGTATCTCAGATTCGGCAGTTGAAAAAGCTAAGTCTGCGATACCTTGGTCCGTTTGAAGTGGTGGAGCGAGTTGGGGAAGCTGCCTATCGGCTAGCTCTTTCATCAGAATTGAGTGGATTGCATGATGTGTTTCACATCTCAGTGCTACGTAAAGCAGTCAAGGATCCAGCTCAAGTAATTGACAATGATCGAGTGCCGGTTGAGTATGGGCTAACGACAAAGGTGAAGCTTATACGGATCGAGGATCGAGCCGAGAAACAGTTGCGGAACAAAGTGATCGGGATGGTCAAAGTCTGATGGGACAATTGTGGCCGAGAAGAGCTAACATGGGAGCGTGAGCAGACCATGCGAGCCGAGTTTCCCGAATTATTTGCGTAACTTGTTCGCTCGTTGTATATGTAATAGAAACATATAAATGTTTTGATATTTTCTCACTACTGTCTTCAAATTTCGGGACGAAATTTTATTAAGGAGGGGAGGATTGTAACACCCCAAAAGACTCAAAATTGGATTTGAGGTGCAGGTTGCTTAACACGGCCTGGGACACGGGCGTGTCCCAGGGCGTGTCGGGGGTACACGGCCTGGGACACGGGCGTGTCCTAGGGCGTGTTCAGGATAGTCGACGATCGGTGGTCGACGATAGTCGAGCCTGGGACACGGTCTTTGACACGGGCGTGTCCTAGGGCGTGTCACTCAAGAAATTGCCGGATCGAGTCAGAAATGTACACGGCCCGGAACCAAGCCTTGAACACGGCCGTGTCAGATTGGACACGGGCGTGTCCGAGGGCGTGTGCCTACCCGTGTAGTGCTCTGACTGGTTTTAGCGCTCGTTGAGTACCGTGTAACAGGGGTGACACGGGCGTGTCACATGGCTGACACGGGCGTGTCACATGGCTGACACGGGCGTGTCAGGTTCGACACGGGCATGTCGATGCCCGTGTTCTGGTAATTTTCAGTCGGTGCGAGTGCCACATATGCCGCTTAAGGGTACACGGCCTGTGGCACGGGCGTGTCACAGGCCATGTCGGCCAAAAGAATAATTATTTTGGGCAGATCTTGGCCGTTCATTTTTCCTCAAAGAGGATCCTGTGGCTGGGGCTCATTCCTGGGCTGATAAGGCCGGGAAAGGAGGAGGAAAAGCTCATTTTTGAGTTTCATCTTCTCTTTCTACATCTAAGAGAGAGGGGAGAGCAAGGGGAGGAAGAAGAAGTGGAATCCGGCTGCCGGTGGTGCTACGGTGGTCCAAATCGCGAGCCGAGTTCGGATTTGCGAAGGCAACGCTGCTGCGAAGGTTTTCATCCGTCTCAAATTTCTCTCCATGGCTCCGAAGCGAGTTCCTAGGGTAACGATTTCCTGCATGGACATGTGAAGTCCTTAATTCCTGCATTACATAGGGAAAACCCTTCCCCGCGAGTGTGCGGTGGGTTGTGGCGTCCCTTGGGGTAGATATGTGAAGTCCCCCTTGTTAGAGTCCGGAATTGGAGTACGGATCTAGGCATGCTGTGTGAAGCCCATCTGGACATGGTCTGGATTGGTGATGCTTGTTTGCATATAGGAGAAGACTCCGTGATTATTGCTTGTAGGCATGATGGATAAAGTACTGGAGGAAGTCCAGGAAATTATGAGAGTTGGACTCTCTTGTGGCCGTGAGTTGCTACTTTGTATGAGGTTGAGCCGTTGGGCTGCAACTAGGCAAATGCCTTGGTGGTGGAACGGGCAAGGTGAAGCTGTACCCGCATCAGTCCAGGCTTGAGTCTGACGATTTGAGCAACGGGCAAGGTGGATCTGTACCCGCGTTATGGTTGTCTAACCTTGGGTGCTTAAGACCCTGTTAGGATCACATAGCGAGAGTCGACGGCCTGTGTGCCGATAGACTAGAATGCTCATATTAGACCGTTATGTCTGGGACCTCTGAACGGTGGTGTGGCCGTGGAACTACGGAACACCGATAATGTGCCCTGAGTGCACGGAGCGTCGGGCCATCGTGCCGATGTTTGTGATATGTATTGACGGTGCGTTCGTGCACGTCTTGGGTGGCTTATTATTCATACACTGAATTGCTATGTAGGGAAGGAATTCCGCTGCCCCGTGCCAGGGGCAGGGTCGTTATAATTGGTCAGCTGAATGCTGACCGTTGCCCTGTTTACCACCGTTTGGTGGATTGGTGCTTACAGGTACTGGAGGTGCTGGCCCGAGCGGGACTTAGCTGGCTGAAGCCCAAGCTGCGTTGCTGCCCTCGAAGGCATTGTTGTTTCTTTTTGTTCATGTGTGGCCGGCCTGCGTGCCGATGTATGTAATCCACACTCTTGTTCAGAGAAATAATGTAAGGCCTTAAGGCCAGACTCTTTTGATGTTTGTATACATTCCTATGTTATAGTGAACAGTGTTCTTCATCTTGAGTTCAAAGATTCAACCGTGAAACTTCCGCTAGAATGCTCTGTGTTAGGATGCGTGGTTATGATATTAGTTCATAGCGTCTCTGCCTGTTTGTGGAATATGGTGTGGGGCCCCGGCCGGACCCTCTATCATATTCTTCTTGACGGGTAGAGGTGTTACACTATAGAAGAAGACTAATTCTTTCTACAGCAAGAGAGATGGACTGATATCTGCTCAGTCCATCAAGGTAGACTCTGAGATTTTTCTCAGAGTCAAGGTTTTATTTTATTTCAATATCTTGATTAATTTCCTGTAGGATTCAGCTTGTTTGAATCTGAGCTGAAGGGCACTTTGTACTTGAGTTGTAGGTTACTAATTAGTCACTGAGGTAGGTGCCCTGATGGGGTATCTAGGTAGGATCCAAGTGTGGATCTGAGGTAGGGCTGTCCTCCCAGCCTGAGTGTAGGGCCTAGTGCCTGAGGTAGGTGACTGTTGAGTCTTTGAGCTGTAGTTGACAAGTGTGTGACTGAGGTTTAGGCCTTGGAGGAGGCTGAGTTGTAGGTGCCTGGAAGGGCACTGAGGTAGGTACCTGGAAGGGTACTGAGCTGTAGGAGTGCTGCAGCACTCTGAGAGTAGGGCCTTATTCCTGAAGTTGTAGGGCTGAGAAGCCTGAGCTGTAGGCCTTAGAGATAAGGCTGAGGTAGGTTGTTTGTTGACCACTGAGCTATAGGACCACTACAGGGCTCTGAGGTAGGAACCTTTGTGGTTCTGAGATAGGGTTCTTAAGAGAACCTGAGTGTAAGGCTAAGGGCCTGAGGTGTAAGCTCTGAGGAGCATTTTGGAGGAGTTTGTGCCTTGTCTAACATAAGTTAGAAAGGTTGGAGGGAAAGTAGATTTACCCAATTGGGGAACCACTATAAATATTTGTGTGCTGTGCCGTGTTTCTTGTTCTTATTTTATATTGCAGGTACTAAGGATAGACTCTAGATCACTTAAAAAAGAAAATAACAAAAAGACTTAAGAAAGTTCAAATTCCTATTCACCCCCTCTAGGTGACTAGCTAACCTTGAAGTAATAACTTTCAAGTGGTATTAGAGGGAGGTTACTCAAAAAGGATCTAACAATCTGAGTATACCTCCAAGGTTAGCTATAAGATATAATTATGGGGTTAGGAATGAACTGTAAGGAGCTAGGGGCCATGAAGCTGCCAATCTACAGGAAGGAAGGCTTTGTCCTCTAGAAGAAAAGGGTCAGACTGTTCATGGAAGCATCTGACTCTAGGATCTATGTAACTGTAGTGGAAGGTCCTTTTATCCCCACAAAGGCTTCCACCATAGATCCAACTCTGAGAGTGCCAAAGGCATATACAGAGATGGATAGAGATGAAGTAATTCTATTTACCATGGACAAAAGGGCACAACACATTATAGCTAGTGCCATTGATGAATCAACCTTCCAAAAACTTATAAACTGCAAGACCTCCAAAGAAATGTGGGACACTCTTGTGGTCTATATGGAAGTCTCTGAGGAAGTTAGAGATGATAATAAGTCCATGCTCAACCAAGAGTATGAGGCTTTTAGACAAAGAAAATCTGAAAAGTAGCTGACTGCTTTGAGAGGATCTTTAGGATAGTCAATGAACTAAGAACCTATGGTAGGGTATTCAACAACTATGAGCTGAATGATAAGTTCCTTAGATCTCTCACTAGAGATTGGGACATTAAGATTTGTGTCATTAGGGAAATGGCTAAGCTGGCAGACACTCCTCCACCAACTCTCTTTGGAATGCTGTTATCCTATAAAATGCAGCTAGCTGCTAGACTAGAAGAGGAGAAGAGCAGCCAATCCAAGTCCAAGGATAAGTCTGTAGCATTCAAGGCAGAAGCCACAAGAAGGAGCAGAAGAAAGACTCCCTCACCCCTAAGGAGGGAAGATGAATCAAGCTCAAAAATATCTGAGTTAAGCTCATCAGACAACCACATGTATGATAAAGATCTAACTACCTTCTCCAGGCAATTTCAGAAGTTCATGAAGAAGAAGGACTGGAGGAGCAGGCCATCTTCATCGTCTTATCACAGGAAGTCATCCAAGGATGACAGGTATGTCCCTAAATCCAGTAAACAGATTTCTTCTAATGTCATCTATTATTCTTGCAGCAAGGATGGGCATGTCATTACTGACTGCCCAGTCAAAAGAAAGGAAGAAGATGAGAAGAAGAAAAACATCACCGTCACCACAAGGACAATAAGAAGGAGAAGTCCTTCATGGCTAAGAAGGAGAGAAGCTGGACAGATTCTTCCTCCTCAGAATCTGAAGATGAAGAGGAAGAAGCCTATATAGGGCTGATGTCTGTTGCTGTAGAACCAGTAGAAGAGGAATATCCTGCTGTCAGGTTAGGAATTAGGGCCCCTCTGTCACACTCTGACAATGACAATGAGGAAGATGAAGGATACAGTGGTTGCTATGGCTTAATGGCAATGACTGAAGATAAAATAGGTCAAGAAGATTCAGAACAAAGCAAGGTATAAATTATCTCAATTTCTACATCTTCCTCTGACTATAAAACCAGTCCAGATACTGGTGCATCTTCATCCTGTGATAAAGATTGCTAAGAATCTGAGACTGATGTCAATCAATTGGTTGACAAGTATGGACTGCTCCTAGATGCTCTAAAGAAGAGCAGAATTCTTGCCAAAAGGCAAGCCAAGGAGATTGAAGTCCTGGAGCCTTATAAAACACTTTATAACAATAAATCTATTGAGTTTTATAAGAAAAGTCATGAGGTGTCTGAACTCAAGAAAAGTTTTGAGTGTCAGACCAAGCTCCTAGAAGGGAAGAATAAGCATATTAGATATATGGAACAAAAGTTCACAGAGAAATTGGGGATTGTGATTAACCCTTCTCAGTCACAGGGCTAGTTGCCAAAAGCTGCAACCTGCCAAGTCCCTGAGAAGCTGGGTATTAATCACATTAATAAACAATACAAATCTGAATTCCCTAATAAGAAGATAGTGTTTCAAAATGCAAATTTACCTTCTAAAACTGTCAAGTTTGCACCTACCCATGAGGATCAATCAAATGTGTACTCTAGTAGTGGAGTAAAGACACATGATCTCAGAAGGAGTGATTCTGTCCACTCTAGCCATAAAGCTCAGGATAAGCTCATTAGATTTGGATCCAAATATCCTTATTCTAAAGAGATGAGATAGACCACTAGATGGCAGGCTCCAAAAATACAATTGGCCCATCCTGGACCAGTTGTATTTAGTTCTTCAGCACCTTCACTCAGGAAGAAGGAAGCAGCAATATTCAATGCTCATCTAGCAAAATCTGAGGCTTCTCACTTCTCTCATGGACAACAATTCTGTATTATCCAGAAGAAAAGATACAACATTCATAAATGTTGGTGCTATGGAAAAGTGGGTCATTTTGCCATTGATTGTTGGCATAACCTGAATGTGGCTAGTGGACAGAAGGTTGCTCAGCCCAGGCAGAGAGTTGGGCAAAAGTTCTATAAAGCTAACATGAACTTAGGACCCAATAAGTATTGGGTTCTTAAGGGAATGTAAATTCTGTTTTGCAGGATAGTCCAAATACCTGTCTAAATAAGACTTGGTATTTGGACAAAGGATGTTCCAGGAAAATGTCTAGGACCATGGTCCAAGTGGAGCAAGGAACAAAGGTTGAGGTTGAAAAGAGTGAAATCCTCAAGGGCTAAAGGATAACAACCTCAAGGTAAGTCTCTCTTTTATACATAGACTAATTTTGCAGATTTATAAACTAAGAAAGATGTGCTTAGGATAAAACAAATCAAGCACATCAGTTGTAAAACAATAATTTTCTTATCTATAAAAATGATCTGCATTGTTAAAACTTGTACCTTTACCCTCCAGATCAAATTTCCTATAAATCAGTGCTTGATAAAGTTTGCTAATTAAAAACTACCTTATTAGCATAACATGTCTACATTATACTTAGAATTGATAAAATATTCGTATAAAGGTGAGACAAATAGAATGTACATCCAGTCAGTGAGGGAAGCTACAAATTAATCAGGCATTAAGTGAATAAAAGAAAAGCTGAGATGTATAATAGAAGCACTAAGTGCCCTGTATCATAACAGGAAGCGTAGAGCAAGCCGTAAAGCCAAAAAGTTCTAACTTAAGTCTAAACATGTTTAATTTGTTAATCTAATGATAAGGAATTAAACCTTTTCACTATATATATAAAGGCGACAAGAAATGAAAAGCCACACCTGTAACGACCCCATCTGTTAAATAATATGTAATAGAAGGTCCGGCCGGGGCCCCACACCATATGACACAAACAAGCGGCGAGGTTACAGCTTAATATCAAAACACATTCACATCCTAACTCAAAGCATGCTAGCGGAAGCTTAAGATTAATATTAAACTCAACAACCTCGAATGTCCAGTATATATAAACAACCACATTTATATATTACCCCGAAGGAATGTACACCAAATACACAAAAGTTTGGCCTTAAGGCCTTACAGTTAAGCTTTATAAGTGTGGATTACAATCATCGGCACGCAGGCCGGCTGCACATGAACATAATACAGTTCTTCGCTCAGCCTTCGAGGGCCAACAATAGTAGCAGCAACAGCAAGGGCTTCAGCCCGCTATTTCTTGCTCGTCTCTCCAGCACCTGCACAAGGACATCCCACTAGAATGGTGGTAAACAAGGCAACGGTAAGCATTCAACTAACCAATTTATAACGACCCTACCCCTTTCCCAGGGTAGTGGTATTCCTTCCCTGCAGGCATAGCATTTCACATGCAGATATATCACAAGATGTGCACTCACGCACAAACAATATATCACAAACGTCGGTCACGCGGCCCGACGCTTCGTGCACTCAGGGCACATTCTTGGTGTACCGGAAAATCCAGGGTACCACCACCATTCAAGGTCCGAAACCCAACAGTATTGAGCATTATGCTCCGCAACCTCTCGTCGGAGACTTTAGTCTTAATGGCGCGCATGCCTAAGACTCTCATTATGTGTTCCTGATGAACGCCACTATTCCAAGCACTCATATACAGACAACCATAACGCGGATACATGTCATCCCCTACCCATTGCTCAAATCGACAAACTGATGTGGGTCAGCTTCCCATTATCCATTTGGCATGAAGCCTTCAAGATCTCTCAGCTCACAATAGCCATAATGTCCACCAAGGACTGGCGTCACATTCCAAAAGGGGAGCTACTGCCATTATTCCTCGCGGTCGCTTGGCGGGTTCAGCATAAGCTCTCTTTCTGCACCCAAACTCAACCCAAACCCTGTAGCCTCCTATAGTGCCAGAAAACTGGTCTTTCAAAGCATTCAACACAAGAATCACGAGGGTATTTTCCTGGAAATCCACTCCAGTACTTCTTGCTACTTCCCTTCACATGCCCAACCCATCGACTCCACAACATACACGTTTATACGCAGAGTCTTTTCCGGTGAATAAAATGAAACATCACCAATCTAGACCAACCTGTCCAGACGGGCTTCACACAACATGCCTATTCTGTACTACATATTTCCGGAGCTATATGCAAGATTTCTTGGGTATTTTAAGAATCAATCCAAGGGAAATCCCTCAAAAGCAACCTTTTGGTGGGGGAAATCCATGCACATGCCAAAACAAGGACTTCACATGTCCAAGGAAGAAAGATCGTTACCCTTGACGATCTCTTTGGAGCCATGGAAAACTATCCGGATGAAAAGCACCGTGTTGGAACCCCACCTATTCTAGGGATTTGGGCTAAGGTTCACTATTAGGGTTGCATAGATTGACCCACATTGTATAACCAGGGTCAAGTTCTTGAGTCCTAGAGTTTAGGCTAAGTCATTAGGTTCAACCTTCTAGGACCAGCCAGTAGAGGACCTTAGAAGACTCAGACTTCGAAGAATTTAGAGTTTAGAATATCAGTTCGAAGTTCTTCGAACTAAGCTCGATGATCCTCGATCTCAGATTGATGAACTCAGAGCAATCTCTCTGAGCTGAGCTCGACGATATTCGAGCTTAGGTCGACGATCGATTCTTTCACACAGATTCTCAGCTCGACGAACTCAGAGCACATAATTGGCAAGTTATTCTCTGAATACAGTTTGCAGAGCTCAGGTCGACGAACTGGAATTCTCAGGTCGACAATCTTGGAACTCAGGTCGGCGAATTCCGTTCAGAGGTCGATGATTTCTGTCCCTCTCTAGAATGAGATGTTTTTCTGATTTCTGTCCCTTACTTTTTATATTATTTAGCAGTAATATTCCTGAGTAATTAATGCTCATATTCCCCTGAATATAGCCGTTATTGGCAGCATTAATTATGGTCTTCACCAGGATAATTACTTGCTTTTATCATTAGGGGTAGTTGGGGAAACTCATTTAAGTCACATTCCAGCTATTTGTATTCTCCAAATCAGTCAACAATTAATGCCAGAATTCAAAATACTAAGGACAAATTGACTGCAGAATATAAAAGAGATTTTTCTCTTTTTAGTCTAGACACACTGAGACACTGGGCAAGAAATTAAAATATACTGAGCTAGAGATTCTCAGAAAATATACAACACACAAGAATTCTGAGAGACAGAGACTAAACATTAAGAACTCTCTCACAGTGCTGAAAACAATCTGTTTTCTACCTTGTCATTTCTGAAGACTGAATAAGAAAATTCATCACAATCAAGAGTCTTCTTCAACCTTCTCCTCCAGGAACATTCAAGGACAACTAATCTTGATTCAGTCAGAAAGTTCCAGGATTGTTTTCAGACAAGGCTGAAGACCTATACTCTGAAGCAAAGCTTCCAAACTTCCTGAACCATTCAACATCTCAGGGGGAGCTTTGTTAACATCAAGATCCACTAGTCTTCTCTGTTGATTAGAGAAAGAGAAGACACCATCACCTCCTATCCCCTCCTTTAAAAGGCTTTTAACTCCCTTCAAAAGTTAACCACTTGGTTGTCAAGTCTCCTGATCAAAAGACTTGGGTTTGTTTTTGGGCACCTGATCAAAAGCCTAAAGGGTTGATATATCTCCATACTAATAGATATTATGGTGGTAGTCACCTGATCAAAACTTGTTTGTGGATTCCTACCAGGGTGGAAGAAGAGTGGATGTACCCAGTTGGGGAACCATTATAAAACTTCTTGTGTTGTCTGGTTGCCCCTTTTTCTTTCTGTACTGTGTTGTGTTATTCTAGCTTAGTTCTTTTTACATAATACTTATTATCACTTATTTTTACTACTTGTTAATCAAAACAATTAAAAGATTTTAAAAACACTATATTCACCCCCCTCTAGAGTAAGTTAGATCTATCCCCTCCTTTCAATTGGTATCAGAGGGCTATTCTCTTGGTTGAACAAGGTAACACTTGAACCAACAGATCCTTCTTAGATCTAAATTTCTCTAGCTTATTTCTTATAGCATGACACAGAACAAGGATTATGCAAGCACCAGACCTCCAGTATGTAACTTGAATAAGTTTGCTATTTTGAAGGCAAGAATTAAATTATATATGAACTCCATTGATGAAGACATTTTTAATTTTATTTTGACAGGACCACCAACTCCAGAGGCTATATCTACTGCTAGTTCTGGCACTCATGCTGCTCCACCACCTGAGTGGACAGATGCACAAAAAAGGCCAAGATAGCTGATGCAAAGACCATGAATATTCTGGCTCAGACAATGTCTGATGATATCTTCCAGAAAGTGACAGAATGCACTTCAGCTAAGGCCATCTGGGATTCTCTAAACCAGATGGTTGATGGATCTACTGATGAGAGGAAAGACAGAAGATCAAATCTCATCTCTCAATATGAGAACTTCAAGAAAGAAGAAGTAGAGTCAGTGAGTGACATATATACCAGACTCAACTCAATCATCAATGAGCTAAAAACCTATGATAAGGACATAACACTCACTGAGGTCAATGATAAAATCCTCATGTGCTTCCCTAGCTCATGGGATTCAAGAATCTAGCCTATCAAGGAAGCCAGAAGTCTTAGTGAGATTTCCACAGAATCTCTATTGGGGAAGCTAAAGTCTTATGAGTAGTTGATTAAGTCTAGAGAGGCTGCAAAGCAGAAGACTCCTTCATTAGGCAGAAAGGAGCAAAGTATTGCATTTAAATCTAATGAAGAATCAAAAGCCCCAACAGTCAATGAAGAATTCCTAAGTCTCTTAGCCAAGAGATTTTACAAGATTGGCAAGAGGGACTTCAGAAGAAAGTAATCAAGACAAGATGACAAGCCCAGGTATGACAAAACACCTACTAAGAAAATTGTGTGTTTGGGTGCAGGAAACCTGGACATATCATATCTGAGTGTCCAATGACTCAGAAAAAGGATAGAAGAAGAGAAAAGGAGACCAGGAAGCAGCATTACAACAAGTCTTCCACCAGCAAGCATAAAAGAAAGGAGAAAGGTTTTGTTGCTGAAACCTGGAGTGTTACTGAAGAAGAATCTTCATCTTCAATCTCCAATGAAGATGAAGAGGAATCAAAGGCCAAGGAGATATGCTTGATGGCCATTGATGCATCAAGCACCCATTCAAAAGCTGAACAATCAGACAATGAAGACTCTGAATCTAAGGAAGATCAGGTAGTGTCTTCTTTTGATTTTGATTCAGATGAATTTAAAACTGAATTTAAATCTTTATGTCTTGATTTAATTAACTCTAAAAAAGTAATTAAACAACTTAGAGAGAAATTAAATGAACAAGAAAACCTACTCTCAGAAAATAACAAATTAAAGGTTGTAATCACTTTAGCTAATGAACAAATTATTAAATTATAGACTGAATTATCTGAGGCAAGGCAACTTGAAGAATCCATGAATGGGAGAAGTATCAAGCTGATGAACATCACAAGCACAGTGAATGCTAGACTCATCAAGCCAACCCCCACTGATTCAGAAGAACATATTAACAACCCCTATAAAATTTGTTTCTGAAAAGGGTAAAAAGAAGATAGAAGATAATAATGTTAATCAAACAGAACTTAAACACAAGAATAAGAAAAAGAGAGAGTAAGAAAAATAATAACCAGAACAATGTTCAACATATTTCGTCGAACTCAGATCGAAGAAATGTGTCTAGTTTCTCGAACTCAAGTCGACGAACTCTGAACGCAAACTTTACTATAACTATTCTCTGAACTGCGATCGACGAAACCAGTATGGTTCGTTGACCAAAGATCGACAAAATTGGGGCCCAGAAAATGTATACCTTCATTCTTTGAGTGGAGTTCGATGAAATCCTCCCCGTTCGTCAACCTCAGATCGACGAACGTACCAAAATTTGTCGTCCCCAGTTTATAATAACAGAAATTTTAATTTCAATAGGATTTTTAATCAACCTAGACAAAACATTAATCCCTTTAACCAATGGATAATTCCACCTAGAAGATATCATCCTTTATGTTACAAAAGTCAACCTGAATATTCATATATTTACAGCTTTAGTTATGTAAATCAACAAGGACCCAAAATAACCTGGGTAAAGAATATCTAATCTGTTTTTGTGTAGGTGAAAGACTATCCTACCACAGAGGAACAGTGGTATCTGGATAGTGGTTGTTCAAAACATATGACTGGCAGTAAGGACAATCTATCCAAATACAAGTCCAAGCTAAGTCCTAAAGTTGTTTTTGGTGACTCCAACTATGGCCAGACTAAAGGCTATGGAGATGTAAAGCTTGGAGTTGTCACATTCAAGAAAGTGAACCCTAAAGAATCTCATCTTATTTTCCTTAAAATAATTTTAAGATATATAAAGGGTTGCCCAAATCTAGGACTCTGGTATCCAACTGAGTCAGAATTTGAGTTGACTGGATACTCAAATGCTGACTTTGTTGGATATAGAGTGGACAGGAAGAACACATCAGGAACATGCCAGTTCCTTGGTTCTAGACTTGTCTCCTGGTTTTGCAAAAAGCAAACATCTGTGTCTACCTCAACTACTGAAGCTGAATATATAGTAGTTGGGAGTTGCTGTTCACAAATGCTGTGGATTCAAAACCAACTTCTGGATTATGGTATCAACTTAAATAATTCAACCTTACTCTGTGATAATACAAGTGCAATTTCTATTGCAAAGAATCTAGTGCATCATAGTAGAACAAAACATATAGAAATTAAGCATCATTTCATTAGAGATTGTGTGGACAAAAACAAAATTAACCTTTTTTACATCTATATTGATTTGCAAAGAGCAGACATCTTCACCAAACCCCTGGATGAGAGGAACAATCTATTCTTTGTGAATTAGCTAAGCATGATAGATGGAGAAGGTTTAATTTAATTTTTGTTCTGAGTTCAACGATCTGATCATTTTTCGTCGAACGGAGATCGACGATCTATGATCTCTTCATTAAGAGTTTGTCGACCTGCGATCGCCGATCTCATGTTAGGAAACCATTCTTCGAACAGAGATCGACCATCGGTGAACTCAGCCCGAGAAAACTTCGTCGAACTAAACTTGACGATATTTCTGTTAGAAGTAACTTTCGTCGACCTTTGATCAATGATCTTGCTTCTGAAATTATTTCGTCGAACTGATATCGACGAACAGTTTTCCCTCCTCTTCAAACTGAGATCGATGAACTTTCCGCATTCATCGACCTCAGATCGAAGAATTTTTTTTTGAAGGATGGAGCTCGCCGTTTCATATTCTGAAAACCTTATAATAGGTTTTATTCTTTGAGCTCAATCCCGTGCTTTCAGAACTCCTCCGCACTTGATATTTCTAGTTTCTTTTGCAGGCGATTTCAGAAATCAATTGCGATTCCAGCAAGCACTCTCTCCGGTATGAAGTATGACACTGGTTTCGACATCGATTTCGATTCCTTTGGTCACACAGACAAAATCTTCACGGATATTCTTTAGTTGTTTGAAGATCAGAAATTGAAGCAGTTTATGACTACAATTCAGGATCAAGTTGCCAGCCATCGAGATCAAGGAATGGGTCTACACATCAACTTCATCTGATACAGAGATGATATGATCAATTTTCGGAACACAGGTTTCTCTCTCTCTCCTGCTGTTCTTTTTTATATATTTGGATTTCAGAATAGGGTAGATGATCTTGAAATGGATAGTTCTGATTTTGATGAGATGCTGATAAGAATGGGTCACTCCGAGGGATACCCTAATAAGCTGCTGAAGAAGAACTTGTCTGCTGAATACAAGTTCTTGGCTGATGTAGTAGGCAAGGTCCTACTGGGCAAACACACTGACCATGACTACATCACAAGGCACCAGTTTTTGGTGATGAGTGCCTTGGTTGATAAGAAAAGATTAACTGGGGACAGGTTCTGTTCGACTTGATTAGGAAGAAAAATTCTAAGAAGGAAGTTTGTTTTGCAAAAGTATTGGGATTTTTTATGCAGGCCAGGGCTAATGACTTACTGGTCTCCCCAACAATATTCATTAATGACTCTAAGAGGTTGACATCTACCCTCTTTAGCAGATGGGAGAGGACAATTTCCAAGCCATCCAAGGCTTCCTCCTCTTCCTCAAGACCTTATGAGATTACCATGACTGCTCCAACCACTCCCCACCCTGCTGAAGATGTTTCCACTCCAACTCTACCTCAACTTCCAGCTCAACAACCAACACCTTCTCAACTTCACACACCTTCAACAACCCTTCAGCATACTTCCACATCTCAAGACCATACAACAACACCTCCTGCTTCCCCAATCCATCTCTCTTCCCCAGTTCAATCACCTGAACATCAACCATCTCCACTCCAATCTCAAGTGCATGCTTCTCCACTTCATATCCCAAAGCATGTCACTCATCCTCAGTCCCCTCTTCCTTCATATCTTGCTGATATCCCCCTACACAATATAACATCCTTAACATCATTTAATCTGCTGTCCTCCCCCATCCATACTCCTTCACCATCTTATTCTCCTTCATCCTCTCTAACTCAGCATGAAACCATGAATAATTCTATTCCTCTCACTGATTTATTCCCATCATCCACCCATCTGTATCCACTCAAACCCCTCCTGAGTTAATTGACATAGATTCTCCCTCCATTTTCTCCATCCTGGAGCACAACACTCCAGTCATAAAACAATGCATAACAGAGGCTATTTCACCTCTTGGTGCCTCCATTTCATCTCTTGCTGCCCTACTTTCTACCTCCTCTATCCCTCCTTCTTCAACAAGGGGCCTGGTTCCAGTACTTACTGAAACTAGGCAGGGGGAGATACTCGATGAAGAAGCAGCTCTAGCAGTAGTAGAAGAAGCAACAATAATTTTGCAGTTAGTTGAGTTCACAGCATCAGATGTACATATGGTTTTAGAGGCTGAAATAATTGATGTAGATATGCTGATTGCAGATATTATGACTGCTGGTGATTGTTACATAATTCCCACAGTAGGCATCCTTAGATTATTACATTCTTTCATTAAAATTTATCTGAATTCTTTTCTTCCAGCAGTAAAGCCATCTTTGGCTATAGTATGCTACACTCCTCCTATAAGTCTTGAAGTTGTTAATCAACTGAAGGTAAGTTTTGTTGTTAACATGGTTGTGGAACCTTCAAGCCGAACCTATGTGATGGATGATAGCCCAATGCCAAATCTAGAATGATTTAATTGCTCAAGATGTAGCCCAAGAATTTGCACATACCTAGATTGTTCCTGAGCTGAATGATTTCCTAGTTGCTGACAAAGATATAAAAGATTATCAGATGATTACTGAGAGTATTGCTCCACCTACAGTTGCTGAACATCAAGCACTTCCCCAGGCTGAAAGACAAATCTCAAAGGAAACTCTAAAAGAGATAGATGATTTGTATGATAATCCTGCAAGTGAATCCAGTGAAGATTAATCTGATGATTCAGATGATTCAGAGGATACTCAGTCTAAGAAAAGAAATTTTAAGAAAAAGAAGGCAGTTGCTCAGGCATCAACAAAGCAACCTTCTAATCCAAAGAACGATATCCCATATTATATCTTGTATAATATTCCCTTAACTCAAACTACACCCCACTGGATGAAACTCTCTAAGAACCACTTGAAAGAACAAAAGAATAAGAACAAGTTTGGATCTGCTCCTACTAAGAGGTTAAGGAAGGACTCACCTCCTCCTCCTCCTCCTCCTCCTGCCGTAGGTGCTTTAGGAAATATTTCATCTAAGTCAACCTCTTCTCAGCAATCGAAGCCATATGCCCCTCACAGTCAAGGAAGATACTCTAGAACTTATTCCAGAGGTGTTCACTCTACTAGGAGAGGAAGACAACACCAAAGCAGTCACATTGTAAAGTATAATGAATGTAGACGTCCAAACTCTTACTTTGCTGAAAAATCTACAAAGGATTATTCTTGCACAAATTTTCAACAACAGTCTATAATATTCAGGAAAGCTCAAAGATCTGCTCAGGATGTTTCACAAGCTGACCTAGGGAGACCTCCATCTCTAGTATATGAACCTGAGTTAGATCCTAACTACAGAATGGCAAGATTTCATGAGACTATAGGTTTATCTCTGATGAATAAAGCAAGGAAAGAAGGAGCTGACCCCTCTCAATTCACTACCATGTCTACTTATAGACAAAAGGAGCTGGAAAAACTTGAGGTAGATAAACATCTTTTTGATCCAAATGCTTACATGCAGGTCCATCCAGAAGCTGTTGTTCCCAGAGCCTCAACTATAACACTTCTTGGAACTCAAGACCTAAAAATGTCCAAGCATGATGCAAAAAATCCTCTCAGGAAAATTGTGTTTACCAAATGTTCATCTGCTCCTCCTTCAGACAGATCTTAGAAATTTTTTTCCATTCTCTGTATATATAGTTATATCTGCTGAAGTTTCTGTTAATTCGGTCAGATATTTGATGTTTTGTTTTCTATCTATATTTTCTTTATTTTATGCATTGTACATAGTAACATAACCCAAATAGGGTGAGATTGTTGGAACCCCACCTGTTCTAGGGATTTAGGATAAGGTTCACTATTAGGGTTGCATAGATTGACCCACATTGTATAGCCAGGGTTAAGTTATTGAGTCCTAGAGTTTAGGCTAAGTCATTAGGTTCAACCTTCTTGGACCAGCCAGCAAACGACCTCAGAAGACTCAGACTTAAAAGAATTTAGAGTTCAGAATATCAGTTTGAAGTTCTTCGAACTCAGCTCAACGATCATCGATCTCAGATCAACGAACCTAGAGCTATCTCTCTAAGCTGAGCTCGACGATATTCCAGCTTAGGTCGACGATCGATTCTTTCAGACAGATTCTCAGCTCAACGAACTCAGAGCACAGAAATGGCAAGTTATTCTCTTAATACAGTTTGCATAGCTCAGGTCGACGAACTGGAATTCTCAAGTCGACGATCTTAGAACTCTGGTCGACGAATTCTGTTCAGAGGTCGACGATTTCTGTCCCGCTCCAGAATGGGAAGTTTATCTGATTTCTGTCCCTTATTTTCTATAATATTTAGCAGTAATATTCCTGAGTAATTAATGCTCATATTCCCCTGAATATAGCCGTTATTGGCAGCATTAATTATGGTCTTCATCAGGATAATTACTTGCTTTTTTCATTAGGGGCAGTTGGGGAAACTCATTTAAGTCGCATTCCAGCCGTTTGTATTCTCCAGATAAGTCAGCAATTAATTCCAGAATTCAAAATTCAAAGGACAAATTGACTGCAGAATATAAAAGAGATTTTCTCTTTTCTGTCTAGACACACTGAGACACTAGGTAAGAAATCAAACTATACTGAGCCAGAGATTCTGAGAAAATATACAGCAAACAAGAATTCTGAGAGACACAGACTGAAAAGTCAGAACTCTCTCACAGTGCAGAAAACAATCTGTTTTCTCCCTTGTCATTTGTAAAGACTGAAGAAGAACATTCATCACAATCAAGAGTCTTCTTCAACCTTCTCCTCCAGGAACATTCAAGGGCAACTAATCTTGATTAAGTCAGAAAGTTCCAGGATTGTTTTCAGATAAGGCTAAAGACCTATACCCTGAAGCAAAGCTTCCAATCTTCTGGAACCATTCAACATCTCAGGGGGAGCTTTGTCAACAACAAGATCCACTAGTCTTCTATGTTGATTAGAGAAAGAGAAGACACCATCACCTCTTCTCCCCTCCTGTAAAAGGGTTTTAACTCCCTACAAAAGTTTACCACTTGGTTGTCAAGTCTCCTGATCAAAAGACTTGGGTTGGTTTTTGAGCACCTGATCAAAAGCCTAAAGGGTTGCTATATCTTCCTACAAATAGATATTGTGGTGGCAGTCACCTGATCAAAACCTGTTAGTGGATTCCTACCAGGGTGGTAGATGAGTGGATGTACCTAGTTGGGGAACCACTATAAAACTTCTTGTGTTGTATGGTTACCCCTTTTTCTTTCTATACTATGCAGTGTTATTCTAGCTTAGTTCTTTTAACATAATATTTATTATCACTTATTTTTACTACTAGTTAATCAAAACAATTAAAAGATTTTAAAAATACTCTATTCACCCCCCTCTAGAGTAAGTTAGATTTATCCCCTCCTTTCATACCGCAATAACCTTGCCTCCACAAATCTAGGCTCGACTCGCGATTCGGGGCTCTGAAGCTCCACCGGCAGCCGGGTTCCTTCTCCTCCTCCTTCCTTACTCTCCCCACTCTCTAAATCCTTAGAAAGAGAAAGGCCCAAGATGTGTAGGATCCGTTTCCCCCTCTCCAGGACTAACCCGGATCTTATGCCCAGAACCGCCTCCTTACGATTACACTAACACACGGGTTAGTCGACACCGCAAGTCGCCGATTTTGCCGGCTAGTACGATCATAAACCTGTTCGGCCAATATGAGAAACAGAAGCAAGGTATATAGTAAACAAAACTACACAAGTCCACAGCCACAGAGTACATATCATATAAAGAGATGATGAGTACATAAATATAGTCCACCATGAGTACAACAAACGAGAGAAATAAGGTCTTACGCCCATTACATTATATCAATGAATCTCTCCTCACAAAGCAAAGAGCGGAAGTCTAAACTATCACAGACATCTCGTCCCTCCTGAGGACGCGCTATAGTAGTAGTAGTAGTCGGCATCTGCTCCTCAAGTCCTGCCTCCTCGACATGCTAGTCCATCTCCTCGAGCTCCTAAAATAGTATGGTCACCGACCATTAGTCAAAAAGACTAAGTCGTTTCCTCCACACCTCACCCCGCAACTCCTAGGCACCGAGCGGGAGGACGAAGCGGAGGACAACAAGGGGTAATAAGGTGGAAGCAGGTGACAAGAAGCTAACTACCAAATGTATATAGAAGTAAGTAAGAAAAGAAAGTAACCTTCACTTATGCGAGAATACATAAGCCAAGGGATCTTCTACAAGGCTCCCATCGTATAAGATGTCCCATACCATTTTATACGATGGGGTGTCGGTTGTCACAAGAAGTATATATATATAAAAGGAAATAACCTTAATTTATAAAACTTGCCCACAAAAGCTTATAGATTAAGGGGTCGTTTAGCAGGTCCTAATGTATAAGCGTCCCATACCACTTATACATTAGGTGTCATAGGTTATTATGAATGATTATGATATGCATCTATATGGTGGGTATGACATGAACAAGCAGTGAAACTCACACACCCGACTTTGTGTACACAAACCTTTAGTTCCCACTTTTCAAGAGCTAGCATCACTCTCAGGTACCACCGTTGTGGCTACGGCAGCAGCGGATCGGGCTTCTCTGCTTTCTAGGCGGGTATACACACTACCAGGCCTAGACCTCTCTTGTACACCTCTGTACATGAAACAAGTGTACTCTAGAGTCTCCGCGTACCACTTTGCTGACCACCCATCAGTCTTGTTGGGCCGGGTGCGCGTTATCGGGGATAGTCCTCCAGACCGCAGTATAAACAACCTACTGGCCCCTCTAACCCTCGCACCCGCCTGGTCCACCGTACTGCCGTCGGTGTGACGACTGGCCAGTACCGCATGTCCCGCTACTAATTTATGCACATGCAAGTATTACATCTCGAGCCTCCAGCACTTAGGACCAACCTATCCAAATATAAATCTCTCGAGCCTCCAGCTCGCAGGACCAACCTGTCCTGATGTAACATCCCATTTCCGGCTAGACCCCTAGGAGTCGGTTAGTTGTGACAAAACCCTAGGAAGCCCAAAATTTGAAATAAAGCGATCAATATTTTCGGGTCACGGGTTGGTCACGCCCGTGACCGACCCGTCACGCCCGTGACTTGGGCGTGACTACTTCGACGATCGTCGATCTCCACGAGACGATCGTCGAACGTGCTGTCTGGGCATGTCACGCCCGTGACTAAGGTGTCACGCCCGTGACTATGGGCGTGACCCCATCGACGATCGTCGATCGCCGTGAGACGATCGTCGACCTTGCGGCCCGGGCATGTCACGCCCGTGACATGAGTGTCACGCCCGTGACCTAGGGCGTGACCAGCCTTCGACGATCGTCGATCTCAATTCGACGATCGTCGCCCTCGAAATTTGCCGTTCGGGCATGTCATGCCCGTGACCTAGACGTCACGCCTGTGACCTAGGGCGTGACCAGCCTTCGACGATCGTTGATCTCAATTCGACGATCGTCGACCCCAAAATCTGCCGTTCGGGCCTGTCACGCCCGTGACCCAAGGTGTCACGCCCGTGACCATCCATCGACGATCATCGATCTCAGTTCGACGATCGTCGAACCCAGAATTGGCTATTCGGGCCTGTCACGCCCGTGACCTATGTGTCACGCCCGTGACATTGGCCGAAACGACGGTTCAGGCCCGAAATTATTCTAACACGCGTGGTAATAAATGCTGGTGTGGGAAGTTACACCAGGAGTAATTTCAGGCCGTTTTCCTTCTGTAATTATATAATAAATGAGGAAGATATGGTCCAATAGGAAGCCGCCAGCTGGACACACCTGTTTAGTTTCCACCGTTTCTTATCCCTTCACTGTAACCGAAACGTTAAAGGGAGAACCTTTGTAACGGCCTCCCCAGCCGCCGGTACCCCCAGCACCACGCTCGAAAGGGTTCAGCCTAACCAGGTCTGCAGACCATGCACCCCAACCCCTCTCCGTGCCTGTTTTTCAGCAGCGGTAGCAGCTGCAGCTCAGTTGGTGATGAGAGCTGTGGTAAAGAGTCTCTTATCAAGGTCCTGGGTTCGATCCCCAGTGGAAACAACCTACCGCTGCTGAAAAACAGGCACGGAGAGGGGTTGGGGTGCATGGTCTGCAGACCTGGTTAGGCTGAACCCTTTCGAGCATGGTGCTGGGGGTGCCGGCGGCTGGGGAGGCCGTTACAAAAAAGTGCACTTTTTTATTGTAACGACCCTAGCCGATCCAACGTGGCAGTGCCACGGCTCCGCTCTAGGCATCGCTACCGGGCTGCAGCCCAAGCACCCCAACCCCTCTCCCTCCACAGGCGGGTTGTTGGTGGCCACAGCCTCCCTTTGATGAGCGAACCCGACAGTTAAGTTGGGCCGTACGGGGACTTCCCAGGAGGTCACCCATCCCAGTACTACTCTCGCCCAAGCACGCTTAACTATGGAGTTCTTTCAACCTTCATCACCAATTGAGCTGCAGCTTAATTGGTGATGAGAGTTGAAAGAACTCCATAGTTAAGCGTGCTCGGGCTGGAGTAGTACTGGGATGGGTGACCTCCTGGGAAGTCCCCGTGGTGCGGGCTTGACTATCGAGTTTGACTCATCAAAGGGAGGCTGTGGCCACCAACAACCCGCCTATGGAGGGAGAGGGGTTGGGGTGCATGGCCTGCAGGCTTGAATGTGATAGGCTTACTGCCAGTAGTGGGCCCGGGTCTGGACTACTGGTGGGCCGGCGGTGCCAGCTGGGTCCCGCGGGTTGGCGGGCCTGGACCGTTACAAAAAGTGCACTTTTTATCCTAAGACCCCTTATTAGGGCAAAACTTAGGATTGATCATTTCTAGTCCAAACCATCTACAAATGAGATGGAAAATTATACAGAACCTTATGGTGACCCCAGGGACCACTCACCAAAGTTTGGGAGGGTTTGTAAATTATTTAACTATCTAATTAAATTCGGCTAGGATTATTGAATTTTTCTAAAAACTATAGAAAAATATTCTCCAAAAATTCTCATTTTTGGATAGCACCTAGATATATGTAAGATTAGACCACACCCCAAATTTCAAGTCATTTGGATGACTGAATTGGAGTGGGAAATTTTTCCATGGTCAAGGCAGCCCTCTGGATAGACCTCACCAAAAAGGGTGCTGTGGTCTAACCAGGATTCTGAATCAAGTGAAATTAATTATGAATTAAAGTAGACTTCAAGGGCTACATTTTCTATGTTGATCATTTTTCCTGTAGGAGCCTCTAGGTATTTTTCCCAATTTATTTAACAAGACAGATTTTTCATTCAGAAATTATTTTAAAAATAGAATTTATTTCTCATGCCACTGTTCATCTTCTCCAACAGCCCGAACCAGAGGCCTAAAAACCTAATATCCTGTAGCTTTTCCAAGCTATTTCCCATCCATCCAGCCATCTCCCTGGCCGGCCACCACCACCACCACCTCCGTTGAGGCGAGGGCTATCGTCGGGCGGCGGCACGGCCGCCGGAGAGGCGGTTTCCGGCGAACCCGCCACCATGAAATTTTTGGAAAACCTCGAATACGCTCACCCGATCTGGCTCTTTTGAGCCCGATATCTCTCCTAACGATTCCTAAGATCTATCCGCAGAAGAAGAGGGAGGGGAGGACCTTGTTCGCGAGTTGAAGGCGTGCAGAGCGTCGGGAAGCCATTTGCGCGGTGGTGGCGTCGCCGGAAATTCTTCAACAGCAAGGGGAAGTCTGAAACAGTTTGAGGGAGTGTAACCTTTTCCTCCTGCTCTTAGGAATCTTTTATAGATCAGCAAATGGGGAGGGGAAGGGATGAAACGTTGGAGATGAAACGTTGGCGGCCATTAATAACACCCTTATGACGTTTCGGTTATGACGAATGGCAGTTGAAAAGTTGGAGATGAAGAGGTGTTTGCCAGGTGGCAATTTCCTATTGGACCCACTTTTCCTTAATTATTAACATAATTAAAGTAGGGAACGACCCATAAATACTCTTGATTTTCATTCCCATAGTCAGAATTTATTATGGCGTCGGTTACCGAAATTTCCAACCTGGCTTGTCATTTCGGCCTTGGTCACGGGCGTGACATGCCTGACGACTAATTCTGGTTCGACGACGTCGAACTGGAATCGACGATCGTCGAGCGTGTCACGCCCTATGTCACGGGCGTGACATGGCGGGTCACGGGCGTGACATGCCCCGGGGGCCAATTTTGGGTCGACGACCGTCAACCTGGAATCGACGATCATGGTCATGCCCTATGTCACGGGCGTGACATGGCGAGTCACGGGCGTGACAGGTCTGGTGACAAATTTCGGGTTCGACGATCGTCGAACTGAAATCGACGATCGTTGAATGTGGTCACGCCCTATGTCACGGGCGTGACGGGTCGGTCACGGGCGTGACCAACCTGTGACCCGATTTCTTGGTCGATTTATTTCAAGTTTTGGGCTCCCTAGGGTTCTACCACAACCAACTGACTCCTAGGGGTCTAGCCGGAAATGGGATGTTACAATCTTCATGGCCATTAAGGCTTTACCCATTCATCTTCCCACTTTCTGACTTATAAAAGCCCACTTGAGGCAAGAGGAGAAGGTTACACGCTCAAGTAATCGGATCAGACCTTTGTTCTTGCTGTAGGAGAAGTTCAGCAAACGCCATCACCGCGCCATGGCACCCCGTCGTTCTTCTCGCCTTCAAACCGCGAACAAGGTCCTCCTCTGCTCCTTCTCTTTCATGGGTAGATCTTAGGATTCTTAGAAAGGAAGTTCGCGCTCAACGGAGCCGGACTCATCTCTCATTTTCATGGAAAACCATGAAAAAGATATTTTGAGTTCGCCGGAAACCGCCACCTCCGGCGGCCAAACCACCGCCGACCGATAGCCGTCGCCTCAACGGAGGTGGTGGTGGTGGTGGCTGGCCAGGGAAGTGACCGGACGGCCGGCGACGGATCACGGAAATGTTACAGGAAAAATGGCTTCCTGTGTTCTGGTTTTCGGGTTCTGTAGAAGATGAACAGTAAAAACGGTTTATAATATATAACTTATGCAAATAATTTTATAAGGAAAAATATACTTGGATTAGTATATTTTGAGGCTGCAAAACGAGGCACTTAGAGGCCGAATTAGGAAAAATGACCAGTCACAAAAGTTATAGCCCTCTGGGTCTACTTTAATATAAAATTGATTTTATTCAATTTGGGTGAGTGGTTTGACCATAACACTCATTTTGGTGGGATCAAGACCTAGGCTAACCAGAAATTGAAATGGTTGCCCACGGTTCATAACATGTCCAAATGACTTGAAATTTGGGCTGGAGGTCTATAATATGTATATCGAGAGGCTGTCCAAAAATGAGAATTTTTTTGGAGATACTTTGTCTAAAGTTTTTGTTTTAATTTAATAAACTTAGAGGAATTTATTTAGATGGTCAAATGACCTCCAAACCCTCCCAAATTTTGGTGAGTGGTCCCTGGCTATAAAACCTAGGTCTGTGTAAAATTCTAATTGATTTAGAGGGGTTTTGGGTGAGAAATCTTCTACCCTTAACTAGGCGTGAGTGAGACACCTTTTAATAAAAAGTGCACTGAGAATTTGGAAAGGTCAAATCGCCTCAACAGAGGCTGATTTTCTGATCTCTGATTTAGAATGGTGTTATAACCTGCTTGGAGAAAAATGGAGAGGTTTAGGGTTGGTTTACCCTAGGGTCCAAGCTCAAATCTTAAACGAGGGGTTTTGTGGTTTGTGAAGGACATAGGAGCAAAAGCTCTTGTATGCCTTTGAAATTTGGAAGAGAGTGGCATGATATGCTGAAAACTCTCTGGTGGAAATAGTGAAGGAATTGGAGGTAATTAGGTGCCTCGGAAGTTGAGATTTTGGTTTAGGATCAATATGTATTTTAGTTATTTTAAGCACTAAATCTAATCCAAAAATTATGAAACTCGGGAGGAGGGAGTTTTAGGGTGTTTTAGACTTATGATAATTTTCCTGGAATTTTATGATTAATAAATATTATACTTCATGTGTTAAAGGATTATTAGGCCGATTTGTTGTTTCAAATATTTGGAGGTTTTAAATTAATTATAATCAGCTAAAATTCTGGATTTAGATCTTGACCAGTAGAACATTAATCCTTGAATTTTCATAGAATTTTATGTTGAATAAATCTGGTCTTTGTTCACAGATGATAGAAAGAGCTTTTATGTTTGAAAATTAATTATGGATAAACTACTTGCTGGAAAATTATGAAACTTGGCCAGTGCTAATTTTAGGCCTTTATCTGCATGACATAAATTATTTATAATTTTTGGAAGAATATTTTCTGTACTTGATTCATAAACAACAGAAGTTAGAGATTATTTCTAAAATAGTTTTCATGCCCTTTTAATGATATAAAAATTAGGATACTTAGGATTTAACCTATTGAGATAACCTAGTATTTATCATAAATTTGCTGGACATCTTGCATGAGAACTTAGGGTAGTTCATGTTCAAACCGGTAGTCCTTGGGATTTTCGAGGAATTTAATTAAATGCCAAATAAATTAGAAAAATTTCCATTTTCTGGATTTAGGTCATTTATGTCATGGTAAGTCTCCAGTAAATAATTTAGGGCATTTGGATGAGTAATGGATCATTTCATAACCGGTTCGACATGTAGCCTAGGTCGGTCTGCATATAGTAAACTGTGAAATGCAATAGGACATGATCTGAAGAAGATATAAAGAGAAGTGAGTAGTGGTGATAGTTAGAGTTAAGAGGTGCTCAGGTTTCGGCGAAAGATCGCCTTTTCCCGAAGAGAGGAAGGTTGAAAATCACCCTAGGATAGTCTAACGTAATATGAGAAGGTAATCGGGTTAAGGGAAATCAACCAATAACATTAAGTGCCTTGCGAAAGGGAACTTTGGGCCGTAATGCCGCCGTCTTGGTTCCTAGTGCCCCTTGAGAGCCCTTCACGGGGAATACCGGGGGCAGTCCTGGGCTAACGCAAACTGTAATAATAAACTGGCAAGAGTAACTTAGTAACTAGGATTGCACTTTTCAAAAACACTGTTGGCACAGGAAGATTGATGAGAGCTTCGGCTCGGGTGATTTGGAAACGGACGTTTGGGTCCGGGGAGCCTCGGCTCGGTTGGTTAAGAGACGGACGGGATGGTCCGGGGAGCTTCGGCTCGGTTGGTTGGAGACGGACGTTTGGTCCGGGGAGCTTCGGCTCGGTTTTGTGTGTTTACGAATAAACTTGCATGTGCATAAGATAGGAAAAGTTAAGGTGGTGGGTTTTTCGATATCGGGGAGTTCAATTGCACCGACACCGATATCGTTGACTCGGCGGGGTGATTAGCACTTCGCCAACAGAAGTCCGGTGCGCCAGCCGGCAAGAGTACGCAGGCGTCCGCTTAGTGCACCAAGCGTTGAGGCGTACGATAGGTCAGACCAGTGGTGCTTTTACTGGTTTTGAGGTGGGCGAGGCCCAACCCACCGCTTGCGTCCGCCACTACGGAGGTATCCTGGGAGGTAACGGCTCCGAAAGGGGGAACTAAAGGTCTGTGTGCACAGAGTCGGGTGTGTGAGTTGCACTTGCATGTTTCATCATACCCACTAGCATGTCATAGCATAATCGATTCATTTAACCCTGACATCTAAAGTATAAGTGGTATGGGACGCTTATACATTAGGACCTGCAAAACGACCCCTTGGTCTATAAGCTTGTGTGGGCAAGTTTATAAATCAAAGGTTAATTTCAATATATAACAACCATTGTTGTTTGATAACCGACACCCCAACGTATAAGTGGTATGAGACACTCTATACGATGGGAGCCTTGCAAAAGATCCCTTTTGCTTATGTGTTCTCGCATAAGTGAAGGTTTAAATTCATATATTTGCTTTTCTTATTGCTGACCTATTATAACAATCATATTAACTGCTCACCGAATACATCTTGCTAGATTAAGTCCATAGTCACCTGTTTCTTGATTTATCTCTACCATCATGTCCTTCCCTTTCTTCCTCCCCGCTCGGTACCTAGGAGCCATGGGGGAAGGGGTAGGGGATGATAGGGCTTAGTCTTTATGACTAACGGTTTTCGAACCGCATCATTTAGGGGATCGTGGAGCCCAGCATGGAGGAGCAGCCCCAGAGATCGGTGCGCCTAGAGATGGGGCAGTCTAGCTCCGGAGTTCATACAGCCGGGACCGTGAGTCTCGACCTTGAGTAGTTTCTGTTTTCGCTTCCACATGAGAGACTTGTAGTGAGGACATTTTATACCGGGCATAAGCCCGTATTTATAGTACTCTGATGATTTCTGTGGACACTCCCTTCGTGGAGATTTTATCTTATTTACATGTGATTTATTATTGTGGACGGCATTGTTCTTACTTCAATAATTATGCTACTTTTCTGTGATCGAATTGGCCGGCAGAATCGGCGCCTTGTGGTGATGACCCTTCAGGACGTGAAGGAGTCACCGCAAAGCGGCGGTTCTAGGCCTAAGACCCCGGTGGTTGAAAAAGAAAAAAAAAGGGGGGTCTTACAAGTGGTATCAGAGGAAACATCGATCAGACGGAAGTAGCAGTCCACAAACCCTAGGTCACCCCCCGCTCGAGTTTAGTTTGGGGACAAACTAAGCAGCGGAAGCAGTGGTGTGCCCATATGGGGATCACATATAAATTGTCCTCCTTTATGTAATATTTGAACGTTTTCTCAGCGTGTGTTTTTGTTACGTAGCCTCCAGCACGGACTACGCCACAAGGTGGAGTTCAACAGGCTCAGGATGTTGCACCACCCCCACCGGCCCCCACTCCTTTCCTTCAGTCAGACATGGGACAGACCCTGACTGCCATTCTGGAGGCCTTCAGGGCCCAGCAGGTTCCGGCCCCGCAGCCAAATCCGGGGGCCAACTGGCTAAGCATCTTCCGAGGACTGGCTCCCCCGTCCTACTTGGGGACAGAGTCGGCGGTTCGGACGAAAGTGTGGCTAGATATCATGTACGAGATGCTGACCGGGATACGATGTCCCTGGGAGGAGAGGGTGGCTCTAGTTGTCTCCTGCCTGGAGTCCCATGCAAAGAGGTGGTGGAAGACGCTGTTGGACATGACATTTGCTGATAGGGAGGTTGCGGAAATTACTTGGGAGTAGTTCAGGGCCGCACTGCTGGAGCATTTCGTTCCGCAGTCGGCTAGGGATGATTTGGAGGAGCGGTTCTTACAGCTGAAGCAGGGTACTCGGACCGTGGTGGAGTACCATCGAGAGTTTGACCATCTGGCTCGATACGCAGATTCCTACCAGCTGGACGAGGCAGGGTATATCAGGAGGTTCTATAAGGGCCTGCGGGAGGACTTGAGGGAGGCTCTGTTGTTTGTATCTGACGGGCCCATCTCCCGGATCTTGGAGATGGCCAAAAGGATTGAGGCTGACTGGCACACCACCCGGGGCCGGAAGCGGCCAGCAAAGGATCAGGGACGGAGAGGTAGGAATGACCAGCGGCGGGGTGCTGTACCAGAGGGGAGGAGGACAGAGGACCAGCCTCGTCAGGACGTGAGGCAGGAGCCGAGGGAACAGGTGGTATTAGCCCCTCCCCCTCTTCGGATGCAGGAGATGCCGAGACCCGGGGGAATGGCGTACCCCCCACCAGAGTGTTTTCTTTGTCATCAGATTGGGCACATTCGGAGGAACTACCCCATGAGGGGGGCACCACCTCCAGCACATCAGGGCGGCCCACCAGCTCAACATTACGGAGGCCGAGGACGCGGCCGTGGTCGTGGATACCAGTGGGGAGATCGTAGACAGGAAAGAGAGCAGGTATATGCTTTAGACCTTGCGCAGCCTCGAAATCCGGAGCAGGTCATAGCAGGTACGCAGCAATGCTTCTTTATTTTCATAGAATTTCCCTTTTAGTTATTAAAACTCAGAACCACACTAGATAGGTTAACAAGGAAAGAAAATTCTTTATAGAACCCTAAGATGTTTAATCACCCCAGGTATAGTCTTCATCAGCGGCAAGCCGGCCCGCATGCTGTTCGATACTGGAGCTACTCACTCCTTTGTGTCGGAGACGTTCGTAGAAGGACTGGAGGGTGTGGAGCGGTTCACAGGCTCGAGGATGAGGGTGCGACTACCAGATGGATCTGAGCTCCTTACCACGGATCACTGCAATATGGAGGCAGAAATTGGTGGAAAAGCGTTCGAGGCTCCAGCGATGATTTTGAAGCTGACGGACTACGACCTGATCCTGGGCATGGTATGGCTGCACTGGAACTATGCCCAGATTGACTGCCAGGAAAAGAGGATCACCGTGAGACACGGGGATTCTTTCATTACCATCGAAGGTATAAGACCTGTCTCTCGTATACTCTTATCTTCGGTACATGTCGTTAAGGCCCATCTGCAGGGAGAGGAGGTCTATCAGATTCTATTTGAAATGGCGGAGGTTAAGGAGTCGGTGACAGACATTCCGGTGGTGCGAGATTTCGCTGACATCTTTCCAGAGAAACTACCAGGACTACCTCCTCACCGAGAGCAGGACTTTCAGATACAGCTTGTGCCGGGGGCCAAGCCGGCATCTAGGGCCCCTTATCGGATGGCCCCAAAGGAGTTGGCAGAGTTTCGGACTCAGTTGCAGGAATTAGTTGAGGCAGGTTTTGTTAGACCGAGTTCCTCGCCATGGGGAGCACCGGTCCTGTTCGTGAAGAAGAAGGATGGGACACTCCGCCTGTGCATCGATTATCGAGCACTAAACAGGCTGACCGTCCGGAATACCTATCCGCTCCCACGGATAGACGAATTATTCGACCAGCTGGAGGGGGCCCATTATTTCTCGAAGCTGGACTTGAGATCAGGATTCTACCAGCTGCGGATCCAGGAGGAGGATATCCCGAAGACGGCCTTCAGTAGCAGATATGGCCTGTATGAGTTCACCGTGATGCCCTTCGGGCTCACGAATGCTCTGTCGGCATTCATGAGTCTCATGAACCGGGTTTTCGAGGCCTACTTGGATGTGTTCGTCATAGTGTTCATAGACGACATCCTGATCTACTCTAGGACGGAGGAGGAGCACACTCGGCATCTGGCACTGACTTTGGAGAGGTTGCGGGAGCATCACCTTTATGCAAAATTCAGCAAGTGTCAGTTTTGGTTGAAGGAGGTGGCCTTCCTAGGCCACATCATCAGCGGAGCCGGGTTAGCAGTAGATCCAGCAAAGATTCGGGCAGTTCGCGATTGGCCGCAGCTGAGGACAGCCACCGATGTACGCAGTTTCTTGAGACTTGCCGGTTACTACCGGAAGTTCGTGGAGGGGTTCTCTCGGATTGCCCTCCCCCTCACATCTTTGACAAAGAAGGAGGCACCTTTTGTTTGGACCCCGCAGTGCCAGGCGGCTTTCCAGGAGCTGAAGGATCGACTCATCTCGGCCCCTATTCTGGCCCTTCCATCCGGAAAGGAAGGATTCCAGGTGTATACCGACGCATCATACTAAGGGATGGGAGCGGTGCTGATGCAGAACGGACATGTCATAGCATATGCCTCCCGCCAGCTGAAGACCCATGAGAGGAACTACCCGGTGCACGACCTCGAGATGGGAGCGGTTGTTTTTGCTCTGAAGGTCTGGCGCCATTATCTTTATGGAGTCCACTGCGATATCTTCTCCGATCACAAGAACCTGAAATACGTGGACACGCAGAAGGAGCTGAATATCAGGCAGAGGCGTTGGGTGGAGTTCTTAGCAGATTATCAGTATGAGATGCACTACCATCCAGGGAAGGCAAACGTGGTGGCCGACGCGTTGAGCCGGAGAGCTGCCACTTCCGAAGCTGGGCCCCAGGTTATGTCCATGGAGCTAGTCCGGTCATTCAGAGATATGCAGATATCCTTAGTGTCCGAGGATGACCCAGTTCTGTATAGGGAGTATCTGGCATCGATGGTGGCCATAGACGATATTCGGGATTGCATTCGGGACGGACAGAGGACAGATGCGTGGGCGGAGCCGATGTTCCGAGCTTTGGAGGAAGGTTCGACAGGAGATTATTCCCTGAGAGATGGTTTGCTCCACTTCAGAGGCAGAGTATATATACCCGCAGGAGGCCAGATCCGAGAGGATATTATGATGGAGGCGCATTGCAGCCGGTACTCGGTACACCCGGGGATCACAAAGATGACCGCTGATTTGAAGAGGACGATGTTTTGGCCGGGCATGAAGAAGGACATTACGTACTTCGTGACCCATTGCGAGGCGTGTCAGTTGGTGAAGGCGGAGTGCAGGAACCCCGCAGGATTGTTACAGCCACTCCCGGTGCCGGAGTGGAAGTTTGACGATATAGCGATGGATTTTATACATGGTCTTCCCCGGTCTTGGACAGGGAACGACTCGATTTGGGTGATTGTCGATCGGTTGACGAAGGTGGCCCGCTTTGTACCGATCAGGAAGGATGACTCGGTGGGAGTGCTGGTACGGAAGTTTGTGGAGCAGTATATCCGATATCATGGCGTGCCCCGGACGATAGTGTCGGACCGCGATGGACGGTTTACATCCAGGGAGTGGCGGTCAGTGCATGCATATTTGGGCACCCGGTTGACTTTTAGCACGGCCTTCCACCCTCAGACGGACGGGCAGACCGAGCGCACCAACCGGACCTTGGAGGATTTACTACGGCTGTGTATACTGGACCGAGGGGAGCCGTGGGAGAAGATGTTACCGTTGGTCGAGTTCTCCTATAATAATAGCTACCAGTCCAGCATCAGGATGGCACCTTATGAAGCCTTGTATGGAAGAAAATGTAGAACCCCGCTTTCTTGGGTTCAAGACGAGGATCCGAAGGTGTTAGGATCGGATTTTGTTGAAGACACCGAGGCTCAGGTGAGACTGATCAGAGATAGGATGTTGGAGGCGCAGAGCAGACAGGCTAAATACTATGATGCCCGGCATCGTCAGGTGGAGTTTCGGGTAGGAGATCGAGTGTTCTTGAAGATCCGGCCCATGCACGGAGTCTCACGGGTGCGCGGTCGGAGGAAGAAGCTCAGCCCTAGGTATATGGGCCCTTACCGGATCCTGGAGCGGATCGGACCCCTAGCCTATAGGATAGAGTTGCCACCTGAGCTGGCAGCCCTACATGACGTCTTCCACATTTCTTCGCTGAGAAGGGCTCTACTACGCCCGGAACAGCGGATTTTGACCATCGAAGGGCCGGTAGCTTCAGACCGATCTGTTCACTTGGAGCCGGTTCGGATCGACGACAAAGGAGTACGGATCTTGCGCCGCAAGAAGATCCCCTTAGTCAAGGTTCTGTGGAGAAATCACAGTCAGGAGGAGCACACCTGGGAACCGCAGGATCTGATGAGGCAAAGATACCCGGAGTTGTTCAGTCAGGTACATCTCACCACCTCTCGGTATACTATAGACTGCCTTCTTGTTTTGGAATGTTAAGACTAGATAAGGAAAATCCAGGACCTAGGCATGCACACTTAATCAGAAAGGTAGGGGCTAATCTTTTGTTTATTGGGGAGATTGTCTTCGTTATCAAACGAACAGTCGCCTGAACCCATAAAAAGATCGTATGGGATGTTACAAGTTTAATTTATTCCGATAGAAATCCCCGTAGGCTCAACCTCAATTTTGGGGACGAAATTTTTGTTTTGTTTATTGGGATTTGTAACATCCCATTTCCGGCTAGACCCCTAGGAGTCAGTTAGTTGTGACAAAACCCTAGGAAGCCCAAAATTTGAAATAAAGCGATCAACATTTTCGGGTCACGGGTTGGTCATGCCCGTGACCGACCCGTCACGCCCGTGACTTGGGTGTGACTACTTCGACGATCGTCGATCTCCACGAGACGATCGTCGAACGTGCTGTCTGGGCATGTCACGCCCGTGACCAAGGTGTCACGCCTGTGACTATGGGCGTGACCCCATCGACGATCGTCGATCGCCGTGAGACGATCGTCGACCTTGCGGCCCGGGCATGTCACGCCCGTGACATGAGTGTCACGCCCGTGACCTAGGGCGTGACCAGCCTTCGACGATCGTCGATCTCAATTCGACGATCGTCGCCCTCGAAATTTGCCGTTCGGGCATGTCACGCCCGTGACCTAGAGGTCACGCCCGTGACCTAGGGCGTGACCAGCCTTCAACGATCGTCGATCTCAATTCGACGATCGTCGACCCCAAAATCTGCCGTTCGGGCCTGTCACGCCCGTGACCCAAGGTGTCACGCCCGTGACCATCCATCGACGATCGTCGATCTCAGTTCGACGATCGTCGAACCCAGAATTGGCTATTCGGGCCTGTCACGCCCGTGACCTATGTGTCACGCCCGTGACATTGGCCGAAACGACGGTTCAGGCCCGAAATTATTCTAACACGCGTGGTAATAAATGCTGGTGTGGGAAGTTACACCAGGAGTAATTTTAGGCCGTTTTCCTTCTGTAATTATATAATAAATGAGGAAGATATGGTCCAATAGGAAGCCGCCAGCTGGACACACCTGTTCAGTTTCCACCGTTTCTTATCCCTTCACTGTAACCGAAACGTTAAAGGGAGAACCTTCATGGCCATTAAGGCTTTACCCATTCATCTTCCCACTTTCTAACTTATAAAAGCCCACTTGAGGCAAGAGAAGAAGGTTACACGCTCAAGTAATCGGATCAGACCTTTGTTCTTGCTGTAGGAGAAGTTCAGCAAACGCCATCACCGCGCCATGGCACCCCGTCGTTCTTCTCGCCTTCAAACCGCGAACAAGGTCCTCCTCTGCTCCTTCTCTTTCATGGGTAGATCTTAGGATTCTTAGAAAGGAAGTTCGCGCTCAACGGAGCCGGACTCATCTCTCATTTTCATGGAAAACCATGAAAAAGATATTTTGAGTTCGCCGGAAACCGCCACCTCCGGCGGCCAAACCACCGCCGACCGATAGCCGTCGCCTCAACGGAGGTGGTGGTGGTGGTGGCTGGCCAGGGAAGTGACCGGACGGCCGGCGACGGATCACGGAAATGTTACAGGAAAAATGGCTTCCTGTGTTCTGGTTTTCGGGTTCTGTAGAAGATGAACAGTAAAAACGGTTTATAATATATAACTTATGTAAATAATTTTATAAGGAAAAATATACTTGGATTAGTATATTTTGAGGATGCAAAACGAGGCACTTAGAGGCCGAATTAGGAAAAATGACCAGTCACAAAAGTTATAGCCCTCTGGGTCTACTTTAATATAAAATTGATGTTATTCAATTTGGGTGAGTGGTTTGACCACAGCACTCATTTTGGTGGGATCAAGACCTAGGCTAACAAAAAATTGAAATGGTTGCCCACGGTTCATAACATGTCCAAATGACTTGAAATTTGGGCTGGAGGTCTATAATATGTATATCGAGAGGCTGTCCAAAAATGAGAATTTTTTTGGAGATACTTTGCCTAAAGTTTTTGTTTTAATTTAATAAACTTAGAGGAATTTATTTAGATGGTCAAATGACCTCCAAACCCTCCCAAATTTTGGTGAGTGGTCCCTGGCTATAAAACCTAGGTCTGTGTAAAATTCTAATTGATTTGGAGGGGTTTTGGGTGAGAAATCTTCTACCCTTAACTAGGCGTGAGTGAGACACCTTTTAATAAAAAGTGCACTGAGAATTTGGAAAGGTCAAATCGCCTCAACAGAGGCTGATTTTCTGATCTCTGATTTAGAATGGTGTTATAACCTGCTTGGAGAAAAATGGAGAGGTTTAGGGTTGGTTTACCCTAGGGTCCAAGCTCAAATCTTAAACGAGGGGTTTTGTGGTTTGTGAAGGACATAGGAGCAAAAGCTCTTGTATGCCTTTGAAATTTGGAAGAGAGTGGCATGATATGCTGAAAACTCTCTGGTGGAAATAGTGAAGGAATTGGAGGTAATTAGGTACCTCGGAAGTTGAGATTTTGGTTTAGGATCAATATGTATTTTAGTTATTTTAAGCACTAAATCTAATCCAAAAATTATGAAACTCGGGAGGAGGGAGTTTTAGGGTGTTTTAGACTTATGATAATTTTCCTGGAATTTTATGATTAATAAATATTATACTTCATGTGTTAAAGGATTATTAGGCCGATTTGTTGTTTCAAATATTTGGAGGTTTTAAATTAATTATAATCAGCTAAAATTCTGGATTTAGATCTTGACCACTAGAACATTAATCCCTGAATTTTCATAGAATTTTATGTTGAATAAATCTGGTACTTTGTTCACAGATGATAGAAAGGGCTTTTATGTTTGAAAATTAATTATGGATAAACTACTTGCTGGAAAATTATGAAACTTGGCCAGTGCTAATTTTAGGCCTTTATCTGCATGACATAAATTATTTATAATTTTTGGAATAATATTTTCTGTACTTGATTCATAAACAACAGAAGTTAGAGATTATTTCTAAAATAGTTTTCATGCCCTTTTAATGATATAAAAATTAGGATACTTAGGATTTAACCTATTGAGATAACCTAGTATTTATCATAAATTTGCTGGATATCTTGCATGAGAACTTAGGGTAGTTCATGTTCAAACCGGTAGTCCTTGGGATTTTCGAGGAATTTAATTAAATGCCAAATAAATTAGAAAAATTTCCATTTTCTGGATTTAGGTCATTTATGTCATGGTAAGTCTCCAGTAAATAATTTAGGGCATTTGGATGAGTAATGGATCATTTCATAACCGGTTCGACATGTAGCCTAGGTCGGTCTGCATATAGTAAATTGTGAAATGCAATAGGACATGATCTGAAGAAGATATAAAGAGAAGTGAGTAGTGGTGATAGTTAGAGTTAAGAGGTGCTCGGGTTTCGGCGAAAGATCGCCTTTTCCCGAAGAGAGGAAGGTTGAAAATCACCCTAGGATAGTCTAACGTAATATGAGAAGGTAATCGGGTTAAGGGAAATCAACCAATAACATTAAGTGCCTTGCGAAAGGGAACTTCGGGCCGTAATGCCGCCGTCTTGGTTCCTAGTGCCCCTTGAGAGCCCTTCAAGGGGAATACCGGGGGCAGTCCTGGGCTAACGTAAACTGTAATAATAAACTGGCAAGAGTAACTTAGTAACTAGGATTGCACTTTTCACAAACACTGTTGGCACAGGAAGATTGATGAGAGCTTCGGCTCGGGTGATTTGGAAACGGATGTTTGGGTCCGGGGAGCCTCGGCTCGGTTGGTTAAGAGATGGACGGGATGGTCCGGGGAGCTTCGGCTCGGTTGGTTAGAGACGGACGTTTGGTCCGGGGAGCTTCGGCTCGGTTTTATGTGTTTACGAATAAACTTGCATGTGCATAAGATAGGAAAAGTTAAGGTGGTGGGTTTTTCGATATCGGGGAGTTCGATTGCACCGACACCGATATCGTTGACTCGGCGGGGTGATTAGCACTTCGCCAACAGAAGTCCGGTGCGCCAGCCGGCAAGAGTACGCAGGCGTCCGCTTAGTGCACCAAGCGTTGAGGCGTACGATAGGTCAGACCAGTGGTGCTTTTACTGGTTTTGAGGTGGGCGAGGCCCAACCCACCGCTTCCGTCCGCCACTACGGAGGTATCCTGGGAGGTAACGGCTCCGAAAGGGGGAACTAAAGGTCTGTGTGCACAGAGTCGGGTGTGTGAGTTGCACTTGCATGTTTCATCATACCCACTAGCATGTCATAGCATAATCGATTCATTTAACCCTGACATCTAAAGTATAAGTGGTATGGGACGCTTATACATTAGGACCTGCAAAACGACCCCTTGGTCTATAAGCTTGTGTGGGCAAGTTTATAAATCAAAGGTTAATTTCAATATATAACAACCATTGCTGTTTGATAACCGACACCCCAATGTATAATTGGTATGGGACACTCTATACGATGGGAGCCTTGCAAAAGATCCCTTTTGCTTATGTGTTCTCGCATAAGTGAAGGTTTAAATTCATATATTTGCTTTTCTTATTGCTGACCTATTATAACAATCATATTAACTGCTCACCGAATACATCTTGCTAGATTAAGTCCATAGTCACCTGTTTCTTGATTTATCTCTACCATCATGTCCTTCCCTTTCTTCCTCCCCGTTCGGTACCTAGGAGCCATGGGGGAAGGGGTAGGGGATGATAGGGCTTAGTCTTTATGACTAACGGTTTTCGAACCGCATCATTTAGGGGATCGTGGAGCCCAGCATGGAGGAGCAGCCCCAGAGATCGGTGCGCCTAGAGATGGGGCAGTCTAGCTCCGGAGTTCATACAGCCGGGACCGTGAGTCTCGACCTTGAGTAGTTTCTATTTTCGCTTCCGCATGAGAGACTTGTAGTGAGGACATTTTGTACCGGGCATAAGCCCGTATTTATAGTACTCTGATGATTTCTGTGGACACTCCCTTCGTGGAGATTTTATCTTATTTACATGTGATTTATTATTGTGGACTGCATTGTTCTTACTTCAATAATTATGCTACTTTTCTGTGATCGAATTGGCCGGCAGAATCGGCGCCTTGTGGTGATGACCCTTCAGGACGTGAAGGAGTCACCGCAAAGCGGCGGTTCTGGGCCTAAGACCCCGGTGGTTGAAAAAGAAAAAAACGGGGGTCTTACACCTGATTCCTCCAACCCTGCCCGGGTGAGCAAGTAGTCAACAGACTCCAAGTCCTTCCAACCCGGCACGGGTGAGATATATCACATCAATTCCTTCCAATCCGGCACGGGTGAGCAAGTAGTCAACAAACACCAAGTCCTTCCAACCCGGCACCGGTGAGATATATTACATTAATTCCTTCCAATCCGGTACGGGTGAGCAAGTAGTCAACAGACTTCAAGTCCCTCCAACCTGACACCGTGATAAGAGCAAGTATAGTTTTACCTAACCTATTAGGCTACTCTTGCGTACCGGTTGTTATTCTTAGTGACTTTGGGTTAATCCCAGGACTGCCCAAGGTATGCCCATTGAAGGGGTCTCGAAGGCACTAGGAACCAAGATGGGATGACAAGCCCAAAGTGTAACGTCCCAATTCGCGCTAGGCCCTTTGATTGCGTATTTGAGTCAAGGGGGCTGTGGTGAGCCCAATGGGGGTGTGGGTGAACAGGTGCGGACGTACGGGAAATGAGGAAAACAAGGCAAAATGACATTTCTGGCTGACACGGGTATGGACACGGCCGTGTCCATACCCGTGTGCCTCATAAAAATAGGCTTACCAGTCAGAGAGGTACACAGGTATTGGGACACGGCGTGTCCCTACCCGTGTGCCGAGGACACGGGTCGAGACACGGCCGTGTCTCTACCCGTGTGCCGCAACCCTGACCCGGCAGAAAGTTGTTCTGGGATGAACACGGCCCTAGACACGGCAGGCAACACGGCCGTGTCACTTGAACACGGGTAGGAACACGGCCGTGTGCCTACCCGTGTCTGCGGTGTATAAAAAGGAAAAAGTTGTGAAACCCTAGCATTTCATTCCCTTTCTTCTGCCCCGAAATTTCTGAGAGGGTTCTTGGCTGGAGGAGGAGGAAGAGCTTGCCGGAGCCATCCTTGGAGGAATCAAAACGCCGCCACCGTCAAGGGAAAAACAATGCCGCCGCGAAGGAGTGCGAGGCTCATGGCCGGCCATGGTGGTACCGCTGGACTTGAGGTGAGCTTCCTCCCCTCTCCCTTGGTGCTAGATCTATAGTTATTTTAGGAGAGACATCGACTCCATAGAGTCTTGATGGTGAGGAGGAGAGTTCTTAGGATAAGCCATGCCTAGGTTTTCTAGGCTTAGTCTCCCTCAACCTTCTCATCATTCAAAGTGGAGATGAGAGGGGTTTTCGTGGAGGGTTTGGCTTTGAAAGGAGAAATAAGGTTGGGTGTGATTTCTGGAGAAGTTTATGCGAGGTCGTTGCAAGGAAGAAGATGAACGGATGCCGTTCATCTCGCCTTAAGATGCGTGCAGAAATCTGATTTCTGCACGCGGCGACCTTCGTGGCCAATTTCGGAGGTGTTCTGGCCAGATCTGGGTGAACGACTCAACACGAAAGTCGTAGCCCTTGAAATTACCTTTCCAACGAGGGGTTGCTCGTTTCCATGCAATACCTGTAGCCACGGGAAAGCTGGTTCGAGTCCGCTGCATTCGGGAAAATTCCTGTACAGGAAACTGTTTCCTGTACGTATTCGAGTTGAATTTCTGGTATGTTGCGACCAGATCTGGGCGATCGACTCAACACGAAAGTCGTAGCCCTCGCGAATACCTTTCCAACGAGGGGTTGTGCATTGTGATCGGGTTCCTGTAGCTCCGGGAATCCCAGTTTTAGTATCGGGCTATCCTATGTTAATGCACTTGTTAATGTATAATGCTAGCACTCTTGCAATGATTGTGATTTGCTCATTTGTTATCTTGCTCCCATATATCTATAATGTTGTTATTACTATAATTTAGCATGGTTACTCATTTGGTTGTGTAATAAGGAATAATCATGCAATGGTAGAGAAATGGATTGGATGGGAAGGCTAGATATTAGGAGTTGGGATTGGTATAGGATATATTTATACAATTTAGTGTTGAACATATCTATTATGCGTAGTGTTGAGGTGAACTCATTGAATAGGTGGGCGTGAACATGATGAACACTATGTGAAGAGTATTTTGTAACCGTAATCCGAGCCCAAGGGGTGTATTAACAACCAATGCTTAGAGTTGTAGTCTCCCTACGGGTAGCATCGAGTGAGTTGTTTTGGGGCATGTGATGTGCGACGATTCATCGTGTCGCGATATTGAGATAATGGTTGTGGCAGGTCTACGGGTTCGCCAGTCGTCACACCGATGGGAGCCAATGGGTAGACCTTGGGCGGTAGGGTTAGATACTTGGTGTCCATAACCCGAGATCTCCTCCGCGCCATGAGAACGGTTGGGCTTGCACCTCGTGCGTTTCCGAGGTTCCATCCGGTTCGAAATCAAAGGCCAGGTTGGACTGTGTTCTTGGTGCACATTTACCCAAGACCCCTTCTGAGCCGTAGTACGCATGTGAGCTCCGCTGTTGTGTTCTTAGCGTTGAGGCGTACGGGGGCCTAGGATAGGTAGTGTGATACCACCTAGTAGTGGAGACGCCCGCTCCACTGTCGCCGTCTGGCCACGACGGGCGACGCCTGAGAGGTTAGCTACCTGCTCGAAAAGTGGGAACTTCAAGTCTGTGTCGACATAGCAACTTGCATGTGCGTGCGCATGATTCGGTCATACCATAACATTCATATCATGTCATTCATTGCATACACAAGATCCTCATAGTATAAGTTTGTATGGGCACTCTTATACGATGAGTTACTTTACTGTTAAGCCGATCCTTAACTTATAAGTTTGTATGGGCACTCTTATAAGTTGAGTTATTATTTTGATTAATTATACCTGCTGTCATTATTATTGATATTTGTAGAATTGCTAGTTGTGTAGCGTAGTTTATACTCCACCATATTTATAGTCACCTGCTTGTTTACTTGCTTATGTATATATATTGTACCTGTGTTCCTTTCTCCGCCCGGTGCCGAGGAGTCGCCGGGGGAGCGGATGTGAAGCCACTTAGTCTTATGACTAACGGTTGCTACGTCTTCCTTTTTAGGAGGAAACCCCGCAGGTAGAGCGGCAACGGACTATGCAGTAGGACAGCCAGGCCCGGATGATAGGACCTGAGGTGGTGGTGCCATCGGCACCGTCAGTGACAGTCGTGAGTGTTTTCATGTAGCCATTTGGCAAAACATTTCTAGACTCTTGTTCTTTTGTACAAGCCTGATGTGCTTGTTATCTTCCGCTACTTTTGGACTTTAACTTAGCTGTGAACTGAACTGCTTTTAGCTTTACTTTTCTGTTATGGTTGGGTTGGCATAATTGTTGTGATATGGATTGTAGCCGGCGGAATAGGCGTCTTGTGGTAAAGGCTAACCCGTGTGTTAGTGCTACCGCAAGGCGGCTATTTCGGGCATAAGACTCCCCTCGTGCCGTGTGTTGTGTTCCGGGAGGGGGGTCTTACAAATGGTATCAGACTTAGCCGATCTTCACCTACAGCAGTCAGGTAACAATGGGCCACTCCCGTTCGATTAGTCGGTTTGGGGACAAACCGACTTAGCGGAAGCAGTGGTGTGCCCATATGTGATTCACACTAAGTTGTCCAACTTTGACATTAGTTTTGGCCAACCTGACCCTAATCTGTACCTTGCATATAGGTCCCAGCGCAGGTGGAGCCGGTTGGGGGCACTCCTACCCCTTCCGTCCCTTCACAATTCCAACAGTCGGAACTGGGACAAACGTTGTCAGCCATATTGGATGCATTTAAAGCCCAGCAAGCTCCGGTGCAACAACAAGCGCCAGGCTCCAACTGGTTGAGCACCTTCCGTGCCCTGTCCCCTCCTGCCTATCTTGGGACAGAATCGCCGGTGCGCACCGAGGAATGGCTTGATACCGTGCAGGAATTGATGGCTGGCATAAGATGTCCGAACAGCATGGCGGTGACATTGGTAGTGACGCTGCTAGAGCTGCACGCCAAAAGGTGGTGGAAGTCCCTCATGGGCTCCACCTTCCAAGGGCGGTTGTACACGGACATCAGTTGGAATGAGTTCACCGAGGCTTTTCTGGATCACTTCATCCCTTCTTCTGCTCGGGATGGACTTGAAGAAAAATTTCTGCAGCTGAAGCAGGGATCGAAATCGGTAACGGAGTACCAGAGGGAGTTCCAACACCTCGCTAGGTTTGCCGACTCCTATGATTTGGACGATAGAGGCTACGCGAAGCGCTTCTACAAAGGATTAAGGGACCCCCTGAGGCAGGCCCTTTTGTTTATAGCCGATGGAAGCCTGGCAGAAATCATCGACATGGCAAAGAGACTGGAGGCAGACCACATGGGATGTGGCAAGAGACCTGCGGAAGGAGTAATTGAAGTCGGCCCTAGTAATAGAAGGCGGAATGATCATGGCAGAGGAAGGGGAAACCACAGAGGCGGTCGGTGGGTCAACCAGAACTATCGGGTGGAGTACCCAATTCCGCAACCACTACCTTTACCACCACCACCGCAGCAGCAATATTATCAACAACCTGGGGGCCGACGTGAGGTGATATGTTTTGAGTGCAACCAACCGGGGCATGTCCGGCGAGTTTGCCCGCGACTGATCGGGGATGCTCCTATTGCTCCCCCTCCAGTAGCTCCACGGGGGCGAGGGCACATGCGTGGCCGAGGAAGAGGACCACCGGGGAGAAATCAAGGACATGCACGGGAGCATGTATTCGCATTGGATATGACTCAGGAGAGAAATCCGCAGGAAGTCATCACCGGTACGTGCAAAATTTATTAATATTATATGACTTGATAGATTTACGATACAAATGTTACGCGCAATTTTGAACGGTGATTACCTTTTTGGAACCTAGGCACTGTCATGGTTAGCGGGAGGCCCGCCTATACGTTATTTGACACGGGTGCATCTCACTCGTTCATTTCGGCGGACTTCGTGAAGGACTTGGAGGGAGTGCAACACTTCACGGGCACTACTCAAAGGGTGCGCCTTCCGGACGGCTCTGAGATGACGTCGTCAGCAAGTTGCGACTTCGACACCCTTATTGGAGGAAAGTTCTTTGAAACTCCGGCTACAGTGTTAAGAATCCCGGAGTTCAATCTCATCCTGGGCATGAGGTGGTTGAACTGGCACCACGCCAGGATCAATTGTGCGGAGAAGCAAGTTATGTTGAGGCATGGAGACTCGGAAGTCATCTTCCAAGGTATTAAATTCGCACCCCGTAAATTATTGTCTTCAATCCAAGTTATGAAATCTCATATGGAAGGGGACGAGGTCTATGTAATTTGCTTCGAGTTGAAGAAATTGACATTAGAGGTCAAGGATGTGCGGGTGGTGCGAGAATTTCCCGAGGTATTTCCCGAGAAATTGCTGGGACTACCCCCGCATAGGGAAGTGGACTTCCAAATCAAGCTAATTCCGGGTGCCAAGCCCGTCTCGCGAGCTCCATACTGAATGGCTCCGAAGGAACTTGCAGAGTTTAGAGTCCAGCTTCAGGAATTGGTGGAAGCAGGGTTCGTTCGCCCAAGCTCGTCGCCTTGGGGAGCGCCCGTTTTGTTCGTCAAAAAGAAGGATGGCACCCTGCGGTTATGTATTGATTATCGGGAGTTGAACCGGTTAACGGTGCGGAACACCTACCCCCTACCGCGCATTGATGAATTATTTGATCAATTGGTGGGATCGTATTGGTTCTCCAAGTTAGATCTGCGTTCGGGATATTATCAGCTGAGGATACAAGAAGATGACATTCAGAAGACGGCGTTCAGTTCGAGATATGGTTTGTATGAATTCACCGTGATGCCGTTTGGGCTCACAAACGCCCCTTCCGCCTTTATGAGCTTGATGAACAAGGTGTTCAGCCCTTATTTGGACATCTTTGTCATCGTGTTCATCGATGATATCCTGGTCTACTCCAAGACTGAAGCAGAACACGCCGAACATCTAACTTTAGTGCTGAGGAAACTAAAGGAGCACACTTTGTTTGCCAAGTTCAGCAAATGTGAGTTTTGGCTTCGAGAGGTCGCGTTCTTGGGCCATGTGATTAGTGGGGCGGGGCTAGCAATAGATCCGGCCAAGGTGTGGGCCGTGAAGGAGTGGTCGCCATTGAAGTCAGCGGCCGACATACGGAGTTTTCTTGGACTTGCCGGGTACTATCGCAAGTTCGTGAAAGGCTTCTCGAAGATCGCCCTTCCCCTTACTACGCTGACCAAGAAGGGTGTGCCGTTTGAATGGACACCCCAGTGCGAAGCTGCATTCCAAGAGTTGAAGGACAGATTGACGACTGCACCCATCCTAGCTCTTCCATCTGGGAAGGAGGGCTTTCAAGTTTACACGGATGTGTCGTATCAAGGGATGGGAGCTGTGTTGATGCAGAATGGGCATGTGATCGCTTATGCTTCAAGACAGTTGAAGAAGCATGAAGCCATCTACCCGGTGCATGATCTAGAGTTGGGAGCGGTGGTATTCGCCTTGAAGATGTGGAGGCATTACTTATACGGCGTCCACTGCGAGATCTACTCGGATCACAAAAATCTGAAGTACGTTCACACCCAAAAGGAGTTAAACTTGAGACAGCGGCGGTGGTTGGAGCTCTTGTGCGACTATGAATTCACCTTGAACTACCACCCCGGGAAGGTTAATTCCGTAGCTGATGCCTTGAGCCGAAAGGCACCGGGAACGAGCACGGAATCCCGCTTGATGAGGATGGAGTTAATTCGGACACTGCAAGAGATGGAAATCACTTTGGTCTTTAAGAATCAACCGGAAGAGTATACAGAATATTTGGCCGCGATGAGTATAGTTTGCAACATACGAGACCGGATCCGTACGGAACAAAAGAAGGATGCAGCTTTAACCCCGGCTTTCGAGTCAATGGAGGATGAGACTACGGAAGAATACTCCCTAAAAGACGGCCTCGTCCATTTTCGTGGCCGGCTTTACATCCCCGAAGGTGACAACATTCGGGAGGATATTCTAAAGGAGGCCCATTGCTCCAAGTACTCGGTGCACCCGGGGATCGCAAAGATGTACACCGATTTGAGAAAAACAATGTGTTGGCCGGGCATGAAGAGGGATGTCAAGTACTTTGTTACTCATTGTGTGGCCTGCCAAATGGTGAAGGCGGAGTGTAGAAGCCCCGGTGGAATGCTACAGTCGTTGCCCATCCCCGAATGGAAATTTGAGGACATCTCCATGGACTTCGTCCACGGGTTACCTCGCTCGCGCTCGGGGAATGATTCCGTGTGGGTGATAGTTGACCGGTTGACCAAGGTAGCCCGATTTATCCCAATGAAGAAGGAGGCGCAAGTGGGCGTCTTAGTGCGTCTCTTTGTGGAACAATTTGTGCGGTACCATGGTGTGCCAAAGACGATCGTCTCCGACCGGGATGGTCGGTTTACTTCAAGAGAATGGAGGGCTGTACAGGCTTATTTGGGCTCGCGCCTCGCCTTTAGCACAGCCTTTCACCCACAAACGGACGGGCAGTCTGAACGAACCATCCGAACATTGGAGGACCTTCTGAGGTTGTGTGTGCTAGATAAAGGAGAACCATGGGAGAGGCTCTTACCCCTCGTGGAGTTCTCTTATAATAACAGTCATCAAGCCAGTATTGGAATGGCACCTCATGAAGCTTTGTATGGAAGGAGGTGTAGAACACCCTTGTCCTGGGTGCAAGACGAAGATCCGAAGACATTGGGAAATGAGTATATTGATGACACGGACGCGGTGGTTAGGTTGATCCGAGATCGAATGCTAGAGGCTCAAAGCCGACAGGCGAAATATTTCAACGCAAGGCACCGTATGGTGGAGTTTCAAGTGGGTGATAGGGTGTTCCTGAAGATTCGACCGATGCACGGAGTGTCGCAGGTACGTGGAGTCAAGAAGCTCAGCCCAAGGTATGTCGGGCCCTATGTCGTAGTGGAAAGGATTGGCCCTCTGGCCTATCGATTGGAGTTACCACCGGAGCTGGAGAACCTTCACGACGTGTTCCATGTATCGTCGCTTCGGAAGGCTTTGCTGCGGCCTGAACAGTATATCCCCACGGCGGATGGTGCCGTGGCGTCTGATAGGTCTGTGCGACTGGAGCCGGTGCGGATCGTTGATAACGAGACAAGAACCTTGCGCCGCAAAAGTGTTCCCTTGGTGAAAGTGCTATGGTCTAATCATGGGAAGGAAGAGTGCACATGGGAGCCAAGGGATTTGATGCAAGAGCGCTACCCGGAATTATTTACCCCAGGTAAAAAATTTTATTTGAAAGCATAGTTCCCTTTTATGTGTTTCACTCCCATAGCCTTACCCTGATTTCGGGGACGAAATCTTTTATTTTGTTTATAGGATTTGTAACGTCCCAATTCGCGCTAGGCCCCTTGATTGCGTATTTGAGTCAAAGGGGCTGTGGTGAGCCCAATGGGGGTGTGGGTGAACAGGTGCGGACGTACGGGAAATGAGGAAAACAAGGCAAAATGACATTTCTGGCTGACACGGGTATGGACACGGCCGTGTCCATACCCGTGTGCCTCATAAAAATAGGCTTACCAGTCAGAGAGGTACACGGGTATTGGGACACGGCGTGTCCCTACCCGTGTGCCGAGGACACGGGTCGAGACACGGCCGTGTCTCTATCCGTGTGCCGCAACCCTGACCCGGCAGAAAGTTGTTCTGGGATGAACACGGCCCTAGACACGGCAGGCAACACGGCCGTGTCACTTGAACACGGGTAGGAACACGGCCGTGTGCCTACCCGTGTCTGCGGTGTATAAAAAGGAAAAAGTTGTGAAACCCTAGCATTTCATTCCCTTTCTTCTGCCCCGAAATTTCTGAGAGGGTTCTTGGTTGGAGGAGGAGGAAGAGCTTGCCGGAGCCATCCTTGGAGGAATCAAAACGCCGCCACCGTCAAGGGAAAAACAATGCCGCCGCGAAGGAGTGCGAGGCTCATGGCCGGCCATGGTGGTACCGCTGGACTTGAGATGAGCTTCCTCCCCTCTCCCTTGGTGCTAGATCTATAGTTATTTTAGGAGAGACATCGACTCCATAGAGTCATGATGGTGAGGAGGAGAGTTCTTAGGATAAGCCATGCCTAGGTTTTCTAGGCTTAGTCTCCCTCAACCTTCTCATCATTCAAAGTGGAGATGAGAGGGGTTTTCGTGGAGGGTTTGGCTTTGAAAGGAGAAATAAGGTTGGGTGTGATTTCTGGAGAAGTTTATGCGAGGTCATTGCAAGGAAGAAGATGAACGGATGCCGTTCATCTCGCCTTAAGATGCGTGCAGAAATCTGATTTCTGCACGCGGCAACCTTCGTGGCCAATTTCGGAGGTGTTCTGGCCAGGTCTGGGTGAACGACTCAACACAAAAGTCGTAGCCCTTGAAATTACCTTTCCAACGAGGGGTTGCTCGTTTCCATGCGATACCTGTAGCCACGGGAAAGCTGGTTCGAGTCCGCTGCGTTTGGGAAAATTCCTGTACAGGAAACTGTTTCCTGTACGTATTCGAGTTGAATTTCTGGTATGTTGCGACCAGATCTTGGCGATCGACTCAACACGAAAGTCGTAGCCCTCGCGAATACCTTTCCAACGAGGGGTTGTGCATTGTGATCGGGTTCCTGTAGCTCCGGGAATCCCAGTTTTAGTATTGGGCTATCCTATGTTAATGCACTTGTTAATGTATAATGCTAGCACTCTTGCAATGATTGTGATTTGCTCATTTGTTATCTTGCTCCCATATATCTATAATGTTGTTATTACTATAATTTAGCATGGTTACTCATTTGGTTGTGTAATAAGGAATAATCATGCAATGGTAGAGAAATGGAATGGATGGGAAGGCTAGATATTAGGAGTTGGGATTGGTATAGGATATATTTATACAATTTGGTGTTGAACATATCTATTATGCGTAGTGTTGAGGTGAACTCATTGAATAGGTGGGCGTGAACATGATGAACACTATGTGAAGAGTATTTTGTAACCGTAATCCGAGCCCAAGGGGTGTATTAACAACCGATGCTTAGAGTTGTAGTCTCCCTACGGGTAGCATCGAGTGAGTTGTTTTGGGGCATGTGATGTGCGACGATTCATCGTGTCGCGATATTGAGATAATGGTTGTGGCAGGTCTACGGGTTCGCCAGTCGTCACACCGATGGGAGCCAATGGGTAGACCTTGGGCGGTAGGGTTAGATACTTGGTGTCCATAACCCGAGATCTCCTCCGCGCCATGAGAACGGTTGGGCTTGCACCTCGTGCGTTTCCGAGGTTCCATCCGGTTTGAAATCAAAGGCCAGGTTGGGCTGTGTTCTTGGTGCACATTTACCCAAGACCCCTTCTGAGCCGTAGTACGCATGTGAGCTCCGCTGTTGTGTTCTTAGCGTTGAGGCGTACGGGGGCCTAAGATAGGTAGTGTGATACCACCTAGTAGTGGAGACGCCCGCTCCACTGTCGCCGTCTGGCCACGACGGGCGACGCCTGAGAGGTTAGCTACCTGCTCGAAAAGTGGGAACTTCAAGTCTGTGTCGACATAGCAACTTGCATGTGCGTGCGCATGATTCGGTCATACCATAACATTCATATCATGTCATTCATTGCATACACAAGATCCTCATCGTATAAGTTTGTATGGGCACTCTTATACGATGAGTTACTTTACTGTTAAGCCGATCCTTAACTTATAAGTTTGTATGGGCACTCTTATAAGTTGAGTTATTATTTTGATTAATTATACCTGCTGTCATTATTATTGATATTTGTAGAATTGCTAGTTGTGTAGCGTAGTTTATACTCCACCATATTTACAGTCACCTGCTTGTTTACTTGCTTATGTATATATATTGTACCTGTGTTCCTTTCTCCGCCCGGTGCCGAGGAGTCGCCGGGGGAGCGGATGTGAAGCCACTTAGTCTTATGACTAACGGTTGCTACGTCTTCCTTTTTAGGAGGAAACCCCGCAGGTAGAGCGGCAACGGACTATGCAGTAGGACAGCCAGGCCCGGATGATAGGACCTGAGGTGGTGGTGCCATCGGCACCGTCAGTGACAGTCGTGAGTGTTTTCATGTAGCCGTTTGGCAAAACATTTCTAGACTCTTGTTCTTTTGTACAAGCCTGATGTGCTTGTTATCTTCCGCTACTTTTGGACTTTAACTTAGCTGTGAACTGAACTGCTTTTAGCTTTACTTTTCTGTTATGGTTGGGTTGGCATAATTGTTGTGATATGGATTGTAGCCGGCGGAATAGGCGTCTTGTGGTAAAGGCTAACCCGTGTGTTAGTGCTACCGCAAGGCGGCTATTTCGGGCATAAGACTCCCCTCGTGTCGTGTGTTGTGTTCCGGGAGGGGGGTCTTACACAAAGTTTCCTTTCGCAAGGATAATTACTTTTAGTTGGTGTCTACCCAATATCCACAACCAACTCTCATTGTTACTTTAGGACTAATCTAATGACTTAAGGTATCATTATTAGAAGGGCAACGGTCTTCCGTCGGCCTCCGCTCAAGTGGTTACCCAAAGACTTGCACTTTTACTCTCGTCACTGAGACGACACTAACCACCAGGGTTATATTTCCAATCATATTCCCTAGCTCAATTGTCGATCTATCCCCTGGTGGGCCTTATGGTACAATCTACTTTTACTATGCGCAACCCATGACCTAATACCACCCCGAAATCGAACTTCTAAATCCTTGGACCAACAGACCCCAAATATTTATCCTAGGGTGGTATGGACTAATGAAGTTAATGTATTGATTTTCATACTTTTCCTAGGTCATTAAGGCCTTTAATTAAATCCTTTAAATTATTCCCTAGGTCATTTTACACATGAAGTGCTATCAATTAAAATCTACTGACCTAAGGGAATTTTCCTTAGTTGCATATGAGTAAAATATTACTGTCTACAAGATCTCATAATTTTCTTTATTTATATTTCTATTTATCCCATAATTAATATAAGTTCTACATATTTATCATTTTCCAAATGAAGTATAAGAAATATATTAACCAAAATTCGAGGAAAATTACTTAGAATATATATCACTACTTTATGACTAATGGCAGAGTTTCATTAAATTCTACAGTGTAGTGGCCTATCAAATTCCATTCTTAATTAATTACCAAAATGGCATTATGCTAACTCCATAATTAACAGTGCATCCAAAAATTCTGAAATAATTCTCCAAGGCTAATATCACAATTAGACAACTCTTAGAAATAATTGCACAATTTTCCAACATGTAATTCCAATAATTCATGAATAAATACAAAAAGGGTAAAAGAGTAAATTCAGTGTATTTTGCTCCAATAATTCTCAAACAGAGATATAAAAAAATTTCCTAAGTAAATTAACACCTCATTTTTGACTTGACAGATTTTGGGGACTTTTCTTGGTAAAAATCTATTTTTCCAATTTCTTTTCCAAAAAGAGCTATATTTTGATAATTCCAAATAATGGGATTTTTGATCCCAAAAATCCCATAATTAATTCCAGGGGTGAGTTTTACCCTAATTAATCACTGGAATAAATTTCATGATTTTTTTGCATACCTCAACTAGGCTGAATACACAATATATCATTTCTGGCTAATTGCACCCCAAGGCCATAAGTAGCCAACACATGCAAGCGGGTTAACCCAACATGTAGTGGTTCAAATGGGCTGAAATTTTTATCAGACCCTAACCATGTCCCAGAGGATCTGCCACCAAAATTTGGGACTATTTGGGTGCCTATAACTCCAAATATTTCATTAATTCATATTTTGATATTATTGTAAAAAACTATAGAAAAAGGTATCCCAAAAATTTCTAATTTTTGGCATGGTCTAGATATGCCCTAGACATGCACATGCCAAAAATTTCAGGCCATGTGGGTCACTGGTTTAGCATGGGCACTTAAATTAAGATCTGAGCTAGCCTAAGACCAGTCCTAGGAGAAAAGCCCTACAGGCCAGACCACTGAGCCAAAACCCATGTTTAGGGTGGCATTGGAATGATAACACCAAGATCTACAATTTTCATTCAGCAATCAAGTTAATTTGAGTTCTAAAAGTACCCTAAAAATCACATTTAATGTGACTATATAAGTGTGACAATAAAATACATTCATATGATTTATATTATAACATTACTATAGTTGAGCACGAATCTTAAAGCAGTAATGGACGGAATCCGTTCATGTTCTCCAATGATTCAACGGCCCTGATTGCAGTTTCCTGGGCCACCTTGAGGGGTGTTTTCCGGCCGACTGAGCCACCACCACCGCCGGCGGATGTCACCACCACCTTCACTGAGGTGGGGGCTAGCGTTTCCTGACGGCGAGGCCGCCGAAGTTGGCTCCTCCGGCGAACCCGAGCAAGAACTAAAACTCGGAAAAATTGTGTTTTCCTCTCATGGCATCGGGCTCAATTGAGCCCAATATCTCCCCTATTTGATCTAGAAGGCTAGTACGGGTAGAGGGGCGGCGAAATGGACCTTGATCCGAGCCCGGCGGCGGTGGTGGCGGTGGTTGGCCATGGCCGAGCTGCTCCGATGTTCTCCTGCCCGAAATCTCATTTCTCCACCATTTTATCTACTCCAGCACGCGTTCTCCACTCCTCTCGACATTCTGAAGCTGATGATGGGCTTGGATTTGGCCTGGAGTGGCTGTATAAGGAGTTATGGCCGAGGTGAGTTCGGGTTGGCACTTTGGTTGCTTCACCATGGATTACAAGTGGCTACCATGCCTCAATTCCTTCTGAAATGAAGTGGGTTTGTCGGCCAGCAACTCTTGGGTTGAAGAAGTGAAGGCCATATGACCTCTTTTCATCACCTCCCCATTTCTTTCTCCTCTTTTAGGTGATTTCTCCAAAATACCCCTTTGCATGTAGTCTCTCTCCTCATTTTGGGGTTAGTGGCTGTCCTTGCCCACTTGGGCTGGTCATGGGCCAAGTTTGGTGGGCTTGGCTCAAGGGAAATGACTTGGGCTCTCATTTTCAGCCATTAGATTAAATTGTTGACTTGTTGACTTTTTGAGTTGACTTGGTCAACATGGTGAGTGGGCTGACCCCACTTGTTGGTCATGAGCCCAATGGCACCACCCAACTTGGGTTGGGTCAAGGGGGTGCCCTACTTAGGCTAATTGGGCTTATGAATGTGGGTTTGACCACTTTAGGCTCAAAGTTGACTTGGGTCAACTAGGGTCAAAATGTTGACCTAGTGGCATGCCCTAGGTCCACTTAGATTGTTTCTAGGGTTAAGGCCATGTGGTGGGGTCATGGTGTGGCTAGGGTTCCTATTTAGGCTAGTTTGACCATGTTTGACTTTGGTCCTATGGTGGGCCCCACATGGCTATAACCCACTATCTAGGGTCAAACCTAGCTAATTACCCTAACACCCATCCCATGCATAACCCAAATCTAAGTTAGGGGTCTAGAAGTAAAATTGGGATGTTACAAATCCTATAAACAAAAAGAATAATTTCGTCCCCGAAATTTAAGTTCGGGTCTACGGGGTTCTACTTGCAAGAATCATAAGAACTCATTAGAGGTAACACCCCTCCCCCGAATGCACTTTCCTCATATTTTGGGCTATTCATATCGTGAGGACACGTTTCCAAGTCCTTCGATATTTTATAATCAAAATAATCTTTAACCACTCATTGGATTGTAGTCTTACGACCCATAATCATCAAGTACTTGTAAATTAACAATTTCATAAGTAGGAATCTTTTCCATTTTGATCCACCTAGGTTTTTTTTACTTATAATTCAACGTGAACTTACAATCACCCCAAGATATCCTATACATTAGATCAACATTATTATGTATAATAGTAAATCAACTTCCGGGATCCTGATGTGATGAAAAGATCATCATTTTATTTCTCCTAACTTCAAGACTCATCACATCTCTATCCAAGCAGTAATATATGGTTCATAGTGTGTTCACCTTTCGAGCATACATCAAGCGATCATTATGGATATTGATGTTCGTACCAGCGACTCTCGCTCACTTTTCACATATAGTCTAATCCATGGATTTATGAGCGTGACTTTTCAGGTGTGGTGAGATCTGATACACTTTTGGTTTAGCAAAAAGGAAATCTTATTGAGCACCGATTACCATTGTATATGCCTTTGATAGTCAAGATCTATATATCATTGTCATGAAATCTCCTATTGGCGATTATAATGTTACCACGTGTTTATCCTGGTTCTTAATGCTATTATGATCAAGGGTCATATATACGTGTACAACCTTGACTCGTTCTATAACTGAAACATTTACTATTAATATGAACGTTGGTAACGAGTTTTTGTCCCTCAGTCGTTTTTCATGTTCAGTCTAACCCATAAATTATAAGTGCACATTTTTCAAACTTGAAGCACTTTAATTTCTTAATCGATCGAATCTTAATAAATGTCCATTTGTTCTCGAGTATTTCACCGTATTCGTGATAACAATATAACATTGATTACTTCATTGTCATGAATTTCCCTATGGTGATCACGATGTTATCAACATTCGTGTCTTGGTTCTTGATGTAACCGCAACCAAGAGATCATTCTTTTGCATATGCTACAACTTATCATCGACCATATTCCAATTTATTGAGTCGTTACCTTTGCAAATGTCATGCCTTGACAATTTAACCCATTACGTGCTTGAAGTTACAATTCGTTACGCTCTTAGTAATTCTCCTATACATGTTCATACGACCATCTTAATTGACAAGCATGGGTGAATACCCATCTAGAGTTATTATACTAATGAGGTTAGCTCAAGCATGTGTAAACTTAATCCTCAAAATTATTATGTCTTGGTAGAGACTATCATATCTCTAAGTTCATGAGTTTTTATCACTCATATATTCCCAAAAGTACACACCTCGCACCATCTAACATAGGTAATGTTGAAACTTATTCGTTTCTTCGTGCGTAGGATATGCCGATATTGTCTACTCACGATCAAGTCTTCTGAATTGTTATAACACTCGGTTCTAAAGATAATAATATATCCATAATCATGGGTTGATGTCGAAACCCCGAACCTTTTGAGGGCGATTATTAATTCATCGAACATTTTCATTCTGATTTCTGAGAATAACGACATGTTCCTAATCATGAGTTGTTTTTGATATCCTGAATCTTTCCGAAGGTAGGTGTTATATCATCGAACGCATTGTTTTGCCCTTCGTGATCGTCGGAACACATCCAAAGGATCATTCCTATAATTTACCCTTTCTAAATCGGTAAGGCTTTTCACTTGCTTTTAAATTTCTGGGGTCATCACACCCTCAAAGTTCTAAACAAAATTTTATTCAAACATTTTTGAGCTCTCCCTTTATGGCTCTTCTCATATAATAGTTAAGATTTACAATCACTCCTTCATATTACCTTGACGTTACTTTATCACAATCTGTATGTTTCCAATTGATGACCTGGGTATGTTACGTAGGTACGGGTAGTAGTGATCTGTCATCATGCTTATACTTCTTCCAAATTTAGATGATTCTTCCTTGATTTAAATTTCCTAGGGTTATGGTGCACCCATTATTGTAGACGTAATCATTCAGATATTTCGGATTCTCATTTCACATTAGTTTCCCTCGCAATACATCTGAGTCCCTTAACCATGCGTAAGTGATTTATACCGTGTCCGTATTAAGGAAATCACGAGTGTTCATTAGACTACGATCTAAGTGGGTACTTACTTCCTTAAACTCGAAATTGGGAAAATCTCTTGAAGTTTTATATGGTCTTCCCTAGTTTCAAGGTCATATGTATTTATCGCTAAACCAGCATTTATGCATCTTTCACAGAACTAAATTTGTTATCCTCCTTGTTCACTTACCCCTAAGGTCTTGGGGTACTTATGAGAGTGAAAAGTCATTCTCGTAACATTCTACTTTCCTATTTAACTCTTGAATTTATTGTGTTCCCAACTTGTCGTTAATAGTCTATGCTGCTTAAGATTAATAAATGGGGTGAAGTTCTTAGAGAGTCTTAACCTTCCAGGGAGGGTTTGATCGCCAAACTGGTCATGTATATACAATTCTCATCTTACTTGAGTGATCTTTGAATATGCCAAGTTTTTAGATCACTATGCTTGCGACACATGCTTAATGAGAAAGGCTTAGAAAAATTCGAGTTGTTATCAATATAGTCCTATAAACAAAAAGGTTAAGCCCCCATATATTTTGGTTAATTTTCCTTTGACATTCACAATGTAGTCATCCTATACATGCCATAATCCTTAGGCTAACAATCTTTGGCAAGGATTTCCACTTCAATTGATATGTTATCTACTCTAGGCCTTCAAGGTTATCGTACGATAATCTGTTCAAGGTCAACAAGTGACCAAACTAGGGAGTGTCTCTTCTAAAATCTGAACTTTTATTCGACCTTTGATATTTATCGTCGTGGTTTTCTTGATGTAATCAAGTCATCGGTACTAGGATTAAGCTTACGAGTACCCTACTAATCCACTATAAATTTATGCATCAAATTCTTCTTGAGGCGGTCTTTATCAGTTTGAGTAAGAATTGGTAATATCATTCGATATGCGAAGTAGGAACATCGAGGTTTAAGCCTTAAGTAGTGACTTTGGCATTAAGTTCCTTCTTTAATCGATTTGGTTATACTCGTACCTTAACTAATCTATATCCGAAGTCAATCTTTGTCCTAAGGTACGACACAAAATCCTCTTGGTAAGTCAAACTAGGGTGGTGTCTTAGTTGGATTGGCCTAACTCATTGCTTAATGGACTATTTTATGTGACTTTTTACACATGGGCACACCATTGCTTCCGCTACATAGTTTGTTCGCAAACTAATGCTCGAGCGGGGTGTTCCAGTGTTGTGGACTTCTTTCTCATATGATCGTTTGTTCAAGTGATACCAGTTTGTAAGATCCGTTTCCCCCTCTCCGGGACTAACCCGGATTTTATGCCCAGAACCGCCGCCTTACGATTACACTAACACACGGGTTAGTCGACACCGCAAGTCGCCGATTCTGCCGGCTAGTATGATCATAAACCTGTTCGGCCAATATGAGAAACAGAAGAAAGGTATATAGTAAACAAAACTACACAAGTCCACAGCCATAGAGTACATATCATATAAAGAGATGATGAGTACATAAATATAGTCCACCATGAGTACAACAAACGAGAGAAATAAGGGCTTACGCCCATTACATTATATCAATGAATCTCTCCTCACAAAGCAAAGAGCGGAAGTCTAAACTATCACAGACATCTCGTCCCTCCTGAGGATGCGCTGTAGTAGTAGTAGTAGTCGGCATCTGCTCCTCAAGTCCTGCCTCCTCGATGCGCTAGTCCATCTCCTCGAGCTCCTAAAATAGTATGGTCACCGACCATTAGTCAAAAAGACTAAGTCGTTTCCTCCACACCTCGCCCCGCAACTCCTAGGCACCGAGCGGGAGGACGAAGCGGAGGACAACAAGGGGTAATAAGGTGGAAGCAGGTGACAAGAAGCTAACTACCAAATATATATAGAAGTAAGTAAGAAAAGAAAGTAACCTTCACTTATGCGAGAATACATAAGCCAAGGGATCTTCTACAAGGCTCCCATCGTATAAGATGTCCCATACCATTTTATACGATGGGGTGTCAGTTGTCACAAGCAGTATATATATATATAAAAGGAAATAACCTTAATTTATAAAACTTGCCCACAAAAGCTTATAGATTAAGGGGTCGTTTAGCAGGTCCTAATGTATAAGCGTCCCATACCACTTATACATTAGGTGTCATAGGTTATTATGAATGATTATGATATGCATCTATATGGTGGGTATGACATGAACAAGCAGTGCAACTCACACACCCGACTTTGTGTACACAAACCTTTAGTTCCCACTTTTCAAGAGCTAGAATCACTCTCAGGTACCACCGTTGTGGCTACGACAGCAGTGGATATGGCTTCTCCGCTTTCTAGGCGGGTATACACACTACCAGGCCTAGACCTCTCTTGTACGCCTCTGTACATGAAACAAGTGTACTCTAGAGTCTCCGCGTACCACTTTGCTGACCACCCGTCAGTCTTGTTGGGCCGGGTGCACGTTATCGGGGATAGTCCTCCAGACCGCAGTATAAACAACCTACTAGCCTCTCTAACCCTCGCACCCGCCTGGTCCACCGTACTGCCATCGGTGTGATGACTGGCCAGTAGTGCATGTCCCGCCACTAATTTATGCACATGCAAGTATTACATCTCGAGCCTCCAGCTCTTAGGACCAACCTGTCCAAATATAAATCTCTCGAGCCTCCAGCTCGCAGGACTAACTTGTCCTAATTCCTCCAACCCTGCCCGGGTGAGCAAGTAGTCAACAGACTCCAAGTCCTTCCAACCTTGCACAGGTGAGATATATCACATCAATTCCTTCCAATCCGGCACGGGTGAGCAAGTAGTCAACAGACTCCAAGTCCTTCCAACCCGGCACCGGTGAGATATATTACATTAATTCCTTCCAATCCGGTACGGGTGAGCAAGTAGTCAACAGACTTCAAGTCCCTCCAACCCGACACCGTGATAAGAGCAAGTATAGTTTTACCTAACCTATTAGGCTACTCTTGCCTACCGGTTGTTATTCTTAGTGACTTAGGATTAATCCCAGGACTGCCCAAGGTATGCCCATTGAAGGGGTCTCGAAGGCACTAGGAACCAAGATGAGATGACAAGCCAAAAGTTCCCTTTCACAAGGATAATTACTTTTAGTTGGTGTCTACCCAATATCCACAACCAACTCTCATTGTTACTTTAGGACTAATCTAATGACTTAAGGTATCATTATTAGAAGGGCGACGGTCTTCCGCCGGCCTCCGCTCAAGTGGTTACCCAAAGACTTGCACTTTTACTCTCGTCACTGAGACAACACTAACCACCAGGGTTATATTTCCAATCATATTCCCTAGCTCAATTGTCGATCTATCCCCAGGTGGGCCTTATGGTACAATCTACTTTTACTATGCGCAGCCCATGACCTTATACCACCCCGAAATCGAACTTCTAAATCCTTGGACCAACATACCCCAAATATTTATCCTAGGGTGGTGTGGACTAATGAAGTGAATGTATTGATTTTCATACTTTTCCTAGGTCATTAAGGCCTTTAATTAAATCCTTTAAATTATTCCCTAGGTCATTTTACACATGAAGTGGTATCAATTAAAATCTACTGACCTAAGGGAATTTTCCTGAGTTGCATATGAATAAAATATTACTGTCTACAAGATCTCATAATTTTCTTTTTTTATATTTCTATTTATCCCATAATTAATACAAGTTCTACATATTTATCATTTTCCAAATGAAGTATAAGAAATATATTAACCAAAATTCCAGGAAAATTACTGAGAATATATATCACTACTTTATGACTAATGGCAGAGTTTCATTAAATTCTACAGTGTAGTGGCCTATCAAATTCCATTCTTAATTAATTACCAAAATGCCATTATGCTAACTCCATAATTAACAGTGCATCCAAAAATTCTGAAATAATTCTCCAAGGCTAATATCACAATTATACAACTCTTAGAAATAATTGCACAATTTTCCAACATGTAATTCCAATAATTCATGAATAAATACAAAAAGGGTAAAAGAGTAAATTCAGTGTATTTTGCTCCAATAATTCTCAAACAGAGATATAAAAAAAAATTCCTAAGTAAATTAACACCTCATTTTTGACTTGACAGATTTTGGGGACTTTCCTTGGTAAAAATCTATTTTTCCAATTTCTTTTCCAAAAAAAGCTATATTTTGATAATTCCAAATAATGAGATTTTTGATCCCAAAAATCCCATAATTAATTCCAGGGGTGAGTTTTACCCTAATTAATCACTGGAATAAATTCCATGATTTTTTTTGCATGCCTCAACTAGGCTGAATACACAATATATCATTTCTGGCTAATTGCACCCCAAGGCCATAAGTAGCCAACACATGCAAGCGGGTTAACCCAACATGCAGTGGTTCAAATGGGCTGAAATTTTTATCAGACCCTAACCATGTCCCATAGGATCTGCCACCAAAATTTGGGACTATTTGGGTGCCTATAACTCCAAATATTTCATTAATTCATATTTTGATATTATTGTAAAAAACTATAGAAAAAGGTATCCCAAAAATTCCTAATTTTTGGCATGGGCTAGATATGCCCTAGCCATGCACATGCACAAAATTTCAGGCCATGTGGGTCACTGGTTTAGCATGGGCACTCAAATTAAGATCTGCCCTAGCCTAGGACCAGTCCTAGAAGAAAAGCCCTACAGGCCAGACCACTACGCCAAAACCCATGTTTAGGGTGGCATTGGAAAGGTAACACCAAGGGCTACAATTTTTATTCAGCAATCAAGTTAATTTGAGTTCTAAAAGTACCCTAAAAATCACATTCAAGGTGACTGTATAAGTGTGACAATAAAATACATTCATATGATTTATATTATAACATTACTATAGTTGAGCACGAATCTTAAAGAGGTAATGGACGGAATCCGTTCATCTTCTCCAATGATTCAACGGCCCTGATTGCAGTTTCCTGGGCCACCTTGCGGGGTGTTTTCCGGCCGACTGAGCCACCACCACCGCCGGCGGATGTCACCACCACCTTCACTGAGGTGGGGGCTTGCGTTTCCCGGCAGCGAGGCCGCCAGAGTTGGCTCCTCCGGCGAACCCGAGCAAGAACTAAAACTCGGAAAAATTGTGTTTTCCTCTCATGGCATCAGGATCAATTGAGCCCGATATCTCCCCTATTTGATCTAGAAGGCTAGTACGGGATCAATTGTGTTTTCCTCTCATGGCGAAACGGACCTTGATCCGAGCCCGGCGGCGGTGGTGGCGGTGGTTGGCCATGGCCGAGCTGCTCCGATGTTCTCCTGCCCGAATTCTCATTTCTCCACCGTTTTATCTGCTCCAGCACACGTTCTCCACTCCTCTCGACATTCCGAAGCTGATGGTGGGCTTGGATTTAGCCTGGAGTGGCTGTATAAGGAGTTATGGCCGAGGTGAGTTCGGGTTGGCATTTTGGTTGCTTCACCATGGCTGCCAAGTGGCTACCATGCCTCAATTCCTTCTGAAATGAAGTAGTGTGGTCGGCCAGCAACTCTTGGGCTGAAGAAGTGAAGGCCACATGGCCTCTTTTCATCACCTCCCCATTTCTTTCTCCTCTTTTAGGTGATTTCTCCAAAATACCCCTTTGCATGTAGTCTCTCTCCTCATTTTGGGGTTAGTGGTTGTCCTTGACCACTTGGGCTGGTCATGGGCCAAGTTTGGTGGGCTTGGCTCAAGGGAAATGACTTGGGCTCTCATTTTCACCCATTAGGTTAAATTATTGACTTGTTGACTTTTTGAGTTGACTTGGTCAACATGGTGAGTGGGCTGACCCCAGTTGTTGTTCATGAGCCCAATGGCACCACCCAACTTGGGTTGGGTCAAGGGGGTGCCCTACTTAGGCTAATTGGGCTTATGAATGTTGGTTTGACCACTTTAGGCTCAAAGTTGACTTGGGTCAACTAGGGTCAAAATGTTGACCTAGTGGCATGCCCTAGGTCCACTTATATTATTTTTAGGGTTAAGGCCATGTGGTGGGGTCATGGTGTGGCTAGGGTTCCTATTTAGGCTAGTTTGACCTAGTTTGACTTTGGTCCTATGGTGGGCCCCACATGGCTATAACCCACTATCTAGGGTCAAACCTAGCTAATTACCCTAACACCCATCCCATGCATAACCTAAATCTAAGTTAGGGGTCTAGAAGTAACATTGGGATGTTACAAGATGAATGAGAGTTTATCCCTCAACTCTCGGCCTTAATATAGCAGGGAAGGCCCTGGACCGTTGGATCCTAATTGAAGGAAATGAACTGCCACGAATTGCCTTGAAATGACTTTCCTTAGCTGAACACGTCTTGTGACACGCCCGTGTGCCTTAAGCGGCAAGGAAACCGACTTGACCCAACCAAGACACGGTCGTGTGACATGCCCGTGTCACAAGCCATGTGCCTAGTAACGGCTTCGGACATGCCCGTGTCTAGCCCGTGTTCAACAATCCTCACAGATCTGGCCACAAACAGAGAAGGACACGACCATTGACATGCCCGTGTCACAGGCCGTGTGCCCAACTAGACTTGCCTTTCAAGGATCGTCGAGATCATTTTGTCGAACTCATAGGACACGAACATAGACATGCCCGTGTCACAGTCCGTGTACCCCACTTGAGATCACCCTGCGCCACACTAAAGACCGCCCTACACAGAGAAGGACACAACCTTTGACATGCCGATGTCACAGGACGTATGCCTCACTCGAGGCCCACTCGAGACCCACTCGAGACCGTCCTGCGCAACACTCGAGTACACAGAGCAGGACACGACCTTGGACACGCCCATGTCCCAGGCCGTATTGCTCAGCCTACACAACCCACTCAAAAATCAAGATTTGGGGTGTTACAATACCACTCTTAAAAGCTTTAACCCTAGCCGCCGAGACCGATACCTTCTTAGCGTCTTTCCGCACTGACTCAATAGCGCCGAAGATCTCAAAGGAGCTCCAAGAAGGCTATGAAATTATGAGGAATGGATTCAGTCATTCCTCACCAGATATTAAGGAAGTGTTAAGGATGATTGAGACCACAGGGTTGGAGTGCACCCTTTCTGAACCCTCCACCATTCTTAGAGAAGAGGTAATAGAATTCTTCTCCAACATCAAGGTGTCGTCCTCTCAAGACTCACTTAAGTCTAAGATTGAGGAGATCAAGAATAAGGTAAACCCTAAGAGACTAGGCAAAGCCCTTAGAGTACCCTCCGTTAACCCTAGCGAGGAAGAAGAACCCACCATCATGGATAAAGACAGTGCTCTCAGTTGGTGTGGATACAGTGATGCCAAACCTGGGTCTTTTAAGAGGAAATTCTTCAATCAGAGAGGTAAACTGCTAGCAGATGTTGTAGGGAAAGCCCTTATCTGCAAACCTGGATCACATGACACAATCTCAAAGTCAATGTTTGATGTCATGACTAGGATAATGTTCAATAGGAAGACATCCTTGTCTTCTCTCATCTACCAGAGAATAGTAGACTTCCTACACACTCCAAACTTGGGAAAAATTCTTTCCTTATACCTAGTGAACACCTACCCTGATACATCCAAGTAGGAGCAAGGAGTGAAGATTCACTACCTAAAAAGAATGGACATAAAAATTTGGATAGATTCACTCGGGTCCTACCAATGAGCTAACCTTCAACAATAAAGGACTCCTCTAGGGACACAAGGAAGAAACCTATTGAGGAAGAAAGAACTACTAGCTCTGAACAAGAGCTTGGATCCTCCTCTCCAGCTGATGTTGGTCTGCATGTTGACTTATCACTAAAAAGTCAATCCTCTGCAAACTTCCAACTTCAAGTCAGTGATGTGCATGTTGATAAAATCCATGCCAGTCCAAGGTCAGGACAAGTTTCAAAGAATGCTACTGAAGAAGAGGTTGCTGAAAAAAAAGAGGCAGATATGGCTGTTACTGATGATGTAGCTGTAGTTGAAGATATCCCTGCTAAAAAAGATTACCAAGAGCCTCTCGAGGAATTAGAAACTAATCTTGATGGGTCAATCCCAGAGAGGGATGCTCAAACTGAGGGGGAGCATGATCAGATGGATTTGACAACTCTGTATCATGTTGTCAACAAAATTGTTGAGTCTGCACCTACTATAGGTAATACTCATATCATCTTAATTGGTAGTGCTAATACAAATTTTAGCTAAGGAAATATTTCCTTCTATAGGTGCTTTAGTTGAGGGGGAGCCCTCACAGGTCTCTACTCAGGGAGATGTTCCTCCTCCTATGAACTGTCCTTCAATAACCCTAATCTCTAATGAGGAATTACTAAACCAAATCAAAGCACTCATAGATGCTCAGACCACAAACCTCAAGGAGTATGTTGAACAATCAGTTGACAAGCTAAGGGAGGAACTATTGACTGAAGTCAAGGAAAGTAAAGAAGAATCTTCTCACTTAAACAAACAGGTAACCACCTGGTTTGATATGGCTGGAACTGCTGGCATAAAGCTGACCACCCTCATGAAATCTTTGGAAACAAGCCAACAATTCTCTACAGCTGACATAAGATATGTCAAGAATTATGTAAGTGCAACTGATGAGGTGATTAGGGGTGCAACAGATCATGTAAATCAGCATGTCAACAATGTTGCTTTTTCACTTATGAAGGAGGCAATACTTCTGAAAAATGAGCTGCTTGTTGATAATGAGAGAATATTCTAATCTATATCAAGCAAAAGTGAAGCCAACACCACCTTGCTGCAAAAGTCCATCTCTGAAGAAGGCAAAAAGGGGGAGAGTAGCCATGCTAAGGCAGCAACACTCGTTGAAGATCAAGCCTTCAATATAATTCACAGCACCAGGGTGGCACTGCACCTACCCCTCTAGGATAAAAAAGAGGCAAGAGGACCTAGACTTCCCAGCACAAGCTAGAGCTGCACAGGATGCACAACATGCTTCCATAAGAAAGAGGGAAGAAACTCAGATGGACGAATAGTTCATGACTGAGAGGAGAGCTGAGAACAGAGATGATCCAGATCATGAACAGCTAAGTGATGCCTTTGAATCAATCATTATCAATGCTTGGGTAAGCCATGGACAAATATTAAAGAATATTGATAGTGTATATCCTTTCGAGGAATGGATAAAGTATTTGGAAAGAGATTACCAAAGGGAAAGAGTATTCAAAGAAAATCTGGTAAGGAAGAGCAACCCTGTTGATGCAGAAAATGCGCTCTCAAGTTTCGGCGAAACGGAAAAAAGAGAGAAGGAAACTGAAAGCAACCGTTTACTAATGGACCAAGGAAAAAGGTGATCAAGACAAATTCAAGGCCGCAAAAGTCCGAGATCCGAGTCCGTATCCTTAACTAAATGGGCCTCTGGGCTCCCTTCCTCCCTATGGGTGCAATGCTCCCCCCTATTTATAGGTTTGGGAGCCTACCCAAAATGGCAGGGCTAAGATAACCGGCTGCCCGGGGTACAGGAGAACCGGGCAGCGGTGACGGGAATCAAAAAAGAAAAAACAAGCAGTCCGCACAAAAGGGGCGGACTGGACTCGCGAGCTGGAGCTTCCATCTAGTTGTAGGGAGCTATCCCGGCTGAAGGTCCGCAACCTGGGTAGACTGACTCTTGGATCCTTATGAAGAGCTATCGGGTGACCTGGAAGCTGATTGAGGCTGGGCGAACTGGGCGGATTTGAGAATCGAGTCTGCTAAATGAGGCTGGAACTCTGGCCGGGCGACCTATGCGGACTGGCCCCGGAGTCTGCTGCTGGAGAAATCCTGCATCTGCAAGGTCTTGATGACCTGCACTGACTGAGAAAGTTGAGTCCGTTGGAAGAAGAGAAGGATCTATCCTGCTGAATATGTTGCGGATTCCTGGGTTAACATGATCCCCGCACATTTTTAAATTTCAAGAAATTTCGAAAATGTTTCCTTAACCATCGAGTCCACAATAGTCACAAATGCTGTCATCTCTATAAATACTGTTGGAAGCGCTGTATTCTGGCAAAACCGTCTATGCCACGGGTCAGTTTTCACCCCTTGCGGTCTGCATTCTTCAGTCCAGTATGGCAAGACTTGGAGCTTTCTTTGGCAATTTTGCCTCGAGCACAAAAAATCCCAAGGCGACCACAAAGACTAAGAAGGTTATCCCCCGGAGCGGGACGCCTGTCCGCCATATGGGAGAGAGTTCGGGGCAGTATAAGACTGAATCAGTCCGCAATACCGAACAAGGGAAATTTGTGACTGCTCCTACCGCTCAAAATCTACAAACTGAAAGTGCAGATAGAAAATTGAATCCGCCATCCGTTTCTTACCAGAATCCTGTGAGTTCCCCAAGTATGGAAGTACACCGTTCTGCCTCAGGAACGATCATGCTGCGGATAGACCCGGACAAGGAGGCCTCGTCACCAAAATTCCGGCAGCTGAACATTGAGGAGAAGCGTCTTGATGATGAAAAGGTGGAGGAAAGAGTAGAAGAGGTGGCTGAGAAGCAAGCTGAAGAGCCAGCGGGAAAAAATGACTGAAGAACCGACTGAGAAACAAGTTGAGGAACCAGTGTCTTCCATGGCTCTGGTTGTTGCACCGATCTCAGACAGCGAGGGTCTGGCGGGTTCTCAACAAGTTGTAATAGACTTAGAGATGACGCCAAAGAAGAAAAAGAGGAAAAGGGACAAGTCCACAGTTGCTGAGCGAGTGGAGAAAAGGCTACGAGCTCGGAAGGAGAAAAATATTTCTACACAGATTGGGGCTGCGAGCTTGCAGCACAAGACGCGAGAAAAGGAAGTTCTAGATGCCGACCTTGTTACTCCAGATGCCTTGCCCACAGGAGGCAATCCTTCATCAACGCTCATCTTGTCCACAACCGAAATACTTGACACCAACGACAACGAGCAACTCGCTGACATGAATCAATCTTTGCTGGAGGTACTGCAGTCCGACGTTGAGACTGTGGGAGAAAATCCCGCTGATCCTCCCTCCTCTCCTATAGCTGAGGAAAGAGAGAAGACGACGAAGGAGCAGCTCGCGGCCATGAAGGCGAAGTTCGAGGCGGTCTCAGAAAAACTTGATGCAGACAAGCGAACTGAGGATCTGCAGACTGCAGCGGTACTGATGCGGTCCGGTAAATTGTGTCTGGTGCCTAGGCATTTTATGAGTTCGTTGCTTTATAAGTCTCCTCCACGAAAATCGCGGCCGGTTCAGATTATTACGGAGACCAAAGATATAGTTGCTTCAAGCAGATCAATGGCCGAGACAAGAGCGAAAGTTCATCGAGAATGGAGGCACTGCCTAGGCATTTTTGATCCAGAGCGCGCGAGGCAACCTGTCTTTGATAGTCGCCAGATCGCTGCAATGATTTTAAAAAGTGAATTAATATTTTACCTTTTAAATCCGTCGCGACCTGGATATTAACGCGAATTTTTTTTTCTTTTGTCGCAGTACGAAATTCTTCGCCCGGCTCTGTCGAGGCTGGCGAGATCGTGCCGTCGCCCGAAGTGGATGCACCAGTGCGAACTGAAACGATCCATCTAGCTGAGTCCACGCAGAACGAGCAGCCCGACCTGAACTTGGTAATTTTAGAGAAAAAATATCAAGATAAGCTAAATGAAGTGCAAGTAGAGCTAAAAAGGCGGGTAGAGTAAGAGAATATTTTGGAGAACTAGGTTGCCAACATTTCTGCCGAGCTAGAGGAATTGAAGAAGGATAGGCAACGATTAAACGAGGATGCTTGCCACTATAGGGGGAGGTACTTGGCGTTGGTGTGGGAAGGGAAGAAGAAGCAAGTCGCTGAGGTTGCCACAGTGAGGCCGTAGCTGCCGGTTCAGCCTGCTTCTGCAGAGGCTTCAGTCTAAGCAGCGAGTGGGCAGCCAGCGACGGTTTAGGAGTCAAGGCCGGCAGATGAGCACTTGATTCCTGCTAGTCGGATCCATTGGGACACCGCCCATATGCATCGTACTTTTAACTTTATGCATCATCTCGTCCAGCATCTTTATAGAGAGATCTTACGAGGTTGCGATCAAGCGGCCCATCTTGGGATGGATAAGGAGGAGCGACCTGCTAATCCTGAACGAAGAAGCCGCAGAGTGAGCAAACGTCTGATTTGAACTATTGTATGTTGTATAATTTGGTGTGCCCTTTGAACATTATTTTTGTTTCATTGGTACTGTGATGCGAGTTTTATTTGTTGTATGATATTGTTTTAAGACTTGAACAATGCTGTTATTTGTGATGAATGTGAGCTATGCGGACTAGGTATATGTCCACACATTTTATTCACAAATATTGAAAGTTGCGGTCTCGGCGGGCTGCCTGTGAGTTTGCAATTACTTGTAGTTATTTTGCTTGTAGGAAACTTGAAAGAAGCGAACTGTGCGGACTAAACTATCAACCATTGCGGACTGGCTGAGGACTGTCAGACTGATTTTTCTATAAATAGAGCTCGTCTTCATTCTGAATAGGAAATGCGATCGAAGCATAAGTACCTGCGGTCTGTTAAAATGGTGTCATCACGTACTGATGCTGCGACTGCTTTTCATGCTGCCGACCATAAAAAATGTAAATTTACCGAGGCCGAGCTAGACGCATTCATGGAGAAGCATATGGCGGGTTCGCCAGTGCTTGCACGCTTGCCTGAGGAGCAGGAGAGAACAAACTTCTCCATTGCCACGCAGATCGCGATACCTATCGATCACTTCGAGAGTGGGTTCAAATTTCGTTTGCTATGGGAGATCGCGGAGATCTTTGAACACTATGGCATGGTTCCTGGATAGATCGCGCCAAACACCTTGGCCTCCATCTACAGCTATATTTCTTATCTGCGATCTGAAAAATCGCATTTTCCTTGAATATCTTCAGAAAAATCATTTCAGCCCGCTCAGTGACTCCTTCTGGAGGTCGTCAATACAAAGGCCTTATATACTTCTACTGCCGAGGGATGAAGGTTATGGGTTTGCCGAATAAGATCCACAACTGGACTTCGAGATATCTTATTTTTGAGGGCGATCTAGGGTTCACCCATACCTATCCGCAGGTACGGGCGGGCTCCGCTTTCAAAAGCGTGAAGCTGGATACGGTGGAGGAGGCCATCGTCGAGTTCTTGGCAGGGGCAAGGCTCGACATTGATTACTATATTTTGCTCCTGCCTAGCTTGGATACCATAGCCCGCCAAGAGAGTAAGTATCCGCCGCGATATGGAATATACCCTCCACGACCTGCGCTTTACTGATACCGTTTCTCTTGTTCTTGCAGTGACCTTGGCAGTGCCGGCTAATCTTCCCAAGACACCGAGTGGTTTGAATCCTACGTAAGGAGAAAAGAAGAAGGAAGTTGTGAGGAAGAGGAGGGAGGAGGGGGATCCCGACGCGGATTACTCCTCCTCAGAAAGTTTCGATATGCAAGGCTTCAGAGAAAAGCAGAAGGATCAGAGGGGAAACCCGATGATCCATTTGCATGGAAAAAATAAGTATGTCTGCCTTTCCATAGCTCTTCCCTCTTGGAGGAGTCCGCGGACCTCCCATCACGCTCACGTGGCTATCTCCACACTCTACGGGAAGCGTAACTTGCGCGACCTGAAAAGATTGGTCCCTGCCGACATCCCTCTGCTCGCAACTCAAGCTAGCGTGAACTGCGTCGTCACCAACCATTTTATGGGTCGCCTGACCCGCGATCTGCTTAGGGAGAACGAGGAGCTTCTGCGGGAAAATAAGCTTTTAAAGGACAGGAATGTTAGGTTAGGGAAAATTGTCAACCAACACAAGGAGGATGAAACGGTAAATTTCGTTATTCGCCGCGGTCTCTGTTATTTATCCGCAGTGGACTGACTTCGTTCTTCTTTTTATAGACCGCGTACGATGTCACCAACCGCTGCTTTCAAAATGCCATGTTTCCTTTTGTGAAAGAAAGCGTTGAGGTCGCCATCAAGCGCCTTGTCGACGACGGCTTCATGAAGGAAGGGGTGGGCAAGGTGCCTTTCCTGCAACTCTTCCTCGAGCTGAAGGAGAAGGTTGCAAAATGGGAGCGGGCTGAAAAAGAGAAGGCAGTTGTCGTTGAGGAAGAAGAAGAGGAAGAATAAGAATAAGAAGAATTAGCTGATGACGAAGCTCCTGACGATGACGCTTCAAGCCGGCAGCAGGGTGGTCAGTTCGAGTAGGCCACCTCTTCTTTGGATTCTTATGGCAGCGTGGAAATGGAGTCTGCGGATAGCACGAGCTCTAATGATAGCAGCGATGGCGACTCAGGAGGATATTGTCCTGAAGTCAATATTGATGGACCTAGCTCGGACGTGACTGCGGAAAAAAGGAGAAAGACTACAGAATGAAAAGAAATCTTTTGTTTTTGCTTATTGTAAAGTGGCGGACTTCAGTTGAGGTCGCCTAAAGATAAACAGATGTAAATATTTTTTGAATGAATATAAAGGATATTTTGTTCGGTCCATGTATTCTACTACTTTTATTGCTTATTTCTTGCCTCCTTTATGCTTCAATGATACTTGTTCTGTATTTGATCAATAATTGTCGTTGATTTACGAAAAACCAGTCCGCGCAACCTAGATTTTAGGCTGCATGCTTAGGATGAGTATAGGAATAATCGGTGGACTCTGACGGATACCAATTCTAGTCCGCATATAAGTTGTCCAATAATAAATTCTTGCGAGCTGAAATTAATGATCATTGCTGCGAACTGAGGATTATTAATAAACTGAATTATAATTCTGCAGCCTGAAAGATCAAGCTTGCGGACTGCTCCGAATACCAAGGTGGTGTGACTTAAAAAGAAATGATTCACATCTTAGGTGACCAAGTGGGCAGGTGCATATAACATTGCTTTCCTCACAGGGTCATAAAAGATGTAAGAACCAACAGCAAAAAATGACGGACTTCACGGATACCAAGATACAGTCTGATTGAAAGAAATGATCCACAAATAAACTGAGCGGGCAGGTATGTCGTAGCATTGCTTTCCACGCAAGGTCAGCTACAGGATCAACCCCGCTTGCAGGAAGCGGCAGACTGCGCGGATACTAAGATACAGTCCGGCTAAATGAAATGATCCACAACTAAACCGAGCGGGCAGGTGCATATAGCATTGCTTTCTACGCAAGGTCAGTAGAGGTCGAATGCCTTAATTTAGTTTTGATAAAAAGAACACACTGCTCTCTTGCCTGGGATTTAGACTGATTTGATCAATTGGGCAGGTACATACAGGATGCATTGCTTTCCTCAAAAGATCAACTGGGTCGTGGGTTCCCCGCAGGCACCGCTTGAGAGTACCGAAGAGTGTTCGAGGGTACAAACTTTGATGATCTATGGGAAGGTGCCGGGTGGAATTTCTTTCCTCAAAGAGATCATCAAGGTGTACGCTATCCCTGACAAGCTTAGTATAGCTGTTAACCACCCTGTCCCTCCAAAAATGCAGAGGTGGAGTCAGGTACTAGCTGGGATCAAAAATCCAGCCCACCGCACAAGAATCTGCAAGCTCCCACTACACGGTGCGAAATCTCCCCGCGACATGTGATCATCGGGGGGGGGGGGGTCCAAGCTGGACTTGGCGATGTCTCTTGGTTTGGTGATCTTTTGCTTTGAATTATAGATAGGAGAGAGTGATTGTGTTGTGCAAGAAAAAATCATTAGCCAGAGATTCTCATTGACATAATTATCAAAATGAACACAGGTGATGAGTGTTTTGCTTAAGCATAAAACCGCTTTAAATCATCGCCATTCCAAGTATATGGGTCATCTTCTCCGTCATAGGTTTGTAGTTGGTATGCCCCATTTCTCAGAACTTTCTTAATGATGAATGGTCCACTCAAGTTTGGGTTCATCTTACCCACTGAACCAGTTCTCGCGACTGCATCTAGCTTTTTTAGGACGAGATCTCCCACCAAAAAATCCTTGACCCTGATATTTTTGTCAAAATATCTCGCCATTCTTCGTTTGACTTCCTCTTGCCTGATGATGGATTCATCTCGCAGTTCTTCAACTTGATCCAAGCTATGTTTCATATTCTCATTGTTAATCTCAAGCCAGTATTCCCAAATTTGCCTGGCCAACAAGACCCTAGTAGTCGGAACCTCAAATTCCACAGGGATGAGAGCCTCCGAACCATGAGATAACTTGAAAGGAGTTTCTCCGGTAGATGTTGAAGGGGTTGTTCTGAGGGTCCATAGAACTGAAGGAAGCTCATCTGCCCAATTGCCCCTCAGATTTTGTACTTTCTTTTTCAGCAGATTATGTATCTGCTTATTCGCAGCTTCTACTTGGCCATTGCTCCGGGGATGATGAATTGGCGAGAATCACAGTTCTATGCCGACTTGTTTGCAAAAGTTCTTCATTTCTTCATTGTTGAACTGCGGCCCATTATCTGTAATTATTGCCATCGGGATTCCATGCCTGCAAATTATCTCCCCCCACAAAAAATTTTTTATCACCTGGGTTGTTGTCTTTGCTAGTGCCTTTGCTTCAATCCATTTACTGAAGTAGTCAATCATAACCAAGATAAAGCGTAGCTGTCCACTCGCCATTGGAAATGGCCCGAGGAGGTCCATTCCCCAATCTGCGAAAGGCCATGGCGTGGTGATTGACACAAGTCGCTGTGATGATCGGAATTGAAGTGGAGCAAATTTTTGACATTGGGCACACTTCTTTGAGTAGGATTCAGAATCTTTTATCATTATGGGCCAAAAGTACCCTTGTCGCAATATTGTTCTCTCCAAAGTTCTGGCACCTGAATGCCTGCCACATTCTCCAGAGTGAACTTCTCGGAGCATCGTAGTAACCTCTTCTTAAGATACACATCTTGCCATTGGAGAGAGGAAGGTCTTTCTATAGAGAATTCCGGAGATAAGTTTGTAATTTTCCGCTTTCATTCTGAATCTTCTCTTATCTTTCAAAGCCTGTGGCAATTCTCCTATCAAGAGATACGATTTGAATGAGTCCATCCAAGAGGGTCGTTGTTCTATTTGCATCAATTCCCCTTCTTCTATAACCGGATAAAAAAGCTCTGAAGTTGTCTCTCCCGAGGGGACGCCAAACTTTGCTAGCTCGTCCCCCTCAGTATTGTGCATTCTTGAAACATACTCAATAGTGAAGCTCTTAAATTATCCAATCTCCTCCTTCACCAGCATTAAGTATTTCTTCAGGGTAGGTTCTTTGGTTTCAAAATTTCCCAATACTTGGGATGCCATTACTAACGAGTCGGTTTTAACATGCGCATAGTCTATTCCCAACTCCTTTGAGAACCGCATGCCTGCTAAGAGTGTTTCATACTCTTCCTAGTTATTAGTGGTTGGGAAAGAGAACCTTATGGCCTGTTTTAATTTGACCCCGTTGGGGTTAATGAGAACTACTCCCGCTCCCGAGGAGTTTTTGCCTGAAGCTCCATCTATGTTTATTGTCTATGCTAGCGGGGATTGATCGGCTTGATTAGCATTAGACTCTGTTGTGTCTATTAAGAAATCTGCTAATACTTGTGCTTTGATAGCCGTTCGAGGTACATACGAAATATCAAACTCACTAAGTTCAATTTCCCATTTGGCTAGTCTCCCATAGTGCTTTGGTTTTTCAAGAATACTTTTTAATGGCTGATCTGTAATCACCCTAATTGAGTGCGCTTGAAAGTATGGTTGAAGCCTTCTGTCAGACATTACTAGTGCTTGTGCGAGCTTCTCAAGGATCGGGTACCTGGTTTCAGCATTTTTCAATATATGGCTGACATAATATAGTAGATATTGCCTTCTCCCTTCCTCTCTAATAAGTACTGAGCTTATTGCTTCTGAGCCCACTCCTAGATAGATGAATAACACTTCTCCACTGCGAGGGCTTTGAAGTAAGGGAGTGGAGGTGAGTTGCTTTTTAAGTTGTTCAAATACCTCTGTGCATTCTTCGATCCATTCAAATTTGGACCCTCCATGAAGAGTCTTGAAGAACGAGGCACTTTTATCCTCTACTCTGGAAATAAATCTTCCAAGGCCTGCTAGCCTTCCCCCTAATTGCTGAACTTCTTTGGGGGAACGAGGTGATGTCATGTTGAGGATTGATTTAACCTTATCTGGGTTAGGGGCGAGCCCTTCGGGGGTAAGGAGATGACCGAGGAATTTTCCTTTGTTTGCTCAAAATATACAATTCAACGGATTCAACTTCATGTTATATTTTTGCAAAGTAGTGAATGTCTCTGTGAGGTCTCGTAAATGTAAAGCTAAGGTTTTACTTTTAATAAGAAGGTTATCGACATATACTTCAAGATTCTTTCCTTTTTGTTCTTTAAACACGAAGTCCATCATGCATTGATAGGTAGTGCCTGCGTTTTTTAATCCAAAGGGCATCACTAGATAACAGTAGCAACCATCGTTTGTGATAAAAGATGTATGGGGGATGTCAGGCTTATGCATCCTAATCGGGTGATAACCAGAAAATGCATCTAAAAAACTCATAAAGGGATATCCAATCGCAGAATCTACTAAAGCATCTATTCGAGGCAGCGGATAATAATCTTTGGGGCATGCTTTATTTAACTTGGTAAAATCAACGCACATCCTCCATTTTCCCCCCGGCTCCTTTACCATTACAACATTGGATACCCAATCCGGGTATTGGATTTCAAGGAAAGAACTTAGCTTTTAGAAGCTTCGCAACCTCTTCCTTGATTGGCTCAGCTAGCTTCGTCGCCACCTCCCGCTTCTTTTGCTGAACAGGTTTGAAGTCGGAGCGATATTGAGGTGATGGCAAGCTACATAAGGATCCACTCCTGGCATGTCTTCCGCAGCCCAGGCGAAGACATCCAGGTTCTTTAGCAAGCAAGCGATTAACTCTTCTTTTTCCTCTTCGGGGAGCTCCGAGTTGATTGTAAGTCTTTTCTCTTCACCTGCTCTTATTTGGATTCCTTGGGTTGCTTGAGCAGTCTCTAGGTGAACTCCTTCCTGGATTTCCTCCTGATCTCTGGCCTCTTCTTGGGGAGCTTTTTCTTCTGAGGCAGTGACTAGAGCCGCTTGGGGAGGCGTTTGCTCGATCATGTTGACTGTTTTGACATAGCACTCTCGTGCCTCCCTTGGGTTGCTTCTAACTCAGTACTGCTTTCCTCCTGCCATAAACTTGATCGCCAAATGATAGGTGGAAACTATTGCTCGGTATTCATTAAGAAGAGGCCTTCCAAAGATGGCGCAATAACTGCTCGCCGCATCAACTATCATGAAAGTGATAAGCTTTGACACCCCTCCGAGTGTCACTGTGAGTTTAACACTCCCTTCAACTTCATTCTTCTCGCCCGCGAAGCCATACAGTGGCCCTTCGGTGGAGAGCAAAGTCTTTTCGGACCTTAGGGCCTCATAAGCACTCTTGAATATAAGGTTGACCGAACTTCCAGTGTCAACCAAAATTCTTGGAACTATATAGTTCTCAATGACTGCTTTGATTACGACTGCGTCGTTGAACGGTTTGGCTATCTTTGGGAGATCGTCTGGACCAAAAGTAACAATTTCCATTGGGGGAGTTGTAGAATTCATGGCTACCTCATGTCGTGAGATCCTTGCCAAGGAAGACTTTCTGCTTGATTCTGCACCCGCTCCTCCATGGATGCAAAAGAGATCCCCGGGGACAGCCACGTCATCTGCATCAACACTCTCTCCAATCTTGATGTTGCTAGAGTATCCCACTCTCTCAGTGTCCTCATTTTCCCAAGAGACTTCGGCCACCTCCCTGCCTTTAGAGGTGGACGGCTTTGATGAAGCCTCTTTTACTCCGAGGCCATTCATCTTCCCTGCGGCAAGCAGTCGCTCCACAAGCTGTCGGATAGCTCTGCAATCTTTAGTTGGGTGCCCTTTTTCCTCATGGAATGCACAGAAAAGATCCGCATTTCGAATCTTTTCCTCTGCATTCTAAAATTCTTTCTTGAACTCAGCCTTTTTCTGCAGAACTTGGAGAACTTCATCTATCGTCAGGCCCATAGTAGTGAGCTCTTCTAGGGGACTCTAGTTTTGCTGATCATCTGAAGACGAGCTGTCCCGAATTTGAAGGACAGGCAGGATTCGAGGAGTAACAGGAGCAGGGGTAGCGGCCAGTGGTGGTTTTGCAAATGACATTGTTGATGATTTTGGTAAGGCCGCTTGTGTCAGAAATTTCTTCCCCTGTGCGCTGGAGGCTGATACTTTGGTAATGGGGGTCTGGATGTTCTATTAGCTGCAGAGGAATTTGTGGTGTCTTTATTTTCTGCCTTCGCCGTTAAATTGGATACATACGAAGGGTTGGCACTCTCTCCTTCTATGAAGGTATTAGCCAAGGCTATCAGATCCTGGAATGTGACCGGATCTTTGGTGTTTGCTTCAAACTTCAACATCCCTTCTTTGAGTCCATTAATTAGGGCAATCTTATAGAACTCAGGATCCACATTCCTGACCCCCAGCTTCTCCCTCTAGAAGCGATCCACAAATTGTGCTACCGACTCATTGTCTGCTTGCTTGATCTTGAAGAGGGAAGCAGGCCCACTCTTCCTCTTCCTGGAAGTGGCAAACCTTAGCAAGAGCTCTTGGCGTAACGCAGCAAAACTGGCGATGGATCCGTGATATAGTTCATGAAACCATTCTCGGGTCTGTCCGTCAAAAGTGGTTACTAAGAACTTGCACTTCAAACCATCTGATAAGCACCTCATTGCTACAACATCTTCAAAAGCCTGGAGATGAGCGACCGAATCTATTTCTCCAGTGTAGAATAGGATGCGAGGTTCTCTGAAGTTGTTAGGAGCCTGCTCCTGATGGATCTTATCAACAAAAGGGGACTCCCCGGATTGAGCTATTGCAGAAATCGCAGGAGGTCACACGAATTGGTTACCTTCCGCAAAGTTAAGTCGGCGGGCTGGACTTCCCCTGGCTACTTTGCGGAAAAAATCCATAAGTGGAGTGAACTCATCAGCCTGAGGCCTCGGTGGAGCTGCGGACTAGATGGGCGAGCTCGCTGGCGGTGGCGTCGCAGCTGGAGTTTGGCGAACTGGGGTGTTGTGGACTGGCTCATCCGCGAAGACCACCTTAGGCTTATCGAGTCGCTGAGTGAGCGTGACCAGAGCCTGGCTGATCGCATCAAGGCGCTGGTCAGTGTCTCTCAGGGACTGCTCGGCCTCTCTCCGGGATCGGTCGAGCGCATCCCACAGGTCGTCAGAGGAGCTCGAGCGACCTGAGCGATCAGGATAATGAGATGATCGGCGATCTGACATCTCGGTACGTGAACTTCAACGATAGCTTGGATCTGAAGGTCGCGTATTGATGTTGATGCAGAAAATGCGCTCACAAGTTCCGGCGAAAAGGAAAAAAGAGAGAAGGAAACTGCAAGCAACCGTTTACTAATGGACCAAGGAAAAAAGGTGATCAAGACAAATTCAAGGCCACAAAAGTCCGACATCCGAGTCCGCATCCTTAATTAAATGGGGCTCTGGGCTCCCGTCCTCCCTATGGGTGCACCGCTCCCCTTATTTATAGGTTTGGGGGCCTGGCCAAACGGGCAGGGCTAAGATAACCGGCAACCTGGGGTACAGGAGAACCGGGTAGCGGTGTCAGGAATAAAAAAAGAGAAAACAAGCAGTCCGCACAAAAGGGGAGGACTGGACTCGCGAGCTGGAGCTTCCATCTAGCTGTAGGGAGCTATCCCAGCTGAAGGTCCGCGACCTGGGCGGACTGAATCTTGGATCCTTGTGAAGAGCTGGCGGGTGACCTGGAAGCTGATTGAGGCTGGGCTAACTAGGCGGACTGGAGGATTGAATCAACTAAATGAGGCTGGAACTCTGGCCGGGCGACCTATGCGGACTGGCCCCGGAGTCCGCTGCTGGTAAAATCCTGCATCTGCAATGTCTTGACGACCTGCGCGGACTGAGAAAGTTGAGTCCGCTGGAAGAAGAGAAGGATCTATCCTGCTGAATATGTTGCGGATTCTGGGGTTAACAAACCCTAAGAAAATGCCTCCCAGATATATTCCAAAGCCATTACTTTACTTCAAGTGGTAGGAGAACAAAGCTGAAAACTTCAAGAAGACTGCTACTACTAAGGATGCTGATTCAAGTTTATCAAAGAAGACCTGATATGAGGCTACAAGACTTAGGGTTCTTTAAATATTTGATCATCGTCTTATAATGAATATCAATAGTGTAGCAATATCAAATCTCTATCAATGAAATTAATATGAGTTGTATTGTTGTGATAAATGTACTAGCAATTCTCATTTATTTATCTGTGATTAATGAAATGCTATTATTTCATAGACATCTTATAATCACAAGTTTGCTACTATTATTTGGCTAAGTTAATGATTAGGTAGATCTTAATCATAATGTTTATCTTGTAAATGATTAATATTGCTTTTGCTATTAATCATACTGTTACATTGTTAATGATTGATAATTCACCAGTATTATTGGTTAATCAATCATAGTGTTAAGTGATGCGTTGACATGTGTACCGATCGTAGTAAAGTATTAAAGTGAGGATTTGAATCCCCGGATATCGATCTCTCGAGGAGTGCAAGTAGGGAGTGTGATTCACTATTGAAAAAAGGGATTGCAAGCGAGAAAGTAACCCAAGGGGTTTTTGATTTAGGGTTTCCTAAATCTATCACTAAAAATCCTATTGCGGGCCACCGTCACTGCATCTCTTTGGAGGATTACTCAAAAGAGTAATGGGGAAGATGGATGAGCCAATGAGGGTCACATTCACCTCTTCGTAATATACACTTATAGCAATCGCTAAAACGACACAATCACAACTAGCACAAGAGAAAATGGAGTTCAACAAGCTATCGAAAACTGAAATAAATAAACACCTAGACATGCTAAAATTTCCAAGCTAATAATATTCATACCCATCATTCCAACTCTCAAAATATACATGAATCATTTAGGGCCCAGGGAAGACGAGTCTCCCCTACCCCTAACCTCGTCCTTCTCACGCCGGCGGGCAAGATTCTGCACCTTGTGCAGGAACAGCTCCTTTCGTTTCAGATCCACAGAAGGGGATCGCCAGGGTGGTATGATCACACCCACCAATTTAGCAACAAGTTTATCTTTCTCAACTGGGGCATCCTTTCCTCACACGCAGCAGGTGAAAGATCAGCCCGAGTTACCTGTTTAATAGTCTTACAAACTTTGTTAGAATAAATAGAAGTTTTCAAATCAGATTTCTACACGCTTTCTACAGGCGTGCTCAGCTCACATTTCTTCACAATGGAATCTTGTTCCACGTCAAGTGACTCCGTCTCTATATCTCCTTCAGCTACCATCAATGGTTCTATCACTTTCTTAACCTACTCGTGTTCCTTCAGTAGAAGACCTGTCTTACCAGCACTAAACACATCGTTAGATAATGAATCATTTAATTACAAAAATTCACCATGTTCATTTGAAATTATATGGGGAGGTAAAGATGGTAAAGGCAAAAGTACCTTGGGAGCCAAAGTAACACCACTCGCATTAAATTGCAAGGTAGATTCACTGACTTTCAGGAATGGGACTCCTAGAATGGGTTTTGACGTGTTACCCATGGGTCCTAACACCTGAAAGTTAGTGACTACAACAGCCCCATTCATAATCACTTCCACATCCTTAATCTCACCATCGGTCTTAACTACCGATCCATCAGCTAGCATTAAAGGTTTTCGGACATCAGATTCGATAATTAAATTCAGCTTTTCAATATCTTGCAAAGCAAGAATGTTGTAGGATGATCCAGAATTGCATAATGCTATCGTCTCTATCACATTAATTTCACATTTAACGGCCACTTCATTTTTCTTGCACTCTTCCACATCCCAAGCACTCTTCCCTTGCTCACGGGGATTTTTCTCCATATCACTTGGGAGGGTGTTGCGAGTACACTAGGAGAACACTTGGGCCAATTTCCCCAGCTGTGTCTCAAAGTTCCTCATGGACGTAGTTTTATTGCTCATATTTGATTGGGCCATCTCAACAAACTTCTCCATCATCTCCTCCAACGCACTTTTACAAGTTCCTTGCACGTTTGGATTATAACCCATATGCAGCGGTCGCGGCTGGCTACTAGAGGCTTGAGCATCAAATTGATGCTTGCCTCCCAACCAACTTTGACCGGGAGCATTTTGATTCCATGAGAAATTGGGATGATTTCTCACATTGGGGTTATATACATTATGAAAGTGAGGGTAAGTTCTACCTTTACTCTAGGGGGGGGGTGAATAGAGTATATTAAAATAATTTTCCAGATAAAAAAATTATTTGTAGTGGAAGACTTTATTTAAAAATAGGTGTAATGTGCTTACAGAAAATAAAAGATAATAAGCAATAAACAAAATCACAGCAGATAGCAAATTAAACACATCAACCAGAAGACACAAGGATCTATAGTGGTTCGCCAATCAACCTGGGTACATCCACTCTTCAACCACCCTAGGTAGGAATCCACTACAGGAATAGTTGATCAGGTGTCCTGGGAACCAATGAGCTTTTGATAAGGTGCTCAAAAACCAAACCATATTTTTTGATCAGGTGTCTTGCCACCACTGAGTTTTGACAAGGTCTCAGAAACCAGCCACAAAACTGTTGAAGGGAGTTTTGAGAAACCCTTTTACAGTAGAGTAAAGAAAAAGAAAAGAGTTTGTTCTTCTTCTCTGATAATAGTCTAAGAGAAGACTAGTGGATGATATTGTCAAAGCTCCCCTTGAGATCTGCAATATTTTAGGAAGAAGAGCTTTGCATAGGGTGATAGGTCTTCAGTGACTTTAGATCTCCAGCAAGAGATGATTTCAGCAATTGCTGAAATGTGATGTGTCTGGAGTCTTTGATGAAGAAGCCTTTAAACACTTGAATCAAAAAGATCTTGAAGGAGTAGAATAGAAGAAATCTTTTCTGTTGATGATCTCCTTCACAGTATGATTCCTTGTGTTCTGTATGAATTCTAACTCAGTAATCCTGTAGACTTGTGTCTCTTGAGTCTATTCCCAGAATTCTCTTTATTCTTGATTGATATCTCTTGTTCTATCTTTCTCTAATTATTATCTGGAGATATACTGAAAATCTGTCTTTAAGATAGCCGTTAACCAGTCATAAATGACTGCCTTAAATGAAATTTGACTGCAGAGGAAAGTCCTAAGAGACATTCCATTTTGTCTTCCTTGAAACTTGCTCCAGATTAGTTGAAATGACTACAGAATCCTTTGAAATAAATGCTGATAATAAATCAGATTGAATTCCATAACTGACTGAATTTGAATTCCTGAAATTGTCGATCTCTTCAGAAAATCATCGATCTGAGCTGAATTATCGTCGACCTGAGCTCAGAGACAGAAGCTAGACTGAAAACAGAAATCTTCGACCTGAGCTCAACTATCATCGAACTTAGCTCAGAGACTTTGATTATAGCTAGAGACAGAAACGTCGATCTGAGCTCGAAGATCGTCAAATCGAGTTCGATGACTCGTTGAACTGAGCTCAGAGATAGTCGAACTGAGTTCGACGTTTCGTCGACCTAAGCTCGACGAAAATTGTCTTAGTCTTCTGCACTTGAATTTTGATCTTAGAGGGTCTTGGGGGCAGCTTCCAAACCTAAGTTATAACCCTTAGACTCATTCTAATTGACCTTTAAGACTATACAAGAAGGTCAAAACAATTTCCTAAGAACATAGTGATCCTTGCCCAAATTAGTAATAGGGTGTTCCAACAATCTCCCCCTATTTGGGTTAGGATTACTATTTACAAGACAAATAGGAAATAATAAGCATACAGACAGAATTCAAAAGCAAAAACAACAATGCAGAGAAAAGAAATGCAGCATTGCAGAACCACAGACAGAATCACAGCAGACAGTAAGAATTTAGATATATTATCAGCTTACACATTTACTTCTTTTCATTTCCCTTCTTGAATAGGATTTCATTGTTAGGGTTGAGATCTTCCTTCTTGGATATCATGTCATCAGCATCACCTAGAGAGGTTTGAAATTTGGGCCTGGGAACCACAGCCTCTAGGTACAGCTTCATATAGCTTTCTGGATCAAAGAACTTTCTGGATGAGTATCTTTCTAGTTCCTTCTTTCTTTGCTCAGATAAGGTTGTGATGTCTGAAGTGTCTTTTCCTTGATCTCTTGCCTTCTTTATCTGATCCAAAGCAGCTAACTCTTTCATTCTTGCAGTCCAAGATAGTGGATTATTTTCTGGATCCTCAAAAGGAACTAGAGGTTCATATCTGTTCATTGTATCATCAGAAGGAGGAGTTCTTGAAGTAACAATATCTTTCAGCTTATAAGGGAAAGGACCAGAAGTTGAGTCAATGGGTCCTTGTCCTTTCCTTTGATATGGATGTTGTCTAGATTGACCTATGGAATGACCACTGTACTGACCTCTCCTTGAATGATAACCTCTTTGATAATATCCTCTTGGTTGAGATCTGTCTGAAGGTTGAGAAGAGCTTTGTTTTGCAGCAGATTCAAATTGAGAAGCAGAACCTCCACCAGTACCTGCATCTGGAGGAGGAGGATTAAAATGAGAAGATCCTTTATCATACTTATTAATCTTCCTCTTTTTCTTCATAGCCTTGAGCTGGTTCTTTGAATACTGCATCCATGGTTCAGAGATGGGGCAATCATGTAGAATATAGTATGGAATATCATTGTCATCTTTCACTTTCTATGGAGGTACCCTCTTCAATGCCTTGCTTCTAGCTTTCCTCTTCCTTGCAATAGTTGCAGAGGAGTCATCAGAATCAGTTTGGAAATTGTCACTGTCTGAACTCTGAGGATTGTCATATAATTCATCAATCCTTTTAAGGTATTCCTTTTGCTGTTTTGATTGTTCAGAAGAGATAACAACAGCAGCAACAGTGACATAAGCAGCACTGACAGATACAATAATAGCAGCAGAGACCATTGGAGCAACAGGAGAAACAGATACAGACACTTCAGTAGCAGAAATAGAAACTGAAATAACAACATCAGAGACAGCAGATTCTTCAATATGAACAGCAGGCTCATCAGCCTCTGTCATCAGTAAGTCAGCAACACTATCAGAACAGACTATATCAACAGCAACAGCAGCATTCATATCATCAACAGAAAGAACATTTTCCACAGCCTTAAGGGACTTGATATATGCAGAAATCAGGCTGGGCTCACAGCTGGCAATAGGCACAATTGCCTTAGTAAGGTCCTCAGCTTCAAGAGCTGGAAGAAATCTGCTGTGAAGAGCATCAAAATCTGATAGCAGTGACTTGAAGTCAACTGTTCCGAAGGGAAGCACTGGAGCTGAAGCTCTAACTGAAATTTATGGCAGGAAATCTTCTGAGGCAAGCACTAGCTCTTCTTCATGAGGCATCTCCCCCTGCCTAGATTCAGTATACACTGGATCAAGGCACCCCACAGAAGGGACTGCCTGAGGAGGAGAAAGGGAAGATAGCCTGGAAGATAACTCCTGGATGGATTTCAGGAGTGGAGCCATGGAGGTCTCCAGCAGGACTGTTAGCCTGGGAGCCAACATCCCATACAGCCTATCTGCTAGGGCAGGAAGGTCTACTTGCTCAAGTGAAACTTGAGTAGAGGTAGAGGAGAGAGTGATAGAGATTGGTGTAGAAGGGGCTGCAGATATGGGAAGAGAGGTTGTGGATGGTAGGATGGATGGTAGAGAGATTGGAATGGTGGAGATGGAAGTTATGGGAGTGGAAATTGATGGGGTGAAGGATGGTTGTGCAAGAATGTCTTGGAGTTATTGTTGGTAGGAGGTAGAAGTTGATGGGAGATCAAGAGTTGAGGAATGGGAATCATCCATGTAGGAGTCATCCAGAAGATTGAATGATGGAATGGATGAGTCAATATCAAGTGGTGGATAATAATGGAGGGGATGGAAAATGTCTACAGAAGTTGCTGGTGGAGGAGAAGGAATTGAGATTGGAGATGAAATGGTGATGGGGGAGGAGATTGAGGTAGTGATGGTGGAAGAAGGGGTGGTTGAAGAAATAATGGGTGGAGATGGTGGAGATGAGGAGGAGGCAGGCATTTCTTCTAATGGGGCAGTTGCCTGTGGGGAAGTGACCTGAACAGTCCTGGTGCCTGAAGATGAGATAGCTGCAGGAGCTCTGCTTGGTTTTGTAATCTGCCTGTCCCATTTACCAAATAGGGCACATGACAGCCTCTTAGAGGCATTAATGTGCATCCCACTGGACACAAGCAACTGAGGGCACCTGTTATGCAAAAATAGCCCTAGAATCCTTCCAAAATAAACAAGATTCTTATTCATCTTATTCTTGATCAAATCAAAGAAAATCTCTCCCCAATCCAAGTGTTTCTTATCCACTAAAGCATTCATCAAACAAAATTGATACCTAGAAATGGTATCATGAGCAGAATGCTTGGCTAAAAGCACTTTTCCCACAACATCAGCTAAGAATATATATTCCACTGACAGATTCTTTTTAAGCAGCTTGTTAGGGTTTGCTGTAGAGTGACCCATTCTATCAAGCATACTTGAAAACTCTTCTCAAGATTACTCAACTGAATAATTCCCAGAACTCAACTGAAAAACTTCTGTAGGGAGGGCAGGCATTAGGGATACCTGTGTACCGGCTATAGTACCAACAATAGTATTCTGATCCAGATTATGAGCCGTGTACACCCATTCTTTGATCTCATCGACAACAAGTTTCATCCTTGTGGTCATAATATTCACTAACTGCTGTTCTTTGAATAAGTCGAGAATGTCTTTGAATATCTGTTCACTTCTGTCAATGGAATCCATATCGATGTCGAATCCAGTATCAAATTTCATTGCGGCAAGAACTGCAACAGAAACGGCCATTGTATACCTGCAAAAACGAACAAATGAGACCAAGTATAGAGATGTTTAGAGGGAAGGAAAAGTCTTACAGAGAGTATGAATGCACAAAAGGAGAACGACGGCCGAAAAATGAGTTTAATATTAGGGTTCGACGCCAAAAAGGAAAGATCGTTGAACTCCGTTCGACGATTTGGGCTTCTAAAGGAATCGGAAGAGTCTTCAACATCGTCGATCTCCGTTCGACGATATTGGAGAGCGTCAATCTCCGCTCGATGATCACTGACCAGAAGAAGATAGCCTGGCTCTATTTGAAATCGCTGAACTCCGGTCGATGATTTCGGAAAACGTCGATCTCCGTTCGACGATCTTGGGGAAAAATGTCGAGCGCAGTTCAAAGAGCAGAAACACCCTATAGACACTAGAAAAATCATGTTTTTAACCTAGTCTTGGTCAATTTTAGGGTTTTAAAATCTTGGATCTTATTTTAAGCTTCCTCCATCTAACATTCCTAACTGATTCAGGAAGAAGGTGTGTTTCTTTTCATCCAATGGTTTGGTGAAAATGTCTCCCCTTTGTAAATCAGTTGGGATATATTGAAGTTCAATTTTATTCTTCTCAACATTATCCCTTAAAAAGTGATGCCTAATCTCTATATGTTTTGTCCTACTATGGAGGACTGGATTTTATGCTATAGAAATAGCACTGGTATTATAACAAAATATTATTGACCTTTCTAAGTTTTAACCATAGTCTAGGAGCTGGTTTTGAATCCACAAAATCTGTGAGCAACAACTGCCTGCTGCCATATATTCAGCTTCAGCAGTTGATGTGGGCACAATTGTTTATTTCTTACAGAACCAAGAGACAAGTCTGTCACCAAGAAACTGCCAAGTTCCACTGGTGCTTTTTCTGTCTACTCTACATCCAGCATAATCAGCATCTGAAAATCCAGTTAAATCAAATCCTGAGTCTTTTGGATACCAGAGACCTAGATTTGGACAACTTTTCACATACCTAAGAATCCTTTTTCCTAATGTTAGGTGTGATTCTCTAGGGCTTACTTGGAATCTAGCACATATGCATGTAGCAAACATTATGTCAGGTCTACTAGCTGTAAGGTACAATAAAGAGCCAATCATTGCTCTATATATTATCTGATCAATAGGTTTCCCATGTTCATCAGCGTCTAATACAACATTAGCAGGCATAGGTGTTTTCATACATGATGCTTCAGACATACCAAATTTCTTAACCAATTCTTTTGCATACTTGATTTGAGAAATAAATATGCCATCAACATGCTGTTTGACTTGCAATCCTAGAAACACGGAAAGCTAACCCATGCTACTCATTTCAAATTTAGAATGCATCAGATTAGAGAATCTTTTGCACAAATTTGAATCAGTAGATCCAAATATAATATCATCTACATAAATTTGCACTAGTAAGATATTGGACTTATGGGTTCTAATAAAAAGAGTTTGGTCTACTCTACCCCTTATAAAATCATTTTTCAGAAGAACGCATGCTAAGGTCTCATACCATGCTCTAAGAGCTTGCTTGAAACCATATAATGCTTTGTGTAATTTAAAAACATGATCAAGATGAGTTAGAGAGATCAAACCTGGGGGTTATCTAACATAGACTTCTTCCTTGATATCTCTATTGAGAAATGCACTTTTTACATCCATCTGATAGACCTTGAATCCTTTGTGAGCTGCATAAGCTAGGAATATTCTTATGGCCTCTAACCTTGCAACTTGTGCAAAGGTCTGGTAATAGTCTATTCCTTCTTCTTGAAAGTATCCTTGTGCAACTAGCCTTACCTTGTTCCTGACAATGATTCCTTGATCATCCAATTTGTTTCTGAACACCCACTTTGTTCCAACAATGGAGTGGTCCTTAAGCCTTGGTACTAGCTCCCAAACTTTGTTCCTTTCAAATTGATGTAATTCCTCTTGCATTGCAATGATCCAGTGTGGATCTTGTTCTGCATCTTGTATGGATTGAGGTTCAATTTGAGATAAGAAGAAGGTGTGCATCAGGTTTTTGTTGACCTGATTTCTGGTTTGCACACTAGTTGAGATTTCTCCAATCACTTGGGAGATTGGATGATCTCTTGATGTTACTAAATCAACAGGGGGTGTTGATTGTTCACCAACATGTGTTGTTGTTTCCTCTTGTGGAACAATAATTGGCTCTTCAAGATAATTCTCACCAGGATGTTGAGTACCAAGATGTTGAGTGTCCTCTTCATCTTCACTATTTTCACCTCTTTGTTGGATAGGTGAATGTGTTGTATCCTTTTCTACAATATGTAACCTGTCCAAATTTTCTTAAAGAGAGTGTACCTGCAAAGGTTCTATGGTAGAAATATTCTTCTCCTTGTAAAACATGTTAGTTTCATCAAAAGATACATGTACAGATTCTTTAATTTTAAGAGAAGTTTTGTTATATACCCTATAAGCTTTACTGATCATGGAGTATCCCAGAAACACTCCTTCATCAGCTTTAGCTTGAAAATTTGCTATATACTTCTTGTCATTATTATGTACGTAATAAATGCAACCAAAAATTTTGAAATAATCTACTTTAGGTTTCTTCCCTTTGAGTAATTCATAGGGAGTCTTGCCCTTCAGTTTATGTATCAAACTTTTATTCAACACATAGTTTGAGGTGTTCACTGCCTCTGCCCAAAAGGATAGAGGAAGGTGAGCATCTGTCAATAATGTGGTGGCAGATTCAATAAGGGTTCTATTTTTCCTTTCAGCTACCCCATTTTGTTGAGGAGTTCTAGGAGCTGAGAAAGTGTGCCTGATCCCTTCACTCTGACAGAACTCTTGCATAAGAAGAGAATCAAACTCTGTCCCATTATCACTTCTGATCAGGGCAATGTGAGTATTGAACTCAATCTGTATGCATTTTAGAAACTCTATCAAACACTTAAAGTTATCAGACTTCTTCCTCAGAAGGAACACCCATGTGAATCTAGAGAAGTCATTTACAACCACTAAAGTGTAACATTTCCCTCCTTGGCTTTGTACTGTAATGGGTCCAAAAAGATCCATGTGTAACAGATACAAGATCCTAGGTGAATCACTCTTATTAAGTGACTTAAAACTATTTTTAGTTTGCTTGCCTAATTGATAAGCCCTGCAAAGTCCTTCCTTCTTGTAGGGGCTAGAAGGTAGTCCTCTAACAAAGTTATCCTTGGATAGCCTAACAATGGTTCTAAGGTTTAAATGTCCTAATCTTTTATGTTATAGATCATTTGGTTTGCAAACAGAATTGAATAAACAAATATCTATCTTAGTTGAAAGAAAATCTACAAGATAAATGTTACCTTTCCTTTTACCTATCAATACAGTTGTGTTGTCCTCTGATTTGATTTTACATGAGGATTTGTTGAATGTCATCTGGTAACCTTCATCACACAGTTGACTGATGCTGATTAGATTGTGCTTCAGTCCTTCCACATAAGCCACCTTCTTGAATGTGACTGAGCCAATCTTGACAGCACCATATCCTTTTGTTTGTCCAAAGTTTGAATCTCAAAATATTACTTTGGTTCCAAGTTTGGCTTTGAAGGATGTGAGATTCTCCTTGCTTCCTGTCATGTGCTTTGAGCACCCACTATCCAGATAACATTGTTGGTTCATTGCTGGATAGGTCTTCACCTGCACATAAGCAAATTATATGTTTTTGACCCAGTTTACCTTGGGCCTAGGTTGATAACCTTTAAATTCTGAAATGAAAGACATCCCTGGCGGACTCTTATAACCTTCAGGATGATATCTTCTAGGAGGTATTATCCATTCAGTATAAGGGTTAAAGTTTTGGGATGTAGGACCTCTATGATTAAAGTTTGATTTACCTTTAAAAAATTATTCATAACTCTGATCTCTGTTCGACGATCTCTGAGCTGAGTTCGACGATCTTGGGTCAGATTGTCGAGCTGCATTCGAAGATCGACTTTGCCAGAGTTTAGAGTTCGGCGATCGTCGACCTGAGTTCGATGATTCAGCGTGAGATCGCTGAGCTCTGTTCGACGATCGTCGAGCTCTGTTCGACGATTTCCGTTGAACTTTATTTTTCTTAGGTAAATCAGGATTCTTCCTAGCTACCTCTGCAACTCCCTTTCCTTTATCTGAGATAAATTTAATTGGGTTTGTTAATACTATAGGTTTGCTGGATGAAGCACCCAAGTCCAGTGTACTGTTAAGTCTAGAGTTCACTGTGCTTGTGATGTCCATCAGTTTGATTCTTCTCCCATTAAGGGATTCTTCAAACTTCTTTGCCTGGGATAGTTCACTTTTAAGTGAAGCTATATCCTCCCTACAGCATTCTAACTCAGAGAGTTTGAGGTTGTCTGATTTTAAAGTGCTATGTTCAGACAATTGAATTCTGAGAGAGATAATCTCTTTCTCAGACTTTAGCAGGTCTAAACACAGTGCCTTAAATTCAAATTTAAAGTCCTCTGAATTAAAATCAAAGGAATCTATTACCTGGTCTTCTTCATCTTCATGTTCAGATTCAGATTCTGACTCATGTTCTGCATCAGAATTATGTTGGGAGGCATTGATAGCCATCATGCAAAACTCCTTCTCTTCAGCATCATCATCATCATCACTTGAGCTTGATGAAGCCTCTGATTCTTCTTCAGTTTCACTCAAGGTTTTAGCTACAAATCCCTTCTTGGTGTGTTTGTTCTTGCTGGAGGAGGATTTGTCATTGTTGTTTCTCTTGGAGTCCTTGTCTTTTCTCCTATCTTTTTTGTCCTTCTTGTCCTTATTCTGATTTTCTGGACAATCAGGCACAATGTGGCCTAGTTTCCTGCATCCAAAATAAATGATTTCTTTATTATTGGATTTGTCATACCTTGGCTTCTCATACCCTCTGGATGACCTCTTTCTGAAATCCTTCCTCGCCATCTTATAGAATCTTTTGGCCAGTAAGCTCATTAATTCTTCATTGCCTGTGACATTTTCTTCATGCAGTTCTTCTGTAGCTTTGAATGCTATTATCTTCTCCTTCCTGATTGCTGGAGAAGCAACCTTTTGTTCTTCCTCTCTATTCTTGATGAGCAGCTCATAAGACTTGAGCTTGCCCAACAAAGCTTCAGTGGTGATTTCATTTAGGCTTCTGGCATCCTTGATTGACCAGATCCTTGAATCCCAAGTGCTGGGGAAGCACATTAGGATTTTTTCATTGAGTTCAGTTAGTGAGATCTCTTTGTCCAATGTTTTTAATTCACTAACTATTAGGCTGAGCCTGTTGTACATGTCAGCAACTGACTCAGTTTATCCCTTTTTGAAATTCTCATACTGGGTTATGAGATGAGATCTTCTATCTTTCCTTTCATCAGCAGATCCTGATATAATTTCTGACAACTTGTCCCATATTTCTTTTGCTGAGTTACATTCAGCCACTTTCTGAAATATTTCATCAGTCATAGTCTGAGCCAGAATATTCATTGCTTTGGCATCTACAACTTTCCATTTCTTGATTTCTGCATCTGTTCCTGAAGGAGGTGGAACATCACTTGTACTTGTAATTACTGGGGGTCTTGGACACACTATCAAAACAGAATTGTAGATGCCCTCATCAATATAATTCATATATAATTTTATCCTTGCCTTCCAAAGTGCAAACTTAGAAAGGTTGCACACTGGAGGTCTGGGGCTAGCATAATCTTTGTTCTGTGCCATGGTTTTTTATGAAAATAAATATAATATAAATAATAACCCTCTATAGAAGATTGATCTTATCAGAGATCTTTTGGTTCAGGTGTTAGTCTGTAAAACAACCAAACTAGTGAAGATCTAATTGTTGAATAACCAACCTCCCTCTGATACCAATTGAAAGTGAGGGTAAGATCTACCTTTACTCTAGAGGGGGGGGGGGGTGAATAGAGTATATTAAAATAATTTTCCAGATAAAAAATTTATTTGCAGTGGAAAACTTGATTTAAGTATAGCTGTAATGTGCTTACAGAAAATAAAAGATAAGAAGTAATAAACAAAATCACAGCAAACAACAAATAAAACACAGCAACCAGAAGACCCAAGGATCTATAGTGGTTCCCCAATCAATCTAGGTACATCCACTCTTCTACCACCCTAGGTAGGAATCCACTACAGGAATAGTTGATAAGGTGTCCTGGGCACCAATGATCTTTTGATAAGGTGCTCAAAAACCAAACCATATTTTTCTATCAGGTGTCTTGCCACCACTGAGTTTTGACAAGGTCTCAGAAACCAGCCACAAAACTTTTGAAGGGAGTTTTGAGAAACCCTTTTACAACAGAGTAAAGAAAAAGAAAAGAGTTTGTTGTTCTTCTCTGTCAACAGTCTAAGAGAAGACTAGTGGATGATGTTGTCAAAGCTCCCCCTGAAATCTACAATTGTTCAGGAAGAAGAGCTTTACATAGGGTGATAGGTCTTCAGTGACTTTAGATCTCCAGCAAGAGATGATTTCAGCAGTTGCTGAAATGTGATGTGTCTGGAGTCTTTGATGAAGAAGCCTTTGAACACTTGTGTTGGTACCCTAGTTTGATTTGAGTTTAGTCTTCTCCTTTTGTCCCTTGACCCAAGAAATATCTATGGTCAATGGTTAGTGGTCTAGCTGTAGAGTCCTCGCTTTTCCAGATGAAGAATTTGGTTAATTAGTTTTTCGTTCGACTATAGTCGAACGCCGCTCGACTATCGTCGACTAACTGTTCGACGATCGTCTATCAGTTGTTCGACTTTCAGTCTGCGAGGATAGTTTGACTATCGGTTGATAGTTCGACTATCTGTGTGCTTTGATAGTTCGACTATCTGCTTGGATAGTTCAACTATCTGATATCTCGACTATCTGTTTGATAGATCGACTATCAGCGTTGTTTGATAGTTCGACTATCTGTTGATAGATCGACTATCTATTTTCTTCTGATAGTTCGACTATCTGCTGATAGGTCGACTATCTGTTTTCCCTTGGTAGTTCGACTATCTGCCTTGATAGTTCAACTATCTGATAGCTCGACTATCTGGTGATAGCTCGACTATCTGTTCTGCATTGATAGTTCGACTATCTGTTGATAGGTCGACTATCGGTTTCGTTTTGATAGTTCGACTATCTGTTGATAGTTCGACTATCTGATAGCTCGACTATCTTCTGATAGTTCGACTATCTGTTGTGATAGTTCGACTATCTCCTGTGATAGTTCGACTATCTGGATCGTTCGACTATCTGCCTGATAGGTCGACGATCTCCGTGCGTCGATCGACGATCTCCGAGGGTCGTTCGACGTTTTCTGTCTGCCTTTTTATTTTGTATTTATTTATTATATTTAATTAATTAATACATTATCTGGCATGTTTTATTTAAGTTGTTTTATGATAATATTTCCAGGCAATATTTGCTCCATCCCTTTTGCCTGAGTAAAATCTTTTCAGATAAAGTTGTTTGTCTTATTAGCTGACATTGTATTTTACTTTTTCTGCTGTCAGTCCTTTATAGCCGTTAGACTGAAAAGTCTTTCTTCTGCTATAAAGAGTTTGTTTCTGATATGACTTTATTTAGTACTTTATTATCAGATTGCTTCCTGCAGCTTCTTCGAAAGAGGTTTATTCCTTTTATAGAATGTTTTTGCTGCAGAGATTGTTTGTCTTTTTGATATTTGCAGCCCAGGTCTCAAGTTTCAGAAGAAGACAAACAATTCAAATTGAAGAGAGCCGTTGCTTGTTGCTGTTATAAAAAGGATCCTTTGAAGAAGGATTCAAGCTAGCTAACTAGCTACCCAGTTATTCATTTAAGCATTCAAGCCTTCATCAAGAAAAAGTTCATTTTTGCTCTCAGCAATTTCCATCCAACTGAGAAGTGTTAAGCTCTTCTGCTCTTCTTCAACCTGAGTTCTCCTGCTTCCAGGAAGTTCAAACTCAGAGTTCTTTTGAAGAAGAAGAAGAAGACAGCTGCTTGAAGATTCCTATTTTATTATTTATTTATCTTCTTGTAGTTTTTTTTTCCTTCAGATCTTTCTGAAGAGTTTTCTGCACTGAAGCAAGACTTCACCTGGACATTCTTTGAGCCAGGGGGAGCCTTGATTCCTTGAGCTTTCTAGCTCAGTGCAAGTTTTTGTGCTTCTCTAATCTATTGTAAAATAGAGAAGACATCTTAACTTTCTTTCCCCCTCCTGTACAGGGTTATTACTCCCTTCAAAAGTATCCCTTGGTGGCAGGGCACCTGATCAAAAACCTGTGTTCGGTTTTTAGACACCTGATCAAAAGTCTAAAGGGTTTCTGGATCTACCTGAAGCAGATCCTGTTGGTGGCAGGGCACCTGATCAAAAACCTGAGTGGATTCCTAACTTGTTGGTAGAAGAGTGGACGTACCCAAGTTGTTTGGGGAACCACTATAAATTCCTTATGTCGTCTGGATTGCCTTGTTTAACTCCTGCATTGCTGCTGTGATTAGTTATAACTAGGTCTGCTAGTTGCTGATTAGGATTTCCAAGCCTTAACTGTAATTGCAGTTAGCTTGAGTTTGTGCACAACACTTGTGTTAGGCTTTAGGGTTATTTCTATATTTATAATCTTTTCATTCCGCACTTCACTCCAAGGGAGTTGGGTAGACTATTAAGTTTTGTCTAGTGCAAAATTTGATAACTCTATTCACCCCCCCTCTAGAGTAGTATCTATCCCTTCACTTTCAACTTGAATCAAGAAGAGCTTGAAGGAGTAGAATAGAAGAAATCTTTTCTTTCTATGATCTCCGTCACAGTATGATTCCTTGTGTTCTGTATGAATTCTAACTCAGTAATCCTGTAGACTTATGTCTCTTGAGTCTATTCCCAGAATTCTCTTTATTCTTGATTGATATCTCTTGTTCTATCTTTCTCTAATTATTCTCTGGAGATATACTAAAAATCTGTCTTTAAGATAGCCGTTAACCAGTCATAAATAACTGCCTTAAATGAACTTTGTCTCTGGAGGAAAGTCCTCAGAGACATTCCATTTTGTCTTACTTGAAACTTGCTCCAGATTAGTTGAAACGGCTACAGAATCCTTTGAAATAAATGCTGATAATAAATTAGATTGAATTCCATAACTGTCTGAATTTGAATTCCTGAAATCGTCGATCTCTTCAGAAAATCGTCGATCTGAGCTCAGCTATCGTCGACCTAAGCTTAGAGACAGAAGCTAGACTGAAAACAGAAATCGTCGACCTGAGCTCAGCTATCGTCGAACTGTGCTCAGAGACTTGGATTATAGCTAGAAACAGAAACGTCAATCTGAGCTCGAAGATCGTCAAACCGAGTTCGACGACTCATTGAACTGAGCTCAGAGATAGTCGAACTGAGTTCGACATTTCGTCGACCTGAGCTCGACGAAAATTGTCTTAGTCTTCTGCACTTGAATTCTTATCTTAGAGGGTCTTGGGGGAAACTTCCAAACCTAAGTTCTAACCCTTAGACTCATTCTAATTAACCTTTAAGACTATACAAGAAGGTCAAAACAATTTCCCAAGAACATAATGATCCTTGCCCAAATTAGTAATAGGGTGTTCCAACACATTATTAAAAGGAATAGTGCGGTTTTGACTAATTATAAAATTCATATTTTCATCAGACATTATACCTGATGGCTCAGCAATGATTTCTCCAGCGGTGTACTCATAGGCATAATGGCTGTGGTTACCACAACCCTGGCATAATATGTCCATATACCGAGCTGAAGGATGGGCTGATCTGGTCAACATACTCCTTGCATATAAAGTGTGATGGCTCGCCTCCGATTGCTGCACCACAACATTTACTTCAAACAAATTACTCGCCCCTATAGGGGCATTTCTTCTGGCGGTCCAGTATGTGCTATGGGAGGCGGTATCTCGAAGTAGCCTAAACGCCTCGTCTGGAGATAAGTTCATTATTGTGCCACCTGTAGTTGCGTCGATCATTGCCATGAAATTTGGCTCAATACCAAAATAAAATAATTCAACTAGATTCCACGGCTCACAGCCGTGCTTGGGGCATCGATGCTGCAGGTCGGAGAATCTCTCCCATGCCTAAGATAACGTGTCTTGATCTAGAGGTCGGAAGGTTGCAATATCCCTTCGGGCATTCACAATCTTGTCCACAGGGTGGAACTTAGCCAAGAACTTTGAGGTCAGGGCCTCCCATGTAGTAGTGTTCCCTAGGGCAATGGTATGAAGCTAGTTTTTGGCTTTGTCCCTCAACGAAAAAGGGAACAACCTCAAATTCACCACGTCATCCGAGATATCTACATATCGGAAAATGCCGTAGATTTCCGAGAACTCCGCCAGATGTAGCTGCGGATCCTCACTCGGCAAGCCCGAGAACTGAGTATTATTCCTGATCATATTCAGGATGGCTGGTATAATCTCAAAGTTATTGTTTACGATGGCCGGTCAGAAGCCAGGGTAAACACTTCCTTCAGTGGGGGTTGTGAAATCACACATTGTTCTAACGCGTGGCTAAACCACCTCTTGGCCCTTAGCAATCCTTTCACCGTGGCCATTTCCCCTAGGCCCAGATTCTACATCCTCTATTCAGCAGCAGCACGCAGGCGAGCTCGCCTCGCACGTACGGTTTCTAGCTCCAATACAAGATCTTCAACCCTTTCACTGGAGTTGGGATCTATCATACAACACAAAAAAATCCTTTCAAAAATACCAACAATACATGTAAATTTTTTTCAAAAGAAAGATTTACACAACGATTGCACTCCCCAGTAACGACGCCAAAAACTTGATGCGTCAGCAAGTGTACCGATCGTAATTAAGTAATAAAGTGAGGAGTTGAATCCCCAGATATAAATCTATCAAGGAGTACAAGTAAGGAGTGAGACTTCACGATCGAAAAAGGGATTGCAAGCGTGAAAGTAACCAAAGGTGGGTTTTGATTTGGGGTTTCCTAAAGCTATCACTAAAAATCCTATTGCAGGTCGCTGTCACCGCATCTCTTTGGAGGATTACTCAAAAGAGTAATGGGGAATATGGATGAGCCAATGAGGGTCGTATTCACGTCTTCGCAACACACGCTTCTAGCAATCACTAGAACGACACAATAACAACTAGCACAAGAGAAAATGGAGCTCAACAAGCAATCAAGAACTGAAATAAATCAACACCTAGACACGATGAAATATTCAAGCTAATAATATTCATACACATCATTCCAACTCTCAAAATATACAGGAAAAGTAAATGCTATAAGTTAAGGGGAAGAGAAACAACTAAACACACGAAGGCTCGCCGAGATTCGCGGCCGGATTCAAGGGTTGTCGGGCCTTGTTCGGGCTCAGTCTACGGATGATGTCCGGGGTCCAGAAGGGTTGTCACTTCCTTCGAATATCCCGTCTTCTTCGTGAATAACCGCTGGCTTGTTCTATCCGGAGAACTTCACGGATGCAGCAACCTTTGAGCTTGAAATGGAGCTTGGAGCTTTGAGATGGCAATGGAGGATGGAGATGATGCTTTTGCTAGCTCTTAGAGGAGAAATGGTGGCTGGATCAACTCTCCAAGGAGGAGAGAGAAAAAGGTGGTTGGAGGGAAGTTTTCCTGCTCAAAGGAGCAGTAATGGCGGGTTGGAAGTGGACTAGTTCGGACTTGCTTCGATGGAAGAAGAAATATGCACTTTATATAGAAGCAGGTCAGAAAAATGGGCACGCACAATTTGGCGCACGACCGTGCGTTATTTAACTTACAGGATAAGCCTACGGAAGGAGAAGCGTTGACCCGTGCATTATACTCGCGCAAGGACGCATCCGCCCGTGTGCGGAGGAAATCGCACGTGTAATGAAAAAAGAAGGAAAGCAGGAATAAATAGGAAAATCGTGCGTTTTACTCACGATCGGGCACTGCCGCCCGTGCATGAACAAATCGCATGATTAACCATAGAATGGTGCAAACAGGAAAGTTACAAGAAAACCATGCGTTTCATTCTCACACGGTTTGGCCGAAATCGTGCGTGAACAAAATGCACGGGTAGCCACATGTAATGCCCCGAAACTTAAAAGTGAAACGGGCGGTGTTCGAACCAAGTTCGGGTCTTGGTAGGGTGAATATGTCTTGTGACACGGGCGTATCACAGGGCGTGTCGTGCTCGGGTAGTCGAGTTGAGGTCGACGAGCGTTGAGTGCTCGAACACGACCTATGACACGGGCGTGTCACAGGGCGTGTCAGGCATACAGCATATGACACGGGCGTGTCACATGGCCGTGTACTCCTCTAGAAGTTTGGTCCTGTGTCGAATGAGGGACACGGCCCGAAAAACGAGCGTGTACTGTATGACACGGGCGTGTCACGTCTGATACGGGCATGTCGCCACCCGTGTCAACCAAGCGACGTTATGGTTGGCGTGGCGGTTATTTGTGACACAGCCCCTGGTCACGGGTGTGTCGAGGACCCAACGCGGGCGTGTCAGGTTGGGACACAGGCGTGTCCCAACCCATGTCCTTTTCAGTGCTCGATATTCGTGGATGGATCGAGGCACACGACCTGGGATACGACCGTGTGCAAAGCCGTGTTTGGCCCAGAGTTTGGATATTTCAGGCTAATCTTAGCCGTTCGTTTTCTTTAAATAAGATTTAACGGCCCAGATGAGTTCCTGTCTGTGTTTAGTCCGAGATTAGAGGTTTAATTCCTCATTTCATCTTTAACTCCCTCTTTCTAAAAAGTTAGAGAGAGAAGAGAGCAAGGAAGAAGGAAGGGATGAATCCGGCCGCCGACGAAGCATCGTAGTACCGAATTAAGAACCGAGACCAGATCCGTGGAGAGAATTCCTTTGCGAAGCTTTCTATCCGACTAGTTTTTAATGGTGCCTAAGCAGACTTCAAGGGTAACGATTCTCAACTTGAGCATGTGAAGCTCTTCTTCCTTTGCATAGGAAAACCCTCTCCCGTGAGTGTGTGGTGAGTTTGCGGTGTTCCTTGGGGTAGATATGTGAAGTCCCCCTTGTTCAGAGTTCGGAATCGATTTACGGGCATATATATTGTGTGTGAAGCCTACCCGGATGTGTTTGTCTGGATCGGTGATGTTGTATTGCATGAATAGCTGGAGAAGACTCCGTGCGTTGTTTTCGGGTTTCTACGTGGTAGATTGCAACAGGGATCCTTGGGGATTAACTCTAAGGCGCACCCGAAAAACTGGGCGGAATTGTAGTTATGCTAACTTGGCGGCCGGGGAGCCAACCTTGAACATAATTGGGTTATGTGATGTTTTGAAATGTTTTAGGATCCGGGTGAAGCTTGGCCCGCGCGTATGTCTTAAAGTGATTAGGCGGTGTGAGCAATAGGATGGTAGAAACATACCTGGGCTTTGCAGTTCGGTGCTAGAGGCCCTAAAGTGGAACTGGCCGTTGGCATTGTCGGGAGTCTTGGACTACAGTCGAAAATACTCAAAAATGCTCACAATGTTTGCCATCCTGAGGGTGGTGGTGAAGCCACGGAATTGACCGGATTCACCGAGAATGTGCCCTGAGTGCACGGGTTGTTTGGCCGAGAAAGCCTACACCTGTGGAAAAATATATATTTGCACTTTACAATTTAGCTGGGCTAATGATATGCAGGGAAGGAGCACCGCCATCCCGAGTAAGGGGTGGGGTCGTTATAATTTGGTCAGCTTTAGCAGACCGTTGCTTTGTTTTCCACCGTGCGGTGGAATGTTGCTTGCAGGTGCTGCGGAACCAAGCGCCAAGTAGCGGGCTGAAGCCCAAGTTGCTGAGCTGGCCCTCGAAGGCCAATAGAACTGTTGTTTTACTATTGTCATGTGTGGCCGGCCTGTGAGCCGATGTATGTAAAACAATATATTGTCAAGTAAACATTTGTAAGGCCTTAAGGCCATGTACTCTTTTGTGTATTTGATGTATTTCATTCCTGTGGTATAGTGGAAATTCATGCCGTTGTTGTGCAAATTCTGGGTTCTCTTAAACTATTTAAAAGCTTCCGCTAGAATGCTCTGTGTTAGGACGAGTAGTTGAGTTTTTGGTATTATTCTGTAACCCTTCCGACTGTTCGTGGTATATGGCGTCGGGTTCCAGCTGGACCATTTGTTATATGCCGTACGACGGATGGGGGTCTTATAATTTGGTATCAGACTAGGGTGTCGGTCGTCTGTATTTCAATTCGTGGCCGATTTATTTTAAGGGGTGGTGAGCACATGTATGTGCGTCATCATTATAACATAAAAGAACCCATGAATGTCCACTTAGGAATGAAAAAATGCACTTGTTTTGAGGAACCTGAGTGCTCCAGTGATTGATTTTAGCAATTTGTGTGTCGCCTAATCAAGGGTTTATGCTATTATAGGTTCCTAGGACTGGTGCTGGGAAATCAGAACGCCCGCAATTGGCGGAAAGTAGTGCACCGAGTGACGTTCCTACAACACATCCTTCAACAGAAACCATCAGATTAGTGGCTGAAGCAGTCTTTACTATGATCAATGACCAACAAGTACAGCACGCACCACCTGCTAATGAGCAAGAATCGATTAGAGTGGCAGAGCCGGGAGTGTTAGAACGCGTGGCAGTTGATCCGGTAGCACCTAGGAGAGCCACAAAGAAACAGCTCAAGCATGTGATGAGGTTTAATCCTCTGGTGTTCGACAAGATGGGATTGCCAACTCAAGCTGAGGATTGGCTCTCTACGATGAAGAGGGTCATGACCACCACAGAAACTGCGGAGTGGCAGAAGACCACAATATCAACCATCCTATTGGCTGGTGAGGTAAGGATGTGGTGGGACGAGTTGGAGGTTCATCTCTTAGTGGGAAGGCAACTTGTCGAAGTACCAATGGAGGAATTCTAAGGGTTGTTCTTGGCCAGATACCTGCCTTCTTCCCAGAAGCATGAGATGGAGAATAAGTACCTTGGTTTGACTCAGGGAGCGAGTAGCGTGGATTAGTATCTCCACGAGTTTACTCGGTTAGGTCGTTATGCTGGTGCTATGTTTACTGAAGAAGAGCGGAAGACCAACCGATTTTATGAGGGCCTACGGGGCGACCTATAGCTACTCCTCGCTCGGCCTAAAGCACAGGGCTTCCTAGCCTTGGTTAATGTTGCTCGGTCTTTGGAAAGTGTCGTGAAGAAAGTTCAAGAGAAGTAGGAGACAAGGGATAAGAGGCCAGAGTTCAAAATGCCGAGTTCAAAGTATGGTTTCCATAGATGGAACAAGAAGCAAAAGACTTCAAGTTCAGCCCCTTCGTCTGGTGCGATAGGGGTAAACTCAAGTTGAGTCCCAGGAGCGTGCTACAACTGTGGAAAGGTGGGGCATTTTGCACGTGAGTGTAGGAGCGGACGTGCAAAGTACGAGAAGAGGACTGGAGCAACTTATGAGTAAAAGGGGAAGGCGGCGGAGTCGACCGCATCCCACCATGCTCCAGCCCATCCTAGAGTTTACAACCTTGGTCTGCAAGAGGCCATTAAGCAAGCTGACGTGGTGACATGTATGAGTTAAATATTTATTGTTTAGCTTTTGTAGCCGTTACCTTTTTACATGTTAGCTTATAAATCTTGGTGCTAGGCTTTGTGTTAGTTTTTGATAGTCCGACCAGAGCCTTATTTGATACGGGAGCTTCGCATTCCTTCTTGTCCGAAAGATTCGTATCGCGTATCAGATTTCCTTCCTCGATGGCAAATGACAAGTTGGATGTATTGTTGCCCAATGGGTGCTAAATGCGCGCGGATAGAGTCTGTGTGGTAAAGATTCGGATCGGGGATAAGGAGTTCATTTTGCAAGCGTCGGTGCTTCCGTTAGTGGAGTTCGATGTAATCTTTGGAATGGACTGGCTCTCGGAGCAGCGAGCATGCATTGATTGCAACCGAAAGGAGGTTAAGTTGGGACTGAATACCGATCGGGAGACTACGTTTGCAGACATGAAAGGGTCTATCACAACTTGCATTTTCACCAACGCAACGAATTATCAGAGTAAGGGAAAATGCGCGTCATGATGCCACGTAATAGGGGATTACTGCGGATGCTCAGGCAACTCTCCAACTCCACACAAAAACCTACAATTAAGTTGTTTATTTGAAAAGAAATTTAATGCAATTTGGGTTAATGGCCGTATCCCTCGACCTAGTGGCTCACTAGTCCACCAACGGAAGACTAAATTTAACGCAGCGGAAAATACTATATTATACAGATTATGCATCCTACAAGAGCCTAACGTCCCAAAAGGGGACACATGGCATGCAATACGCTAGATTCATTATATAATAACCAAAGTAGTTTGTATGGCTTTAAAATAGTGATTTAGAGTTTCAAACGTGCTATGCATGAGTTAATAATAATATAACTTTTATATTTTAAAAAAACTATAAGCAACCTATCATAAAACCTTCCCAAAGAGCAAGACTAAAATCATAACAAAAAAACTAGCAAGAGTTTGATATCCAAGTAAATCTACAAAACCTCAGTGGGCGCCAAACACCTGACACGAACCCACCGAGTAAACAAAAGTCTAACCCCCCCCAAAAAAACAGAGTATCAAAACTACCTCACAAGTCAAGAGGTACAACAACACCAACTCCAAGACAGCCTCAACACCTGCTACGGCCCTGAACCTGAGGCGTTCACAAAACAAAGAACACCTCAGCAAGTAAAAAGGATACAAGTGGCCAAAATATGAAAACAAAGGGAAAATAAAGGAAAACACAGGATGTACCAAACCCCAAATCCAAAAGACAGAACAGTGTTGATCCACAATAACAAGTTACCAACAAGGCATGAAAAGGAAAATAGTTAGCCAAAAAGAACTACCAGGTCTAAATATCACAAAAAGCATCAAGTGCGAAAGAGAACCGAATCTGCACAAAAACCAACAAAACTGGCCAAAAAATAGTGGCATTCTCCACTACAACCAACTGCACACAATAACACGGAAGAGGGTGGATCATCAACACGTGGTATGACAAAGCCAAAAGCCGGAGTGAGCGATGACCTCAAGCGCCCTAAGCCAAACTCCAAAACCTTTACCGTCTCACAATCGGTACTGTGGTCCACAAAATAGGCCATGCCGGGCCAAAACAAGACCTAACCAGCCTCGGAAAGGAGAAACAGAGCATACCCCCCACTGCGATAATCCATGGAAAATTTGGGGGATCTATCGTGTATAACCCGTAATTCGTCGAGATCAGAAGTACTCAAGCAGATGACTATTGTGTATAACCCGTAATTCGTCGAGATCAGAAGTACTCAAGCAGATGACTATTCACAGACCATTGGGCGAGCAGAGGCGAGCTTGGGCGAGCTTGGGAGAGCTTGGGTGAGCTGGGGCAAGCAGAGGCGAGCAGAGGCGAGCAGAGGCGAGCAGAGGCGAGCAGAGGCGAGCAGAGGCGAGCTTGGGCGAGCAGAGGCGAGCTTGGGCGAGCAAAGCCGAGCAGAGGCGAGCAGAGGCGAGCTTGGGCGAGCTTGGGTGAGCAGAGGCGAGCTTGGGCGAGCAGAGGCGAGCTTGGGCAAGCTTGGGCGAGCTTGGGCGAGCTTGGGCGAGCTGAGGCGAGTTTTGGCGAGTATCTCGCGAGTATGGGCGAGTAACCCTAGATACTCGCTCACAGATGTTGGATACTCGCCTACCCCCCCCCAGGATTTCCCTATAAATAGCCCCCCAGGGGTACTGGAAATGGCACCTTTTGGAAGAGGCGAGGTCCCCCCAAGTAGATACTCGCCAAGTCCAAGCCAGCCTAGTACCTCGCCCAGCCTTTTGGTTACGGAGGGGAAGCTTCTTCAAAGCTTCCGGGTACGTGGTGGGACCTCCCCGCTGGAGCACTTGGGGTGTGCTTATAGATAGTTTCCTTTCTCTCTCTCGCTAGCCATTCAAATCGTGACGTCGGGCCGTAGAATCAGTAACCTTAGGCTGCCTTGATCCTATTTCGAGGTTAGGAATTTTCCCGGCTTCAACATATCGGTTTGGTGGTTTGCTGACCACAACTAACACCACATCCCCACCTCATAAACTCACCCAAATGACCCACCTTAGGATGACGACACAAACACGAAGACCGCGTCCTAAATCTAAGCGCAGCGCATCCTACGCGTACGACGTCGAAAAATCTACCCTAGGCGTAAAACCCAAAAATTTATCCTACTAATTTATCCATGCCTAAACAAATCTAAGAGCAGTAAAAAAATAGAGATAAAATATGCTTTTACAGGACAATTCAAGAAGATGGAAGGGAAGGGACCACTTGCCTCGGTTTTGACTGAAAACGGCCTCCAAAACGCGCACCGCTGTAGATCGGGCATAAAGAAGGCAAGAGAAGTCGAAATCTGTACGAGAACAGAGGATAAAAGAGGTTAGGGTAAAAAACCTAACAAAAAAGTTCAAGGAAAGGGAACAAAATTACCACGAGGGTGAAGATCTTTGCGAGAGCTTTCTGGATCTATGCTCGGTTTGCGATTCCGAGCACTGGAGCTCCATAGGCGGCGTCCGGAAGTCTCACGAAAAGGAGGGTACCGCCATTAACGCTGCTCTGGTTCGGCTCGGGAAATAACGAAGAGGAAAAAAAAAGGTCTGAAGGAGGTAGGGTTAAAGATTATATATATATATATATATATATATATATATATATATATATATATATATATATATATATATATATATATATATATATATACTTACATATATATAAACCGGTTCACTTAAGAAAGGCTAACTAAACCGCGCAGGGGCACGAAAAAAAAAACTGGGGCCGACGAAGGCCCCGGATCGAAAAGTGGTCAACATGAAAGTTGTAGATCGCGTCGAAATGAACAAATTTCATGTTGACCGTTTTTCGATACAAACAAATGCTGACCCTGAAAAAGGCGCCCGAACGTACATGAACTCGGCAAGGCAAAGCGACTAAGGCAAGCCTCTCGAGAGAACTGCCTCTCTCGAGAGGCTCACTCGAGAGCCCTCTCGAGAAGCTCTCTCTCTCACGAGGGGACTACACCATTGGGATAAAACTTACCAAATCTCATCACCCAGGGGGAACCTCGACGAAAAACACCCACGACAACGGAAAGACCGGAATCCGACTACAAAAAAACCCGGGAGTTGGAACGGCTCATCCCAAAAATGGAAAAACAAAAGCTGTAACAAAAGCTAAGGTAACGCCCTGACGTCGAAATGACGTTACTACGAAAAATTAAACCAATAAGAGAAAAACCTGGGGCGTTACAGTCTCCCCTCCAAAAAGAAAGTTTCGACCTGAAACTTCAAACAACACCAAAAGATCCCGAACTAAACACAGGAGAACTAAAACCAGACCCTCAACACAAAAGAGAGGCTAACAACCAAATTCTTCAAAAAGGAAATAAAACACACAATGATAACCACTAGTATAACTTACCAGAAAACTAAGGGAACAGATGGGGATGAGCCTCCCTCATAGCGGATTCCAACTCCCAAGTCGCGCTCTCCACGTCTTGATTTTTCCACAAAACTTTTACCATAGGAATAGTCTTCTTCCGCAGCACTTATTCCTGATAATCCAAAATGCGAACAGGCACCTCCACAAAAGACAGGTTTTGCTCCAACTGGGGCACATCATCCAGAATCTGCCTGTCGCTCAACACGCACTTCCTCAGCTGGCTCACATAAAAAACATTATGCACACCCGGAAAATTTGCTGGTAGATCCAACCTATAAGATGAAACGCTAATCCGCTCGACAATCTGAAAAAGTCCCACGTACCTCGGGTCCAACTTATGGTTCTTACCGAACTGCTTCGCACCAGACATGGGGGAAACCTACCAGAAAACCATATCCTCCACAACAAACTCCAACTCGGACCTGCGCTGATTGACATACTTCTCATAACGCTCCTGAGCTACTCGAAGCTTTTCTCGGATCAATTAAACTGACGTTTCCATCTCTTCCAACGCTTTCGGGACCAACAATGGTTTCTCTCCAACCTCGGCCCAAAACAAGGGAGTCTGATAACGTCTCCCATACAACGCTTCATAAGGAGCCATCTACAGGCTCTCCTGATAACTATTATTGTAGGCAAACTCCATTAGTCTCAGAAGCTCATCCCACGCTCCACCATGGTCCAAAATATAGCATCGGATCATGTCTTCCACAATCTGATTTACTCTTTCAGTCTATCCATTCGTTTGAGGATGATAGGCGGTGGAGTATCTCAAGTCGGTACCCAACCCCTCTTGTAAACTCTTCCAGAATAGAGACGTGAACCTGGAGTCTCGATCAGAAATAATACTAACTTGCACTCCATGCAACCGAATAACCTCTTCCAAATACAACTCAGCTATCTTCTTCATGGAGTAATCAATCTTGAATGGCACGAAGTGAGCACTCTTCGTTAGTCTATCCACAATTACCCACATTGAGTCATGTCCCTTGGGAGACCTTGGCAATCCAGTAATAAAATCCATAGAAATGCTCTCCCACTTTCAGCTTGGAATTTCCAAAGGAGTTAACTTACCTCCAGGCCTTCCATGATCGGCCTTAACTCTCTTACAAGTGAAACAATCAGATACAAATCTTGCTATATCACCTTTCATACCCATCCACCAAGCAATCTGCTTCAAATCCTGATACAACTTGGTCGAACCAGGGTGATAGGCCACATTGGATCCATGTGCTTCCTTACACAACTGATATCTAATATCCTGAACAGCAGGAATGCAAAGCCTACCATGGTACCTCAGGGTTCCCAAATCATCGATGGAAAACTCTGTTAACTCACCCTTCGCAGTCCTATTATAAAGATGCAACAGATCCGGGTCTTCCTTCTGATGCTCTCTAGTCAGAGTAATCCACGACGGCTTTAACACTTCAAGTTCACTAGACGAGCTTCCACTTCCCACCGAAATATCCATCAGAAGAAACTCTTCCACCAGCAAATCTACCGAAAGGTTAAAGATCTTAGCTGTCTTTCTGCTCAGAGCGTCGGCCACTACATTAGCCTTGCCCGGGTGGTACTGGATCTCTACATCATAATCCGCCACATACTCCAGCCACCTACGCTGACGCAAATTTAACTCCTTCTGGGTGAAGACGTACTTCAGACTCTTATGACCAGTATAAATTTTACACAAAGCTCCATACAACAAGTGTATCCACAACTTGAGGGCGTAAATTACAGCCGCAAACTCAAGGTCATGCGTAGGGTAATTCCTTTCATGCACTTTCAACTGTCTCGACCCATACGCAATAACTTTGCCCTCCTGCATCAGCACACAACCCAATCCAACATGCGATGCGTCTACATATACGACATACTCTAACCCCTTAGTAGGTAAGGTCAGAATGGGGGCAGTGCACAATCTCCTCTTTAGCTCTAGAAACGCTTTCTCGCACTGATCACTCAAAACGAAGGCCGCGTGCTTCTGCGTCAACCTTGTCAAAGGCGCAGACAAAGTAGAGAATCCTTCTACAAACCTACTGTAGTAGCCTGCCAGCCCTAGAAAACTACTTATCTCCTTGGGAGTGGTAGGCCTATTCCAATCCATCACAGCAGCAATCTTCTCAGGGTCAACCGATATTTAATCCTTATTCACCATGTGGCCTAAGAAAGAGACTTGGGGAAGCCAAAACTCGCACTTGCTTAACTTAGCATACAGCTTATGCTCTCGCAGAGTTGTCAAGACCTAACACAAATTCTGCGCATGCTCCTCAGCATTGCGGGAATAAACAAGGACATCATCTATAAACACAATGACAAAATGATCAAGGTAGTCCTTGAATACTCTATTCATCAAATCCATGAAAGCGGCGGGTGCATTCGTCAATCCAAAAGACATCACCAAAAATTCAAAATGTCCATGACGCGAACGAAAGGCAGTTCGTGGAATATCTGACTCACGGATCCTCAACTGATGATAACCTTATCACAAATCAATCTTGGAAAATACAGAACTTCCACGTAACTGGTCAAACAGGTTGTCTATTCTCGGCAAGGGGTATCTATTCTTTATGGTCACTTTGTTCTGTTCTCTATAGTCAATGCACAACCTCATTGAACCATCTTTCTTCTTCACGAATAGAACGGGAGCACCCCACGGCGATGAACTTGTTTTAATGAAGCTGTTCTGCAATAGCTCATCCAACTTGGTACGCAGATCACCCAACTCACGTGGAGCCATACGGTACGGAGTCTTAGCAATAGGACGCATACCCGGTTCTAAATCTATAACAAACTCAACATCCCTCTCTGGCGGGAGACCAGGAAGATCATCGGGAAACACATCGGGGAACTCGCGCACTACAACAATAACATCGACTCTCGACAAACTATCAAAAGTCGCTATTACTGAAACCAAACAGGCAAAACATCCTGCATTCAAAAGTTTCCGAGCACTAACTGCAGAAATAATCGGAGAATCCTGGCGCGAATAACCGTACACACTCTTGGGCTGACCGTCGTCCATCACGAAGTCCAAGCGCTTGACCTTGTACTGGATGACTACATCATACTTGGATAACCAATCCATTCCCAGGATTACATCGAAATCCTCACCTTTAAGTCCGCAACCACAAGAAAATCCCCTAACTGAATGGGACAACCTCGAATTCCTTGGTCTGACACCACGGAATCACCCGACGGGAACTTAACACAGAACTGATCGCCAACATCATTAAGGGTCAAACGATGACGTTCAACGAAAGATCTAGCCACGAACGAATGTGTGGAACCGGAATCAAAGAGGACATGCGCCCAATGGTTACACACCTTAAACTTTCCTATAAAATTAATTACCAACCTAAGGAACGAGATAACTAAATTAATTAGGAAGAATAAACCTAGACCAGAGTCTAACCTGAGATGACCTGAATCGATGCCTGAGCCTCATCGGCGGTCACTACGTTCAATTTGCCTTTTCCCTTGTCCAAAAGCTGTGGTGGTCGCAAGGCCTGAAGCAGCAATTCCTGCAACGGGGGCTGTGCCTGTGGGCAATGGGCCTTAACATGTCCCTTCCGCCCACACGAGTAACAGACCTTATCCTTCCAACAATGGGCTACATCATGCCCTGACTTCTTGCAGTGAGAACAACTGAGTCCCTCTTTGGGAGCACCCTGAATTGCATGTACAAGCTCCTGCTTCTGAGCTCCCTTCCTTCGAAAGCACCTCTCAAACGGGTGGCCAGCTCGACCACAGAAGCTGCACACCTCCTTACCTCTTTTCTTCCCAGCAAGCCCTGCTTCTTGGGATTCCTTACCCTCAGCAGCCTTTTTCTTATCATTCCTCAACTGTTGCCCTCTGGCCTTGGCGTTATCGATGGATTCAAATTTCAGCACAACCTCCACCACTTCAGCATAAGTACTTGATCCATAAGCGCTGGCGAGTTGCTGAACATTGCTCCTCAGACCTCCCAAGAATCTCTTGACTCGATTGGCTTCAGAAGACACCAAGTCAGGGACAAAACAGCTCAGCTTGCAGAAATCCACCTCGTACTCGCTAACAGTAAGCTGTCTTTGCTTCAGGTGGAGGAAGTCATTCATAAACCGGTCTCTCTCAACTGACGGCAGAAACTTCTTCAGCAGCATCTCCTTGAAGGACTCCCACGAGCAACCTTCCTTCAAGTTCTCCTTCTCTCTCAACCACCAGCTCTTTACCAAGCCCTTAAGCTGGTAGGCAGCAACCATCACTCATTGTTTCGAAGAAATCCCAGAATAGGTGAACATCTCTTCGATGGCAATAACCCAATCATCCAAAGCAATGAAATCTGCCCTACCATTATACGTCGGGGGTCCCAACCTCTGAAAATGCGAAATGAAGGACATCTCTGGTGGCAACACTATCGTGGGCACTAGAGGAGCGGGAGGAATGGGAACAGCTAACTCCACGGTGGGCTCTTGCGCTCTCTGCGACTGGCTCGCAACTACGAACAGTAGGGACTGGATCTGCGACTGCATCTCCAGCATCTGCCTAGACAAGGCCTCATTGCTCTGACGCAGGCTTTCTATCACAGCTTCGCTCTAGGCACCTGACGATTCCCCCTCCGACTAGGGAGTGGTCCTCGTCACCGGACGTCTACGCGACATTCTACACAAATTATAAGCGATCTATTAGTACTAAGCGTAACCTCTACAACTATGACTAAACACAGACAAACAAAAACTTAGATACTTGCTCTTGCTACTAGCTTGCTCTGGGTTTCAAAATAATGATGGCATGTCGTACTTAGGGCAAAAAACCCTCAACTTATGACTCTTGTGCCTATAATATGAAATGCATGGACGGTCACTTTTATTTTCAAAATCATGTGTGTACACATGTCATCATGTAGATCTTTAACTTGGCACGTGTGCTTATGCAATGTTATGCTATGTATGAAGTGCTATGCATTCTAAAAAAAAGGCCTTAATGCATGTATGAGCGGCGTACACATACAATGTTATGCATCCTGAAAGTGAGATCTATCCTAGAGATTAGAGCAAACACACAATAAGAATAATATAGAAAAGAAATAAAAGCAAACCAGACGACACAAGAATTTTATAGTGGTTCCACTAAACTTGGGTAGTCCACTCTTCTACCACCCTTGGTAGGAATCCACTACAGGAATAGTTGATCAGGTGTCCTGGGCACCAATGAGCTTTTGATAAGGTGCTCAAAAACCAAGCTGGATTTTTTGATCAGGTGTCTTGCCACCATTGAGTTTTGACATGGTCTCAGAAACCAAGCAGAACTTTTGAAGGGAGTTCAAGAACCCTTTGTACAGTGGGGAAGGGAGAGTTGATGTTGTCTTATCTGTTCAATAATCAAAGAGAAGAACAAGTGGATTTGATAATGTTGTCAAAGCTCCCCCTAAGTTTAGCAGTAGGTTCAGGAGTGGAAGCTTTGCAAAGGGTTTAGGTCTTCAATGAATGACTGCTCCAGCAAATGATGATTTCAGCAAAGGCTGAAATGTGAGTTGTCTTGGAGTGTGAATAATGAAGCCTTGATGATGTTGATTTCCAGTAAGCCTTCAGACTAAAGTAGAGTAGTTGTCTCTTCAGGCTTCCTGGAATAGTAGATCTGAGAAGAGCACTGGTTGTACAGGTGATATTGAGTTCTTCCTGGAACTCTAATTCCTGTATCTCTTTCTCCTCTCCTTTTTCTTCTCTTCTTTTTTTTTTGTTCCTCTGAATCTCTGTGTATATATTCTGGTAGGAGACCAATGGTCATTTTAATTATTGCATTTATTACTGCTGCCTCTTAGTTACTCCAACGGCTATAACCTTTATAAATGCATTCTTGTAACTGTCCTGTAATAAAACTGTGTTGGAATATGAACAGCTCAATTTGATTGGACCAAGGATATCCTGAAAATCTTCCTGGGAACTTGCGTTCAGTGTGATGGCAGAAATCATCGATCTCAACAAGATGATCGTCGATCTGAGCTCAACTATCGTCGATCTGAGCTCAGAGATATTGGAGCTGGTCTGGGACAGAAAACGTCGATCTGAGCTCGGAGATCGTCGAACGGAGTTCGACGCCTTGTGGACCTGAGCTAAGAGATTGTCGATCTCAGCTCGATGCCTGAACTCATCTCGTCGATCTGAGCTCGACGCCAAGGTTGAATTCTGATTTCTTCTCTTGATTGTTTTCTCTTGGCTGATTTCTTTAATCTCTGAGATCCTCTGACTTAGCACATCCTATGACCCTTAGCTATACATTGATGGGTCAATCTAATAGTCCTAAAGGCATAGTGATCCTTACCCAAATCCAAACTAGGGTGTTCCAACAATCTCCCCTTATTTGGGTTAGGATTACTATTTACATGCAAATGAAGATATTACAATAAATATTACAAAGTATAAGATATAAAAAGAAAAGCTTTGCATTGCTGTCTTCTGTTGCTGTTAAAAACTGATTGCTGGCATTACAATCTCCCCCTATATTGATGCAGTAACAGTGACTGGAGGAGGCTGGGATGACTTTGAAAATTGGATTTTGATTGAGACATCCAGCTAACTCTTGTAGATGGTACCTGCAGAAAGCTATGGTAGAGATTTCTCTCTCCTTGAAAAGGATATGTTAGCAGAAAAATGATGTTTGTCCAGCAAATTTAATTAGGGTTCTGAATCTGAAAAAAAAGTATGATATCTTCCTTCCTATAGAATTTCTTTTCATCAAAAGAGATTCAAACTCAGTGCCATGATCACTGCTGACCAATGCAACTAGAGTAGAAGACTCAATCTAGATGAATTTAGAAAATGATCTATAAGAGATATAAAGTTATCTGATAGAGAATTCTCATACAAAAGTCCTAACATAATTTTGAACAAGATATCAAAAAGATAGAAGCAGCCCTAAGAAGAGTTGTTTCCTAATAAATTTGTTCCAAATAGGAAGAAGATTTGAAAATATTTTAAATAGTTTATCCTTATAATTATAAATCAAATTTATGAAAAAGCAAATTGAGTTCGATGATTTTATATAGGATCGTCGATCTGAGTTCGACGGTCTGAACTCATTTCGTCGATTAAAATATTTCTTCTTCCGTTGAATATATTCTGAAAACATTCCTCTGATAAGTTTTGTTTCCTCCTCAGGTTTTATTGAATCTTGTCAGCAAAATTGAAGTTCTAAGTTAACTAAACTGAAAACAAAGTTAGATAATACCTGATCCTCTTCAGGATTTGATTTTCCTTCTGTTTGTTCAGCCTCTAAACAGCTGCAGGAAGTATTGATGGCCATTAAGCAGAATTTTTTTGCCCTTACTTCCTCCTCTTCATCTTCAAATGATGATTCATCATCTGATACATCCCAAATAACATCTAGGGATATTGATTCTCCTCCTTCAAATAAGATGTTGTGGCTTCTTTCTGTTGTTCCATCCACTGGTTCAGAAACCATTTGATGAAGAGAATCCCATATCTCCTTAGCTGTTGAGCATTCAACAACTTCCTGGAACAAGTAATCAGATAATGACTGTGCTTGGATATTCATGGCTCTGGCATCAGCTAGCCTGGCCCTTTTAGTTGTTGTTGCTGAGGTAGGGAGACCGGTCATAATGGAATAAAATATTTCTTCATCAATATTGTCCATAAATGACTTAATTCTTGTCTTCCAAAGTTCAAATTTGTTTATGTTGCACTTAGGAGGTCTGGTGCTAGAATATTCAATATTCATGCTATGTGAAAAGCAAAAAGAAATTAATCTTACTAGGATGGATCAAAAAAGAGATCTTTTGGTCAGGTGTTAGCCTGTAAAAACAACCAACCTAGTGATGGTTTAGTTGTTGTATAACAAACCTTCCTCTGATACCAATTGAAAGTGAGATCTATCCTAGAGATTAGAGCAAACACAAATCAAGAATAATAGAGAAAAGAAATAAAGGCAAACTAGACGACACAAGAATTTTATAGTGGTTCCTCTAAACTTGGGTAGTCCACTCTTCTACCACCCTTGGTAGGAATCCACTGCAGGAATAGTTGATCAGGTGTCCTGGGAACCAATAAGCTTTTGATAAGGTGCTCAAAAACCAAACTGGATTTTTTGATCAGGTGTCTTGCCACCACTGAGTTTTGACAAGGTCTCAGAAACCAAGAAGAACTTTTGAAGGGAGTTATGGAACCCTTTGTACAGTGGGGAAGGGAGAGTTGATGTTGTCTTCTCTGTTCAACAATCAAATAGAAGCACAAGTGGATTTGATAATGTTTTCAAAGCTCCCCCTGAGATTAACAGTAGGTTCAGGACTGGAAGTTTTGTAAAGGGTGATAGGTCTTCAATGAATGACTGCTCCAGCAAATGATGATTTCAGCAAAGGCTAAAATGTGAGTTGTCTTGGAGTGTGAATAATGAATCCTTGATGATGTTGATCTTCCAGTAAGCCTTCAGAATGAAGTAGAGTAGTTGTCTCTTCAGGCTTCCTGGAAAAGTAGATCTGAGAAGAGCACTGGCTGTACAGGTGATGTTGAGTTCTTCCTGGAACTCTGATTCCTGTATCTCTTTCTCCTCTCCTTTTTCTTCTCTTTTTTTTGTTCCTCTGAATCTCTGTGTATATATTCTAGTAGGAGACCAATGGTCATTTTAATTCTTGCATTTATTACTGCTGCCTCTTAGTTACTCCAACGGCTATAACCTTTATAAATGCATTCTTGTAACTGTCCTATAATAAAGCTGTCTTGGAATATGAATAGCTCACTTTGATTGGACCAAGGATATGCTGAAAATCTTCCTGGGAACTTGCGTTCAGTGTGATGGCAGAAATCGTCGATCTCAACAAGATGATCGTCGATCTGAGCTCAACTATCGTCGATCTGAGCTCAGAGATATTGGAGCTGGTCTGGAACAAAAAACGTCGATCTTAGCTCGGATATCGTCGAACGAAGTTCGACGCCTCGTGGACCTTAGCTCATAGATCGTCGATCTCAGCTCGACGCCTGAACTCATCTCGTCGATCTGAGCTAGACGCCAAGGTTGAATTCTGATTTCTTCTCTTGATTGTTTTCTCTTGGCTGATTTCTTCAATCCTTGAGAGCCTCTGACTTAGCACATCCTATGACCCTTAGCTATACATTGATGGGTCAATCTAATAGTCCTAAATACATAGTGATCCTGACCCAAATCCAAACTAGGGTGTTCCAACACATCCCATACTACATAACATCGTATGTAACAAAAAAAAACATGCTAATGGGCATCCATGTGATGGTGGTTATGCAACCCATACTACATAACCGTCACATGTCACCTCCTATGGTGGATCCATATATAAACACATATTTATGTATCCCATACTGCATAATATGCCATGTATACTTCTTCTTTTGTGCCATGAGTGTAGTGTTTATGCTTCCATCAAGATCTACTGATGACATATCGGTGTGTGTATGCAATGAACTGACTCAAACAAAAAGAGTTTTGCTTAAGGGAAGGTTGTTCGACTGGGTTGCCAAACAAACCAACCCCTTGCAAAACCTCCCTCTGATACCAAGTGTCACAACCCGCATTTTCACCAACGCAATGAATTATCAGAGTAAGGGAAAATGCGCGTCATGATGCCACGTCAGTAGGGGATAACTGCGGACGCTCAGGCAACTCTCCAACTCCACACGAAAACCTACAATTAAGTTGTTTATTTGAAAAGAAATTTAAGGCAATTTGGGTTAATGGCCGTATCCCTCGGCCTAGTGGCTCACTAGTCCACCAACGGAAGACTAAATTTAACGCAGCGGAAAATACTATATTAAACAGATTATGCATCCTACAAGAGCCTAACGTCCCAAAAGGGGACACAAGGTATGCAATACGCAAGATTCATTATATAATTACCAAAGTAGTTTGTACGGATTTAAAATAGTGATTTAGAGTTTCAAACGTGCTATGCATGAGTTAATAATAATATAACTTTTATATTTTAAAATAACTATAAGCAACCTAGCATGAAACCTTCCCAGAGAGCAAGACTAAAATCATAACAAAAAAACTAGCAAGAGTTCGATATCCAAGTAAATCTTCAAAACCTCGGTGGGCGCCAAACACCTGACACGAACCCACCGAGTAAACAAAAGTCTACCCCCCCCCCCCAAAAAAAAAACAGAGTATCAAAACTACCTCACAAGTCAAGAGGTACAACAACACTAACTCCAAGAAAGCCTAAACACCTGCTACGGCCCTGAACCTGAGGTGTTCACAAAACAAAGAACACCTCAGCAAGTAAAAAGGATACAAGTGGCCAAAATATGAAAACAAAGGGAAAAGAAAGGAAAACACAGGGTGTACGAAACCCCAAATCCAACAGACAGAACAGTGCTGATCCACAACAACAAGTAACCAACAAGGCACGAAAAGGAAAATAGTTAGCCAAAAAGAACTACTAGGTCTAAATATCACAATAAGCATCAAGTGCGAAAGAGAACCAAATCTGCACAAAAACCAACAAAACTGGCCAAAAAAATAGTGGCATACTCCACTATAACCAACTGCACACAACAACACGGAAGAGGGTGGATCATCTGTAACATCCCATTTCTGGCTAGACCCCTAGGAGTCGGTCTGTCGTGACAGAACCCTACGAAGCCCAAAAATTGAAGTACATCGGCCAAGACTTTGAGTCACGGGTTGGTAACGCCCAAGACCGACCCATCACGCCCGTGACTTATGTGTCACGCCCGTGACCTAGGGTGTGACCCTCTTCGACGATCGTCGATCTCAGTAAGACGACCGTCGAGCGCAGAATTTAAATCATGGCCCTGTCACTCCCGTGACCTACGTGTCACGCCCGTGACCTTGGGCGTGACCCCTTCGATGATCGTCGATCTCAGGAAAACGATCGGCGAGCGCATAGTTTTCATCACGGGCCGTCACGCCCGTGACTGACAAGTCACGCCCGTGACCTAGGGCGTGACCCATTCGACGATCATCGATCTCAGGAAGAAGATCACCGAACTATGAATTTGCAACACACCTGTCACGCCCGTGACCTATGTGTCACGCCCGTGACAAAGGACGAAATGTCAGCCAGGCTGGAAATTTCTGTAACCGAAGTCATAATCAATTCTGATTATGGGAATTTACAGCAGGAGTATTTATGAGCCGTTTCTTTCTCTAAATACGTAATGAAATGAGGAAGAGTTGACCGAATAGGAAATCGCCACCTGGATCAGCCATTTCATCTTCCACCTTTTCCTCTTCCTTGCACCATAACCGAAATATTATTAAGAGAAAACATTCATGGCCATGAATGCTTCATCCTTTCCCCTCCCCATTTGGAGATCTATAAAAGCTCTTAGAGCAAGAGGAGAAGGTTACACTCTTGACCAAATGAATTCAGATTTATGCTCTTGCTGTAGGAGATGTTCGGGAACGCCACCACCGCGCCATGACAATCCGATGTTCATCTCGCCTCCAAACCGCGAACAAGGTCCTCCTCTACTTCTTCTTTTGTGGGTAGATCTTAGGATCTTAGAAAGGAGTTCGTGCTCAACGGAGCTGGACCGATCTTGCGTTTTCATGGAAAAACCATGAAAAATATGTTTTCAGGTACGCCGGAAACCGCCACCTCCGGCGGCCAAACCACCGCCGACCGATAGCCATTGCCTCGACGGAGGTGATGGTGGCTGGCCAGGGAAGTGACTGGATGGCCGGCGACGGATCACGGAAGAGCTATAGGAAATGTATTTTTTCTGAGTTCTGTTACGGGTTCTGTTTTGTAGGGAAGTTGAACAGTAAAACAATTTAATGATATAAAATTATGTATATTGTATATAAGGTAAATATACATAAAATAGGCATATTTTTATGCTGCAAAATGAGGCACTTAGAGGCCGTTTTAGGAAAAAGTTCCAGTCACAAAAGTTGTAGCCCTTCGAGTCTAGATTAATTTAAAATTGATTTCAACTCGTTTGGGCAAGCGGTTTGACTGAAGCACTTGTTTTTGTGGGGGCTGTACCTAGGGTTGGGCAGGAACAAAAATGAATGCCCACACTTTGTCCCTTGTCCAAATGACCTGAAATTTGGGCAGGGGGTTACCCTTAGCCATATCTAGAGGCTGTCCAAAAATGTAAAGTTTTGGAGATACGTTGACTAAAGTTTCTATTTTAATTTAATAAAGTAAGAATAATTTATTTAAGTGGTCATATGACCTCCAAACCCTCCCAAATTTTGGTGAGTGGTCCTTGGCTATAAAACCTAGCTCTGTACAAAATTTCAACTCATTAGGATGAGTTTTGGATAGGAAGTCACCTATTCTTAACTAGGCAATAATGAGGCATTTTTGAGTAAAAAGTGCACAAGAGGTTAGAACGGTCATATCATCTTAACAGAGGCTGATATTTTGACCACTGACTTAGATGGGTTATTATAACCCACTTGAAGAAAATGGTGTGGTTTAGGGTTGGTTTACCCTAGGATCCAAACTCAAAACCTAGATGGAGGGTTTTGAGGGTTGTGAAGGATATGAGGGCAATTGCTCTCGTATTGCCTTGAAATTTAATAGAATTGACATTAGCATGATATGAATCATCTGGATGGAATCTTGGAGGATTTGGAGACAGGTAGATACCTCAAAAACCTAACCTTAGCCTTAGGATAAAATATCAAATAAGTAAAACCCATCATTAAACTTTATCTAAAAGCTGCGAAACTCGGGTAGAGTAAGTTTTGGGGCAGGTAGAATCTATAGTAATTTTACTGGAATTTTATGATGTCTATTTCCAGCACTTCATTTGTAACGATTGTTATAGCCCTAATTGATTTTTTAATTATTTGGATCTTTCTGTTTATTGAAACCCCATGAAATCTTAGAAGTAAATGTTTTAGGTCAGAATGATTGCTCCTGAATTTTTGTATAATTTTTAGCTGAGTAAATCTAGTACTTCTTTCACAAATGTTAAAAAAAGGGTTTTATAGTTTAAAAATTAATTATGGATGATATTTCTGTTGAAAAATTATAAGTCTTAGGATTTGAGACTTTCAGGACATTATATGCTTGTAGACAATTATTCATGATTTTTAGAATTGTAGTTACATCACTTTATTTACAAGACCACCTTAACGAGATATTTGGTAATTAATTTATTCAGAGATTAATACTTGCTGAAAAATTATGAAACTAGGCCAATGCTATTTTTAGGGTTGTATCTGCATATTATAATTAATTTATAAATTTTGGATGAATATTCTCTGTACTTGATTCACAATTAATGAATTATAGAAAATATCGCTAAAATAGTTTTAGTGCTCTTTTAATGATAGAAAAATTGTGATACTTTGGATTTACCATTTTGAGATTTCATAATATTTAGTATAATTTTGTTGGAAATCTTGCATGAGAACCTAGGGTAGTTCATGTTCAAACTGGTAGCCCTTGGAATTTTTGAGGAAATTAATTTAAATGCCAGATAAATTAGGAAAATTACCATTTTCTGGAATTAGGCTAGTAATATCATGATAAGTCTCCAGTAAGTAATTTAGGGCATTTAGATAAGTATTGGATCATTTCCTAACCGGTTTGACATATAGTCTAGGTTGGTCTACATATAACAAATTGTTAAATTGCAATAGGACATGATCTGAGAGAGTTGCTGGAGTTAGTCATTTTGTCTGGTTGGATTGATGTGGATGATTTCGTAATAGAATGATATGAAGAGTAGTGAGAAGTGGTGTTGGCTAGAGTAAAGAGGTGCTCGGGTTCGACGAAAGATCGTCTTTCCCGAAGAGAGGAAGGTTAAAAATCACCCTAGGATAGTCTATCGTAATATGAGAAGGGAATGGGTAAAGGGGACCAACCAATAACAATAAGTGCCTTTTGAAAGGGAATGATGGGCTTCAGCTACCATCATAGTTACTAGTGCCCTTTGAGAGCCCTTCACAGGGAATACCAGGGGCAGTCCTGGGTTAACGTAAACTGTAATAACAAACTGATAAGAGTAACTTAGTAATTAGGGTTGCACGTTTCACAAACACCGTTAGCCCCGAAAGATGGTTGGGAGCTTCAGCTTGGTTGGTTAAGAGACGTACAGAATGGTCCGGGGAGCTTCAGCTCGAATTGGTTAAGAGACGGATGTTTTGGTCCAGGGAGCTTCGGCTCGGTTTTTGTGTGATTACGATTAAACTTGCATGTGCATAAAAGTAAAGAAAATTAAGGTGGTGGGTCTTCGGTATTGGAGGGTCGATGCACCGCCTCCAATACGCTTACTCGGCATGTATGGTTAGCACTTCACAAACAGAAGTCCGGTGCGCCAGCCGACAAGAGTACGCAGGAGTCCGCTTCATGCACCAAGCGTTGAGGCGTACGATAGGTCTGATCGGTAGTGCTTTACTGGTTTAGAGGTGGGCGAGGCCCAACCCACCGCCTCTGTCTGCCACTACGGAGGTATCCTTGGAAGTAACGACTCCAAAAGGGGGAACTAAAGGTCTTTGTGCACAGAGTCGGGTGTGTGAGTTGCACTTGCATGTTCCATCATACCCACTTGCATGTCATAGTATAATCGATTCATTAAACCCCTAACACCTAAAGTATAAGTGGAATGGGATGCTTATACATTTGGACTTGCAAAACGACCCCTTGGTCTATAAGTTTGTGTGGGCAAGTGCATAAATTAAGGTTAATTTCTATTAATATATGCTGATGTTTGATAACCAACACCCCAACGTATAAGTGGTATGGGACACTTTATACGATGGGAGCCTTGCAGAAGATCCCTTGGCTTATGCGCTTCCGCACATAAGTTAAGGTTACTTTTCCTACTTTCTGTTATTGCCATTATTTATTATAGAATTACTAGATTAGTTCCGTTGTCACCTGTTTTCTTTGATTTAATCTCCACCTTCATGTCCTTCCCTTTCTTCCTCTCCGCTCGGCACCTAGGAGCTATGGGGGAAGGGGTAGGGGATGATAGGTCTTAGTCTTTATGACTAACGGTTTTCGAACCGCATAATTTTAGGGAATCGCAGAGCCCAGCACGGGGGAGCAGCCCCAGAGACCAGTGCGCTTGGAGATGGGGCAGTCTAGCTCCGGAGTTCATACAGCCGGGACCGTGAGTCTCGACCTTGAGTAGTTGTTTTTTTCGCTTCTGCATGAGTGATTTGTAGTAAGGACATGATGTAACGGGCATAAGCCCGTATTTTTAGTACTTTGATATACTATTCTGTGGACACTCCCTTCGTGGAGTTTTAATTCTATATATGTGATTTATATAGTGGACTTGCTTTTACTTACTTCAATTATTGTGCTACCTTTCTGTGATCGAATTGGCCGGCAAAATTGGCGCCTTGTGGTGATGACCCTTAAGGACGTGAATGTGTCACCTCAAAGCGGCAATCCTGGGCCTAAGACCCCGGTGTTTAAAAAAAAAAAAAAGGGGGTCTTACAAGTGGTATCAGAGGGCAACATCGATCTGAAAAAGGTAACAGTCCACTAACCCTTGGTCACCCCCGCTCTAGTTTAGTTTGGGGACAAACTAAGCAGCGGAAGAAGTGTTGTGCCTATAGGGGAAATCACATGTAGAAGTCCACTTCATCATTAATTGGAATTCCTCTTTGTAGCCTGCGACAAACCCTGCCCCCAACAGGGAACACCTCCGGCTACGAAGATCTCATCTTATAATCCTCTAACCAACGAGTTAGACTCAACCAATTAGGACTCGTGACTAACCATGACAATTTATAGTATGCCCTAGTTCAAGATAGACCATGGGTATGAACTTTGTTAAGGTAAGGAGATACCCAAAGATAATAAAGGAGGAGTTTAGCACGAGAATGACTACCGAAGACATAAATTCAGGTGTCCCTACTATCCCAATCAAGGATTACTCAAACTAGTAGGAAGGCCTTAAGGAGAAATGAGGCCAATGATCTATTAGCAGAATGGCAGAAAACACTTTATCTCGACCCTCGTACCAATAACAAAAATTACCTGGAGGCAACCACCGAGACAAACATTGAGGTTCGGATAGGAATTCAAGTTCGGAAGATACCCATTTTGGATTGGGAACATTTTGACCCGGATAAGGTTGTCGTAAAGGTGACTCATAGAGTTTAAAGTTTTGAGTGTATTGACAAGTTTCAGGTTGGAACCCCAAGTTGAAGATTGATGCCCTAGGGATTGTGCACCCAGCTGGGACGGATATAATAGGGTAATATCAAAGATACTTAGCCCAAGATAGGTAGGGGCTAAACTTTTATTTATTGGGCAAATTAGTATTGGCTTGGGTTCCCTCAGACCTAGTTTAGGGAAAGTGGCGTAACAAACATAGTGAGATTGAAGGTGATATAATTCGACGTTATTCGGGAGAAGATAAGATTTTGTAAGAACATGTTTGGAATGATGACTCGTAGCATTACCAAGACAATGACATGGTAATAAGACAGAGTAATTACGAGAATTAACTATTATCACGTGAAATTAGATGAAGGGTAACAAGATTCAGGAAATCTGAGAAGGTTTTCAGGTCTACACCGACGCTTCCTACCAGGGTATGGGAGATATATTGATGCAGAAGGGCCATGTGATTGCATATGCATCTCGCCAGTTGAAGAAGCACGAGCAGAACTACCCGGTGCACGACCTTGAGATGGGAGCGGTCGTTTTTGCTCTGAAGGTCTGGCGCCATTATCTTTATGGAGTCCACTGCGACATCTACTCCGACCACAAGAACCTGAAATACGTGGACACGCAGAAGGAGCTGAATATCAGGCAGAGGCGCTGAGTGGAGTTCTTAGCAGACTATTAGTATAAGATGCACTACCATCCAGGGAAGGCAAACGTGGTGGCCTACGCATTGAGTCGGAGAGCTGCCACTTCCGAAGCCGGGCCCTAGGTTTTGTTCATGGAGCTAGTACGGTCCTTCAGAGATATGCAGATATCCCTAGAGTCCGAGGATGATCCAGAGCTGTATAGGGAGTATCTGCCATCGATGGTGGCCATAGATGATATTCGGGACCGCATCCGGGACGGACAGAGGACAGATGCATGGGCAGAGTCGATATTCCGAGCTTTGGAGGAGGGTTCGACAGGAGATTATTCCCTGAGAGATGGATTGCTACATTTCAGAGGCAGAGTGTATATACCCGCAGGAGGCTAGATTCGGGAAGACATCATGGCGGAGGCGCATTGTAGCAGATATTCTATACACCCGGGGATCACCAAGATAACGACAGATGTGAAGAAGATGATGTTTTGGCCAGGGATAAAGAAGGACATTACGTACTTCGTGACTCATTGCGAGGCATGCCAGTTGGTGAAGGCGGAGTGCAAGAACCCCGCTGGATTACTACAGCCACTCCCGGTGCCGGAGTGGAAATTTGAGGACATCGCGATGGATTTTATTCATGGACTTCCCCGATCACGGACGGGAAACGACTCGATTTTGGTCATCATCGATCGGTTGACGAAGGTGGCCAGATTCATTCCGATCAGGAAGGATGACTCTGTGGGAGTACTAGTGCGGAGATTTGTGGAGCGGTTTGTTCGATACCATGGGGTGCCCAAGACGATCGTGTCGGATCGGGATGGTCGGTTCAAATCCAGGGAGTGGAGGTCCGTGTAGACTTACTTAGGCACGCGACTTACCTTCAGTACATCGTTTCATCCCCAGACGGATGGGCAGACGGAACGCACCAATCGGACGCTGGAAGATCTTTTGAGGCTATGCTTTTTGGACCACGGGAAACCATGGGAGAAGCTCTTACCCCTGGTCGAGTTCTCCTATAACAACAGCTACCAGTACAGCATCAGGATGGCGCCTTATGAAGCGTTGTATGGAAGGAAATGCAGGACCCCGCTTTCTTGGGTTCAGGACGAGGATCCGAAGGTGTTAGGATCGGATTTTTTTGAAGACACTGAGGCTCAGGTGAGACTGATCAGAGATAGGATGTTAGAGGCGCAGAGCAGACAGGCTAAGTACTTTGACGCCCGACATCATCAGGTGACGTTTCAGGTGGGGGATCGAGTGTTTTTGAAGATTCGGCCCATGCATGGAGTTTCACGGGTGCATGGTCGGAGGAAGAAGCTCAGCCCTAGGTATATGGGCCCTTACAGGATCCTAGAGCGGATCGGGGCCCTAGCTTATAGGCTGGAGTTGCTACCAGAGCTGGCAGCTCTGCACGATGTCTTCAACATTTCTTCGCTGAGAAGGGCTCTACTACGCCCGGAGCAGCAGATTTTGACCACCGAAGGGCTGGTAGCTTCAGACCGGTCTGTTCACTTGGAGCCGGTTCGGATCCATGACAAAGGAGTACGGATCTTGCGCTGCAAGAAGATCCGCTTAGACAAGGTTCTGTGGAGGAACCATGGTCAGGAGGAGCACACCTGGGAACCGCAAGACCTGATGAGGGAAGAGTACCCAGAGTTGTTCAGTCAGGTATACCTCACCACCTCGAGGTATACTATAAATTACCTTCTTGTCTTGAACCGGTAGGACTAGATAAGGGAAATTAAGAACCTAGGCATGCGCAGGAAAGTAGGGGCTAATCTTTTGTTTATTGGGGAGATTGTCTTTGTTTATCAAACAAGTAGTCTCGCTTCGGCTCAATAGAAAAACCGTATGGGCTGTTACAAGTTTAATTTATTTCGGTAGAAATCCCCGTAGGCTCAACCTCAATTTCGGGGATGAAATTTTTGTTTTGTTTATTGGGATTTGTAACATCACATTTTCGGCTAGACCCCTAGGAGTCGGTCTGTCGTGACAGAACCCTAAGAAGCCCAAAAATTGAAGTCCATCGGCCAAGACTTCGAGTCACGGGTTGGTCACGCCCGTGACCGACTCGTAATGCCCGTGACCTATGTGTCACGCCCGTGACCTAGGGCGTGACCCCCTCCGACGATCGTCGATCTTAGTAAGACGACCGTCGAGCGCAGAATTTGCATCATGGCCCTGTCACACCCGTGACCTACGTGTCTCGCCCGTGACCTAGGGCGTGACCCCTTCGAAGATCGTCGATCTCAGGAAGACGATCGGCGAGGGCAGAGTTTGCATCACGGGCCGTCATGCCCGTGACCGACAAGTCACGCCCGTGACCTAGGGCGTGACCCCTTCGACGATCGTTGATCTCAGGAAGACGATCGTCGAACTATGAATTTGCAACACACCTATCACGCCCGTGACCTATGTATCACGCCCGTGACAAAGGCCGAAACGTCAGCCAGGCTGGAAATTTCTGTAACCGAAGTCATAATCAATTCTGATTATGGGAATTTACAGTAGGAGTATTTATGAGCCGTTTCTTTCTCTAAATACGTAATAAAATGAGGAAGAGATGACCGAATAGGAAATCGCCACCTTGATCAGCCATTTCATCTTCCACCTTTTCCTCTTCCCTGCACCATAACTGAAATATTATTAAGAGAAAACATTCATGGCCATGAATGCTTCATCCTTTCCCCTCCCCATTTGGAGATCTATAAAAGCCCTTAGAGAAAGAGGAGAAGGTTACACTCTTGACCAAATGAATTCAGATTTCTGCTCTTGCTGTAGGAGAAGTTCGGGAATGCCACCACCGCGCCATGACAATCCGACGTTCATCTCGCCTCCAAACCGTGAACAAGGTCCTCCTCTACTTCTTATTTTGTGGGTAGATCTTAGGATCTTAGAAAGGAGTTTGTGCTCAACGGAGCCAGACCTATCTTGCGTTTTCATGGAAAAACCATGAAAAATATGTTTTCGGGTACGCCGAAAACCGCCACCTCTGGCGGCCAAACCACCGCCAACCGATAGCCATCGCCTCGACCGAGGTGGTGGTGGTGGTGGCTGGCCAGGGATGTGACCGGACGGACGGAGACGGATCACAGAAGAGCTACAGGAAATGTATTTTTTCTTAGTTCTTTTACGGGTTCTGTTTGGTAGGGAAGTTGAACAGTAAAACAATTTAATGATATAAAATTATGTATATTGTATATAAGGTAAATATACATAAAATAGGAATATTTTGATGCTGCAAAATGAGGCACTTTGAGGCCGTTTTAGGAGAAATTGCTAGTCACAAAAGTTGTAGCTCTTCGAGTCTTGATTAATTTAAAATTGACTTCAACTCGTTTGGGCAAGCGGTTTGACTGCAGCACCTATTTTAGTGGGGGCTGTACCTAGGGTTGGGCAGGAACTAAAATGAATTCCCACGCTTCGTCCCTTGTCAAAATAACCTGAAATTTAGGCAGGGGGTTACCCTTAGCCATATCTAGAGTCTGTCCAAAAATGGGAATTTGTGGAGATACTTTGCCTAAAGTTTCTGTTTTAATTTTATAAAGTTAGAGTAATTTATTTAAGTGGTCATATGACCTCCAAACCCTCCCAAATTTTGGTGAGTGGTCCTTGGCTATAAAACCTAGCTTTGTACAAAATTTCAACTCATTAGGATGAGTTTTGGATAGGAAGTCACCTATTCTTAACTAGGCAATAATGAGGCATTTTTGAGTAAAAAGTGCACAAGAGGTTAGAACGGTCATATCATCTCAACAGAGGCTTATATTTTGACCACTGACTTAGAGGGGTTATTATAACCCACTTGGAGAAAATGGTGTAGTTTAGGGTTGGTTTACCCTAGGATCCAAACTCAAACCCTAGATGGAGGGTTTTGAGGGTTGTGAAGGATATGGGGGCAATCACTCTCGTATTGCCTTGAAATTCAGTAGAATTGACATTAGCATGATATGAATCATCTGGATGGAATCTTGGAGGATTTGGAGACAGGTAGATACCTTAAAAACCTAACCTTAGCCTTAGGATAAAATATCAAATAAGTAAAATCCATCATTAAACTTTCTCTAAAAGCTGCGAAACTCGGGTAGAGTAAGTTTTGGGGCAAGTAGAATATATAGTAATTTTACGGGAGGATTTGGGTCAGGGTTTGTCGCAGGCTAAAAAGAGGAATTCCAATTAATGATGAAGTGGACTTATATATGTGATTTAACCTATGGGCACATCACGCTTCCACTGCGCGTGGTATGACAAAGCCAAAAGCCGGAGTGAGCGACGACCTCAAGCGCCCTAAGCTCAACTCCAAAACCTTGACCGTCTCACAATCAGTACTGTGGTCCACAAAACAAGCCATTCTGGGCCAAAAAAGGACCTAACCAGCCTCGGAAAGGATAAACAAAGCATACCCCCCACTGCGATAATTTACGGAAAATTTGGGGGATCTATCGGTTGGGTGGTTTGCTGACCACAACCAACACCACATCCCCACCTCATAAACTCACCAAAATAACCCACCTAAGGATGACGACACTAACACAAATACCGCGTCCTAGAAGCGTCCTAAATCTAAGCGCAACGCATCCTACGCATACGGCGTCGAAAAATCTACCCTAGGCGTAAAACCCAAAAATTTATCCTACTAATTTATCCATGCCTAAACAAATCTAAGAGCAGTAAAAAAATAGAGATAAAATATGCTTTTACAGGACAATTCAAGAAGAAGGAAGGGAAGGGACCACTTGCCTCGGTTTTGACCGAAAACGGCCTCCAAAACACTCACCGCTGTAGATCGGGCCTAAAGAAGGCAAGAGAAGTCGAAATCTGTACGAGAATGGACGATAAAAGAGGTTAGGGTAAAAACCCTAACAAAAAAGTTCAAGGAAAGGGAACAAAATTACCACGAGGGTGAAGATCTCGGTGAGAGCTTTTCGGATCTATGCTCGGTTCTCGATTCCGAGCACTGGAGCTCCGTCGGCGGCGTCCGGAAGTATCACGAAAAGGAGGGTACCGCCATTAACGCTGCTCTGGTTCGGCTCGGGAAATAACGAAGAGGAAAAAAAAGGGTCTGAAGGAGGTAGGGTTAAAGATTTTATATATATATATATATATATATATATATATATATATATATATATATATATATATATATATATATATATATATATATATACTTATATATATATATATAAACTGGTTCACTTAAGAAAGTCTAACTAAACCGCGCAGGGGAACGGAAAACAAAACTGGGGCTGACAGAAGCCCCGGATCGAAAAGTGGTCAACATGAAAGTTGTAGATCTCGTCGAAACGAAATAATTTAATGTTGACCGTTTTTCGATACGAACAAATACTGACCCTCAAAAAGGCGCCCGAATGTTCAGGAACTCGGTCAGGCAAAGCGACTAAGGCAAGCCTCTCGAGAGAACTGCCTCTCTCGAGAAGCTATCTCGAGAGGGTCACTCTAGAGCCCTCTTGAGAAGCTCTGTAAGACCTTCCTCCCGGAACACAGAACACGGCACGAGAGGGGTCTTATTCCCAGAATAGCCGCCTTGCGGTAACACTAGCACTCGGGCTACCCGTACCACAAGACTCCTATCCTGCCGGCTACAACCAATATCAACACATAAATGCCAACCCAACCATAATAATATAAGAAATTCAATACACACTAAGCATAGGTCCATAAGTACAACAAAAGAGAAGCTAAACAAGCTTCTACAAAATCAGAGTACGTAAATAGAATTGCCCCGAAGGGCTACAACAAAATCTCTCACTCACATCTATAACTGACGGTAGCGACGGTACCGTCCCCTCAGGCCCTGTCGTCTTGGCCTGGCTGTCCAGCTGCATAGCCTGCTACTCCACCTGTGGGGTTTCCTCCTAAAAAGTAAGACGTAGCAACCGTTAGTCATAAAGACTAAGTGGCTTTGCATCCGCTCCCCCGGCGACTCCTCGGCACCAGACGGAGAAAGGAACAAGTACAATATATATAACAGTAGTACAAGCAGATGAAGTAAGTATACATTTCATAAGTAGCAACAACAGTAGTGTATAAATGAACAAGCTCTTATTCTACAATTTTCAGCAGCGAGAGAGTATAATGTTATAATAGTAATTAACTCAACTTATATGGATGCCCATACAAGCATATAAGTTGAGGGTCGCTCAACAGTAAATAACTCATCATATAGGAGTGCCCATACAAACTTATACGATGAGGGTCTTGTGTATGTAATAAAGTGCAATGCTATGTATGCAATGCAATGACACACCCATAATCAAGCACATGCAATCGCTATGTCGACACAGACTTTTAGTTCCAACTATTCGAGCAGGTAGCTAACCTCTCAGGCGTCAACCGTCATGGCCAAACGGTGACAGTAGAGCGGGTATCTCCACTACTAGGCTGGTCTCCACACTACCTGGCCTAGGCCTCCGTACGCCTCAATGCTAAGAACACAATAGCAGAGCTCACATGCGTACTACGGCTCAGCGGGTTCTCTTGGGTAAATGAGCACCAAGATCCTAGCCCCAAACTGGCCTATACGTGACACGGAAGGAGCCTCAAAAGTGAGCACGAGGACCATGCCCAACCGTTCACTTGGCACGAAAGGAGCCTCGGGACATGAACACCGAGGACCAAGCCCAACCGTCCAAGGTCTAGCTGTCAACTCCCATCGGTGTGACGATTGGCGAGCCCGTAGACCTGCCACACTATCCTTAACCCGGGATTACGACACCACGTGTCGACTCACACCACATGCAATTCCACAATATCGTGGCATGGAAGGAGCCTCGGGACATGCACACCGAGGGCCAAGCCCAACCATCCATCACATACGGAAGGAGCCTCGGGACGTGAACACCGAGGACCAAGCCCAACCGTCCAACTTTACTCATCTCAACCTCATTCAAACTAGCGACGGTCAACACCGCACTTGCTAACTTCCACAATGCTACCCGTAGGGAGACAACACTTTAAACATTGGATTACTAATTCCCTTCTATCCATTCAACATACATCATGGCCATAGTTAAATCATTTATACATCCATTAATTTATAACTACCCATTTATATCAGGCTCTTCCTTCAATTAGGCTTGTCCACAACTCGTTATACAAATTCAGATTTATAACCTCATCCTATCATATCACTATGATGACTATGTCAAAAGAGTTCACCCAAGCTTCGAGTTGGATCACAACATTAAATTCCACCAAATCGCACTCCACATTACACAGCCCAGAATATTAGGTGCAACCTAAAATCCGGGCAGCAACTTCGACCAGGGATTCCCGTGGCTACAGGAATAAGGTGAGTGCGTGTAATCACTCGTTAGAAAGATAATTTAAAGGGCTATGACTTTCGTGTTTAGTCAAAAACCCAGATCTGGCCAGAACACCCCCGAAATTGGCCACGAAGATCGCTGTGTGCAGAAATCAGATTTCTGCATGCATCTTAAGGCGAGATGAACGGCATCCATTCATCTTCCTCCTTGCATCGATCTACCAAAACTCCTCCAGAAACTCGTCCACCCTTATTCACCCTCACAAAGCCATATTTCTCCACGAATCCGTCTCTCATCTTCACTTTGAAGGATGAAGAGGTTGGAGGGGACTAAAGCCTAGAAAAAAAACCTAGGCATGGCTTCCCTAGGAAATCTTCTCCTCACCATCAAGACTCTATGGAGTCTATATCTCTCCTAGAATATTAACTACAGATCTAGCACCAAGGGAGAGGGGAGGAAGCTCATCTCATTTCCAGCGGTACCACCATTTCCGGCCATGGATCTAGTCATCCTTCTTTGCGGCATCTCTTGCTTGGTGTAGTCGTTCTTCACGGCAAAGGAAGGAGAGAGAGAGAGAGAGAGAGAGAGAGAAAGCCGCCTCCAAGAGCTCCTCCTGCTTCCTTCGGCTCTGTCGGTTTCGCGAGGCCCACGATGACGGCAGGATCGATCGGCAAGGATGGTTAGGGTTTGTCTTTATCGTCTCTTATAAACTTATGCATTAGGTTAAATCCTTCTGCCACGTGTCAACGCCGCATTGGACCGCCCATAATGGGTCATATTGAAGTGACCCGGCCCAAGGAATCATCCAGCGCGAATACCGAAGTCCGGTTCGGTCCGCCTGTACAAGCCGGCGAATCTGCCTGAGCGAAGAAAACGCCCAAGTGAAATTTGACGGGAATCAACTGTCATTCTCGACGATCGGCGAGAATCGTCGGGCATTCTCGACGAGTTCGTCGGGTATCAACAATTATACCCGACGAATTTCACTTAGACAACTTATCAGAAATCCAGGCGTTGAGTGCGTTGAGTATCAGTCAACGATACTCGACGATCGGTGGGTATCACTGGGCATTCTCGACGATCGGCGAGAATCGCCGGGCATTCTCGACGATTTTCCCTTAACCTAATTCTAAATCTACAGTTCTGGATCCAGCGGGTATCGACCATCGATACCCGTCGAATCGGCGAGTATCATTCCCGATACCCGTCGATCGGCGTGCATAGCTCATTCCCGTCGATTTCATCGGATATCACTCAACCCTACACTCCATTCAGTGCTCTTGACACCTTTTGCCAGTGTACCCCGAGCCCGAGTCAAGTGTCTTGACTCAGAACTCGTGCGAGGGGCCTAGCGCGAATTGGGACGTTACAAATCCTATAAACAAAATAAAAGATTTCATCCCCGAAATCAGGCTGAGGTCATGGGGAGTAAAGCATACAGAAAATAAATATGCTTTTGAATAAAATTACCTGAAGGAAACAGCTCCGGGTAATGTCTTTGCATCAAATCCATTGGCTCCCTTGTGAATTTCTCCTTCCCATGATTAGACCATAACACTTTTACCAAGGGAACACTTTTGCGGCACAAGGTTCTTATCTCATTATCCACGATCCGCACCGGCTCCTGTCGTACAGATCTGTTAGACGCCACCATACCATCAGTTGTGGGGATGTATTGTTTGGGCCACAACAACGCCTTCCGAAGCGACGATACATGGAACACATCGTGGAGATTCTCTAGTTCTGGTGGCAACTCCAGCCGGTAGGCCGACGGGCCAATCCTTTCCACTATGACATAAGGTCCAACGTACCTTGGGCTGAGCTTCTTCACACCTCGTACTCATGACACTCCATGCATCGGCCGGATTTTCAGGAACACTTTATCACTCACTTAAAACTCCACCATACGGTGCCTTGCGTTATAATACTTCGCCTGCGGACTTTGAGTCTCAAGCATGCGATCCCATATCAATCTAACCACCGCATCCGTATCATCTATATATTCAACACCCAAAGTCTCCGGGTCTTCATCTTGAACCCAAGACAATGGGGTTCTACACCTCCTTCCATATAGGGCTTCATGGGGTGCCATGCCAATGCTAGCTTGATGGCTGTTGTTGTAGGAGAATTCCACTAAGGGCAAGAGTCTTTCCCACGGCTCTCCCCTATCGATCACACACAACCTCAACAGATCTTCCAATGTTCGGATGGTCCGCTCAGACTGCCCGTCCGTCTGAGGATGAAATGTGGTGCTGAAGGTAAGACGCGGGACCAAATACGCTTGCACCGCCTTCCACTCCTTGGAGGTAAAGCGACCATCACGGTTCGAAACTATCGTCTTAGGTACGCCGTAATACCGTACAAACTGCTCCACGAAAAGGCGTACTAAGACATCCACATGAGCCTCCTTCTTCATAGGAATGAACCGGGCAACTTTCGCCAGGCGATCGACAATCACCCACTCTGAATCATTTCCTGAGCGGGAGCGAGGTAGCCCATGTAAGAAGTCCATGGAGATATCCTCGAACTTCCACTCGGGGATTGGCAATGACTGCAACAGGCCACCGAGACTCCTGCACTACGCCTTCACTCTTTGGCAGGCTTCACAATGCGTGACAAAGTATCGGACAACCTTCTTCATTCCGGGCCAAAACATTGTCTTCCATAAGCCGACATACATCTTGGAAATTCCCGGATTCACTGAATATTGAGAGCAATGTGCCTCTCTCAAGATATCCTCCCGTATTTTACCGCCCTTGGGAATGTAGAGAGGGTCGCGAAAGTAAATGAGGCCATCCTTTAGTGTGTACTCGTCAGTAGCCCCGTCCTCGATCAACTTGAGTGTCAGAGCCAGAGCCGCATCCAATCCTTGCTCCACTCGGATTCGGTCACGAATATCACAAACCATGCTCATGCTGGACAAGTACTCTGTATATTCTGCCGAAGGAGCCTTAAATATCAATGTAATATCCATCTCCTCAATCATCCGTGCCAACTCCATGCTCATCAACCGATACTCTGGGCTCGAGCCGGGTACCATCCTGCTCAACGCGTCGGCTACAGAGTTTGCTTTTCCAGGGTGGTAGTTCAAGGTGAACTCATAATCACATAGAAACTCTAACCACTGCCGTTGTCTTAAGTTCAATTCCTTCTGGGTATGGACGTACTTCAAGTTTTTATGATCCGAGAAGATTTCGCAGTGGACGATGTATAGATAATGCCTTCATAGCTTCAAGGCAAACACCACTGCTCCTAGCTCCAAATCATGCACCGGGTAATTGATTTCATGCTTCTTCAATTGTCTTGAGGCATAAGAAATTACGTGCCCGTGATGCATCAACACCGCTCCCAACCCCTGATAAGACGTGTCCATGTAAACTTGAAATCCTTCCTTCCCAAATGGCAGGGCAAGGATGGGGGCGGAGGTAAGTCTATCCTTCAATTCCTGGAATGCCGCTTCACATTGGGATGTCCACTCAAATGGCACTCCTTTCTTTCTCAAAGAAGTAAGCGGGAGGGCAATCTTGGAGAATCCTTTTACGAACTTGCGGTAGTATCCGGCAAGTCCAAGAAAACTCCTCACATCGGCCACCAACTTCAAGGGCGACCACTCCTTCACGGCACGCACCTTGGCCGGATCCACAGCTAGTTCAGATCCACTGATTACGTGACCCAAGAAAGCCACTTCCCTAAGCCAGAATTCACACTTGCTAAACTTGGCGAACAGGGCGTGCTCTTTTAACTTTTCCAGAGCTAAGGACAAATGCTCGGCATGTTCTTCCTCCATCTTCGTGTAGATTAAGATGTCGTCAATGAACACGATGACGAAGACATCTAGATAGGGCTCAAACACTTTATTCATAAAGCTCATGAAAGCTGATGGGGCATTTGTGAGCCCAAACGGCATAACTGTGAACTCATATAAGCCGTACCTTGAGCTGAAAGCCGTTTTCTGAATATCATCCTCTTGTATTCTCAGCTGATAATACCCCGAGCATAAATCCAGCTTGGAGAACCAATGCGCTCCCACCAGTTGTTGAACAACTCATCGATCCGAGGTAACAGATAGATGTTCCGTACCGTCAGTCGGTTGAGTTCCCGATAGTCTATACATAAACGCAAGGTTCCATCCTTCTTCTTTACGAATAGAATAGGGGCTCCCCAAGGTGATGTGCTGGGGCGAACAAACCCTGATTCTACCAACTTCTGCAGTTGAACTCTAAACTCCGCGAGTTCTTTCGGGGCCATCCGATAAGGGGTCCTGGAGACAGGCTTAGCTCCTGATACAAACTTAATCTGAAAGTCCACCTCTCTATGTGGGGGTAACCCTGACAATTTCTTAGGAAATACCTCAGGGAAATCCCGTGCTACCCGCACATCCTTCACATCTACCTTCATCTCCTTTAGTTCAATACATATCATGTAGACTTCATCCCCTCTCATATGAGCCTTCAAGGTCTGGATTGAGGATAACAATAATCGTGGTGCAAATTTTATACCTTGGAAGACCACATTAGTATCTCCATGTCTAAAATAGATTCGCTTCTCCACACAGCCGATCCTTGCATGGTGCCAATCCAGCCACGCCATGACCAGAATGAAGTCGAATTCTGGTATTCTCAAAATTATGGCAGGGGTATCAAAGGTCTTTCCCCCATTGGTTATCTCCAACTCACACTTCGCAGTTGCCGTCATCTCAGATCCGTCTGGGAGGCGTACTCTTCGAGCAATACCAGAGAAATATTGCACTCCGTGCATGTCCTTGATGAAGTCTTCGGACATGAAAGAATGTGAGGCACCAGTGCCAAATAATGTATAAGTCGGTTTCCCGCCGACCATCACGGTTCCTAAGTGTCATTAATAATACTCAAGCTAGACGTCTAGTATATCTTAAGCCACTAGAGGATATTAATGAAAGTAGAATGGGTAATTCAAATCGTACCTGCAATCATCTCCCGAGGATTCCGCTCTTGAGCCATGTCCAAGGCATACATTTGATCCCGAGCGGGTCCGAGGTTTCTTCCTCGTGGTCCACGTCCTCGACCATGCACGTACCCTCATTCCTGAGAGGCTGCTGGAGGGAAAGCAAAAGGCGCATGTCCAAACAGTTGTGGACAGTAGCATCGAATGTGGCCCGGTTGGTTGCATTCAAAGCACACCCATTCCTGCCTTCCGCCGTGTTGCTGAAATTGTTGAGGTGGAGGTAGTGCTGGCGGTTGCGGAACCGGGCGCTCCTCTCTAAAATTCTGGGGGAAACACCCTCCACCTCTCCGATATCCTCTTCCTCTTCTATTGTCAAACCTCCTTCTATTGCTGGGGCTGGCTTCCATCACGCCCTCCGCTGGCCTCTTACAACTTCCCAAGTGGTCCGCTTCCAATCTCTTCGCCATATCGATAATCTCCGCCAGACTAGAGTCCGCTATAAACAAAAGGGCTTGCCTTAGGGGGTCTCGAAAGCCTTTGTAGAATCATTTGGCGTACCCTCTATCATCCAACTCATAGGAGTCAGCGAATCTAGCCAAGTGCTGAAACTCCTGTTGGTACTCTATCACTGACATGGACCCTTGCTTTAGTTGCAAAAATCTCTCTTCCAGACCATCTAGAGCAGCCGAGGGGATGAAATGCTATAAGAAGGCTTCAGAGAATTCGCTCCAACTACTGTCCGTGTACACTATTCCACGAAAAGTACAGCCCATGAGGGACTTCCACCACCTTTTGGCGTGCAGCTCTAAGAGTGTCACCATAAGGGTCACCTCCATATTGTTTGGGCATCTTATTCCCGCCAACAATTCTTGTATAGTGTCGAGCCACTCTTCCGTACGCACCGCCGACTCTGTCCCAATATAAGCTGGAGGGGAGAGAGCTCGGAAAATGCTTAACCAGCTAGGTCTCGGACCCTGTTGTTGTACAGGTGCCTGCTGAGATTGGGACCTAAAGGCTTCCAAAATAGCTGTGAGCGTCTGCCCCAGCTCTGATTGTTGGAATTATGTAGGTACAAACGGGGTGGGGGTGCCCCTCACTGGCTCAGCATGTGCTGGGATCTACACATAGGGTACAAACCTAAGGTTAGGTTGGCTAATCTAAGGCCAAAGATGGACAACTTAGTGTGAATTATATATGGGCACACCACTGCTTCCGTGTAACACCCGATTTTTTTCTGCGATTATTTAATTCTCGTTCGGCGTTACGTCGACGCGTTTTCTTGGCTTGTGCCATTTCTGGAGTGTGGTCTTAACTCCTTGGAACTGGGTGCCCTATTTTTAGCCTGTTGGCAAGACCTCCCTAGCAAGCCGAGTCGTTTTGGGTGACCCGGTGTGGCCTCTCGAGGGATGCTTGTGTTTTGGCTTAGGAAGGGTATAACTCGAGTTCTGTTCGTCGAAAGTTAATTTTGACTTCTCCGTTGTGTTCGTAGCGTGGATATTTAGCTACGGTGCGAATTTCGTCGAATTCCAAGGTAGTTCGGTTTTCGTGTCGTTTTGGGTGTGCCATTAGTAAAATCTAATTAGAAACCCTTTTAAATTAAGTGAACCGGTGGCTTGGGAGGCAGTTAGGCTGAACCGTCATGGCTAAGCTTATATAAAAGCCTTAATTAGAATCAACGGCCCATTCTTCTTCTTCCTGAGACCAGAAGAAACCGCTGCTCCTGTTCGCGGAAAACAGAGGAAAACCGCCGGACCTGCTTCTCCTTCGGACGGCAATTCCGGGAGTGTTCGTGGATGGATTTCAATTTCGAAAGAGGCATTGTCTTTCTCTCGCTCAGATCTTCATTTCGACGGTAAGATATTTGATTTTCGTGGAGTTTTAGGAGACTTGGATTTCCGGTTCTTGTGCTTTTCCGCCATTAATGTGCGAGTTTGCTTGTTAGGTGCTGCTCCTTCTAGTGCAGAACGAAGAGGAGGGAAGGCCGACCAAGCTTCGCCGGAAATCGAGGCAAGTGGTATTCTTGCCCTTGCCATTGTTGTTCTTTTGATATTCTAGAATGTTTCCCGGTTAGCCCTAGGGTAGAAACAAAGCATATTCTCTTCTACCTTGCTGAATTTAGGGCTTAGATTCGCCTATGAGCCCCCTCCTTGTGCTGTTTTGCTAAACCCGATGGTTGTTTTAACCATTTAGACTCCAGATTTATAGTTCTAGTTGGGTGCTTTTGCGGGTGGAGCCGAGAGAGAGAGAGAGTGAGGGAGGTTGTTTTGGTAGGGCTCTGGTTAGAACCAGTCTTGGTAGACTCTCGGGTTTTGGTGTTGAGGGTGGTTCACACACTCAAAGCCAAAAGCCTCCCGGACTTGGCATTGAGTGTGGTGGACACACTCAAAGCCATTGATCGGTTTGTTCTTTACGGCTGAGTGGTGGGGTGATTGAGTGAGAATTTTCGTCTTAGTCAAAATCGACGGGAATCACCAAGTGATTCCCGCCGATTTCGACGTGATTCCCACCGATCGGTGAGAATCATCCTTGATTCCCGCCGATTCGGCGAGAATCATCCTTGATTCCCGCCGATCGTCGAGAATCATTCTGGATTCTCGCCGATTTGGCGAGAATCATCCTGCATTCCCGCCGATTCAGCGAGAATCCGTCAGCATTCCCGCCGACCTCCTCTTGTTAGCGTTGGCTTAGGGTTTTCCTACGGGAATGAACTTTGGCGTAGAGTGAGTTGACCTCACTCAATGCCAAAGCTGCTTGGGCATTGATGGAGGTTGACTCACTCAATGCCACTGTTGGTTTTTTTGTGGTTTCGGCTTAAGGCGTTGAGGGAGTGGACCTCACTCAACGCCATAGTTGTTTTGGCGTTGAGTGAGATTAGCTCACTCAACGCCGCTGCCTCTTTTGCTTTGGCGTTGAGGGAGTGGACCTCACTCAACGCCATGGCTGTTTTGGCGTTGAGTGAGGATAGCTCACTCAACGCCAGAGCTGTTCTTGCAGAGGGAGTTGAGTGAGTGATTCTCACTCAACGTCATGGCTCTTCTGGCGCTGAGTGAGGCTAACTCACTCAACGCCAAGGTCTGGTTAGGCATTGAGTGGGTCCCACTCAATGCCAAGTCGTGCTGAGTAACTTCAACATTATTTCCCTTACCTCGATTTTCGTTCCCGAGTGAATTCCTTGATTATATTTGTAGTTTCTTTATCGGCCATGTTTTCTTTCCTAATGGCCGAATCGTGGGTCGTGGATAGTAGTGGTGGTTTGAAGCTCTTCATGGGGGAGGTGTTGTGTAATTTAGCCAAACCCACCCTTATTCTTCTATCTTGCTCCAGGTACGGGCTGGGCAAGGGGGTGGAAGGTCCCTTGTGCTTTCACATGTAGACCCTTGAGCTTGTCTACTTGGAAATGGTGGTTGGGGGACTGAGTTTGCCTCCAACCCGGATCCATGCTGTTGTTTTTGCTACTACCATCTCCCACAGCTTAGGGTGTTAGAAGTTTCTTCCTTGGTAGATTGCAGCACTTTGGGCTCTTGGTAGCCTAGTAGACCCTGCATGATGTAGTTTCTGGGCAGGGTTGGTGTTGTTTCCTCGCACACAGTGAATTCCTTGTTGTCTTTCCTTGGGCAGTTGTGACTTTTACTGCTGTGTGTTTTTCCTCTTTTATTTATTCCCTGGTTGACAGTTCCATGCATTTTTTCCTTGTTTTGCTTGCTGAGGTATTCTTTCCTCTTTTGAATGCCTTAGGTTCTGAGCAGTAGCAGGTTTGGTGGCTAGGTTTCGGTGGTGTTGCTGGTGGTCTCTTGGACTTTGGAGATCCTGTTGCTTTGTTAGTGAGGTAGTTTTCCCTTACTTTTCTTACAAGCATACGTATTTTCCTGTGGGTTCGTGTCAGGTTGTTGGCGCCCACTGGTAGTTTTTACCTTTATACTAGATATATTACTTTTGCTGCTACCATTTTCTGGAGAAAGTCTACTTGCTCTGGGGAGGATTTATGCTAGGTTGCTAGTTATTTTAAAACTATAATTATTATTATTATTATAAGTACATCGCATGATCAGCATGTTTTATAAAAGTAAATTACTATTTTCCAAACAACGTATAAAGATCGTTTCCTTATATATAATATAAATAAAATGTAGAGTCTTGCATGACATAAGTGGTCCTCTTAGGGCTCTTATGCACTCCTTAGGAAGTCAAACCTGAATAAAGTATTTTTCCGCAGTGCATAAGTATAGTTTTTAACTGTGGACTAGGTGATCCACCGAGCCGAGGGATACGACCTCTAAAGTATAACTAATTTTCTAATCATTAAACTCATGAATTTCTTTCATAGAGTATAGTAGATGGTTTTGCCTGAGCATCAGTAGTTATCCCCTGCTTGAAGTGACATCATGACGCGCGTTTTCTCATACTCTGATAATTCTTTAATTCAGAGAAAATGCGGGTTGTGACAGTTGGTATCAGAGGGAGGTTGCCTGACGGGTTAGTCAGGCAACTTTCCCTTTTGATTGCATTAGTAGTTCAACATCATGTCATTCACACACCGATATATCATCAGCACGTCTTGGCAAAAGCACGAACACTACACTCATAGCATAACATGAAGTATACGGGGGTATATTATGTAGTATGGGATGCATAATATGTGTTTGTATATGGATCCACCATAGGGGAAACATGTGAGGGTTATGTAGTATGGGATGCATAACCTCACCACATGGCAGCGACTAGCACGTTTTCTTTTTCGTTGCATGCGAATGTTATGTAGTATGGGATGCATAACATTTTCATGTGTACGCTGCTCATAACATGCATTAGGGCCTTTTTTTAGAATGCATAGCACAAACATGCATAACATAACATGGCATAAGCACAACGTGTCAAGCTAAAGACTGGCAGGATGACATATATACACACATAAGTTTTCGAGTCAAAAATAATATAAAGTCATGCATTCCAGATCTAGGCACAAGAATTAGTATGGTGGTGGTTAACCATCCTAGGTTAGGGCATAACATCAATTTTTGAAAAAAGATAAACTCCCAGAGCAAGTTTAGCAGCTTTAAGTTCATATCTATATATGTATTGTCTGTACTTGTAGTTGGGTCTAGCCGTTGTACTAGGATCTAACTAATGTTGCTATGACTTTAGGATGGCAAGACATCCTTCAACTAGATCGACTCCCCTGTCTGAGGGTGAGTCATCTGGAGCTCAGAATGATGCGGTAATCGAAAGCTTGCGGCAGAGTAGCGATTTCTTGAGCATGCAGTTGGTGGAGGTGCTAGCCCAGATTCAGTCTTTTGTAGCAGTTGTGGTAGGTCAGACTCAGGGAGTGCAAGGCCCTACCGGGGGGATTGTTGTTCCTGCCCTCCTGCACCCTTAAGACCTCCAATGGTGGTGCCAGCGGAGATGGCCTTCATCTCGCAGTTTCAGAGGCTGAGCCCTCCCACTTATGAGGGGAAGACAGATTTCATGGTGATAGACGACTGGCTGATCTCCATGGATGAGATGTTCTCGTACTCAGGGATTGCAGACGATCAGAGGGTGATGATAGCCGCCTATCAGCTTAAAGGTTTGGCTAAGAGTTGGTGGCTGAGAGAGAAGGAGAGCTTGGTAGCTGGATGCTCTTGGGAGGTGTTCAAGGAGATGCTATTGAGGAAGTTCTTATCCTCGGTCGAGCGTGACCGCCTCATGAACGACTTCCTCCATCTGAAGCAAAGGCAGCTCACGGTGGATGAGTATGAGATAGAGTTCAGAAAGCTGAGCCGTTTTCCCCCTGGATTGGTCAACATTGAGGCTGATCGAGTTAAGCGATTTCTTGGTGGTTTGAGGAGTGAGGTGCAGCAGTTGACCAGTGCTTATGGGTCAGAGACTTATGCAGGAGTAGTGGAGGCTTCTCTGAAGGTGGAGGCTATTGAGGCCGCGAAGAGCAGAGGACAGCAAAGTAGAAAGGATAAGAGGAAGTCTGTGGAGGAAAAAAGACCACAGGTACCGGATGCAGTTCTGGGAAAGAAGAGCAAAGTGGTGTGCAGTTTTGTGGCCGGTCAGGCCACCCTGTCGAGAGATGTTTCAAGAGAGCAGCAGCTCAGAGGAAGGAGCAGGTTCATGCGATTCAGGGTGCTCCGAGGAGAGATGTCTCCTGTTCTGTTTGCAAGCGACCCGGGCATGATGCTGCCCAGTGCTGGTCCAAGGATAAGGTCTATTTTCAGTGTGGGCTGAAGGGACACATCACGTCTAGGTGTCCTCAGGTTCAGCCTGCTCTTCCTGCAGTTCCTCTTCAGGCGTTACCTCCACCTCAACGTGTGGACAAAGGAAAGGGAAAGCTGAACGTGATCTCTTCCGAGGAGGCTCAAGCTTTGACTCAGGTCATCTCAGGTTAGTTGTCTTTCCAACCTGAATGTTTTGTTCTTGTCTTGCTAGAATGTTTGTAGTATTGTTGTGGTAGTTCCTTAGTTATATATGTTCCTATAGGGAAGTTTAAGGTGAAGAACCGATGGGCGCGTGTTCTGTTTGACTCCGGCGCTACCCACTCGTTCGTGGCTAGAGCCTTTGTAGAGCGACATCAGTTGACTTTAGATCGAGTTCGGGATACCTTTCATGTCAAGTTCCCCTCTGGTGAATCTGTGCTGTCGGATTTGGGCGTGTTAGATTGCCCTGTTTTGTTGGGGGGCTTCCTTGCGAAGGCAGACCTGAAGATGATTGATCTGGAGGACTTCGATGTTATTTTTGGCATGGACTGACTATCTAGGTATGATGCAGTCATTCAGTGCAAATGGAGGCTCTTGGACTTCATCAGGGACGACGGTCAGCCCGGAAGCGTGTATGCAAATCTGAGCAAGGATTCTCCTGTCATCTCTGCATTATGTGCTCAGAAGATTTTTCTTTCGGACTGTTTTGCTTGTTTGGTCTCGGTGGTTGGGACCGCTGTTAGTGTACCACGCTTAGAGGAGATTCCAGTTGTTCGTGATTTCACCGATGTTTTTCGTGATGACCTTCCTAGTCTTCCTCCCGAGCGGGATGTTGAGTTTGTGATCGATTTAGAGCCGGGTACACGTCCTATTGCTAAGGCGCCGTACCGGATGGCCCCTCGGGAGCTAGAGGAGTTGCGAGTCCAGTTAGATGAGTTATTGGCGAAAGGGTTTATCAGGCAGAGTTCGTCGCCTTGGGGTGCTCCTGTTCTATTTGTCAAGAAGAAAGATGGGTCAATGCGGCTTTGTATCGACTATAGGGAGTTGAACAAAGTAACAATTAAGAACAGGTACCCACTGCCGAGGATCGATGATTTATTTGACCAGTTGCGCGGTAGCACGGTCTTCTCCAATATTGACCTTCGTTTAGGCTATCATCAGCTTAGGATCCGTGATGCAGATATTCCACGGACTGTATTTAGATCGAGGCATGGAAATTTTGAGTTGAAGCTGTGGAGACACCTACTTTAAGGGGCTTAGTGCAAGATCTTCACCGACCCTAAGAGCCTGAAGTACGTGTTCACGCAGAAGGAGTTAAATCTGCGCCAGCGTCGGTGGCTAGAGTATGTGGCCGATTATGATGTAGAGATCCAGTATCATCCAGGCAAGGCCAATGTTGTGGCCGACGCCTTCAGCCGAAAGACGGGAAAGATCTTTAATCTCACCGCCGATCGTTTAGTGGAGGAGTTCCTCCTTATGGATATATCAGTGAGATGCTGTGGCTTGCAGATTAGTTTGTCAGTGGCAGATTCGTCTTGGATTTCTTTGACCAGACTTCACCAGAAGGACGACCCGGATCTTCTACACTTATTCTCCAGGACTGAGAGAGGAGAGTTGCCGGATTATTCCATCGATGATGCGGGAAATTTGAAGTACCGCAGCAGATTTTGCATCCCCGCGGTTGGGGACATTAGGAGTATGGTTTGCAGAGAGGCTCATGGATCCAGTGTTGCCTACCATCCAGGATCTACGAAGATGTATCGTGACTTAAAGCAAATTGCCTGGTTGTATGGCATGAATGGAGATATAGCCCGTTTTGTTGCGAAGTGCCACACTTGCAAGCGGGTGAAGGCCGATCATGGAAGGCCTGGTGGAAAGTTGACTCCATTAGAGATCCCGACTTGGAAGTGGGAAAGTATATCTATGGATTTCATCACGGGTTTACCGTGATCCCCGAGGGAATTTGATTCCGTTTGGGTCATAGTGGATAGACTGTTGAAGTGTGCTCACTTCGTGCCATATAAGATTGATTACCCGATGAAGAAGATAGCGGAGTTGTACTTGAATGAAGTCATCCGACTGTACGGTGTGCTGGTTAGCATCATTTCTGATCGAGACTCCCGGTTTACTTCTCGTTTTTGGCAGAGTCTACAGGAGGGTTTGGGTACGGATCAGAGGTATTATACTGCGTACCACCCACAGACTAATGGGCACGCTCAGATAGTTGAGGATATGATCCGATGCAACATTTTAGACAATGGTGGAGCGTGGGATGAGCGGCTGCGACTTATGGAATTTGCTAACAATAATAGTTATCAGGAGAGCTTGTAGATGGCTCCGTTCGAAGCCTTGTATGGGAGGCACTGCAGAACTCCGTTGTTTTGTGCTGAGGCAGGTGAGAGGCCATTGTTTTTCCTGATGGGCTCGAAGAAATGGAAGTCGCAGTGAAGCTTGTTCGAGAGAAGCTTCGTATAGCTCAGGAGTGGTATGAGAAGAACGCCAATCGGCGTAGGTCTGCCTTGGAGTTTTCTGTGGGGGACCTTGTATTTCTTAAGGTTTCTCCGATGGTGGGTGTAAAGAGGTTTGGTAAGAATCGGAAATTGGACCCGAGGTATGTGGGCCCATTTAAGGTTTTTGAGCGGATTGGAATGTCAGCTTACAGGTTGGATTTGCCAGCAAACTTCCCAGGTGTTCATAATGTTTTCCAAGTTAGCCAATTACGGAAGTGCGTGCACCGAAGTGGGCAAGTCTTGGACGTTGTTCCCCAGTTGGAGCCAAACCTCTCTTTTGTTGAAGTGCCGGTCCGTATTTTGGATACTCAGGAACGGGTACTGCGAAAGAAGTCTATTCCGATGGTGAAAATTCTTTGGAGGAATCAGGATTTTGAGAGCGCGACTTGGGAGTTAGAGTCGTCTATGAGGGAGGCTTACCCTCAGCTGTTTCCCTGATTAGTTTGGTTTGTTTTTATTCTTGTAATGTTTGGATTATTACTTTCCTTCTATAGTAGAAGTGTTGGGCGTAAAGTTTCGGGACGAAACTTTCTTTTAGGGGGAGTGATTGTAACGCCCCGATTTTTTTCTGCGATTATTTAATTCTCGTTCAGCGTTACGTCGACGTGTTTTCTTTACTTGTGCCATTTCTGGAGTGTGGTCTTAACTCCTTGGAACCGGGTGCCCTATTTTTTAGCCTGTTGGCAAGACCTCCCTAGCAAGACGAGTCGTTTTGGGTGACCCGGTGTGGCCTCTCGGGGGATGCTTGTGTTTTGGATTCAGAAGGGTATAACTCGAGTTCTGTTCGTCGAAAGTTAATTTCGATTTCGCCGTTGTGTTAGTAGCGTGGATATTTATCTACGGTGTGAATTTCGTCGAATTCCAAGGTAGTTCGGTTTTCGTGTCGTTTTGGGTGTGCCATTAGTAAAATCTAATTAGAAACCCTTTTAAATTAAGTGAATCGGTGGCTTGGGAGGCAGTTAGGCTGAACCGTCATTGCTAAGCTTATATAAAAGCCTTAATTAGAATAAGCGGCCCATTCTTATTCTTCCAGAGACCAGAAGAAACCGCTGCTCCTGTTCGCAGAAAACAGAGGAAAACCGCCGGACCTGCTTCTTCTTCGGACAGCGATTCCGGGATTGTTCGTGGACGGATTTCAATTCTGAAAGCGGCATTGTCTTGCTCTCGCTTAGATATTTATTTCGATGGTAAGATATTTAATTTTCGTTGAGTTTTAGGAGACTTGGATTTCCGGTTCTTGTGCTTTTCTGCCATTAAAGTGCGGGTTTGCTTGTTAGGTGCTCCTTCTAGTGCAGAACGAAGAGGAGGGAAGGCCGACCAAGCTTTGCCGGAAATCGAGGCAAGTGGTATTCTTGCCCTTGACATTGTTGTTCTTTTGATATACTAGAATGTTTCCCGGTTATCCCTAGGGTAGAAACAAAGCATATTCTCTTCTACCTTGCTGAATTTAGGGCTTAAATTTGCCTATGAGCCCCCTCCTTGTGCTGTTTTGCTCAACCCGATGGTTGTTTTAACCATTTAGACTCCAGATTTGTAGTTCTAGTTGGGTGCTTTTGCGGGTGGAGCCGAGAGAGAGAGTGAGGGAGGTTGTTGTGGTAGGGCTCTGGTTAGAACCAGTCTTGGTAGACTCTCGGGTTTTTGTGTTAAGGGTGGTGCACACACTCAAAGCCAAAAGCCACCCGGACTTGGCATTGAGTGTGGTGGACACACTCAAAGCCATTGATCGGTTTGTTCTTTGCGGCTGAGTGGTGGGGTGATTGAGTGAGATTTTTCGTCTACGTCAAAATCTACGGGAATCACCAAGTGATTCCCGTCGATTTCGACGTGATTCCCACCGATCGGCGCGAATCATCCTTGATTCCCGTCGATTCGGCGAGAATCATCCTTGATTCCCGCCGATTCGGCGAGAATCATCCTTGATTTCCGCCGATCGTCGAGAATCATTCTGGATTCTCGCCGATTTGGCGAGAATCATCCTGCATTCCCGCCGATTCGGTGAGAATCCGTCGGCATTCCCGCCGACCTCCTCTTATTGGCGTTGGCTTAGGGTTTTCCTGCGGGAATGAACTTTGGCGTAGAGTGAGTTGACCTCACTCAACGCCAAAGCTGCTTTGGCGTTGAGGGAGGTGGACTCACTCAACGCCACTGTTGGTTTTTTTGTGGTTTCGGCTGAAGGCGTTGAGGGAGTGGACCTCACTCAACGCCATAGATATTTTGGCGTTGAGTGAGATTAGCTCACTCAACTCCGCTGCCTCTTTTGCTTTGGCGTTGAGGGAGTGGACCTCACTCAACGCCATGGCTGTTTTGGCGTTGAGTGAGGATATCTCACTCAACGCCAGAGTTGTTCTTGCGGAGGGAGTTGAGTGAGTGATTCTCACTCAACGTCATGGCTCTTCTGGCGCTGAGTGAGGCTAACTCACTCAACGCCAAGGTCTGGTTAGGCGTTGAGTGGGTCCCACTCAATGCCAAGCCGTGTTGAGTAACTTCAACACTGTTTCCCTTACCTCGATTTTCATTCCCGAGTGAATTCCTTGATTATATTTGTAGTTTCCTTGTCGGCCATGTTTTCTTTCCTAATGGCCGAATCGTGGGTCGTGGATAGTAGTGGTGGTTTGAAGCTCTTCATGGGCGAAGTGTTGTGTAATTTAGCCAAGGCCACCCTTATTCTTCTATCTTGTTCCAGGTACGGGCTGGGCAAGGGGGTGGAAGGTCCCTTGTGCTTTCACATGTAGACCCTTGAGCTTGTTAGCTTGGAAATGGTGGTTGGGGGACTGAGTTTGCCTCCAACCCGGATCCAAGCTGTTGTTTTTGCTACTACCATCTCCCACAACTTAGGGTGTTAGAAGTTTATTCCTTGGTAGATTGCAGCACTTTGGGCTCTTGGTAGCCTAGTAGACCCTGCAGGATGTAGTTTTTGGGCAGGGTTGGTGTTGTTTCCTCGCACGTAGTGCATTCCATGTTGTCTTTCATTGGGCAGTTGTGACTTTTACTGCTGTGTGTTTTTCCTCTTTTATTTATTCCCTGGTTGACACTTCCATGCAGTTTTTCCTTGTTTTGCTTGCTGAGGTAGTCTTTCCTCTTTTGAATGCCTCAGGTTCTGAGCAGTAGCAGATTTGGTGGCTAGGTTGCGGTGGTGTTGTTGGTGGTCTCTTGGACTTTGGAGATCCTGTTGCTTTGTTAGTGAGGTATTTTTCATGTACTTTTCTTACAGACATACATATTTGCCTGTGGGTTCGTGTCAGGTTGTTGGCGCCCACTGGTAGTTTTTACCTTTGTACTAGATATATTACTTTTGCTGCTACCATTTTCTGGAGATAGTCTACTTGCTCTGGGGAGGATTTATGCTAGGTTGCTAGTTATTTTAAAACTACAATTATTATTATTATTATTATAAGTACATCGCATGATCATCATGTTTTATAAAAGTAAATCACTATTTTCCAAACAACGTATAAAGATCGTTTCCTTATATATTATATAAATTAAATGTAGAGTCTTGTATGACATAAGTGGTCCTCTTAGGGCTCTTATGCACTCCTTAGGATGTCAAACCTGAATAAAGTATTTTTCCGCAGCGCATAAGTATAGTTTTTAACTGTGGACTAGGTGATCCACCGAGCCGAGGGATACGGCCTCTAAAGTATAACTGATTTTCTAATCATAAAAGTCATAAATTTCTTTCATAAAGTATAGTAGATGGTTTTGCCTGAGCGTCAGAAGTTATCCCCTTCTTGACGTGGCATCATGACGCGTGTTTTCTCATACTCTGATAATTCTTTAATTCAGAGAAAATGCGGGTTGTGACATTCCGCTAAGTCAGTTTGTCCCCAAACTGTCTAATCAAACGGGGGTGGCACCATTTTTAAGTGACTTTCTCTTTGGAGGATCGTAGCAAGATGATACCATTTGTAAGACCCCCCCTCCCGGAACACAGAACACGGCACGAGAGGGGTCTTATGCCCAGAATAGCTGCCTTGCGGTAACACTAGCACTCGGGCTACCCGTACCACAAGACGCCTATCCTGCCGGCTACAACCAATATCAACACATAAATGCCAACCCAACCATAATAATATAAGAAAGTCAATCCACACTAAGCATAGGTCCATAAGTACAACAAAAGAGAAGCTAAACAAGCTTCTACAAAATCAGAGTACGTAAATAAAATTGCCCCGAAGGGCTATAACAAAATCTCTCTCACTCACATCTGTAACCGACGGTAGCGACGGTACCGTCCCCTCAGGCCCTGTCGTCTTGGCCTGGCAGTCCAGCTGCATAGCCTGCTGCTCCACCTGCGGGGTTTCCTCCTAAAAAGGAAGACGTAGCAACCGTTAGTCATAAATACAAAGTGTCTTCGCATTCGCTCCCCCGACGACTCCTCGGCACCAGGCGGAGAAAGGAACAGGTACAATATATATATAAAAGTAGTACAAGCAGATGATGTAAGTATACATTTCATAAGTAGCAACAACAGTAGTATATAAATGAACAAGCTCTTATTCTACAATTTACAGCAGCGAGAGAGTATAATGTTATAACAGTAAGTAACTCAACTTATATGGATGCCCATACAAGCATATAAGTTGAGGGTCGTTCAGCAGTAAATAACTCATCGTATAGGAGTGCCCATAAAAACTTATACGATGAGGGTCTTGTGTATGTAATGAAGTGCAATGCTATGTATGCAATGCAATGACACACCCATGATCAAGCACATGCAATCGCTATGTCGACACAGACTTATAGTTCCCACTATTCGAGCAGGTAGCTAACCTTTCAGGCGTCAACCGTCGTGGCCAAACGGTGACAGTAGAGCGGGCATTTCCACTTCTAGGCTTATCTCCACACTACCTGGCCTAGGCCTCCGTACGCCTCAACGCTAAGAACACAACAGCGGAGCTCACATGCGTACTACGGCTCAGCGGGTTCTCTTGGGTAAATGAGCACCAAGATCCTAGCCCCGAATTGGCCTATGCGTGACACGGAAGGAGCCTTGGAAGTGAGCACGAGGACCAAGCCCAACTGATCACTTGGCACGGAAGGAGCCTCGGGACATGAACACCGAGGACCAAGCCCAACCATCCAAGGTCAAGCTGTCAACTCCCATCAGTGTGACGATTGGCGAGCCCGTAGACCTGCCATACTATCTTTAACCCGGGATTACGACACCACGTGTCGACTCACACCACATGCAATTCAATAATATCATGGCATGGAAGGAGCCTCGGGAAATGCACACCGAGGACAATTCCCAACCATCCATCACATACGGAAGGAACCTCGGGACATGAACACCGAGGACCAAACCCAACCGTCCAACTTTACTCATCTCAACCTCATTCCAACTAGTGACGGTCAACACTGCACTTGCTAACTTCCACAATGCTACCCGTAGGGAGACAACACTCTAAGCATTTGATTACTAATTCCCTTCTATCCAGTCAACATACATCATCACCATAGTTAAATCATTTATACATCCATTAATTTATAACTACCCATTTATATCAGGCTCTTCCTTCAATTAGGCTTGTCCACAACTCGTTATATGAAATTCAGATTTATAACCTCAACCTATCATATCACTATGATGATTTTGTCAAAAGAGTTCACCTAAGCTTCGAGTTGGATCGTAACATTAAATTCCACCAAAACGCACTCCACATTACACAACCCAAAATATTAGGTGCAACCTTAAATCCGGGCAGCAACTTCAACCAGGGATTCCCGTTGCTACAGGAATCCGGGGAGTGCGTGTAACAACTCGTTGGAAAGATAATTTCAAGGGCTACGACTTTTGTGTTTTGTTGAAAACCCAGATCTTGCCAAAACACCCCCGAAATCGGCCACGAAGATCGCTGCGTGCAGAAATTAGATTTCTGCACGCATCTTAAGGCGAGATGAACGACATCCATTCATCTTCCTCCTTGCATCGATCTCCCAAAACTCCTCCAAAAACTCGTCCACCCTTATTCACCCTCACAAAGCCATATTTCTCCACGAATCCTTCTCTCATCTTCACTTTGAAGGATGAAGAGGTTGGAGGGGACTAAAGCCTAGAAAACAAACCTAGGCATGGCTTCCCTAAGAAATCTTCTCCTCACCATCAAGACTCTATGGAGTCGATATCTCTCCTAGAATATTAACTACAGATCTAGCACTAAGGGAGAGGGGAGGAAGCTCACCTCATTTCCAGCGGTACCACCATTTCCGGCCATGGATCTAGTCGTCCTTATTTGCGGCATCTCTTACTTGGTGTAGTCGTTTTTCACGGCAAAGGAAGGAGAGAGAGAGAGAGAGAAATCCGCCTCCAAGAGCTATGCCTGCTTCCTTCGGCTCTGTCGGTTTCGCGAGGCCCATGATGACGGCATGATCGATCGGCAAGGATTGTTAGGGTTCGGCTTTATCGTCTCTTATAAACCGATGCATTAGGTTAAATCCTTCTGCCACGTGTCAATGCCCTATTGGACCGCCCATAATGGGTCATATTGAAGTGACCCGGTCCAAGGAATCATCCAGCGTGAATAACGATGTCCGGTTCGGTCCGCTTGTACAAGCTGGCGAATCTGCCTGAGCGAAGAAAACGCCCAAGTGAAATTCGACGGGAATCAACTGTCATTCTCGACGATCGGCGAGAATCGTCGGGCATTCTCGACGAATTTGTCGGGTATCAACAATGATACCCGGCGAATTTCACTTAGACAACTTATCAGAAATCCTGGCGTTGAGTGCGTTGAGTATCAGGCAACGATACTCGACGATCGGTGGGTATCACTGGGAATTCTCGATGATCAGCGAGAATCGTCGGGCATTCTCAACGATTTTCCCTTAACCTAATTCTCAATCTGCAGTTCTGGATCCGGCGGGTATCGACCATCGATACCCGTCGAATCGGCGAGTATCATTCCCGATACCCGTCGATTGGTGTGCATAGCTCCCATTCCCGTCGATTTCATCGGATACCACTCAACCCTACACTCCATTCAGCGCTCTTGACACCTTTTGCCAGTGTACCCCGAGCCCGAGTCAAGTCTCTTTACTCAGAACTCGTGCGAGGGGCCTAGCGCAAATTGGGACGTTACAAGCTCTCTCTCTCTCTCTCACGAGGGGACTACACCCTTGGGCTAAAACCTACCAAAACTCATCCCCCAGTGGGAACCTCGACGAAAAACACCCACGACAACCAAAAGACCGGAATCTGACTACAAAAAAACCCGGGAGTTGGAACGACTCATCCTAAAAACGGAAAAACAAAAGCTGCAACAAAAGCTAAGGTAACGCCCTGACGTCAAAATGACGTTACTACGAAAAATTAAACCAACAAGAGAAAAACCTTGGGCGTTACAGGGTCGAGAAAAATTTTGATGTCGGCTCTTCAGGTGATTAAGGTAGTTCGGTCTGGGGTAGAACTGTTTGTCGCATTAGTACAGGCTTCAATACCTAAACCTAGTCTTGATAGTATTACAGTTGTGTCCGAGTATCCTGATTTTTTCCAAGACTATCTCCCGGGAGCCCCTCCTCATCGGGAGATTGATTTTACAATTGAGCTTGTGCCGGGTGCCAAACCGGTGTCACGCTCTCCGTATCGGATAGCGCCTTAGGAGATGGCAGAGTTGAAGGTGCAACTGCAAGAATTGTTAGAGCAAGGGTATGTGCGTCCAAGTTCGTCGCCTTGGAGCTCACCGGTCCTCTTCGTTAAGAAGAAAGATTGGAGCCCGCGACTCTGTATCGAATATCGGGAGTTGAACAAGCTTACGGAAAAGAATAAGTATCCGATCCCATGGATTGACGATCTATTTGATCAGTTGGTTTGGTCAACGGTATATTCGAAGCTAGATCTGAAATCCGGATACTTCCAACTAAGGATAAGAGAAAGTGACATCCCAAAGACACCGTTCAGCACGCGATTTGAGCATTATGAGTTTACGGTCATGATGTTTGGGTTAACCAATGCGCTATCCGTGTTTATGGATTTGATGAATAGGACGTTCAAAGAGTACCTGGACCATTTCATGATAGTACTTATCGATGACATCTTGGTGTACTCGCAGTGTGAGGATGATCACTACAAACATCTGCATATGGTATTGGATACGTTGAGGAAGAATTAGTTGTATGCTAAGTTCTCTAAGTGTGAGTTCTGGTTATCCTCAATCGCGTTCCTTGGTCATATTGTTAGTGGTGAAGGCATAACGGTGGATCCGGCGAAAATAACGGCGATTCAGGAGTGGCCAGAGTTGACTACGGTGGCGGAAGTCCGGAGCTTTCTGGGGCTTGTCGGCTACTATAGGCACTTCGTGGAGAACTTCTCGCGGATATAGATACCACTCATGACACTGACAAGGAAGGATCAAAAGTTTGTGTGGACGCTGGAGTGCGCACAGTCTTTTGAAGAATTGAAGAGGCGGTTGGTCACGGAGCCTATTTTGCGTTCGCCGAGTTGGTCCGAAGGGTTTGAAATTTATAGTGATGCTTCGGGCAGTGGTTTTGGCTGTGTTTTGCTATAGCATGAGAGGGTAATAACCTATGGATCACGACAGTTTAAGGTTTATGTGAGAAATTATCCGGTCCATGACTTGGAGCTAGCAGCCGTTATATTTGCACTAAAGTTGTGGAGGCACTATCTTTACGGTGTGAAGGTCGATATCTACACCGATCATAAAAGCCTGAAGTATTTGCTAGATCAGAAGGACCTGAACATGAGGCAGCTGAGGTGGATGGAGTTCCTGGGGGACTACACTTTCAAAATACATTATGTGCCCGGGAAAAGAAATGCAGTGGCGGATGCGTTGATTTGTAGGGCACCTGTGCAAGCCAACTGGTCTGCGGTGCATGATGAGAGTTTGGTCCGTAATTTGGAGGCTTTGGAGATCTCCTGCGTTAACAAGCAGGCTAGTGCCGAGGCAATATTGTGTTGGATGGAGGTGCAGTATGACCTAGCTGATAGGATTCGGCGGGCTTTGGTTTAGGATAGCATTATGAAGCAAATCTTGGATGAATCGTTGGATGGTTCAAATTCCCAATTTACAGTTGAAGATGGACTTCTAAGGAAGGACGGTCACCTATGCATCCAAGGTGCGGATAGCCTTCGGGAGGAGTTGATGTATGAGGCTCATCATACCAAGTACTCAATCAACCCGGGGAGCACGAAGATGTATAGGGACACGAGGAAGTTGTTTTTGTGGCCAGGATTGAAGAAGGATGTAGCACTTTATGTGGCGAAGTGCCAAACTTGTGCCCTGGTGAAGGCGGAGTGCCAGAAGCCCGGAGGTTTCTTGAAGTCCTTGCCTATCCCGGAATGGTAGTTTGACGACATTTCCATGGATTTTGTGCATGGTTTGCCAAGGTCGCAAAGGGGAAACGACGCCATCTGGGTGGTCGTAGATAGATTGACAAAGGCGTCGCACTTCATCCCGAATAGGAAGGAAGATCCGGTGGAAAAGTTAGCCAAGCTCTATGTGGATAATATTGTACGGTTGCATGGTGTGCCACGCAGTATTGTTAGTGACCGAGACGGACGCTTCACGTCTAATGACTGGAGGCTGTTGCATAAGTTGTTGGGAACTAAACTGAGTTTCAGCACAACCTTTCATCCGCAGACGGATGGCCAGACTGAAAGGGTCAACAGGACGATGGAGGACATGCTTCGCATGTGCGTCTTGGATTTCAGAAGACAGTGTGAAGATCACCTGTACATGGTAGAGTTTGCTTACAATAACAGTTTTCTTACAATAACAGTTTTCAAGCTAGTATTGGAATGACACCGTTTGAGGCCCTGTATGGGAGAAAGTGTCGCACGTCGTTGTCTTGGTTGGAGACAGACGAGTCAAAGTTATATAAATGTCAGGCGGTGTAAGACATCACTTCAATTGTACGTACGATTCAGGAATGGTTAAAGATCGCTCAGGATAGGCAGGCAAAATACTATAATGTCAAGCATTGGAATGTGGAGATCAGCGTTGGTGATTGGGTGTACTTGAAAATCAAGCCATTTAAGGGTGTCTCATGGATTTGGTGCTTGAAGAAGCTGAGTCCGAGATACCTTGGACTGTTTGAGATCTTAGAGCGGATTAGCAAAGCAGCATATCGATTGAAGTTGTCGGTGGAATTGAGTGGGCTACACGATGTATTCCACGTTTCGATGTTGTGGAAGGTAGTATAAGAGCCTTCTCAGGTTGTTGCGATCGATCAAGTGCCGATTGATAGTGGGTTGATGACCAAGGTCAAGCCAGTTCACATTGAAGACTTTGAAGTCAAACGGCTCCGCAACAAGGAAATTCGAATGGTTAAAGTCCGATAAGATAACTGCGGACATCAGGAGCTTTCTTGGGAACGAGAGCAGACTATGTTGGAAGCATACCTCGAATTAGTTGACGCAGGTAATCTTTAAGTTGTTTTGTATACCTTTACATAATTTCGTGGACGAAATTCTTTAAGGGGGAGATTTGTAAAGCCCCGAAACTTAAAAGTGAAACTGGCAGGTGTTCGAACCAAGTTCGGGTCTTGGTAGGGTGAACATGGACTGTGACACGGGCGTGTCACATGGCGTGTCATGCTCGGGTAGTCGAGTTGAGGTCAACGAGCATTGAGTGCTCGAACATGGCCTGTGACACGAGCGTGTCACAGGGCGTGTCAGGCACACGACATATGACACGGGCGTGTCACATGGCCGTGTACTCCTCTGGAAGTTTGGTCCTATGTCGACTAAGGGACACGGCCCGGGACACGAGCGTGTACTGTATGACACGGGCGTGTCACGTCTGAGACGGGCGTGTCGCCACCTGTGTCCACCAAGCGACGTGACAGTTGGTATGACGGTTATTTGTAACACGGCCCCTGGTCACGGGCGTGTCGAGGACCCGACACGGGCATGTCAGGTTAGGACACGGGCATGTCCCAACCTGTGTCCTTTTCTGTACTCGATATTCGTGGCTGGATCGAGGCACACGGCCTGGGACACGGCCGTGTGCAAAGCCATGTTCGGCCCAGAGTTTTGAGATTTTAGGCTAATCTAAGCCGTTCGTTTTCTTTAAATAAGATCTAACGACCCAGATGAGTTCCTGCTTGTGTTACACCACAAACGTCCCCAGAACTGCTGTGTAAAATGCACGATTGATAATAGAGCATACAAGAAGAAATTTGCACGACTGTGCAATTCACAAAGGAAATGGAAAATGAAACTTGCACATCACGACCACCTACAAAGCAATAAAACTAGCTAGAACACAAGATCCCAGCACCAAAAAGCAAACTACAACGACAAGAAAGAGCCATGGGGAGTACCATGTGTTTTCCGCCAATAAACGAATGTACAATTGCACAGCCACGAGCCAAAATAGTGCACAAAGCTGTCAATGACTTAACGATGAAAATATAACCGATATCCAGTTGAAATATAGTGCATGAGTGAGAAAACAAGCCCCAAATGAGTCCGAAAAACCCTATAAATATCAGAATCATCATTAAGCCATCTCATCTAGGGGGAGTTATCCTATATTAGGATTGCTAGTTGTCATGATAATGTCTCATCAAGTCTATCATGATACTTTTTGTGTTGATGCACCTTAGCATGGAGGGGTGTTCTGCCTTCTTCAAATAGGGTGAGATTGTTGGGAATTATGCCCTACAATATTCCTCAGGATTTGAGGAGGCATCACCAGTCATGTCAAGAGGCATAGATGTATTTGATGTGTACTTAAGTTCATGCATGCATGTTTTCCTTGATTGGATAGGTGAACCAAAAGGGTATGCTGAAAGTCAAGAAATTTGACTAATACAAAAAGCGTTGAGTGATGAAGGCACACTGAATGCTCTCAATGCCAGAGACAGCTGAGATAGCTGAGAAGAATGTCTAAGGCAAAAGCGTCGAGAAAGCTGAGATAGCTGAGAAGAATATCTCAGCATAACCACTGAGACAACTGAGAAGATCAACACAAAACGTTGAGAGAAATTGTCACAACCCGCATTTTCTCCAGGTTAAGAATTATCAGAGTAAGAGAAAACACTCGTCATGATGCCACGTCAAGCAGGGGATAACTGCTGACGCTCAGGCAAAACCACCTACCAACTTATTGAAAGAAAAACATGTGATTAATGATTAGAAAATCAGATATATATTAGAGGTCGTATCCCTCGGCTCAGTGGATCACCTAGTCCACACAAGAAAACTATATTTATACGCTGCGGAAAAATACTTTATCAGGTTTGACATCCTAAAGAGCGCATAAGAGTCCCAAGAGAACCACTTATGCTATGCAATACCCTACATTTAATTTATATAGTATATAAGAAAACGGTCTTTATACGTTACTTGAAAAATAGTGATTAAGTTTTATAAAAACATATCGATCATGAGTTTTATTTATAATAATAGTTATAGTTTAAAAATAACTAGCAACCTAGCATAAATCCTTCTCAGAGCAAGTAGACTATCTCCAGAAAACGGTAGCAACATAAGTATATATATCCAGTACAAAGGTAAAAACTACCAGAGGGCGCCAACAACCTGACACGAACCCACTGGCACATATGTATGTCTGTAAGAAAGTACAAAAAAACTACCTTACCAACACGGCAAACGGAACTCCAAAGTCCAAGAGACTACCAACACCACCACTGCAAGCTAGCCACCCAACTGGCTATGGCTCAGAACCTGGGGTATTCCAAAAGAAAACAGAATACCTCAGCAAGCTAAAAAAAGTAAAAACTGCATGAAAGAGTCAACCCAAGGGACAAAGTAACAAAGAAACCTGCAGTGGGAAGAATCACAACTGTCCAAACAGAACAACGATAAAAGCATAACGAGCAAAGAAAACAGCAACAACCCAACTCAGGAAAAACATCCTGCCGGGCCTACTAGGCTACCAAGAGCCCAAAGTGCTGCAAGCTACCAAGGAAGAAACTTCTAACAACCTAAACTGTGGAAAGTGGTAGTAGTAAAAACAAACAACGAGGAATCGGATCGGAGGCAAACTCAGTCCCCCATCCACCATGTCCAAGTCAACAAGCTCGAGGGTCTACACGTGAAAGCACAAGGGACCTTCCACCCATACATGCCCAGCCCGTACCTGGAGCAAGAAAAACAAGAGTGGCCTTGGCTAAATCACACAACTCCACCCCCATAAAGAGCTATAAACCACCACTACTAACCATGACCCACGATTCGGCCCTTAAGAAAGTAAAGAAAACGGCCGACAAGGAAAAACCAAAAATATAACAAGAGAACCACTCGGGAACAAAAAATAAGGTAAAGGAAGAGTGTTGAAATGAATCAACACGACAATCGTCTCCAGGGAACGACTAACGACGGAAAGGGGGGGGGGGGTCACGGGCGTGAAAAAACCGCTAAGTCTATACGGAGCTCGACGATAGTCGACCGGAGGTCGACGATAGTCGAACGGTTGGCAAACTATATGGAGATCGACTATCTCCACGACGATAGTCGATCGACCTAAGACAAACTGGAGCTCGACGATCTTCATCAGGAGATCGACGATAGCCGAACGACCTAAGGCAGAAACCGAGATCGACGATCTCCATTCAGAGATCGACGATAGTCGAACGATTCTAAGACAAACTGAGGCAGGGAATTTCCAGTACTCGAGTAGTTGCCCACTACTCGTGTATTCAAATTCCAGCACTCGAGTAGTTACCTGCTACTCGAGTACTCCAACCCTCTACTCGAGTAGTTGCCTACTACTCGAGTATCCAAAATCCAGCACTCGAGTAGATGCCTACTACTCGAGTAAACCAAACCACTTACTCGAGTATCTCCAGTCCACTACTCGTGTAGCCCAAATCCCCTACTCGAGTAAACCAAACCACTTACTCGAGTATCTCAAGTCCACTACTCGTGTAACCCAAATCCCCTACTCGAGTAGTTACCTACTACTCGAGTACTCCAAAGCCTACACTCGAGTAATTACATCCTACTCGAGTACACCAAACCAATACCCGGGAATTCTAATTCACTACTCGAGTATCTCGACACCCATCACTCGGGTAATTACCTACTACTCGAGTGATACACAAAACAAATTCGGGAATCACCCCCCCCCCCTCCTAACACTCCCTCTCGGCTACACCCAAACCAGAGCAAAATCTGAGCAAAAAAAATAAACGGCAATATGCCGGCAAATTGGGTTCCAACAGCACAAGGTGGAGGGGGGGGGGGGGGTTCAATAGGAAGAACTAAGTCCTATAGTTAGCAAGAAAAATAGAACAACTAGGCCTCTAACCTAGGGCTAACAGGGATCTCAAATTCAGCAAGAAACTCGGAAAGGAACTTGGCAAGGGCAAGAATACCACTTGCCTCAAATTTCAGCGAAGCTTGGACGGCTTTCCCTCCTCTTCACGCACGAATCCGGCAACGAAGCACAAGGACAAAAATCTGGACATTGCCGGCGGAAAATCAAGTCAAAAACCCGAAATTCAAAACCACAAGCAAGGCCACGAAACTTGGAAATCTTACCGTAGGAATGAAGGTCTTGATGAGAGCAATCCGAATCCACTCTCGGAATCGAATTCCGTCCACAAACGCTCCGGGAATCGGCGGTGGAAGGCAAGGACTCGGCGGTTCCTCCGTTTTCTCTCGTACAGGGGCGGCGGTTTCTCATGGGGAAGATGATACGGGGCTTTTCTACTTCTAACCTAAATATATATATAGATAAATATATATATTAATATATAATAATATAATTTATTACATAAAGCACCAAAACAGCGCGAAAACCGAACCACCTCGGAATTTAACGAAATTCGCACCGTAGCTAAATACCCATGCTACGAACACAACGGCGAAGTCGAAATTAACTTTCGACGAACAGAACTCGAGTTATACCCATATAAAGCCAAACATAAACATCCCCCCGTGAGGCCACACCGGGTCACCCAAAACGACTCGGCTTGCTAGGGAGATCTTGCCAACAGGCTACAAAATAGGGCACTCAGTTCTAAGGAGCTAAACCACACTCCACAAATGGCACAAGCCACGGAAACACGTCATCGTAATGACAACGAGAATAAAAATAACCGCAGGAAAATCGGGGGCGTTACAGTCACTCCCCCTAAAAGAAAGTTTCGTCCCGAAACTTTACGCACAACACTCCTACTAAAGAAGGAGAAAAAAAGAAAAAAAATACCCAATAGGAGTTACAAGAAGGGAAACATACCGATCAAATCAGCGAAACAGGTGAGGGTAAGCCCTCCTCATGGCCGACTCTAGCTCCCAAGTCGCGCTCTCCAAATCCTGATTTTTCCAAAGAACTTTCACCATCGGTATGGACTTCTTTCACAGCACTCGCTCCTGAGTATCCAAAATACGAACCGGCACCTCAACAAAAGAGAGGTTGGGCTCCAACTGGGGCACAACGTCCAAGACCTGCCCACTGTTGCGCACACACTTCCGCAATTGGCTATCATGAAAAACATTATGAACACCTGGGAAGTTTGCTGGCAAATCCAATCTATAAGCTGACACGCCAATCCGTTCCAAGATCTTAAACGGGCCCACATACCTTGGGTCCAATTTTCAATTCTTACCAAACCTCTTTACACCCACCATCGGGGAAACCTTAAGAAATAAAAGGTCCCCAACAGAAAACTCCAAAGCAGACCTACGCCGATTGGCGTTCTTTTCGTACCTCTCCTGAGCTAAACGAAGCTTCTCCCGAATAAGCTATCTGACATCAGCTCATTTACTATTCTATAGAACTTCTTATAGTACTCAGATATGCTATCTGACTTCCCTTGTCTGAAACTTTCATATTCCTGATTTAGTATAGACTTTCTATCTTGTCTAACTTCTTCAGAACCCTCCATCTAGACTATCAAAGTGTCCCACATTTCCTTGGAGGTCTTGCAGTGAATTAAATTCTGAAAGGTTGAATCATCTATGACACTTACTATGATATTCTGGGCTCTTTTATCCATAGTTGCTAGGATTATTTCTTCCTTAGTCATCTCTGAAAAGTCCTTGGGAGTTCTCTGGTTTGCATCTAGAACAGACACCTTCATTGGAATATAAGGACCTTCTTTTACTGTAATATAGATCCTTGGGTCAAAAGCCTCCATAAACAACCTGACTCTTTCTTTCCATATTCCAAATATCTCCTTCATGCAGATGGGTAATTTCATAGAACCTAGTTCCTTGTGATTTTCTCCAGAACCCATTTTCTTGATTCTTGATTCTGCCTTAGGGATCTAACTCAAACTGTTAAGTCCTTCTTTGAGTAACCTCCCTCTGATACCACTTGATAGAATTAATTTCAAGATAACCCAAACACCTAGAGGGGGGGGGGTGGGTGAATAGGTTCTTTTCCTTTTTACTTAAGGCAGAATATTTTTCAGATCTTAAATTAGAATCTAAGTATTCTACAGCAATCACAACACAGAAATCACAATCACACACACATCACAGATTGCACACAGGTTTATAGTGGTTCCCCAAGGTCTGGGTACATCCACTTTCACCCTTCACCTATCTAGCAGTGTGCTAGATTCGACCTAACTTTTTTCCTTCTTCTCAAATCCACAGATCTTATAGATCAGAATCCTCAAGGATTCCTACAACTCAGAATGTATCCACACTCCTACAGCTCAGGCTAATAAGCCCTACCTCTGCTTTGCCACAAGGCCTACACCTCAGAAAACTGATTCTCCTACACTCAGGCTCAAACAGCCTTACCACTCAGAGATCTAAATCTCCTACACTCAGCCTTAATAACACAGGCTTACAACTCAGATCTTTGAAAAGATCCTACAGAATTTGATAAGTATTTTTTTGATGGACTCTTACCCTTGTTGAGAGAGAAAGGATAAGATGATTCTTGATTAGCTTCTTGATGAGACTGATGGTTGAAATCAACCTGTTCTTTGCTTTCTTCAAAGCTTCTTGAATCTGAACTCAGTAGGGTTGATCTCCTTTGATGTCAACTGACTGCCAGCTTCCTTCTTAGAATCCAGAAATAAATCTGAATCCTTATTAGCAGATTGGCTCAAGATCTGCTTCTTAGGAGACTTGTAAATGTCTCCTCCTTTACTTCAATAGCTTAAGATCTCTTTCTTTCTCTCTTCAGAACTTATGAAGTTTCTTCAGAATTCTTGCTTGAATTCTCCTTAGATCTTCTCACGAAAATCTTTTTCAGTGTGACGTGCACTTTCTTGATCAATGATCAATACTTCAGTAGTTGTACCTGTTGTTGTTGTTGTTGTTCATCAGCTTTGATATGACAGAATCCATCTATATATATAGACTTCATCCATGGTAACAGGCTGATCCGCTTCCTAATCAACTTCTTACAAGTCTGACATCTTCAGTAAACTTGTTGGAATGCACAGCTTTCAAGTCTCCAGTCAGTTCTTTAACCTTTGTCTTTGTCAGCAAAGCATCGAGACTGATTGTCATTATGTGTCGACACAAGTAGATAAAGTGTCGACACAAGCTTTGGTGATGTCGACATAACTCTTTTGGTGTCGACATAGCTTCTTGACACTGCATCTGCAGAATGTGTCTACACTGCCTCTTTGTGTCGACATAGACACTTCTTCACCACACAGCACTCAATATTGTTGAAACGCTGCTGAGTGTCGACACAAGTCTTGTGTATCGACACAGACTTTCTTAAGTGTAGACACACAGACTTAAAAACTTTTTCTGCATTTTAGCCAATACCTAACCAGCACATATAAACTCAAAATAACATCAAATACACCTTGATGTATATCATTGAGCTAAGTGAGGCTTCTCTAAATCAGGTAGACATTTTCTAATATACCCAACACCATCTTCAACTGAAAACAGGGAATTTGGTACCTCAGAAGTTGCACCCATGATCTCCATCAAGCTGCTATCCAAACCTATAGCCTGTCGAATCCGATGAGTCAGGTCATACTGAACTTCCGAATTAACCTCTCATCATGAACCAAAAACAAGTTGGCTTGGGAGGGAGCCTTGCGACTCAACACATTCGCAACTGCATTGCCTTTCCTGGGTACATAATGAATTTTGAACGTATGGTCCCCAAGGAACTCCATCCATCTCTGCTGCCTCATGTTCAGATCCTCCTGATCCAACAGGAATTTCAAGCTCTTGTGGTCGGTATAAATATCGACCTTTACGCCGTAAAAATAATGCCTCTACAGCTTTAGCACAAAAATAACAGCCACTAACTCCAAGTCGTGGACCGGATAATTCCTTTCGTGCACTTTCAGTTGACGCGAGCCATACGCAATAACACTACCATACTGCAGCAGCACGCGGCCCAAACCAACTTAGCACTGGCGCCGTGGTCAACCAACTCTTCAACTCTTCGAACGCTTGCGCTCACTCCTGCATCCATTTAAACTTCTGATCTTTCCTCGTCAAAGTCATGAGGGGGTAACTCTATCCGCGAGAAGTTCTCTACGTAGCGCTTGTAGTAGCTGGCTAGCCCCAGAAAACTCTGGTCTTCTGCTCCCGAACGCAACACAGGCCATTCGCGTATCATAACTATCTTCGCTGGATCCACTGCAACACCCACTCTACAAACTTTATGACCGAGGGACGCTACCTAGGATAAACCAAAACTTGCGTTTGGAGAACTAGGCATAGAGTTGGTTCCTCTTTATCGTTTACAACACCAAAAGCAGATGCTTGAAGTGATCCTCTTTGCTCTGCAAGTACACTGATACGTCATCGATGAAGACGACCACCAAATGGTCTAGGTATTCCCTGAATGATTTATTCATCAACTCCATGAACACTGACAGCGCATTAGTTAGCCTGAACGGCATGACCGTAAACTCGAAACCCCCATACCTTGCGCCGAATGCAGTCTTTAGGACATCGCTTTCCCTTATCCTTAGCTGATAGTAACCGGACTTAAGATCCAATTTTAAGTATACCGATGACCTGACCAACTGATCAAAAGATCATCAATCCTTGGGATCGCGTACTTGCTCTTTTCCGTTAACTTATTCAGTTCCCCATAATCGATACAGAGTTGCAAACTCATGTCCTTCTTCTTAACGAAAAGGATTGGTGCGATCCAAGGCGATGAACTGGGATGCACATAACCCTGCTCCAATAACTGGTCGAGTTGAACCTTTAGCTCCGCCATTTCCTTAGGTACCAACCTATAAGGAGAGCGTGACACAGGTTTGGCACCTGACACAAACTCAATCGTGAAATCGATTTCTCGTTACTGTGGGGATCCAGGGAGACCGTCAGGGAAACACATAAGGATATTAAGATACACCCGAGATTCTATCCAATGTAGGCTTAGGCTTTGAAGCCTCCCATGGTGGTAGTAACGACACTTGTACGTCGAACTCCTGACTCCCAAACTATAACCTCGCGATACAGACTCTCTCTCCGCGCGCATCGAATGAACACTGGCAATAACACATCCAAATTGTCCTCTACCATCGAAGGAGATTCTCCAATGCGTGATACAAATTCTTCGGACAAAAGGAGTGCGAAGTTCCCATATCGAAACTATTCCCTCGCCGGATTACCAAAAAAATCCAAAACAAAGCCTAGAACTTCTAGTCCTAAGCTAACACGCATAAGGTAACAAGTATAACAAGCTAAGTTGCTATCAATTAAACCATACCTGACATCCCGACGGTCAGCCACAAGACCTCCTGCTGGACTAGGATGTCCACTCTCGGTTGGGCCGGAGTATACGGTGATGCGGTGGACTCCACCGCCTTGCCCTTCACCTCAGATATTGCCCCCTACTTCTTCTCGGACATTGGGCATCCACTCCGACAATCCCAAGCATAGTGTCCCTGCATTCCACAATTATAGCATGCACCCGGGGTTTAGCATGTAGTTTCTCCGGATGCGCCAGAGGAAGAGACTAGACCCGACATCCTAGCCTTCTTGTACCACCCACGGTACCCAGATTTTGAGGAGCTCAGTATTTTGGACACCGTCTCCATTGCACAAGAGTCTTAAACTGCTCCTGCCATAGCTTTCAATGTCTTCTGAGCACTCTCCCGACAATCTCGGGCAAAGTACCCTTTCTTGCCACAAGAATGGCAATTATAAGTAGTCTGGCTAGTAGATGATCTAGCTTCTTTTCTCAGCGTTCTGTAGTAGGCAGTCCTTATAGGATCTGTAGGGTTTGGTACCCTATTCACTGGTATTTGATGAGTTTTCCTCAACTCTACTTCCAAAGTCCTGGCTGACTCCACCAAGGCTCGGAATCCCAATAGCTTTGGTCATAGTAGTAGGATACGCATCTCGCTGCGTAGACCATTATAAAATCTATCGACTATGGACTGCGCTCCCTGCAACACAATCATGTTCATCTGCTGCCCTAATGGGCCTCTAAATGCCATTTGCTCCATCACACCGCCCAGTGTTGGGGCCATCTCAGGGACATAGTATTGCACATTACCTCCAAGTTGTGCCTTGGTCACAACAAACACCGCCTCAACTACCCTTCTAATGGTTTCAAAAGAAGTAGGGGTCTCAGGCACGTCGCTAGGTGCAGTACTTTTCTCAGAAAGTTTGCGTTCAGACTGCCACACGCCACTTACGGACACCTATAGTCGTACGAAACACCAATAAGTGACCGGACAAAATTGCCAAAAGCAATTATAGGAACACGCAGGTTCCTCAAACATGTGTATTTTCATTCCTAAGTGGACATTCATGGGTTCTTTTCATGTTATAAAGATGATGCACACACATGTGCTCACCACCCCTTAAAGTGAATTCGTCCACGAATTCATTTAATCCTGACCGAAACTGGTAGTCTGATACAGAATTATAACACCCCTATCCATCACATAGCATATAGAAGTAGGTCCGGCCGGGGCCCGACGCCATATACCACGGACAGACTGGTGGGTTACTAGATGAAACAATTCAACCAATAAACACGTCCTATACAGAGCATCTAGCAGAAGTAATTTATTAAGTTGCACAAGAAAGAACCCAGCCACATGCACGAATGTCCACTAACAAAACCCAGTAGGAAAGAAGTACAAAATACACAAATGTACTGGCCTTATGGCCTTACAAAAGTTCACTTAAATAATAGTGTTTTACAAACTTCGGCTCGCAGGCCGACCACACATGATTTAAATAAGTAAACAAACATGGCCTTCGAGGGCCGACTCAGCAACTTGGGCTTTGGCCCGCTACTTGACTCTCGGCTCCGCAGCACCTGCAAGCACAAATCACCGCAACGGTGGAAAATTAGAATAATGGTCAGCTAAAGCTGACCAAATTATAACGATTTCGCCCCCAAACTCGGGGCGGCAAAGCTCCTTCTCTACACTTGTTAGCAAAACAAGCAATATAGCGAATAAACACAACATCACAAGTGCACACACACACACGACCATACACCCCATGCTCTCAGGGCACTTACTCGGTGAGGCAAGTCCGAACCTGGTCCATTCCTTGGATCCACCACCGCCCCCAGGGCCGACAAACCTCAGGAGCATTTAGTCCTTTCAGCCGCAGCCTAGACTCGTTCTCCAAATCATCGGTAAGTCCCACGTAACTTTAGGTCACTTTAACCGAAACAGATGGATGGGTAGGGTTCCACCTGCCCGTTGCTTACCTCGCCATGGCCATTTGGCCTTTGACGCGGGCCAAGCTTCCCCCAATCCCAACTATCGATCAAACACAGTACATAGCCCCGCAATATACCTGGCTAGCTCTCAGGCCACCAAAATAGTAGAACTTCGCTTCTGACCAGATTTTCGGGTGCACCTTGGGGTTAATCCCCAGAACTTCCTGTTGCAATCTACCACATAGAAACCCGAAAACGACACAAAGGAACGGAGTCTTCTCCGGCGAACAATGCATAGCAAAACATCAGCGACCCAGACCAACATGTCCGGATAGGCTTCACACACCATGCCTATGTCTGTACTACGATTACGGGCTCTAAAAAAGGGGGACTTTTCATATCTACCCCAAGGAATACCACAAACTCGCCGCACACTCGCGGGAGAGGGTTTCCCTATGCAAAAGAAGAAGAGCTTCACATGCTCAAGATGAGAATCGTTACCCTAACGTTTCTCCTCGGCGCCATTGAAAACTACGTGGATGAAAATCACCGCGATGATCTTGCCTCCGTAGATCTGGGCTCGATTTGTGATTTGGCGCTCCGAATCTCCTCTGGCGACCGGATCTCCCTCTTTCTTCTTCCTCCTTGCTCTCACTTCTCTCTAGGATTTAGAAAGAGAAAACCCAAATAGAATGAGGGTTTCTAAGCCCTATTCCCTGGTATATCCCAGCAAGAACAGCCCTAAACCGTTGGATCCCAAAATAAGGAAATAGACGACCACGATTCACACTTAAAATGAACTTCCTGGGCCGAACACGGCTTGCGACACGACCGTGTCCAAGGCCATGTGCCTCAATCGACACCAAAACTGTTGTGTACCGAAAAGAACATGGGCACTTGACATGCCCGTATTAGGATTGACACGCCCGTGTCACCCAGTATACGCCCGTGTAGCTTGGCGTGTTCCTCCAATGACACAGGTCCAAAATGTCCAGAGCACGACACGGCCTTGTGATACGCCCGTGTCACATACCATGTGCTAGATACGCCTTGGGACACGCCCGTGTCCCAGGTTTTGTAGCTACCAAAGCACAACTCGCCAAACGACCCGAGTAGGACATAGGTATTTGACATGCCTGTGTCAAATCTGACATGCCCGTGTCTGACCCGAACACGCCTGGGCTCAGGATATGCATCCTGACTCAACGATCATTGAGTGGCTGACACTCCCTGGGACACGCCCATATCCCAGGTCGTGTTCACTGCCCCGAAGACCGTTTACTGCAATTTCATCAACAATGCAACCAACGCTGAACCAGAGCACGACACGCCCCTTGGACACGCCCGTGTTCCAGGCCGTGTCACCTCTACCAAATCCCAGACTTGGCTAAAAATGCCACCCGCCACTCTTTTGAGTTTCAGGGTGTTACAAAATGTCTCAGCATAACCGCTGAGACAGTTGAGAAGCTCAACACAAAATGTTGAGAGAAATGGTGGTCCCAGCAAAACCGCTAAGATAGGAGATAGTCTCAGCTGTGAAGAAGAAACCTCCAAGACAGTTGAGAAGAAACCGCTGAGATAGAAGATAGTCTCAGCTGAGAAGAAGAAACTGTTGAGACAGTTGAGAAGGAACCGCTGAGACAAGGCCAGCAGAATTTATCTAAGTTCACAAGCATTGAGTTAGACAGGCTTACTCAACGCTTCTAAAGAAGAGCTCATTTCAGAATTCGTCGAAATGAATTCTGAGTTCGTCGAGCTGAGCTCACCTTTCATCGGGCTCAAGTTAAAGTTTGAAGATTTAGAGTTCGACGAGCTCAGTTCAGAATTTGTCGAACTTATTTCAGAATTTGTCAAACCCAGCTCACCTTTCGTCGAGCTCAAGTTAAAGTTTTAAGATTATGAATTCTTCGAGCTCAGTTCAGAATTCGTCGAACAGAGTTCAGAATTCGTCCAACCCAGCTCACATTTCATCGAGCTCAAGTTAAAGTCTTAAGATCTTGAGCTAGTCGAGCTCAGTTCAAAATTCTTCGAACTAATTTCAAAATTCGTCGAACCCAGCTCTCCATTCATCGAGCAAAGACAAAGTATTTCATGCCGTTGCGGGAAAGCTACAGTAGCGCCGGAAGCTACTATTTGTCATCTTCTAAGGGAGGTAGCGCTGAAAATCCTTGGCAGGGCCCACATTCAATTGTGTCGTTGATTCAAATCAATAGTTATAAAAGAAAAAGAAGAAAAGAGGATTAGGGTTAATGAATACAGGAACAATAAAGAAAACAGAAAGAGAGGCGGCTAGACTTCATGTTCTCCAACGAGCTAGAAAGCCAAGTCCAGTAGAGCTAGCCAGAAAGGCAGAGAAAGATAGCTGAAGCTTCTTCAAGTTTAGCAAGTTTGTTCTGTGTAGAACAAGGTAGTTGATTCATCCAATCAGCAAGAAGAGATAGTTGTGTGAAGGGTCGTCAGCCTTCAGCAGCAGATAGCTATTCTTTAGTGTAACAGAGAAGGAGCTAGCTGTAGAAAAGACTAATTCCTTCTATAGCAAGAGAGCTGGATTGATATCTGCTCTGTCCAGCAAGAAGATAGACTCTGCGATTTTTCTCAGAGTCAAGGTTTTATTTTATTTCAATATCTTTATTAATTTCCTGTAGGATTCAGCTTGTTTGAATCTGAGATGTAGGGCACTTTGTATATGAGTTGTAGGTGACTAATTAGTCACTGAGGTAGGTACCCTACTGGGGTACTGAGGTTGGATCCAAGTGTGGTTCTTAGGTAGGGCTGTTTTCCCATCCCTAGTGTAGGGCTAAGTGCCTAAGGTTGGTGACTGTTGAGTCACTGAGTTGTAGGTGATAAGTGTGTCACTGAGTTGTAGGCCTTGGAGGAGGCTGAGCTGTAGGTTCCTGGAAGGCCACTGAGGTAGGTACCTGGAAGGGTACTTAGCTATAGGAGTGCTGTAGCACTCTGAGAGTAGGGCCTTGTGCCTGAAGTTGTAGGGCTGAGAAGCCTGAGTTGTAGGCCTTTGAGATAAAGCTGAGGTAGGTGGTTTGTTGACCACTTTGCTATAGGAGCACTGCAGGGATCTGAGGTAGGAACCTTTGTGGTTCTTAGGTAGAGTTCTAAAGAGAACCTAAGTGTAAGGATGAGGGCCTGATGTTAGGATCTCAGGACACGTGTGCGATTAAGCTTACAAAGCAAGCACGTGGAATAATCTCAGCCGACCAAATAAAGGTGGTTGGTTAAACATCAGGCGAAAGTTGGCTTCATCAGTTTCTCTAACGTGCAGCCCAAGCCATAGTAGAGTCGTTGATTTTTATTTTACCGTTATCAGATGTATTAGGACTAACAGTCCTTTAATTTTTTATAAATTGAAGTTAGTCTGTAATAGTTAGTTTTTTATCGAATAAATAATAAAGTATATTTTCTCTCTCCAACATCTCTCTCTCTCTCCCCCAATCTCTTTTCTCTCTTACTCAGTTCTTTCCGTTTACTCTCTATTTTCCCCACTCCGACAGCCTCCGACTGATTTTCCTCTTTTTCCAACCGAGCCCCTGACATTTGGTGCACTCATTCTCTTTGACCTCTCCTCACCCTACTCAAATGGCGGACAATACACGATCTAAAGAATACCCCAATCAGCTTCTTGAATTCCAGAAGATTTTTCAAGCGGATCAGGAGGCTCGTGCACACCTGCTTGATGAACTACGTGAAGATTTCCAATCAAAAGAATCATTCTTTGTCCAACAAATCGTCAAAACCAGGACGGATGCGATGGACAAGATCGATACTCTATGCGCAGACATGATGGCACAGTTCAATCAGATTCAACAGTCAATCGATCTATTACATATACAATCACAGCACCTGGAATACGACCAATCTTCCAATCCGTACGATGTTCTGGGACATTCACGCACCGATACTACTCACTAGGTCATTTCTTTACAATATGATTATAAATTTCACTGTCCTAGATTAAGCGACGGAGACCCTACCGATTGGCTATATAACCTACAATTATATTTTTAATTTTATAATACGAATCCACGAGACTATCTTTTAATAGCAGCATGCCATCTTGACCGTCCTGCCTCCCGCTGGTATCAAGAAACTTTGCGTGAAACCCTGAATATTACCTTTCCCTATTTCGTCGAAGACCTTACCAAACGATTTGTCCCTCGGCATACGAAGATCGAGCTGGATCTCTCACCAAACTTTAACAAACAATGACGGTCGTAGAATATAAAAACCAATTCGAGGAATTATTGACTAGGGTACTTGGTATGACACCCGGTTTCATAACAAGTAATTTTCTGTCCGGGCATAAACAACAAATACGTAGCACTGTTAAGATGCAACGCCCGATAGATCTCCACGATGCATACACTATAGCCAGAATGGTAGAGGAGCAAGTCTTAGATAATCAAAATACTCACCCCATCAGACCACGACCCGACACTCAACGACCACAGAATAATTATCCTCAATTCCCTCCGCTGTAATGGCACCCACTTCCCACAACAGTGGCTTATCCTAAACCAACGTTTCCACCCAAGTATCCAATACGACGTCTGTCAGCCGCCGAGATACAACGCCGTCGTAACCAAGGTTTGTGTTATAATTGTTACGCCAAATACACTTTTGGACATCGATGTAAAGGCACGGGAACACTTTTATATTTTAAAGGTACTGATGAACCCGCCGACATTGACGACACTATAGATGTCCCCATTCAGAAAGTTGTAGATCAAAATGGCTCAGTTTGTTTATACGCACTTACGGGCGAACCCGTCGGCAACTGCCTTCGTGTTACATCTTACTTGCACCATTATCCACTCCAAACTTTAATAGACAGCGGGATCTCACATGATTTTATTTCCGAACGAATTGCAAAATTTTTATATTTACCAATATTAGCTATTCAATCGTTTAAAGTTTTTATGGGTAATGGAATGTCGGTGTTATGCACATGCAAATGTGTAAACATCATCCTGCTCATTTAAACCAATGTTTATAAAATCCAACTTTACCTTCTTTCACTCCATGGTATATATATCGTGTTAGGAGTACGGTGGCTTCAGTCCTTAGGGCATGTTACAACCGATAACTCTACCTTAACGATATCTTATATATCAGATCAGGGTCCGGTCATACTACAAGGACAACTATTTGGCCCTGAGATGGAGGTTTCATCATCACAAGTTGCCCGATTAATGTCCTTACAAGCATCTGGACTGTGCATAATGGACAACGAATGCCTCAACACCAACACCATAAGACAATAGTTTGATCAAACTTTACCTCCACAATGCCTAAAATTATTAGAGTCATTTAAGGACATGTTTCAAGAACATCAGAGCCTTCCACCCAAACGTCCAATCGATCACACCATTCCACTACTAACAAACTGAAAACCAGTTAACGTGAGACCTTACCGATACCCCCACTATAAAAAAAATAAGATCGAAAAATTAGTAATTGAAATGTTAACAGTCGGGCTTATAAGACCCAGTACCTCAAGTTTTAGTTCACTTGTAATTCTAGTTAAAAAAAGATGGATCTTGGCATTTTTGTGTGGATTATCGGGTTTTTAACATTATCAATCAAAGATCGATTTCCGATACCAACAATATATGAATTACTTGACGAACTATTTTATGCATGATTTTTCACAAAATTAGATTTGAAATCAGGATACCACCAAATAAGGATGGCAGACTAGAACATTCACAAAACTATTTTTAGAACACATCATGAGCATTTCAAATTTAAGATAGTGCCTTTTGGCCTTACCAATGCCCCTTCTACTTTTCAATCCCTTATGAATTCCATTTTCCAACCTTATTTTTGCCAATTTATAGTGGTTTTCTTTGATGACATACTTGTGTTTAGCGCAACAGAATAGGAACACTTATCCCATCTCAATACAGTATTTCAAATATTATCAGAAAATGTACTGAAAGTTAAATTATCTAAGTGTTTCTTTTTCCAAGAGGAAATTGAATTTTTAGGTCATTGTATCACCAAAGGAATGTTGTTTCCCAATAACACCAATACCGGAGCCATTGAGGCATATTCCACACAAAAAAACAAAGAAGAGGTTCGAGCATTTTTGGGTTTAGCAGGTTTTTACCGAAAATTCATTAAATCTTTTTCAATTAAAGCGGCACCCTTATCAGACTTATTAAAAAAGAATAATTTTTACTGGGATGATCACACAAAAATGACATTTGATATCTTAAAATAGGCCTTAGTATTAGAGCCTAATTTAGCATTACCTAACTTTACTGAACCATTTACCGTACAAACTGATGCTTCTGGGATAGGAATATACGCGGTATTACTTCAAAACAACAAACCCATAGCTTACTTCAGTAAGAAACTAACTCCACTTGTGCAACGGAAGTCGATATACGTACGGGAAATGTACGCTATCACTTCAGCGGTTATCAAGTGGAGGCAATACTTACTGGGGCATCAGCTCTAAATATTAACGGGCAATGAAAGCTTGCACAACCTACTTACCCAAGACTTACATACACCAGACCAACAAATTTTTTTAGCAAAACTCATTGGGTATAACTACATGATTAAATATAAACCAGGCAAGAATAATGTGGTGGCTGATTCATTATCACGGTCATGTTCGGCACACATCGACAACCCCCCAAAAGATTCATTAGCAACACCACAGGGTCAGGCTCACTTATATACAATGTCCATATCAGAACTCGATTCCCAATTATTAGAGGGGTTGGAGCAGGCTTATGCCAATGATCAATTCACTCAACAATTGTTTGGGGAAATACAGTCAAAACCGAATTCAAGGTCTAAATGGACAGAAAAGGGAAATAAGATATTTTATAAGCATAGGTTATTCATACCACAGAACTCACCCATCATTCACAGAATAATCACAAATTCACATGATACCCTCTACGGGTGTCATTCCGGCATCAGAGCAAAACTACACAGGATTAGGAATAATTTCAACTGACCTCACATGAAACAAAGCGTGACTGACTATATTACCCAATGCAAAATCTGTCAGAAGGCCAAACCAAGAAATCACTTACCATATGGCCTCCTACATCCTTTACCCATCCCAACTCTTATTTGGTCCGACCTCACAATGGACTTCATAATCAAACTACCAAAACCCAACAACTACACAATCATCATGGTAATCGTAGATAGATTATCACAAGTAACACATTTTGCTCCCCTGATCCCGCCTCTAACTACACCAAATGCAGCAATGACATTTTGGGAATCAGTAAAAAAAGTTCACGGTCTCCTAACGTCGATAGTTAGTGACCGGGATTCTGTCTTCTTAAGTAATTTTTTGATAGACTTGTTTTCCTCGCAAGGAACAGATCTGCATTATAGTTCGGCCTACCACCCGCAAACGGACGGGTTAACAAAACAAATTAATAGGTGCCTATAGCAGTATCTACGAAAGTTTACCCATTCCCACCCAAAAAATTGTCTACATATTTAAGCTTTGCAGAATTTCACTTCAATACATCCCTAAATACATCGATCGGCATGACCCCTTTTGAGGCCATGTTCAGTTGACCGCCCCCTGGGCTACTTACCTACTGTGCAGGGAGCTTTAGGAATGATGCAGTGGAGCTGACTCTACAAACCAGAGATGCAGTAATTCACTAGCTGAAGTACCAACTACAACAATCTCAAAATCACATGAAAACCTTTGCAGATAAACGAAGGACAAAAAAAACTTTTCAAGTTGATGAGTAGGTGTTATTAAAATTGCACCCCTACCGACAACTCTCCCTACACAGAATGAGCTCTAGGAAGCTAGCACTTCACTATTACGGGCCCTTCCAAATCACGGAAGTCATGGGAGTAACAGCTTTTAAACTAAAACTACCGGAAGACTACAAAATACATCCTGTATTTTATGTTTCACTACTCAAGTCCTATAAGGGACATGAGACAACACAGGTGACACCCCTACCGAAGCACAACCATAAAAACATGCCAATACATGCTCCTCTTGCATTGGTTAGCTTACGACAGATTATTCAAAATAATCTGGTGATCCAGCAAGGGCTAGGCCAGTAGAAGGATCTCCCACCCGAAGACAGTTCATGGGAAGACTGGGACACACTCCCTATAGATCTACAATAAGCAATGCGAGAACTTATTTCCAAACCTCTAGAAGCAGATCTCTGAGATCTGCTACCAATGACATGGAATCAGCAATAAAATTGCTCTCAGCGGACTCATCGGCAACACCAACAACCATCTCCCAAAAATTAGAAGGTTTTACCGCTCTTTCCGTACAAAAGTTCATCTTTTCTAGGAGGGGCACGCCTTCGCAGTTGTTACAGCAACCAAGCTCCAACTTCCTTCAATTTTATAGCGCCATTCCTTCTCCTACTTAACCCTAAAGTCTAGGAAAAATGAAGACGATGAAGACATCGTCAGTTTAAAATGGGGTCGACATTGTTAGGACTCATGACACGTATGTGATAAAGCATACAAAGCCATCACGTGGAATAATCTCAACCAGCCAAATAAAGGTGGTTAAGCATCAGGCTATATTTGACATCATCAGTTTCTCTGGCGTGCATCCCAAGCCAAAGCAGAGCCGTTGATTATTATTTTACCGTTATCAGATGTATTAGGACTAACAGTCCTTTAATTTCTATAAATAGAAGTTAGTCTGTAATAATTAGTTTTTTATCGAATAAATAATAAAGTACCTTTTCTCTTTCTCTAACATCTCTCTCTCTCTCTCTCCTGATCTCGTTTCTCTCTTACTCTGTTCTTTCTGATTACTCTATGTTTCCCCACTCCGGCGGCCTCCGTCCAATTTTCCTCTTTTTTTAACCGAGCCACTAACAGCTGAGGTGTAAGCTCTAAGGAGAATTTTGGAGTAGTTTGTGCCTTGTATAACATAAGTTAGAAAGGTGGGATGGAAAGTGGATGTACACAATTGGGGAACCACTATAAATATCTGTGTGTTGTGCTGTGTTGCTTGTTCTCATTTTATATTGGAGGTACTAAGGACAGGCTCTAGATCACTTAGAAAAGAAAACAAAAAAAAAGACTTAAAATAGTTCAAACACCTATTCACCCCCCCCCCCTTTAGGTGACTAGCTAACCTTGAAGTAATAACTTTCAGTTTACATGTGATTCACTTTATAACTCTTGTAGCATTGCATTATTTCTCATTGTGTGCTTAGTCTACTCTGTGCTGTCCAATCCATATAAACTTTGCGAAATGACATATTTTATGTTCGTGTACTCCACTCTTTTGTATGCCCATGTGCTTCATATGCTCTGTTTTGCATTTTTTTGGGACACCACTATATTTCTCACTTTGTGCTTTACTAATTGTGTGCACTATCTGCTGTTACTCTCACGCACATCATGTATATTATTTTTTTCATCCCGTATGTTTGTTTGGTCTGGCCCGCCCCTTTTGATACTATCAAAGGGGGAGAAGAGAATTGTTCATGAGTTTGAGTCACGGGTTAGAACGGATCACATGTAGGGGTATCTTGTTATAATGCATGCATGTAGATAGGGGGAGAGTGTAGAACACGTAGAAAGGGGGAGTGTGTGAGTAGGGGAGCTATATAGTGAACCTGAAACCTGAATTTTCATGATTATATTTTATGTATATTTACTCTATAATGCATTTCATCGCTATTTCTCATGAACGGGATTTGATATTATCAAAAGGGGGAGTTTTTTGGAACCATTATTTCACATTTCCTATGTTCTAGAATATCAAATCCCAGGTTGTATTTGGTCACGTCTTGTGTTGATAGAGTGTGCAGGTTGACAGGTTCACGCAAAGATAAAGAAGTCTCCTATGGATACTAATGTCGAGCGATAGAAGTTACCATCGATCGGTAGCTGTGAATTAATTAGACAGAGCTCACGGGAACCTACCGCTCTGCGCTAATCCTACCGCCCACGCTAGCTTGCTGAATTAATTCGACAAGCTCTCGAAAACCTACCGCACAGGCACTGGCTTGGTACCGTGCCGCGGTAACCCACTCAATGCTCCAAGGCATTGAGTGCATTGAGACAGCACTACCGCCGGGCACTAGCTTTATACTGCTCCGCGGTAACCCACTCAACGCTACAAGGCATTGAGTGCATTTCGACAGCAATAACGCCTGGCTCTAGCTTGGTACTGCGCTGCGATAACCCACTCAATGCTCTGAGGCATTGAGTGCGTTGAGACAGGTGTACCGCATGACAATAACTTTTACCGCGGGGAGCTAGCTCTTTAAAAAGGAAAAATATTCATTTTCGAATATTATTCCAAATTTGGAGGATAGCTCGCACAACAAGCGCGCAAACCTACCACCGGGCGCTAGTCTTACCGCCAACGGTAGCCTATTTTCACGAAGACGTGTATAAAGCTGCCTTAGTTTCTATGTTGTGAACCTGAGATGAAAAAGAACAAGTTTGTGGATTCTAGGGTTCGACCGCCTCTCTGCTTTCCATTCCAAACTTCTTCGTAAAAGGAAAAGAACTCTGCCTCCCTCCCATTTGCGAATGAAGATCTTCGTCGATCTAAGGACTACATCGATTTCGGAGAGATGACAAGGTGCAAGCACACGAAGATGTCAAGCACCGGCCGCGGGTCATGATATGGATAAATCATCAAGAGGGAGACTTTAATCTTATTTTTTTAAAACCTTTTTGTAATCTTCTTTTTTTGTTCATTCTTGTGGTGAGGAAAATCGACCGGTGAAGGTCGTCTTAATCCAGGAAGGATTCTGTTGGAAATTATCCCGAGGTTGGGACATTTAGATCAGGTGATCTAGCGGGGCTCTAAGACCCTTGCTTGCATGGAGGTGAAGGGCCGGCTTGAAGACCTTTTTTGGAGGGAAAAGGAGAGAGCCAACCGATCCGTAGAGCAGATCGGTATAGAAAATAGAGGAGTGTTTCTTTCTCACCGCCTTTGGTCTCTGACATTACGTGGATCACGATTTTTTATTTGCTAAGAACTTATTATTGATTCAATTTTAATAAAGTTAGTTCTGTGAATTTATTCTTCTGTGCGGCTTACGATCAAATTCTCTCTAGTGTGAGTAGTTCTCCAAAGGAAGATTTGCCCTGGAAAATGAGTTCTGTAACTTACCTCCACGCGTTAGCTACCTAATGCCCCGTGGTAGCTTCCAGAACTAGTTTACCTGGACCAAAATTGTTTGAATTTTTAAATAACGCTTGAAACCTTATTCACCCCCCCTAAGGTTGGCCATGAGATCCAACAACACTAACTCCTGTAATTTCTAGTTTCACCTTCAATCCATGCATGGAGGCCATTCTCATCCCCCAACTGGCATCGAAAATACCTTCCCTAGCCTGACTTGATGCTAAAACCCCATTCCCAGAGCCAACCTGTCGTAAAACCTTCAGTCTGAGTCCCAATCATTCGCAGGCCGACTCCACATCCAGATCTCTATGTGCGGCACACTCCTAGTGTTAGATCGCCATTCTTATCCTCACCTAATGTTCGAACTTCTTTACCATCCCTCACCCGCCATCGAATTTTATTAGGAAAAACTCTTTTGATTTAACTTAACAAAATATACTATAAGTTATTTTACAATCTAAGATTATTACCCATGTAGTATAAAGAGGGTAATGCGGCCATAGATTTCCTTGGAAGTCGGTTAAGTCAAGGGCATGAGAATGACATACTAAAAAAATAAATTTTTTTAGAAAAGTCTATATGCGATGACTAGATGTTGACACAACATTGACTGGAAGTCGACGTAACTTTGATTAGAAGCTATAGTAACTACAAATGTTAAGTCAACTCTACTTTAAGGAAAAATATGATGCACGTGTCGATATAATATTTACATAGCGTAGATTAAAGAGTAAGTCAACTGAACTTTATTAAAAGGCAGAAATGACGTGCCTTTTACTTGAAGTCGATGTAGCGTCGAGTAAAAGATTAAATTGAAATAACAGAGGATATGTCCAGACTTATTTCCAGCAAGACTTTATGGAATTATTTCAAATCTTTAGAGCTGTTGGAAGAAGTGTATAAGGAATTCATCATCAAATTCAAAAGAGTTTATATGAAAGGATTTAGAAGAAAATATCGAGATTTATTGTAGCAAAATTGGAAGAAAATAATATCATTCCTTCTGAAGAAATTTTCCTAGAATAGGAGAAATTTGAATTTAATTAGGAATGATATACTCAGATAACAGAAGAAAAAATAACAGAAGAATACAGTAAACATAATTCAGAGAAATTGATAGCAACTCTTCTTCTTCCTTGTTCTCATTTTGGCTACTGCAAAAAAAATTGTGTGAAGAAAATTAGAGAACTACTTGGATCAAGAGCATACAATCTCTATAATATCTCCAAGTAGGGATTCATCATTAACTAAGGATCTAATACACTTAGTGTCATACAGTCCTCAGATTCTTCCAGAGAGATGACTCATTTTTTTGAGACACTTCTTCAATTTCTTCTACTTTCTTTCTCACTCTCTACTTATATTGTTGAAAAAAGGTTTAAATATCTCACTACAAAGGATTCAGTCACTGGTTCAAAGAATCTTCTTATCAAAAGACTTAATGTGCTAGGTGCTTAAGATCTCCTTGTCAAAAGATCTGGTGTTGGTTTAAGATATACCTATCAAAAGATCTAGCTGTTCGTTCTAAGAGTCTCCTTTTCAAAACACTCAGGCACTGTGATAGTCTATCCTACAAAAGTTATAGAAGAGTGGATGTACCCAGATTTTGGGGAACAACTATAATTTTGACGTCTTCTAGGATTGTATTTTTCTGTGATTGCTTACTAATGGTTTTATTGATTACAAAAATTCTTTAGCTAACTATCTTTGAATGCAAATTCTGTGTTAATTGAAATTCAGTAACTTAATCAAGTTAAATTTTAAATTTCTATTGACCCCCTCTAGTGAATTCTCTAAGAATATCGTCAACGGTTCTCACTTTCAATTGGTATCAGAGGGGGATTGATCAAATAAATATTAAAATCTTGATCAAAAGATCTGAATAGTTGAACACTTACACATATTATTATAGACACCTATTTACAAAATAACATATAATATTTTAAAGGATTTGCATCCACAAAACCTCCAGTGTGCAACTTAGAGAAATTTACACTCTAGAAGGCCAGAATCTAATTATACATAAATTCTTTTGATGATTGTATCCTTGGTTTTATTCTTATAGGGCTACCTATGTCCTTCAAAGAAGATGCGAATGGAAACTTATAAAAGAAATTGTTTCAAGATTTGAATGAATTGAAGAAGAAAAGAGAGTAAAGGAGTGGGATGCAAAGACAATGAACTCCTTAGTCTCTAATATGTCTGATGAGATATTACAGAAGGTAGCTGGTTGTCAATCAACCATAGAAATCTAGGAGTACCTATTTAGGATTATGGATGCAAGTTCTTATGAAAGAAAGGAAAAAATGTTCCTTCTCATATCCTAGTTTGAGGTCTTTTAGAAGAAAGCTGAAGAGACTATTGCTGAAATGTAAGAGAAGTTCAACATTATTATGAGTAAACTCAAAGGACTGGATAAGAAAATTTCACTCATATTGATAAATGTCAAGCTTATCCTGGGCTTGTTAGATCTAGTGGTCAACCTTATATGGGGGTGAATAAGGTTTGCAGTGAAATTCAGGAAATTTAAAATTATAGAAGCAAAGAATACACTTTCTGGGGTTATTGTGGAGTGATAACACTACTACCGGCGATATCAACCAAAAGTATCATCATTTCTTTTGAAGATTGTAATATCGTACACACAGATATTAATTCCAACAAACAGCAGTAAACATATATAATTTAGGATCAAACAATATATATGATTTTAATGAACATAAAAAATTATTTACAAAATTTAAACTAGATCTTCATGTCGTCGGAGATCAGAGGCGGTGAATCGATAACTTGTGTAGTTTAAATTCCGACCATCCTCTTGGACCGGTTGGCTCTCTCCATTCTTCCTAAGAGGTTCGACGAGCCTAATAGATCTCCCAAATAAATATGTCCTCCAAGGACGATTTCCACACTCCTCCCAAGAATCCGACAACCTCACAGGTCATTTTCTCACAAATTCTTCCCAGTAATTTGACGTCCACACCGGACGATTTCTCTGCACAAAAAAAATAAAATGAAAGAGAATAAAGAAAAATAGATCAACGAAATTTTTGCTCTATTAAAATTTGTCTCTAGAGATGGTGAGTGATCAGTGCTCTTGATTCTCGTTGCTTGGGGTACTCGATTGTCTTCAGAATCTTGTTCTAGTATTCCTTCTCCGAAGATCTTTTTTATTATTGAAAGAAGGAAAGGTTCTTGTTCTTAGATGGGCTGCTCGATGCAGCAGAGATGACAAGACAGCCTCCTCTAGAGGTTCTAGGGTTTAGCACATGCCAACTGGAAAAAGAAATACTTTTATATGATTTAAAAACACTTTCACCGACGATATTGATATCACCAGTGATAGGTCTTTTTCACGCGATGTTGCCAACTATCCTACTCTAAAATTTGAAGGGTGGAAGACCTTTTCAAAACTTCCAGCACTATCATGGGCGATAATAATATCGCAGGGCGATAATAATATAGCAGGGCAAAAATAATATCGCAGGGCGATAGTGAATTTCCTTTATGTCCTCCCCTCTTTCCTGCACTGAGCCCACAGATCATTAACGTATCTGAATCAAAGCTAATGCCAGCAATATTAATATCATGGTGCAATAATTCTCAACTTTGTCATTCCTAAAATAGCTTCACACCTGTAAACATGCATACTATAACAAATGAATATATGATCAAATATGGCTTGGGATTTGATATTATCAAACCTGATAGATGCAGAATGCATGTTCCAACAAATTCCCTCTTTTGATAATGATAAATCCCATTCATGAGTTATTAATTACACAAAACATGAGATAGCTTAGCATAGTGTAAATTTTTTTTAGTAAATGAGAAATAAATAGGTTTATATGAAGACACCACTTGGAAATAAATATAAAAAACAATATTTAGTGTGAGCATGCACTCATGGTATGGCTTCCCCTATATGCGTGCTCCTCCTATCTATGTCCACTAATATCATAATAACTCCCCCACATGTGATCTCCCCTAGATGTTTAGCATATGACTAGCTCATGGATACTCTACTCCCCCCTTTGATATTATAGAAATGGATGAGCTATATCAAAATCAGGAATAAACATCAGAGATGCAGCAGATTGAAACATATAGTATGCACATAAAGATAAGCATAAAACAAATATAGGGGCAACAAAAAATAATCAGAGAATTTAAGAAGCACTGGTTAAAGGTAAAATAAGTGATCAAAATAGCACGTGAACTTGTAACACATAGATACCACTAAGTATATAAAAACAATAACATATATTTATTAGAGCCGATGGTTTACATATCCTTAGTTTGATAATATCAACTCCCATGTTTTATTTGATTACATCTTATGTTTGGTAGAGTATGCAGGTTTATATGTTTAAGAAATTCAAGGAGCCCTCCTTAGGAACCAACCACCGAGCGGTAGTAGTTAACGTCGGGCGGTAGCCTGAATTAAATGGACAAGATGCTCGGGAATCTACCGCGCAACGCTAGTCGTATTGCCCGCACTAGTTCGAGGAATTAATTTGTCCAGGCTCTCGGGTACCTACCGCGTAGGTGGTAGCTTGGTACTGTGTCGCGGTAGCATAATCAATGATCATCAAGACTGGCTAATTCGTCGAGACAAATGAACTACCGCCGGGCGCTTGCTTGGTACCGTGTCGCGGTAACACACTTAACGATCATCGAGATGGAAGCGTCGAGACAACTGACCTACCATCGGGCGCTAGCTTTGTGAGAGGTCTAAGTTGTTAGCCTAAATCACCTAGAGGGGGGTGAATAGGTGAGATGTGCGTCTATTTGCGGAATAAAAAATTAACACAGCACACATCAAGCAATCACAGACGACAAGAGATTTATAGTGGTTCCCCAACCTTGGGTACGTCCACTTTCCTCACCGATCTAGCAAATCACTAGACTCGACTACTCCACTATCTCGGATTGAAAACAATCCTACACCTCGGAACCACGTTCCTACAAAACTCGATCCAACTGGATCTACAAAACTCGGAAGCAAAAGCCTTCCTACGAATCTCGGAGAAAAACTCCTACACAATAATTTGTTTAAAGAAAATACAAACAATAATCTCAGATCTGGATCTTGACAGTCTTCTTCCTTAAGAGCTTTGGCTTGATCAGAGAAGTTGAAGACGACTTGAGAGAGATCCACAAATCTGAAAAACTAAATCACCTCGATCGAGAAAATAGATCTGGAATCTTTAAGGCGCGGCGAGATCGAGTGATTGACTTGCGTCTGGATCGCTGAAGAATCAGAGTTGCAAACAGAGATCAGAGATCGTCGATCCAGAGCTTCTTCCGTGAACGTTAATGGCGGCGGCGGCGACTTGAAGAATTAGGGTTCACGAGATTTTTCTCTTTCTCTTTCTTAAAATAATAATCTCTGAAGGAATCTTAATTAGTCAAATCTGAAAGGACCTATTTATAGGTGGACTCCAACGGTCATAATCTTAATTAGGGATGACACGTGGACCAATCAGAAATAACCGATTCAAAATACACATGGCGAAATTGTACTTAGAGAAATTATGGAATAATGGATATACTATACTCGAGTTAGAGACAAGATATACTCGAGTATGAGAAGTTAGATACTCGAGTGGCAATGAGAAGTATACTCGAGTATAAGAAGAGAAATCTACTCGAGTGAAACTTAAACTACTCGAGTATTAGAAAATAACTTACTCGAGTGAAAGGGAACTACTCGAGTATCAGAGTAAATACTCGAGTGAAAACACATAGAAAAGTTTCAGATAAAGTGTGAATAAATACTCGAGTACAAGAGTTGCAGATACTCGAGTGAGAGAAAAAGAACTACTCGAGTATATTAGGAGAACTACTCGAGTGAGGGGAAAAAGAACTACTCGAGTATCTTAGAACAACTACTCGAGTAAACATTGACTTACTCGAGTATGAAAAATAACTACTCGAGTACAGAGTCACTTACTCGAGTAAATAGGGAACTACTCGAGTATGTGGACTTAGAATAATTCTGAAATGGGAAGAACAGAACTACTCGAGTATAAACAAGGCACTTACTCAAGTAACTAACCAACTACTCGAGTACAAGTTATCACTTACTCGAGTGAATACAGCCTACTCGAGTATGTAAACTAACTTACTCGAGTACAGACCCACTAAATCGAGTATACTAGAGAAGTACTCGAGTATGTGGACTTAGACAATTTCTGGATTAAGAATAGAAGGATTTACTCGAGTATAAAAAATGATCTACTCGAGTGACTGACTATCTACTCGAGTATAAACTAACCTACACGAGTATGTCCAAGGATCTACTCGAGTATTAAGTCACTTACTCGAGTATATGAAGGTACATACTCGAGTATGTGGACTTAGAAAAATTTCTTCTGAAAAACATACTTCAATACTTGAGTCCACCATTCCAAGTGCATGTAGGAAGTGTATCCCAATAGAGAGGCTATACATGGGCCAACACTTTGGATCACACAATGAGGGATTACATTGTATGGTCCTGTGTTTGGTGACCCATTATAGACTGACATTGGTCTACACTTGGCATTAAGGACCTGCACACATACAACTTAAACACATCATCAAATACACCTTAATTCATCTTAGTTCAAGGTCTGACCTTCTACAAATCTGAGGTATTATGGAGACAAATCCCAACAATCTCCCCCTATTTGTAGATGTCAGCATTCTCTATACTAAGGTGAATTATTCAGAGTAAAAAGAACAATACACATATACTTGAAAAAATAAGCTAAAGCAGGATAATTAATGAAATAGCCATAATAGGAATCAAATATATATATATAATTGTTTTTAACAAAAGGAATCCATTTCCACATTCTCTTTACTCAAGAGGGTCCCTCCTTATGCATCCTTTCTCTCTTCAGCTCTTGCCTCTCTAGGTAACTGAAAGGCTTGGGAAAGTAAGTTCTGGGCCTAGGAGGAGCAGCTGGATTATTGTGTCCCCAATTCCTGTCATGGAGCCTGATCTTTATCTGAGATGCTTCATAGGTCTTCCATTCTAAATAACTGTAGTGGTTATCTCTGTTCTCACCAAGATCTGTCACTAACCTCAAGGTATCAAGAATTAGAGACTTAGAGGTAGGACTCCATACTTCAGCATGTACAACAGGTGGTCTACCTTCAGAAGCTGGCTCTTTCCTGGGTGCAGAACGGCTGGCAGAAGCGCCGTCACCATATTTTCTTTTCTTCTTTGAGGGACCTTGAGAACTTTGTGGAAAATCATCTTGCCATGTCTCAGTATAGGATAGGGGAGGCTCAGTCACATCACCCTCAGGTCTGGGTGAGAAGACTGGCACACCTCCTTGAAAGGTTGCTTGAGCTGAATCATCTACAGGAGGCTGTTCTGCAAGAGGATCTAGATGTTGAGGTATGATGGAGGGGTTTAGTTGAAACTCAGGAAAGTTCTGATTATGCAGCCAGACAGCAGTGTCATAGGTATAAAATTTTACAGACTGGAGCTGGGAAAGAATAGATTCTTTCAATCCTTTTACAAGATCACTTACAACATCTTGAGATTGGGTAGATAGTTGTTTAATTTGAGCTTCAGCTTGTTCAGAGAGCTTTTCAACTTGTTCTTTTACGATCTTCTCCCCCTTGCTGATATCTATGGATAGCTGGGCAATTGCTTCATCTCTGAAGGTGCTTACTTCATTACATACTTTCACAACATTAGTTTCAGCTCTATCATCTAGCTTGAGCTGATTGTGAGCTACTGTCTATGCCTGATTCCTCAGCTCACCTATGCTTGTGATGGTGTGATCTATTGCTTTGCCTCCAATCTTGAACAGCTGCTTGAGTGTGTCAGTGTTTGCTTGAATTTCAGCAAAGCCTCTGCTCATCTCCTTTTTAAGAGCAGAGACCTTGGAGGTGACTGACTGCAGAGAGGCATCAAAGTAATCTCTCTGTTCTTTGAGCATAAGCTCAATCTTGCTTACAAGATCTGAAGAGGAAGAGGAAGAAGGGGCTGAGGTTGATGCAGGGACTGAGGGAGCAGGAGCAGGAGTAGTCCAAGGAGGAATTTCTGTAATGACCACTGAGCTGACAGCTCTTTTGAAGGGTTCTATCTCAACAAATTCTTCTGTATTTAGGAAAGATGGAATGGAGAAATCCAGAGTCTTCAGAGGTGCCTCCACAGGATCTGGAGACATTTCCTCATCATCAGACAAGAGAATCTGATCTGATTTGCTGGGCTCACTATCAGGAGACTTGGCAGGAGACTGTACTGGAGTCTGAGCTGGAAACTGCACAGGAGATGGAACTGGAGACTGAATGGGAGATTTGGCAGGAGACTTGGCAGCTGAATCATTCTGAAAAAGAGGAGCATCTGAGCTGAGCTCATCAATAAATCTGTTAATATCTTCAGCTGTAGACAGTAAAGCTGCTGGAGTAGGAGAAACTGGAGGAGTAGAAATTCTGACTTCTTCTTATTCTGGAATCACTGATTCTGAAGAAACTTGATGCTGAGGAACAGAAGAGGCAGGCTCCCCCTCAACTAATGCACCAGAGGTAGCAGTAGTTTGATGTAGAGGAGGAGATGGAATCCTGTCTTCAGGCAAACTAGTTTCTTGGTGAGTTTCTGAGATGGCATCAGCCTTTGAAGTTTGGGCAGAATTCAGGATCTTGATGTCATACCTCTGTATGGAAGAGATGGAAACTTTCTTCATGTGGTGAAGAGGAGTCCCTTTGGAGAAGTCAAACACTGTAGGATTAATCTCATGGAGGAGGAGTGAGATAATCCTAGCATAACTTGGATGTTTCACGCTCTCTCGGATCTTATCCAGTATCATCATTCCGAACTGGAATTTCTTCCTGCAGACAATGGCTTGCATAACGTCGAATAGATTTTGGGATACATCTCTTATGGAGTATGTCTTGCACCATAGGATTTTGGCAATGACATCAACTAGAAACTTGCCTTCTGAATTGAACAAAGACCGATTCAAGGTTTCACCTCCACCTTCAGGATCTCGACCACAGAATAGAGAGGTACGGTCGGCATCTTCCTTTTCTAGGTCATCTTCTTTGTCAACAACGGGCATCCGAAGCAGAGTGGCGACTGAAGTTTTATCCAACCGAATTTCAACTCCTTTTACCTTTGATTTCAGGACCGTGCCATTGCGTCTGACCTTCAGATTTCTGTAGAATTCTTCAACATCAGGATGCAGGAGACGGCAGGGTTCTTGAAGAACGAAGGACAATCCGGCCGTGTCCAAGAGAATCAGTAAATTCTTGAAGTCATCAGAAATATCTTCAATACCATCTGTCACTAGCTCGGAGCCGATTCCAATCTTGGAGGAGGGAGCCATCAGCGATTCTGTAGTGCGAAGAAAGAAAAGAAACGAGGAAGACGAAGCTCTGCAATTGTTCTGGAAGACGAAGAGACGACGGCTACTCGAGTGAAATGAGAAGTGGAAAGGATTTCCGATTTTTCTAAATATATATATGACCCTAATTAGGTTTAAGGAGGAGTATTGAAAATAAAATCATACCTGATATGGAGTGCCAAAACTTTGGTGCGAATAGAAGAAAAAGGAGATTTTCAAATTTCTAATTCCCTTATACTCGAGTAGGTTTCGCAATACACGAGTATGAGATGGAGTATACACGAGTAGGTCAAGTGACATACACGAGTAGGTCAAGTGACATACACGAGTAGGTTACCAATTACTCGAGTATGTCAATTTTGGTCTACTCGAGTATTTCCGTTTACTCGTGTATATGTCTCTATGTACTCGAGTATATCACTTTGGAATACAATTTTCTTGGGAGAGATTTACTGCCACTGATATCTTCAACTCTGAGCCTTGCTGTGAATCCACCATCACTATTCCTCTTTGTTGAGCAGTCCGAGTTCCGTTTTGAAGAACGAGAACTTGGACTCGTCCAGCGGCTTCGTGAATATATCTGCAACTTGCCTGTCTGTGGAGACATATTGTAGATCTATGTCTCCATTCTCCACATGCTCCCGGATGAAATGATAACGAAGCTCTATGTGCTTGCTCCGGCTGTGGGAGACTGGGTTGTTGGCTATTGCTATAGCGCTGGATGAGTCGCAAAACAAAGGAATGGCCTGGAACTTCATGTTGTAGTCTTCAAATTGATTCTTGATCCATAAAAGCTGTGCACAACAGCTGCCTGCAGAGATGTACTCTGATTCAGCCGTTGAGATGGCTACACAGTTCTGTTTCTTACTGCTCCAGGAAATGAGTCTCCTTCCGAGAAATTGGCAAGTCCCGGAGGTACTTTTCCTGTCATCTTTGCTACCTGCAAAGTCTGCATCTGAAAATCCAATTAGTTCACTATCATTACTTCTTGGGTACCATAAGCCAAGATTTGGTGTACCTTTGAGGTATCTCAAGATTCGCTTTGCAGCGATGTAGTGAGATTCCTTAGAGTTCACCTGAAATCTAGCACATACACATGTTGAGAACATTATATCTGGTCTACTTGCAGTGAGGTAGAGCAAGAACCCAATTATGCTTCTGTACTTGGTTTCATCAAAAGGTTTCCCTTTCTCATCCTTGTCCAGAGACATAGCTGAGGCCATTGGAGTCCTCATAGAGGTTGCATTCTCCATTCCGAATTTCTTAAGCAGCTCTTTGGTGAACTTCGTCTGTGAGATGAAAATCCCATCTTCAGATTGTTTCACCTGAAGCCCTAAGAAATACTTTAGCTCTCCCATACTGCTCATTTCAAACTTCCCTTTCATGAGTTTAGAAAACTTCTTGCAGAGGTTGTTATCCGTAGAGCCGAAAATAATGTCGTCGACATAGATCTGCACTAGCAAAATCTTGCCTTTTATTTCCCTAAGAAATAATGTTTTGTCTATCTTTCCTCTTGTGAACTTGTTCTCAAGAAGGAAGCTAGACAGAGTCTCATACCAAGCTCGAGGAGCTTGTTTAAGACCATATAGTGCTTTCTGTAATAAATATACATAATTAGGATGGGTTGAATCAACAAAACCTGGCGGTTGCTCTACGTACACTTCTTCCTTTATGTCACCATTCAGGAAGGCGGACTTTACGTCCATCTGATAGACGGTAAAGCCCTTAAGTGCATCGTAGGCAAGAAATAACCTGATCGCCTCCAGTCTTGCTACTGGAGCATAAGTCTGGTCGAAGTCGATTCCTTCTTCTTGACGATATCCCTTGGCGACAAGTCTGGCTTTATTCTTTATAATTGTTCCATCTTCGTCCATCTTGTTCCGGTAGACCCATTTTGTCCCGATGACGTTCTTATGCTTGGGTCTAGGAACAAGTGTCCAAACTTTGCATCGTTTGAACTAATTCAATTCTTCTTCCATGGCTAGAATCCAGGATGCATCAGAGTTGGCTTCCTCAAATTTCTTTGGTTCAACCTGTGAGAGAAAACTTAAGTGTAAATTCTCGTTAGTTGTACCTCGACGAGTTCTGACACCATCCCGAGGATCTCCTATTATTTGGTCAACAGGATGATCCTTCAAGTGTCTGAACTCTAAAGTCCTTGCATCTGGGATCTCTTCAGCCACTGGAGTTGTATCTTCAGCTGGGATGTCTCCTTCATCTTGATCATCTACCTCTCCAATGGTGGTTGTAGAGGGGATCTTGATGAACGTCTCATCTTTATCTTCACTAGGTTCATCCAAGCTAAGTTCTTTCAACTTTGTACCTGCATCTACAATAGGCACACTAGACGAGTTGCTTTGTAACAGACTCGTCTCATCAAATACAAGATGTATCGACTCTTCCACCACCTGTTTTTCTATTGAATACTCTATAAGCCTTACTATGGCTACTATATCCTACAAAAATACCTTCAAAGCTTTTCTCGCTAAACTTTGTAGTGTGATACTTGCCATTGTTAAGTACGAAGCACTTACAGCCAAAGATTCTAAAGTATGAAATGGTTGGTTGCCTGCCTTTTAGAAGTTCGTAAGGAGTCTTATCATGGTTCTTGTTGTTGAGTGCTCGATTTTGCACGTGACAAGCGGTGTTGACGGCTTCAGCCCAGAAATACTCCGGAAGTGAGGCATCACTCAACATGGTCCGACAAGCCTCTATGAGTGTTCTGTTCCTTCTCTCAGCTACTCCATTTTGCTGTGGAGTGCGAGGAGACGAAAACTCATGAAAGATACCTTGACTTTCACAAAATTCTGTCATGGCTCCAGATTTGAATTCCGTTCCATTGTCATTTCTGATTTTGACTACGGAACAGTTGTGTTCATTCTGGATTTGCCTCACAAAATTAGTGAAAATACCAAAGGTATCTGACTTGTGTTTCAGAAAGAACACCCACACAAAGCGCGAGTAATCATCCACAATAACCAACGTATATTCCTTACCTCCCAAACTTCTAACCTGCAGTGGACCAAACAAGTCCATATGGAGAAGCTGCAAACTTCTATTGGAATCCTTGCCTATTATGCTTTTAAACGAGCTTCTTGTTTGCTTGCCTTTGATACAAGCGTGACAAGGACTGTCCGTAACACACTTGACATTAGGTGCATCACGCACTAAGTTTTGAGAGAATAATTTATTAATAGTTTTGAAATTAATATGTGCTAGTCTCTTGTGCCATTGGTCAGCAAGAGATGCACTACTTTTTGCCAAAAGACACACTGGTGTCGAGGAGTCTATACAAATAAAATTTAAACGGAAAATATTTCTGCTTCGAGTGCCTGATAAAATAGTTTCCAAATTGTTAACCGATTTTATCAAGCACTTGTCAGCATGAAATTCAACTACGTATCCTTTGTCGCATAGTTGGCTTATACTAATGAGATTGTGTTCCAATCCTTCAACATAGGCTACATCCGAAAAGGATACGCTACCGTTAGAAATCATACAATAGCCTTTAGTGATTCCTCGATCTGAACCTCCAAAGATGACCTTTGGTCCATTGCAGACTGAGGTGTAATTCTGTAGTAGGCTCCTTGTCCCGGTCATATGCCGAGAGCATCCACTGTCCAAGTACCAGATTGGCGTTTTGGTGGCCTTTGGACATACCTGCAATTACAATCATTTAGCCTTAGGAACCCAAACAAGTTTGGGTCCTTGGTCTCGAGTTAGAATACTCCCCCTATGAGTATTAGCCTCATGAGTGGTCACTCTCACGTTGCTAACTTTAGGGGTTGCAGCATTTTCAGGATTGAACCAACAATCACTGGCAAAATGACCAATTCTGCCACAGCACCAACAGTTGAACCTGTTGTATCTTTGCCTTGTGTAGTCCTGCTTGACTTTCTGGAATGAAGGTCTAGCAGGAGCTTTACTCTTGGAGGAAGAGGCTTCATGATGATGGCAGTTACATGAGGTCTTCTCCTTCATAGGCTTTTTTACAATGGGTTTTACTTTTGGTGTCTTTTTGAAATTATGACCATGATCATAAGGTCCATAGCTTTGAAGCTGAATCTCCTCATAAGGTGCCTTGAATACACTCTCGCCAAAGTTACGAGGACGAGTCCAACCTTGGTATCTTGACTTAGGCTTCACAGGGATCGGCCTAGAAAAGTGTCCGTAGGTGGACTCATAATCGAGTTCGTTCGTGGGAAAGATAACTTTCTTGAACACAATAGGTTCCAAGGGAGCTTTCCCTTTTTCTTCAGCTAGAGCCTTCCGGGCAGCCTTATTCTTTCTCTTGGCCTTGTTTCTCCTAGAGGATTTACTAGAAGAGCCAATGTGGCCTAAACCAGCACCCTTGGCCTTAGCAGAGAATTCAGCAACGATTGGAAGAACTGTCTTAGGCTTAGAGAAACTCTCAACAAGCTTCTTTTCAGCCTCGAGTTGTCGTTCCAATTCTTTGATGATTTTCTCTTTAAGGTCGATGTGCTTGAGAGCTTTATTGTATTCCTCCATAGCTACATTGAGGTTCTCTTGAAGAGAGTTAGTCTTATTGACTTCTTCTCTCAAGCTGCACTCACTAGCCTGTAGAGTATTTATCTCTTTGGCTTGAGTTTTCATTAATCTACGACATTTTTCGTAGGCGGTGAGTAACTCCTTATACTGACCCATGAGCTCAGATTCATCTTCAAAGGAATATCCCTCTTGCTTATTGTCATCATCAGAATCAGAGAGAGGAGTGTGAGATTTTACCTCCCCAGTAAACTGGGGGACTTGTTCATCATCTGAATGAGCCATGAGCCCAAAGTAAGCTTCCTCTTCTTCACTCGACTCAGATGAGTCAGAGTCGCTGAGAGTTTTGCTCTTCTTAGCTACTAAGCTTTTCTCTTTCCTGTTCTTATGGTGTGAGGATTTCTTTTCCTCTCTCCTTCCACCCTCTTTCTTTTTGTGAGGGCAATCGGCGATGACGTGACCTGGCTTATTGCAACAATAACAAATGATGTCAGTTGAGATCTGTTTGTTCTGTTTAGAATTATACCTGTCATGGCTGCTTGAGCCTTTCTTCCGATGATCACCGTCATGTCGTGATCTTCTATATGAGGCATCCTTGCCTCTCCATTGCTTCTTCTTGTTCAAGAACTTCTTGAACTGCCTTGAGAGTAGGGAGAACTCTCCATCAGATAGTTCTGAGCCAGATGAGCTGGGCTCAGATGATTCTTCTTCATCAGCCTCAGGAACTGGGGCAGGAGAGCTAGCCTTTATCTTCCTTGAGCTGTCTGCCTTTAGAGCGACAGATTCCTCCTTGGATGCAGACCTGCTTGTCTCTTCTTCAGCTTTTCTTGAGTTGATTTGCAGCTCGTAAGACATAAGCTTTCCGAACAGATTCTGCGGGTCCGTCTCAGCTAACCTCCCAAACTCCCGAATGGCACATACCTTATTGTCCCATTCCTTGGTTAGGGATCTTAAGAATTTGTCATTGAGTTCCCCGTTGGTGAAGACACGTCCATAAACTCTTAGGCCATTTACTATCTTGAAGAAGTTCTCAAAAGTGTCAGCTATGGCTTCCTTATGACCCTGCCTGAAGGCTTCATATTTCTAGTTCAGTAGGGATCTACGATCATCCCTCACTTCCTCTGTACCTTCCATTAGAGTCACTAGGGATTGCCACATCTCCTTGGCAGACTGGCAATGAATCAGATTCTGCAGCATTGAGTCATCGACTGCACTTGCTATAATATTTTTAGCTTTCTTGTCTAGAGAGACAAGTGCAATCTCATCCTTATCTAGATCCATCAACTTCTTGGGAACTTGCTTGGTGGGATCTATGGTGGAAGTAGTCATAGGAATGTGGGGACCTTCTTCAACAATCATGAAGATCCGGGGATCTACTGCTTCCATGAAGAACTTTACTCTTTCCTTCCACATAGGAAAATTGTTCTTGGTGCAGATAGGGAGTTTAGCAAAATCCTTGGTCTTACTCATGCTTGATACCTTTCAAGAAACAACTTAGAAGGATAAGATCAAGGTGTTAACCTTTTAACGATCAACCTCCTTCTGATACCAATTTAGAGGTCTAAGTTGTTAGCCTAAATTACCTAGAGGGGGGTGAATAGGTGAGATGTGCGTCTATTTGCCGAATAAAAAATTAACACAGCACACATCAAGCAATCACAGACGACAAGAGATTTATAGTGGTTCCCCAACCTTGGGTACGTCCACTTTCCTCACCGATCTAGCAAATCACTAGACTCGGCTACTCCACTATCTCGGATTGAAAACAATCCTACACCTCGGAACCACGTTCCTACAAAACTCGATCCAACTGGATCTACAAAACTCGGAAGCAAAAGCCTTCCTACGAATCTCGGAGAAAAACTCCTACACAATAGTTTGTTTAAAGAAAATACAAACAATAATCTCAGATCTGGTTCTTGACAGTCTTCTTCCTTAAGAGCTTTGGCTTGATCAGAGAAGTTGAAGATGACTTGAGAGAGATCCACAAATCTGAAAAACTAAATCACCTCGATCGAGAAAATAGATCTGGAATCTTTAAGGCGCGGCGAGATCGAGTGATTGACTTGCGTCTGGATCGCTGAAGAATCAGAGTTGCAAACAGAGATCAGAGATCGTCGATCCAGAGCATCTTCCGTGAACGTTAATGGCGGCGGCGGCGACTTGAAGAATTAGGGTTCAAGGGATTTTTCTCTTTCTCTTTCTTAAAATAATAATCTCTGAAGGAATCTTAATTAGTCAAATCTGAAAGGACCTATTTATAGGTGGACTCCAACGGTCATAATATTAATTAGGGATGACACGTGGACCAATCAGAAATAACCGATTCAAAATACACATGGCGAAATTGTACTTAGAGAAATTCTGGAATAATGGATATACTATACTCGAGTTAGAGACAAGATATACTCGAGTATGAGAAGTTAGATACTCGAGTGGCAATGAGAAGTATACTCGAGTATAAGAAGAGAAATCTACTCGAGTGAAACTTAAACTACTCGAGTATCAGAAAATAACTTACTCGAGTGAAAGGGAACTACTCGAGTATCAGAGTAAATACTCGAGTGAAAACACTTAGAAAAGTTTCAGATAAAGTGTGAATAAATACTCGAGTACAAGAGTTGCAGATACTCGAGTGAGAGAAAAAGAACTACTCGAGTATATTAGGAGAACTACTCGAGTGAGGGGAAAAAGAACTACTCGAGTATCTTAGAACAACTACTCGAGTAAACATTGACTTACTCGAGTATGAAAAATAACTACTCGAGTACTGAGTCACTTACTCGAGTAAATAGGGAACTACTCGAGTATGTGGACTTAGAATAATTCTGAAATGGGAAGAACAGAACTACTCGAGTATAAACAAGGCACTTACTCGAGTAACTAACCAACTACTCGAGTACAAGTTATCACTTACTCGAGTGAATACAGCCTACTCGAGTATGTAAACTAACTTACTCGAGTACAGACCCACTAACTCGAGTATACTAGAGAAGTACTCGAGTATGTGGACTTAGACAATTTCTGGATTAAGAATAGAAGGATTTACTCGAGTATAAGAAATGATCTACTCGAGTGACTGACTATCTACTCGAGTATAAACTAACCTACACGAGTATGTCCAAGGATCTACTCGAGTATTAAGTCACTTACTCGAGTATATGAAGGTACATACTCGAGTATGTGGACTTAGAAAAATTTCTTCTGAAAAACATACTTCAATACTTGAGTCCACCATTCCAAGTGCATGTAGGAAGTGTATCCCAATAGAGAGGCTATACATGGGCCAACACTTTGGATCACACAATGAGGGATTACATTATATGGTCCTGTGTTTGGTGACCCATTATAGACTGACATTGGTCTACACTTGGCATTAAGGACCTACACACATACAACTTAAACACAGCATCAAATACACCTTAATTCATCTTAGTTCAAGGTCTGACCTTCTACAAATCTGAGGTATTATGGAGACAAATCCCAACACTTTGTACCGCGCCACGGTAACACACTGAACGATCATCGAGACAAAAGCATCGAGATGACTGACTACCGCCGGGCACTACCAACCTACCAAACCGCGCTAACATTGGAAAAAGGAAAATATTTGTTTTGAATATTTTTCCAAATTTGGAGGATAGCTGTCAACATCAAGCACGTTAACCTATCGCCGGGCGCTAGCCTTACCTCCGACAGTAGCCAATTTGACAAAGTCATATATAAAGGCGCCTCGCTTTCTGTGTTCCTTACCAAGATGAAAAGAGACTTAGATCAATGACTCCTAGGGTTTTTCCGCCTCTCTGTGGTCCGTTACGCCATCTTCATCGAAGGAAAAGAAGACCGCCTCCCTCCCATTCGCACACGAAGAACTCTAGCGAGCCAAGAATTACAGCGACTACAAAGATATTACTGATTGCAGAAGATCTCAATCGAGAAAATGTCCAAGAGGTAAATAAATGGAAAATTTTATTGCTCCAAAAAGATTATTATTACATAGGTATGCCCCCTATTTTATAGAAAACAGGGGAGATGAGAGAGTACAACAATCGATGTGGGACTAAATATAAGTTGGGCAGCCTATGCGGTTTTACATGGTCAAACCGCATACTATACAAAGAACAACTGTACACCTGACGACAACTAAGGAAACCCGCCACAAATCCAGGGAAGACCGCTAGTCCAGGCCACCAGATTGCAACTGTGGGTTGCCATAAGACCGAAATTGCGGATAACCATCAGACCGCAGCTGCTACAAGCCATCAGACCACACACTGCGGATAACTATCTGACTAGCTGTAGCTTTATCCAGACTGCTGCGGCAAACTACCATACTGCAGTGGCTAACCTCCAGACCGCTGCGGCTAACATCCGATGCACTGCTGCCATCCTTAACCAGTCGGCTGGAGATGCTACCTAATATACCACCGTGCCAAACCGCCAGATGGCTGAATGGATAGCCCACAAGACTACAATGTCAGATCACAAGATTAAACCACCAGATTGCGGACTAGACAAGCCGCTGCGACTAGTTCGGCTAACCTCCCGAACATTGGTTCAAAACACTCCCCCTCAAGCTGGATCATATATGTCAACCATGCCCAGCTTTCTACAAACTTCCGTGAACCAAGTAATCAGTTTCATTAAGAAATCAGCTAGATCCTTATCAGAGGTAACAAACGGCGTACACATTTGATTCTTTAGAATCTCTTCTCTGATAAAATGACAATATACTTCAATATGCTTCATTCTCTCACGAAAGACCGAGTTCTTTGAAATATATATATCTGCTTTGTTGTCACAGAACATCGCTAGGGGATGATCATAAACCCCTACAAGATCCAACAAGAGTGTCCGAAGACACTTCAGCTCGCAAGCAGTCAGAGCTATGCTTATGTACTCTACTTCTGCACTCGATCTGGCAACTACAGCCTGTTTCTTGATCTTCAAACTAAACAGATTACCTCCAACGAAGGTACAGAAACCAGATGTCAACTTCCTGTCTCCCTTGTCGTCTGTAAAGCTGGCATCATAATAAGCCTCTACCTTTAAATGTCCCCTTCACTAAAATAAGAGCCCTTTTCCTGGTGCAACTTTTGTAAGACCCCCTTCCCGAAACACAAGATACAGCCGAGGGGAGTCTTATGCCTAGAACAGCCGCCTTGCGATAATGCCAACACACGAGTTGACTGATACTACAAGACGCCTATCCTACTGGCTAAAACTGTTGGGTACATTGGAAAATGTGTACCTGATTTGAAGAAGCCCAACCTAGCTCAATGATATACATCAAGGTGTATTTGATGTTGTTTTGAGTTGACATGTGCAGGTGAAGAATTGATAAAGTATGCAGAAAAATTCTAAGTCCAAGTGTCGACACAGAGAAGGATGTGTCGACACATAGCAGTTAGTCTACACAACACTGGGAATTTGTGTCGACACAGAAGAAAAGCGTCGACCTCAACATTGGGAAAATGTGTCGACACAGAAGAATATAGTCGACCTCAAGTTTGTCTACACCAGCAGAATGTGTCGACACATTGTGATTGAGTCGACACATTATAGCAGAGTTAAAAGAAGACTGTTTCGACACCTGAAGGCTAAGTCGACACTTACTAAGTTATGATTCTACAACAACTGTGTCGACACACAGGACTTGTGTCGACACACTGAAGAGTCAAGACCAAGTTATTTTCAGAAGAAGCTGTGTCGACTCAAAGGCAACTTAGTCGACATCACTGAAGACTGTGTCGACACCAAAGTCAATTGTGTCGACACAGATAGACAGATGGTCTCGACACTTTCTGACAGACTGTCTCGACAACTTGTGGTTCAAGACTAAGGCACAGGACTTGTTTGAAGACTTGACAGCTGTGGGTTGCCACCGGTTAACTGAAGCTGTCAGACTTGTCAGAAAACGGTTATAAACCGGATCAGCCGGTTACCATGAAGAAAGTCTATAAATAGACAGATTCAGGAGGAGAAAAGAACTAACCTTTGAAAACATTGTTGAGAATCAAAAAGTTGAGAAGGATTACAATCCAATTCATTTCAAGAAAGTGCTAGGCACTTAAGAAGATCTTCTCCAGAAGATCTAAGAAGACTATCTAAGGATAGATCAAAGAAGAGTTCTAATCAGAATTCAGAAGAATCATTCAAAGTGCTGGATAGAGAGAGATCAAGCCAGAATTTGAAGAAGAAGAAAGAAACCACCAGTGGATTCTCAAGAAGCTGTTTGGAAATCAACTCAGCTAAGTTCATATTCAAGAAGCTTTGAAGAAAGCTCAGATACAGTTGATTTCATCAGCTGATCAAGAATTGTCTTGGCCTTTTTCTCTCAATTTAGGCAAGACAGTTAAATAATCTTTTCTATATTTTTGTAGGATCTGTTTACACAGATCTGAGTTGTAAGCCTGTGTTATAAAGGCTGAGTGTAGGAGTGTTGAACTCTGAGTGGTAGGGCTGTTTGCCTGAGTGTAGGAGAAGGGTCTTCTCTGAGTTATAGGCCTTGGGGCAAGGCTGAGCAGTAGGGCTGTTGTGCCTGAGTTGTAGGAACCAGTTGGGTTCTGAGTTGTAGGATCTGTTGATCTGAGATTAGTGGAAGTTTGGCCGAATCTAGCATACTACTAGATAGGTGAAGGGGGAAAGTGGATGTACCCAGACCTTGGGGAACCACTATAAAACATTGTGCAATCTGTGATGTTTTATTTTCTGTGATTGCTGTGATTATTGTGTTAGACATTAAATTGAATTCTGCCTAGAAGTTTTTTTTATAAAGAAGTAGAACCTATTCACCCCTCTAGGTACCCAGACCTCTAGGTGTTTAGGCTGTCTTGAAAGTTAAACTAACAAGTGGTATCAGAGGGAGGTTCCTCAAAAAGGACTTAACAGTCTGAGGTAGATCTGAAAGGCAGATTCAAGATTCAAGAAGGTGGGTTCTGGAGAGAATCATAAGGAGCTAGGGTCTATGAAATTACCCATATGCAAGAAAGAAATTTTTGGAATTTGGAAAGAAAGAGTCAGACTATTTATGGAAGCATCTGACCCAAGAATTTACATCACAGTACAGGAAGGCCCCTTCGTTCCAATGAAGGTATCAGTTCTTGATGCAAATATCCAAACTCCAAAGACTTATTCAGAAATGACCAAGGATGAAATCTTCTTAGCAACCATGGATAATAGAGCTCAGAACATTATTGTTAGTGCCATAGATGATTCAACATTTCAGAATCTGATTCACTGCAAGACCTCCAAGGAGATGTGGGACACATTGATTGTCTACATGGAGGGATCTGAAGAAGTAAGGCTGGACCGGAAGTCTATGCTAAATCAGGAGTATGAAAGCTTTAGACAAGGAAAATCTGATAGCATAACTGAGTGCTATAAGAAATTCTATAGAATTGTGAATGAGCTAATATCCTATGGAAGAGTCTTCAGTACCTATGAACTGAATGACAAATTCTTAAGATCCTTATCAAAGGATTGGGATACAAAGATCTGTGCCATAAGAGAAGTGGCTAAATTGGCAGAGATATCTCCTCCAACCCTGTTTGGAAAGTTGCTATCCTATGAAATGCAACTTATGGTGAGGAAGGAGGAGGAAAGAAACTCAAGAGGAGAGCATAGAGAAAAGACTGTGGCATTCAATGCAGAAGCCACTAGAAAGAATAGGAGGATATCACCATCTCCTCCTAAGGAAGTTACAGAAGATAGTTCTGAAAGTTCAAACAAGGGTTCTGAAAGCTGTGATTCAGATGCAGATTTTGCTGCATTCACAAGACAATTCCAGAGGTTCTTGAAGAAGAAGCAGTTGAAGTCTAGGCCTTCCCCATCACAGCAAGTTGATGACTATTATAAGAAGAAAAGGTCATCAAGGAAAGAGAAGAGCAGATCAAAACCCAGCAAAGCCACTACTTCAAAGATTGTCTGTTATTGTTGCAATAGGCCTGGACATGTTGTGGTTGATTGTCCTGACAAGAGAAAGGAATCTTCAGAAAAGAAGAAGACTTATCAGAAAGGCAAGAAGGAGAAATCCTTTGTAGCAAAGAAAGATAAGAGTCTATCAGACCAGTCAACTTCAGAATCAGGATCTGAAGCTGAAGCATATATTGGACTATATGCTGCATCTGAGGAAGAGGAGTTTATGCAGTTGCTAGACTCCATCAATGAACATCAATGCATGGGGTTGATGACAAGATCAGAAGAGGACATATGCCAGAATCAGTCTGGTCCTAATGAGGTAAAATGTCCTTCCAGTACATCTGTTTGTAGTACAAGTGAAGAATCAGCTACATCTGCATCAAGTGATGAAGATGCATCTGAATCTGAAGGAGATGTCTATCAATTGATAGATAAGTATGGGGACTTGTTGCAGGCCCTTAAGAAAAGCAAGAACCTGGTTAAATCTCAGGCTCAGGAAATTGCTGAACTAAGGGTTGCAACAACTGAGTTAGAAAAAGTCCTTGATCAAAAATTAAATGAAATTGCCAAGCTGAAGAATATAACTATTATTCAGATGGGCACAATTAATTATACTAATGATCATGTGAAGAGTCTGGAGGCCAGACTTAGAATTGAAAGGGATTTAGTGGCTAGTTACTCTAAGCCAAAATCTGTCTTCCCTTGATAGATGAATTTGTCACTCAAAAGGGTAAGGCTGGATTAGGATTTAAAGGTAACTCCAGGGCTGGCAGATTCAAGAGGAAAGGCAAAGCTCCTGTTCAGCCACTAAACCTTTCAGTCCCCATAAAGTTTATTAAGGTGAAAGTGCCTTCTAACATATATGATCATGAAGACATTCAAGGTCATATTTAGACTAATGTTCTGAAGAACAAGGGTGTAAATGCAAGCAGGCCTACCTATGGTCATAAACCCAATGGTTTTAAGAAATCAGTAGGTGAAGTTGCAACAGCACCAGCAATGAACAGAAATTCTTCTGACAAGGATGTATCTAGATCTAGATACAATAAGTTTGAATGTTGGTGCTGTGGCAAGAGAGGCCATTTTGCATTAGACTGCTGGTATAACACAAGTGTTATAAAGAATAAGAGTCTACCTATTAGAAGAGGTTATGATAGCTTTATTAATGCTAACCTGAACCAAGGACCCAAGACTTACTTGGGTTCTAAGGGTAAGTAATTCTGTATTGCAGGTGAATCCAAGTAACCATGCCCCTATATGGTACTTGGATAGTGGTTGTTCCAGGCACATGACTGGAACAAAGGGGCTGCTGAAGGAGTATTCATCTGTCAAAGATGGACCTAAAGTGATCTTTGGTGGATCTGAAAAAGGAGTCATCAAAGGGTTTGGTAACATTTCTTCTAACCTAATTACTATCACTCAAGTGGCTTATGTAAAAGGTTTGAAACATAATCTAATAAGCATAAGCCAGCTAAGTGATTTAGGATATGACATTTCATTTGTTACAGATGGATGTCATATCAAGAGGTCAAGTGATCAAAAGATCATATTGACTGGGTATAGGAAGAGAAATGTATATTGTCTTAATTTTGAATGTGAGAATAAGGCTTCTCCCATCTGTCTTGTAGCTGATGACAATGCTTCTCATTGTGTTAAGTGGCACAAGAGATTGGCTCATCTAAACTACAAGACAATTGGCCAACTCTTTAGCAAAGAGCTAGTGAGGAATGGACCTCAAATTAAGTGTATAAAGGAAGGGATATGCTCAGCTTGTCAAAAGGGAAAGCAGACAAAATCCTCCTTTCAAAGCCTTGAAAACAAGGATTCTGTGAGGTGCTTATACCTCTTGCATATGGATCTTTTTGGCCCTATGCCAGTTCATAGTCTAGGTAGGAAGGTCTACACTTTTGTGGTTGTAGATGACTATTCTAGATTTACATGGGTGTTCTTTCTGAGACAAAAATCTGAAACCCCAAGTGTATTACTTAATTTTGTAAAGCAAATTCAGAATGAACTGAATAGTACAGTGGTCAAAATCAGAAGTGACCATGGTACTGAGTTTCAATCTGAAAGCATAACAAACTTGTGTAAAGACTTTGGGATTTTCCAAGAGTTCTCCTCACCTAGAACACCTCAGCAAAATGGGATTGCTGAAAGAAAGAATAGGACATTAATTGAAGCTGGTAGAACTCTATTGAGTGACACCTCTCTCCCAGATATTTCTAGGCTGAGGCAGTTAACACTGCTTGTCATGTCATCAATAGGTCTTCTATCACCAAAAGCCACAGAAAGACTCCCTATGAGATTGTGAAAGGCAGAAAACCAAATCTATCCTATTTTAGGATCTTTGGTTGCAAGTGCTATATACTTAACAATGACAAGTCATATTTGACTATGTTTGCTGCCAAATCCCAGGATGGGATATTTGTTGGGTACATCACAAATAGTAAGGCCTATAGAGTCTTCAACTTAACTACTCAAGTTGTTGAAGAATCTGTGCATGTTGTATTTGATGAAACAAGATTAATCAATTGTGAGTTGTCTTGTAGATCAAATGACTCAACAGGTATAAGCAAGAGGATGGACAAGCTCTCCATTGCTGAAGCTTCAAAGGAAGATGGAGCATTGGAAAATGAAGGCTGCTGTCCAGGGGGAGTACAAGAGATAATGGAAGCTGATGAAAACCAAGAGGTTCAGCAGAATGAAGAAGCTGGAGATGCTCAACCTGAAGGGAATCTTCCTCCAGCTATAAGATATCTAAGAGATCATCCTGCTGATCAGATAATTGGTGATCCAAGACAAGGAGTGCAAACTGGAAGCAGAAATCAAGGCACAGTTTTGCATTCAAGTTTCTTGTCTCAAATGGAACCTAAGAAGTTTGAAGAAGCTATCCAAGACCAGCACTAGATTGATGCTATGCAAGAGGAGCTGAATCAATTCAGAAGGTGCAAAGTCTGGGAGCTTGTTCCTAAACCAAGAGGCCACAACATAATTGGCACTAAGTGGATCTATAGGAACAAGCTAGATGAAAGTGGGATAATAGTGAAGAATAAAGCAAGGTTAGTTGCAAAAGGATACAGGCAGGAAGAAGGGATCGACTTTGATCAAACCTTTGCTCCAGTAGCAAGGCTGGAGGCAATCAGAATGTTCCTTGCCTATGCAGCCTACCAAGACATCAAAGTATACCAGATGGATATGAAGTCAGCATTTCTGAATGGTGATCTTAAAGAAGAAGTATATGTAGAGCAGCCATCAGGTTTTGTAGATCCTCTTAAACCTAATTCTGTGTATAAGCTTAGGAAAGCTTTGTATGGGTTAAAACAAGCTCCAAGGGCTTGGTATGAAACCCTGTCTACCTTCCTCATTGAGAATAAATTCTCAAGAGGAAAGATAGACAAAACTCTATTCCTTAGGGAATCCAAAGGCAAGATCATCTTAGTTCAGATCTATGTTGATGACATAATCTTTGGATCTACTGAAAACAACCTTTGTAAAAAGTTTGCCAAACTTATGCAAGGGAAGTTTGAGATGAGCAGTATGGGAGAACTTAAATTCTTCTTGGGACTCCAAGTAAGACAGACTGATGATGGATTGTCCATATCCTAGTCTAAGTTCACCAAAGAATTAATTAAGAAATATGGTATGGAGTCATCCTCCACCATGAGAACTCCTATGAGAACAAGTATGCCTATATGCAAAGATGAGGCAGGTAAACCTGTTGATGAATCATTGTATAGAGGAATAGTTGGGTCTCTACTATATCTCACTACTAGTAGACCAGACATTATGTATGCAACATGTGTCTGTGCTAGGTACCAAGCCTGTCCTAAAGAATCTCATTATACTGCAGTCAAAAGGATTCTGAGATATCTTAAGGGCACACCTAATCTAGGTCTTTGGTACCCTAGGAATAGAGATTTTCAACTAACAGGCTATTCAGATGCAGATTTTGCAGGATGTAGAGAGGATAGAAAGAGTACTACAAGTACTTGTCAATTCCTGGGAGGAAGACTAATATCATGGAGTAGTAAGAAGCAGACTAGTGTGGCCATTTCCACAGCTGAGTCAGAGTATGTTGCTGCTGGAAGCTGCTGTGCACAGCTATTGTGGATGCAGCATCAGCTTAAGGATTATGGTATTCAGGTAAGTAGAACACCCCTTTTATGTGATTCTAAGAGTGCTATTTCTATTGCTAATAATCTAGTTTCTCATAGTAGAACTAAGCATATAGAAATCAAATACCATTTTCTTAGAGAACATGTAGAAAAAGGAGACATCTCATTGGAATTTGTAAAAACAGATTATCAAATAGCAGATGTATTTACTAAGCCTTTAGATGAAACCAAATTCAATAAATTCAAAATTGAATTAGGTATGTTAACCATTGATTAATGTATTAACAAAATCATTAACAATGCAATTGAAGTGGTATTTAAGTAAGTTAAAGTAATAACAACATCATTAAGTGTGAAAAAAGGACACATTGAAGTAACACTTACAAGTGGTGTTGAACCAACAGAAATTGGCTAAGTAAGAATGTGTTGACACAATCAGTAATAATGTGTCGACTCAGAGAAATAATGTCGACAAGTCAGAAATATTGTGTCGACACAGAGAATATGTGTCGACACTTAAGAGTTATATTGTCGACTTAACCAGAAATGTAATGTCGACTCAACCAGGATAATGGTGTCGACACTTACAGAATATGTGTCGACACTTATCCTTAGAGTCGACACAGAATTTCTGTCTATCTACTATGTATCCAAGGTGTCGACATAACCACAAATTGGTGTCGACACATAGTAGGCTGAAGTAATGTCGAGACAATAGAGGTTTGTGTCGACATATTCCGTCTGTGTCGACACATTTAATCTGTTTTTGGCGCCTTTTGAACTTCTTTCAACAGAAGGTATAAATAGGTCAAAAACTCTTTCTGTCGACACACTTCCAAGGTTTTTGAGACTAAAACCCTGTGTCGACAGTCTATCTTTCTCTCTTCTCTCAAGCTTTCTCGACGAATCGATGACGCCAAGGATTGAAGACAACATCAATGAAGGGTATGAGTTGGTGTGCCAGGCTTTTGCAGATGCGCCGCCAGATGTTCAAGGGGTTATCACCCTCCTCTCCGGGTCAGGGTTAGAATTTCTAATCTCAGAACCGACTAAAATCTGGAAGAAGGAGGTGCACGAGTTCTTTATCTCTGCATCAGTCCACTCAAATGGCCTCAAGATTACGTCCAATGTTCAAGGGACTAAGGTGAAGATTACTCCAAGAAGTTTAAGAAAGATCTTTCAATTACAAGTAGTTGAGAATGAAGAGGAAGTTCCTAGTTCTAAGACAAGGGAAGCCCTTCAATGGTGTGGACTGGACTCGAGCATGAAGATTGGAGCTGCATTCAACAGGAAGGGTATGAATCAGCAAGGGAAGTTCTTGTCTGAAATTGTTGGGAAAGTGATTCTCTGCAAGACAGGTGGACATGATAGGATTTCTGCCTATATGTTCAGCCTTATGACCAGGATTGTTTTTACAATTCCTACTGATTGGTCAGGAGTACTCTTTGACAAGATCAAAGAAGGAATCAAGAAGCCCAACATGGCTAGAATCATGAGCTTATATCTCATTGGAGTGATTCCTGAAGTGATGCAGCAACTGCCAGGGACTAAGATCAATCATATGAGAAGGATGGATATGAGACTGTTCTCTAGGTGGGATAGGGTACTGTCCAAGGATGTGCCTGAAGAGAGCAGGCCAGACACCCCTGTGAAATCCCCTTCTCAAACTCAAGAAACTGAACAACAACAAGAAGACCCACTCAGGACACAGGTTGAAGAACAGCCTGACTCAACTATACTCTAGCAAGTGTCAACACCTGCACAGATGCAGGGGGAGCCAGTTCACTCTCCTGATCAAAATGTATCTACTCCCGATAAGGTACAAGTGTAGGGGGAGCTAATGTATTTTACTATAAAAGACATTGCTCATATTCTTATTACTGCACAGGTTCAGGGGGAGCTAGTGTCCACTCCTTCTCTAGATACTACAATTACTGAATGAGTACAGGAGAAACTGTTGTCAGTACAAGTGCAAGAGGAAGCACAGATAGACTTATCTCAAGATTTAACTGCTGCAGAAGATACAGCTCAACTGGAATTTACTATGGAGGAGTTATTCCCTGATGCTGATACTACTACTGATAAAGTAGGAGGAGGACAAGAAATTGAGAGGTCCATAGGTATGGAAATTGATCAGGAAGCTGAAGTTGAGCCACAGGTTGAGGGGGAGCCAGTGGATGTTGAGACTGAGCAACAGGTCACTAGAACAGATACACTTCCTCCTCCTCAAGAAAGAATTCACCTAGATACTTCATCTGATACTGAAACTGAAGAAGCCAGGCTGGCCAAGAAAAGAAAACATGTTGTATTTAAGAGAAGAAGCAAGAATTATAAGCAGGCTTTACAGACAACACCTCAACAAGTATCTCCTGCCTTTGATCATAACAAGTTTATGGTAGATCTACAGGTGAAATTGGATGAACAAAGAATGGCTCTGGAAAAGTATGTTGATGAAAATAGCAAGTCACTTCAGTTTGACTTAGCTCAGGATATAAAGTCCATCCAGTTTCAAGTCAACATGCATAAGAAAGAAATGACAGATTGCTTCCAAAAGGGAGGCCATGCTGTGGTTTATCTTGCTCAACAACAGGAGGCTATTACTAAAAAGGTAGATGATGTTGTCCTGAAGCAAAGCTATGTCTTGGAAAATCAGTTAAGAATGAATGATAATTTAACTGAATCTCATCATGAGATAATAGAGGAAATGAAAAAGATTGTTCCAGGCCTGCCTGCAGACAAAACAAAAGAAAAGGAAGAGTTTAATAAGAAATTTCAAGATGCCATTGCCTCAGTACAAACTGCTATCTCCACCTGCCAACAGGACATATCAACCAAACTGCAAAAGTTGAAACCATTTTACAAAGATGGTATAAATTATCTAGATGGACAGATAAGGTTTCAGAAGGATGATCTTAGAGATCATATGACCAGAGAAGTCATAAAGGGGGAGAGGTTATTGATTCATGCAGGCCAAGAGCACTCTAAATGGGTGACAAATAGTATAAGAGCCACCTTGGGATGTCCACCCTTGTGTGATGATGATATAATGGCTGAATCAGGCATTCAAGCAGGACTACTTGAAGGCAACCAACCTGAGGTTGCCCAAGTTATTTACCCCCCTTCTGATTTTGATATTCTGGATAAGCAAGTGCAGGATATGTATAGTCCTCCAAAGGAGGTGAATAATGTTGTGATTGAGAAAGTTGAGATGCTAGAGGCCTTCCTGAAAGAACAGCAAGATGCTCTATTAGCAAAGAAGAGATTTAGAGAGCAGGCTGCACTTAAGCCAGATTATGAGCAGTGGAGTCCTACTTCAAGGAACATAATACTCACTGCATGGAAGGCTGTACAAGACAAAGTTCATGAGAGAGGGAAGTGGTACAATGAGATAGAATGGCAGAAGTATGAGGCAAGACAGGAAGCTATAGTACAATTCAGAAGGAAAGCTAAGCTGTGGAGGCTGTCACCAGATGCTAAGGAGCCAAGCAAGTACTTCCCAAAGCCTTTTCACTATTTTGAAAGGCAAAGGCTCAAGGAAGAAGCTAAGAAGAAAGCTGATCTAAAAGGAAAGAAGATAGCTGAAGAATCAGAAGCTCCTGTGACAGCTAAAATTCAATCTGGCAAAGGGATTATCATTAAAGAGCCTGATCAATCCTGATTGTGTTTTAGTTCCTTCATAGTGTTTTGTAATGTTGTGATGTGATCATTAAATGTAAAACAATGTAATCAAACATTACCCTGTAATAAACAAAATATTGTTTATATGATAGATTGTTTTATCTATGATGTTTTTATTATTTTGTTTATAATTAAGTATCCCTGTGTTTTTGTCATATATCATCATTTAGTACTATTTAAAAATGGTGTATATCATTGGCTATAAGGGTTATGACTTCTCCAAATAGGGGGAGATTGTTGGGTACATTGGAAAATGTGTACCTGATTTGAAGAAGCCAAACCTAGCTCAATGATATACATCAAGGTGTATTTGATGTTGTTTTGAGTTGACATGTGCAGGTGAAGAATTGATAAAGTATGCAGAAAAATTCTAAGTCCAAGTGTCGACACAGAGAAGGATGTGTCGACACATAGCAGCTAGTCTACACAACATTGGGAATTTGTGTCGACATAGAAGAAAAGCGTCGACCTCAACATTGGGAAAATGTGTCGACACAGAAGAATATAGTCGACCTCAAGTTTGTCTACACCAGCAGAATGTGTCGACACATTGTGATTGAGTCGACACATTATAGCAGAGTTAAAAGACGACTGTGTCGACACCTGAAGGCTAAGTCGACACTTACTAAGTTATGATTCTACAACAACTGTGTCGACACACAGGACTTGTGTCGACACACTGAAGAGTCAAGACCAAGTTATTTTCAGAAGAAGCTGTGTCGACTCAAAGGCAACTTAGTCGACATCACTGAAGACTGTGTCGACACCAAAGTCAATTGTGTCGACACAGATAGACAGATGGTCTCGACACTTTCTGACAGACTATCTCGACAACTTGTGGTTCAAGACTAAGGCACAGGACTTGTTTGAAGACTTGACAGCTGTGGGTTGCCACCGGTTAACTGAAGCTGTCATACTTGTCAGAAAACGGTTATAAACCGGATCAGCCGGTTACCATGAAGAAAGTCTATAAATAGACAGATTCAGGAGGAGAAAAGAACTAACCTTTGAAAACATTGTTGAGAATCAAAAAGTTGAGAAGGATTACAATCCAATTCATTTCAAGAAAGTGCTAGACACTTAAGAAGATCTTCTCCAGAAGATCTAAGAAGACTATCTAAGGATAGATCAAAGAAGAGTTCTAATCAGAATTCAGAAGAATCATTCAAAGTGCTGGATAGAGAGAGATCAAGCCAGAATTTGAAGAAGAAGAATGAAACCACCAGTGGATTCTCAAGAAGCTGTTTGGAAATCAACTCAGCTAAGTTCATATTCAAGAAGCTTTGAAGAAAGCTCAGATACAGTTGATTTCATCAGCTGATCAAGAATTGTCTTGGCCTTTTCTCTCTCAATTTAGGCAAGACAGTTAAATAATCTTTTCTATATTTCTGTAGGATCTGTTTACACAGATCTGAGTTGTAAGCCTGTGTTATAAAGGCTGAGTGTAGGAGTGTTGAACTCTGAGTGGTAGGGCTGTTTGCCTGAGTGTAGGAGAAGGGTCTTCTCTGAGTTGTAGGCCTTGGGGCAAGGCTGAGCAGTAGGGCTGTTGTGCCTGAGTTGTAGGAACCAGTTGGGTTCTGAGTTGTAGGATCTGTTGATCTGAGATTAGTGGAAGTTTGGCCGAATCTAGCATACTGCTAGATAGGTGAAGGGGGAAAGTGGATGTACCCAGACCTTGGGGAACCACTATAAAACATTGTGCAATCTGTGATGTTTTATTTTCTGTGATTGCTGTGATTATTGTGTTAGCCATTAAATTGAATTCTGCCTAGAAGTTTTTTTTATAAAGAAGTAGAACCTATTCACCCCTCTAGGTACCCAGACCTCTAGGTGTTTAGGCTGTCTTGAAAGTTAAACTAACAAGTGGTATCAGAGGGAGGTTCCTCAAAAAGGACTTAACAGTCTGAGGTAGATCTGAAAGGCAGATTCAAGATTCAAGAAGGTGGGTTCTGGAGAGAATCATAAGGAGCTAGGGTCTATGAAATTACCCATATGCAAGAAAGAAATTTTTGGAATTTGGAAAGAAAGAGTCAGACTATTTATGGAAGCATCTGACCCAAGAATTTACATCACAGTACAGGAAGGCCCCTTCGTTCCAATGAAGGTATCAGTTCTTGATGCAAATATCCAAACTCCAAACACTTATTCAGAAATGACCAAGGATGAAATCTTCTTAGCAACCATGGATAAAAGAGCTCAGAACATTATTGTTAGTGCCATAGATGATTCAACATTTCAGAATCTGATTCACTGCAAGACCTCCAAGGAGATGTGGGACACATTGATTGTCTACATGGAGGGATCTGAAGAAGTAAGGCTGGACAGGAAGTCTATGCTAAATCAGGAGTATGAAAGCTTTAGACAAGGAAAATCCGATAGCATAACTGAGTGCTATAAGAAATTCTATAGAATTGTGAATGAGCTAATATCCTATGGAAGAGTCTTCAGTACCTATGAACTGAGTGACAAATTCTTAAGATCCTTATCAAAGGATTGGGATACAAAGATCTGTGCCATAAGAGAAGTGGCTAAATTGGCAGAGATATCTCCTCCAACCCTGTTTGGAAAGTTGCTATCCTATGAAATGCAACTTATGGTGAGGAAGGAGGAGGAAAGAAACTCAAGAGGAGAGCATAGAGAAAAGACTGTGGCATTCAATGCAGAAGCCACTAGAAAGAATAGGAGGATATCACCATCTCCTCCTAAGGAAGTTACAGAAGATAGTTCTGAAAGTTCAAACAAGGGTTCTGAAAGCTGTGATTCAGATGCAGATTTTGCTGCATTCACAAGACAATTCCAGAGGTTCTTGAAGAAGAAGCAGTTGAAGTCTAGGCCTTCCCCATCACAGCAAGTTGATGACTATTATAAGAAGAAAAGGTCATCAAGGAAAGAGAAGAGCAGATCAAAACCTAGCAAAGCCACTACTTCAAAGATTGTCTGTTATTGTTGCAATAGGCCTGGACATGTTGTGGCTGATTGTCCTGACAAGAGAAAGGAATCTTCAGAAAAGAAGAAGACTTATCAGAAAGGCAAGAAGGAGAAATCCTTTGTAGCAAAGAAAGATAAGAGTCTATCAGACCAGTCAACTTCAGAATCAGGATCTGAAGCTGAAGCATATATTGGACTATATGCTGCATCTGAGGAAGAGGAGTTTATGCAGTTGCTAGACTCCATCAATGAACATCAATGCATGGGGTTGATGACAAGATCAGAAGAGGACATATGCCAGAATCAGTCTGGTCCTAATGAGGTAAAATGTCCTTCCAGTACATCTGTTTGTAGTACAAGTGAAGAATCAGCTACATCTGCATCAAGTGATGAAGATGCATCTGAATCTGAAGGAGATGTCTATCAATTGATAGATAAGTATGGGGACTTGTTGCAGGCCCTTAAGAAAAGCAAGAACCTGGTTAAATCTCAGGCTCAGGAAATTGCTGAACTAAGGGTTGCAACAACTGAGTTAGAAAAAGTCCTTGATCAAAAATTAAATGAAATTGCCAAGCTGAAGAATATAACTATTATTCAGATGGGCACAATTAATTATACTAATGATCATGTGAAGAGTCTGGAGGCCAGACTTAGAATTGAAAGGGATTTAGTGGCTAGTTACTCTAAGCCAAAATCTGTCTTCCCTTGATAGATGAATTTGTCACTCAAAAGGGTAAGGCTGGATTAGGATTTAAAGGTAACTCCAGGGCTGGCAGATTCAAGAGGAAAGGCAAAGCTCCTGTTCAGCCATTAAACCTTTCAGTCCCCATAAAGTTTAGTAAGGTGAAAGTGCCTTCTAACATATATGATCATGAAGACATTCAAGGTCATATTTAGACTAATGTTCTGAAGAACAAGGGTGTAAATGCAAGCAGGCCTACCTATGGTCATAAACCCAATGGTTTTAAGAAATCAGTAGGTGAAGTTGCAACAGCACCAGCAATGAACAGAAATTCTTCTGACAAGGATGTATCTAGATCTAGATACAATAAGTTTGAATGTTGGTGCTGTGGCAAGAGATGCCATTTTGCATTAGACTGCTGGTATAACACAAGTGTTATAAAGAATAAGAGTCTACCTGTTAGAAGAGGTTATGATAGCTTTATTAATGCTAACCTGAACCAAGGACCCAAGACTTACTTGGGTTCTAAGGGTAAGTAATTCTGTATTGCAGGTGAATCCAAGTAACCATGCCCCTATATGGTACTTGGATAGTGGTTGTTCTAGGCACATGACTGGAACAAAGGGGCTGCTGAAGGAGTATTCATCTGTCAAAGATGGACCTAAAGTGATCTTTGGTGGATCTGAAAAAGGAGTCATCAAAGGGTTTGGTAACATTTCTTCTAACCTAATTACTATCACTCAAGTGGCTTATGTAAAAGGTTTGAAACATAATCTAATAAGCATAAGCCAGCTAAGTGATTTAGGATATGACATTTCATTTGTTACAGATGGATGTCATATCAAGAGGTCAAGTGATCAAAAGATCATATTGACTGGGTATAGGAAGAGAAATGTATATTGTCTTAATTTTGAATGTGAGAATAAGGCTTCTCCCATCTGTCTTGTAGCTGATGACAATGCTTCTCATTGTGTTAAGTGGCACAAGAGATTGGCTCATCTAAACTACAAGACAATTGGCCAACTCTTTAGCAAAGAGCTAGTGAGGAATGGACCTCAAATTAAGTGTATAAAGGAAGGGATATGCTCAGCTTGTCAAAAGGGAAAGCAGACAAAATCCTCCTTTCAAAGCCTTGAAAACAAGGATTCTGTGAGGTGCTTATACCTCTTGCATATGGATCTTTTTGGCCCTATGCCAGTTCATAGTCTAGGTAGGAAGGTCTACACTTTTGTGGTTGTAGATGACTATTCTAGATTTACATGGGTGTTCTTTCTGAGACAAAAATCTGAAACCCCAAGTGTATTACTTAATTTTGTAAAGCAAATTCAGAATGAACTGAATAGTACAGTGGTCAAAATCAGAAGTGACCATGGTACTGAGTTTCAATCTGAAAGCATAACAAACTTGTGTAAAGACTTTGGGATTTTCCAAGAGTTCTCCTCACCTAGAACACCTCAGCAAAATGGGATTGCTGAAAGAAAGAATAGGACATTAATTGAAGCTGGTAGAACTCTATTGAGTGACACCTCTCTCCCAGATATTTCTGGGCTGAGGCAGTTAACACTGCTTGTCATGTCATCAATAGGTCTTCTATCACCAAAAGCCACAGAAAGACTCCCTATGAGATTGTGAAAGGCAGAAAACCAAATCTATCCTATTTTAGGATCTTTGGTTGCAAGTGCTATATACTTAACAATGGCAAGTCATATTTGACTAAGTTTGCTGCCAAATCCCAGGATGAGATATTTGTTGGGTACATCACAAATAGTAAGGCCTATAGAGTCTTCAACTTAACTACTCAAGTTGTTGAAGAATCTGTGCATGTTGTATTTGATGAAACAAGATTAATCAATTGTGAGTTGTCTTGTAGATCAAATGACTCAACAGGTATAAGCAAGAGGATGGACAAGCTCTCCATTGCTGAAGCTTCAAAGGAAGATGGAGCATTGGAAAATGAAGGCTGCTGTCCAGGGGGAGTACAAGAGATAATGGAAGCTGATGAAAACCAAGAGGTTCAGCAGAATGAAGAAGCTGGAGATGCTCAACCTAAAGGGAATCTTCCTCCAGCTATAAGATATCTAAGAGATCATCATGCTGATCAGATAATTGGTGATCCAAGACAAGGAGTGCAAACTAGAAGCAGAAATCAAGGCACAGTTTTGCATTCAAGTTTCTTGTCTCAAATGGAACCTAAGAAGTTTGAAGAAGCTATCCAAGACCAGCACTGGATTGATGCTATGCAAGAGGAGCTGAATCAATTCAAAAGGTGCAAAGTCTGGGAGCTTGTTCCTAAACCAAGAGGCCATAACATAATTGGCACTAAGTGGATCTATAGGAACAAGCTAGATGAAAGTGGGATAATAGTGAAGAATAAAGCAAGGTTAGTTGCAAAAGGATACAGGCAGGAAGAAGGGATCGACTTTGATCAAACCTTTGCTCCAGTAGCAAGGCTGGAGGCAATCAGAATGTTCCTTGCCTATGCAGCCTACCAAGACATCAAAGTATACCAGATGGATATGAAGTCAGCATTTCTGAATGGTGATCTTAAAGAAGAAGTATATGTAGAGCAGCCATCAGGTTTTGTAGATCCTCTTAAACTTGATTCTGTGTATAAGCTTAGGAAAGCTTTGTATGGGTTAAAACAAGCTCCAAGGGCTTGGTATGAAACCCTGTCTACCTTCCTCATTGAGAATAAATTCTCAAGAGGAAAGATAGACAAAACTCTATTCCTTAGGGAATCCAAAGGCAAGATCATCTTAGTTCAGATCTATGTTGATGACATAATCTTTGGATCTACTGAAAACAACCTTTGTAAAAAGTTTGCCAAACTTATGCAAGGGAAGTTTGAGATGAGCAGTATGGGAGAACTTAAATTCTTCTTGGGACTCCAAGTAAGACAGACTGATGATGGATTGTCCATATCCCAGTCTAAGTTCACCAAAGAATTAATTAAGAAATATGGTATGGAGTCATCCTCCACCATGAGAACTCCTATGAGAACAAGTATGCCTATATGCAAAGATGAGGCAGGTAAACCTGTTGATGAATCATTGTATAGAGGAATAGTTGGGTCTCTACTATATCTCACTACTAGTAGACCAGACATTATGTATGCAACATGTGTCTGTGCTAGGTACCAAGCCTGTCCTAAAGAATCTCATTATACTGCAGTCAAAAGGATTCTGAGATATCTTAAGGGCACACCTAATCTAGGTCTTTGGTACCCTAGGAATAGAGATTTTCAACTAACAGGCTATTCAGATGCAGATTTTGCAGGATGTAGAGAGGATAGAAAGAGTACTACAGGTACTTGTCAATTCCTGGGAGGAAGACTAATATCATGGAGTAGTAAGAAGCAGACTAGTGTGGCCATTTCCACAGCTGAGTCAGAGTATGTTGCTGCTGGAAGCTGCTGTGCACAGCTATTGTGGATGCAGCATCAGCTTAAGGATTATGGTATTCAGGTAAGTAGAACACCCCTTTTATGTGATTCTAAGAGTGCTATTTCTATTGCTAATAATCTAGTTTCTCATAGTAGAACTAAGCATATAGAAATCAAATACCATTTTCTTAGAGAACATGTAGAAAAAGGAGACATCTCATTGGAATTTGTAAAAACAGATTATCAAATAGCAGATGTATTTACTAAGCCTTTAGATGAAACAAAATTCAATAAATTCAAAATTGAATTAGGTATGTTAACCATTGATTAATGTATTAACAAAATCATTAACAATGCAATTGAAGTGGTATTTAAGTAAGTTAAAGTAATAACAACATCATTAAGTGTGAAAAAAGGACACATTGAAGTAACACTTACAAGTGGTGTTGAACCAACAGAAATTGGCTAAGTAAGAATGTGTTGACACAATCAGTAATAATGTGTCGACTCAGAGAAATAATGTCGACAAGTCAGAAATATTGTGTCGACACAGAGAATATGTGTCGACACTTAAGAGTTATATTGTCGACTTAACCAGAAATGTAATGTCGACTCAACCAGGATAATGGTGTCGACACTTACAGAATATGTGTCGACACTTATCCTTAGAGTCGACACAGAATTTTTGTCTATCTACTATGTATCCAAGGTGTCGACATAACCACAAATTGGTGTCGACACATAGTAGGCTGAAGTAATGTCGAGACAATAGAGGTTTGTGTCGACATATTCCGTCTGTGTCGACACATTTAATCTGTTTTTGGCGCCTTTTGAACTTCTTTCAACAGAAGGTATAAATAGGTCAAAAACTCTTTCTGTCGACACACTTCCAAGGTTTTCGAGACTAAAACCCTGTGTCGACAGTCTATCTTTCTCTCATCTCTCAAGCTTTCTCGACGAATCGATGATGCCAAGGATTGAAGACAACATCAATGAAGGGTATGAGTTGGTGTGCCAGGCTTTTGCAGATGCGCCGCCAGATGTTCAAGGGGTTATCACCCTCCTCTTCGGGTCAGGGTTAGAATTTCTAATCTCAGAACCGACTAAAATCTGGAAGAAGGAGGTGCACGAGTTCTTTATCTCTGCATCAGTCCACTCAAATGGCCTCAAGATTACGTCCAATGTTCAAGGGACTAAGGTGAAGATTACTCCAAGAAGTTTAAGAAAGATCTTTCAATTACAAGTAGTTGAGAATGAAGAGGAAGTTCCTAGTTCTAAGACAAGGGAAGCCCTTCAATGGTGTGGACTGGACTCGAGCATGAAGATTGGAGCTGCATTCAACAGGAAGGGTATGAATCAGCAAGGGAAGTTCTTGTCTGAAATTGTTGGGAAAGTGATTCTCTGCAAGACAGGTGGACATGATAGGATTTCTGCCTATATGTTCAGCCTTATGACCAGGATTGTTTTTACAATTCCTACTGATTGGTCAGGAGTACTCTTTGACAAGATCAAAGAAGGAATCAAGAAGCCCAACATGGCTAGAATCATGAGCTTATATCTCATTGGAGTGATTCCTGAAGTGATGCAGCAACTGCCAGGGACTAAGATCAATCATATGAGAAGGATGGATATAAGACTGTTCTCTAGGTGGGATAGGGTACTGTCCAAGGATGTGCCTGAAGAGAGCAGGCCAGACACCCCTGTGAAATCCCCTTCTCAAACTCAAGAAACTGAACAACAACAAGAAGACCCACTCAGGACACAGGTTGAAGAACAGCCTGACTCAACTATACTCTAGCAAGTGTCAACACCTGCACAGATGCAGGGGGAGCCAGTTCACTCTCCTGATCAAAATGTATCTACTCCCGATAAGGTACAAGTGTAGGGGGAGCTAATGTATTTTACTATAAAAGACATTGCTCATATTCTTATTACTGCACAGGTTCAGGGGGAGCTAGTGTCCACTCCTTCTCTAGATACTACAATTACTGAACGAGTACAGGAGAAACTGTTGTCAGTACAAGTGCAAGAGGAAGCACAGATAGACTTATCTCAAGATTTAACTGCTGCAGAAGATACAGCTCAACTGGAATTTACTCTGGAGGAGTTATTCCCTGATGCTGATACTACTACTGATAAAGTAGGAGGAGGACAAGAAATTGAGAGGTCCATAGGTATGGAAATTGATCAGGAAGCTGAAGTTGAGCCACAGGTTGAGGGGGAGCCAGTGGATGTTGAGACTGAGCAACAGGTCACTAGAACAGATACACTTCCTCCTCCTCAAGAAAGAATTCACCTAGATACTTCATCTGATACTGAAACTGAAGAAGCCAGGCTGGCCAAGAAAAGAAAACTTGTTGTATTTAAGAGAAGAAGCAAGAATTATAAGCAGGCTTTACAGACAACACCTCAACAAGTATCTCCTGCCTTTGATCATAACAAGTTTATGGTAGATCTACAGGTGAAATTGGATGAACAAAGAATGGCTCTGGAAAAGTATGTTGATGAAAATAGCAAGTCACTTCAGTTTGACTTAGCTCAGGATATAATGTCCATCCAGTTTCAAGTCAACATGCATAAGAAAGAAATGACAGATTGCTTCCAAAAGGGAGGCCATGCTGTGGTTTATCTTGCTCAACAACAGGAGGCTATTACTAAAAAGGTAGATGATGTTGTCCTGAAGCAAAGCTATGTCTTGGAAAATCAGTTAAGAATGAATGATAATTTAACTGAATCTCATCATGAGATAATAGAGGAAATGAAAAAGATTGTTCCAGGCCTGCCTGCAGACAAAACAAAAGAAAAGGAAGAGTTTAATAAGAAATTTCAAGATGCCATTGCCTCAGTACAAACTGCTATCTCCACCTGCCAACAGGACATATCAACCAAACTGCAAAAGTTGAAACCATTTTACAAAGATGGTATAAATTATCTAGATGGACAAATAAGGTTTCAGAAGGATGATCTTAGAGATCATATGACCAGAGAAGTCATAAAGGGGGAGAGGTTATTGATTCATGCAGGCCAAGAGCACTCTAAATGGGTGACAAATAGTATAAGAGCCACCTTGGGATGTCCACCCTTGTGTGATGATGATATAATGGCTGAATCAGGCATTCAAGCAGGACTACTTGAAGGCAACCAACCTGAGGTTGCCCAAGTTATTTACCCCCCTTCTGATTTTGATATTCTGGATAAGCAAGTGCAGGATATGTATAGTCCTCCAAAGGAGGTGAATAATGTTGTGATTGAGAAAGTTGAGATGCCAGAGGCCTTCCTGAAAGAACAGCAAGATGCTCTATTAGCAAAGAAGAGATTTAGAGAGCAGGCTGCACTTAAGCCAGATTATGAGCAGTGGAGTCCTACTTCAAGGAACATAATACTCACTGCATGGAAGGCTGTACAAGACAAAGTTCATGAGAGAGGGAAGTGGTACAATGAGATAGAATGGCAGAAGTATGAGGCAAGACAGGAAGCTATAGTACAATTCAGAAGGAAAGCTAAGCTGTGGAGGCTGTCACCAGATGCTAAGGAGCCAAGCAAGTACTTCCCAAAGCCTTTTCACTATTTTGAAAGGCAAAGGCTCAAGGAAGAAGCTAAGAAGAAAGCTGATCTAAAAGGAAAGAAGATAGCTGAAGAATCAGAAGCTCCTGTGACAGCTAAAATTCAATCTGGCAAAGGGATTATCATTAAAGAGCCTGATCAATCCTGATTGTGTTTTAGTTCCTTCATAGTGTTTTGTAATGTTGTGATGTGATCATTAAATGTAAAACAATGTAATCAAACATTACCCTGTAATAAACAAAATATTGTTTATATGATAGATTGTTTTATCTATGATGTTTTTATTATTTTGTTTATAATTAAGTATCCCTGTGTTTTTGTCATATATCATCATTTAGTACTATTTAAAAATGGTGTATATCATTGGCTATAAGGGTTATGACTTCTCCAAATAGGGGGAGATTGTTGGGTACATTGGAAAATGTGTACCTGATTTGAAGAAGCCCAACCTAGCTCAATGATATACATCAAGGTGTATTTGATGTTGTTTTGAGTTGACATGTGCAGGTGAAGAATTGATAAAGTATGCAGAAAAATTCTAAGTCCAAGTGTCGACACAGAGAAGGATGTGTCGACACATAGCAGCTAGTCTACACAACACTGGGAATTTGTGTCGACACAGAAGAAAAGCGTCGACCTCAACATTGGGAAAATGTGTCGACACAGAAGAATATAGTCGACCTCAAGTTTGTCTACACCAGCAGAATGTGTCGACACATTGTGATTGAGTCGACACATTATAGCAGAGTTAAAAGACGACTGTGTCGACACCTGAAGGCTAAGTCGACACTTACTAAGTTATGATTCTACAACAACTGTGTCGACACACAGGACTTGTGTCGACACACTGAAGAGTCAAGACCAAGTTATTTTCAGAAGAAGCTGTGTCGACTCAAAGGCAACTTAGTCGACATCACTGAAGACTGTGTCGACACCAAAGTCAATTGTGTCGACACAGATAGACAGATGGTCTCGACACTTTCTGACAGACTGTCTCGACAACTTGTGGTTCAAGACTAAGGCACAGGACTTGTTTGAAGACTTGACAGCTGTGGGTTGCCACCGGTTAACTGAAGCTGTCAGACTTGTCAGAAAACGGTTATAAACCGGATCAGCCGGTTACCATGAAGAAAGTCTATAAATAGACAGATTCAGGAGGAGAAAAGAACTAACCTTTGAAAACATTGTTGAGAATCAAAAAGTTGAGAAGGATTACAATCCAATTCATTTCAAGAAAGTGCTAGGCACTTAAGAAGATCTTCTCCAGAAGATCTAAGAAGACTATCTAAGGATAGATCAAAGAAGAGTTCTAATCAGAATTCAGAAGAATCATTCAAAGTGCTGGATATAGAGAGATCAAGCCAGAATTTGAAGAAGAAGAAATAAACTACCAGTGGATTCTCAAGAAGCTGTTTGGAAATCAACTCAGCTAAGTTCATATTCAAGAAGCTTTGAAGAAAGCTCAGATACAGTTGATTTCATCAGCTGATCAAGAATTGTCTTGGCCTTTTCTCTCTCAATTTAGGCAAGATAGTTAAATAATCTTTTCTATATTTCTGTAGGATCTATTTACACAGATCTGAGTTGTAAGCCTGTGTTATAAAGGCTGAGTGTAGGAGTGTTGAACTCTGAGTGGTAGGGCTGTTTGCCTGAGTGTAGGAGAAGGGTCTTCTCTGAGTTGTAGGCCTTGGGGCAAGGCTGAGCAGTAGGGCTGTTGTGCCTGAGTTGTAGGAACCAGTTGGGTTCTGAGTTGTAGGATCTGTTGATCTGAGATTAGTGGAAGTTTGGCCGAATCTAGCATACTGCTAGATAGGTGAAGGGGGAAAGTGGATGTACCCAGACCTTGGGGAACCACTATAAAACATTGTGCAATCTGTGATGTTTTATTTTCTGTGATTGCTGTGATTATTGTGTTAGCCATTAAATTGAATTCTGCCTAGAAGTTTTTTTTATAAAGAAGTAGAACCTATTCACCCCCCCCCCCTCTAGGTGTTTAGGCTGTCTTGAAAGTTAAACTAACAAAAACCAATATCATCCATGCCAACCCAACATAAAGAAAAAATAGAAGTCAAAATCCACATAAGTATAAAGTCCACTAGTACATGCATAATAAGAATGGAAGATTTGGTTTAAAGAGCCTAAACACCTAGAGGGGAAGGGGTGAATAGGTTCTAATCCTTTTTGACAACTTAGTAAATTAACAAAGTTATACACAACATACATATCTCAGCACAAAGAATAACAAAAATAGAAAATTCAAAGCATAGACACAATGGTTTAAAGTGGTTCCCCAATTTATGGGTACGTCCACTCTCCCCCTTCACCTACACAGTAGAGAACTGGATTCAGCCAAACCTCCTTCAACTATCTCAGATCCACAGATCTTACAACTCAGAACCCAACTGGTTCCTACAACTCAGACTTCTTCAAGCCCTATACCTAAGATTCTTCCCAAGAATCCTAGCTCAGGCAACAACCCTACCTCAGCCTTTATCACGAGACCTACAACTCAGAAATTTTCAAGTCCTACCTCAGGGTCTCAGCACTACCTCAGCCTTTAAAAATTTAGGCTTACAACTCAGATCTATATAAGATTTTACAAGGAAATTAATTGTTTTAAAACAATAAAATATTCACCCTGATAGAAAGAGAATAGGGTGAATGCTTCTTGATCAGTTCTTGATTGAACTGATTACTTTATATCCAACTTGTCCTAGCTTCTTCAAAGCTTCTTGAATTTGTACCAAGTAAGGTTGATGTTCAATTGGAGTTGGAGTTGATCTTCAATCCAGCTTCCTTCTTGAATTAAGAATCAGATCTGAATTTTTCTTGCAGACTTTTCAGGATCTGCCTTCTTCTGGGTTTGTCTCTTGTTCCCTCTCACTTGTTCTTTTTTTTATTACAGTACTTATGATTTTGATTGAATAGGTCTATATATAGAATCCATCCAAGGTTACCGACTGATTGAGTTTATAACGGCCATCTGACAGCTCTGACAGATATGTCAGCTTTGTTACTTATGATAGCTGTCAGGTCTTCAGTCTTGAGAACTGACTCCTCCTTGAACTTCTATCATAGAAGAGAACTGTCAGCATAATACTTCAAATGTGTCGACACAAATAGACCATGTGTCGACAAAAATCTTGACGATGTCGACACAACTCCTAATATGTCGACACAGTCATTCTTTAACTTCTCAATACAGCTTCTGTTGGATGTGTCGACACAAGTCCTGTGTGTCGACACAACTGCTTCTAGTCTTGACACAGCTTCTGATGAATGTTTTCTTGTGTGTGTGTCGACACAAGTCTTGTGTGTCGACACAAGCCTTCCAGTCTCAGTATGGCTATTGTTGATAGATTTCTTTGAATGTGTTTCGACACAAGTCCTGTGTGTCGACACAAGCCTTCCAGTCTCAGTATAGCAGTTGTTGACAGATTTCTTTGAGTGTGTGTCGACACAAGTCCTGTGTGTCGACACATCTACGTCTGGTCATCAACATAGCTGGTGTTGAGTATGTGTCGACACATGTCCTGTGTGTCAACACGACTGCTGCTGACAGAATTTCTGTGTGTCGACACAAGTCCTGTGTGTCGACACAATCGTGCTTTTGGTGTCGACACATTTCCCTCACAAGTGTCGACACTTGTATGTAGAAAATTTTCCTGCATTTCTTTAACCTGCATTTTGAAACTCAACATCCCATCAAATACACATTGATGAATATCATTGAGTTAAGTGAGGCTTCTCCAAATCTGGTACACAGTTTCCAGTGTACCCAACAATCTCCCCCTATTTGGAGAAGTCATAACCCTTAGTCAATGATATACATCACTTATAATAAAATAAAGATTAAGATGTATAAAATAATTTCACATGCAGGGTAACTTATAAACACAAATAACATTTAATATCATCACAGAATATGATATAATTCATTAATCAGAAATAAGTGTTTGATTTACAAGATTGTTTAGAACAAAATTTACATAGTTCTCAGTCTAGCCTATCTATCCTTAAGATTGATCAGGCTCCTTGATAACTATTCCTTTGCCATGATTAATCTTAGCTTGTACTTTGGATTTTGTGTCATCAGCTGGCTTCTTCCCTTTCAGATCATTCTTTTTTAGCACTTCTGCCTTGATCTTCTGCCTTTCAAGGTAATGATAAGGCTTTGGGAAAAACTTGCTAGGCTCCACAGAATTAACAGGTAACTTCCCAGCTTTGATATCCCTTCTGAACTGATGTATGGCATCTTGCCTTTTCTTATATTTACCCCGCTCTTATTCAGAATACCATTTGCCTCTATCATGCATATTGTCCTTCACAGCTTTCCAGGCACTAAGAATGATATTTCTGGAGGTTAGACTCCATTGCTCAAAATCCGGCTTTAATTCTGCCTGTTATCTAAATCTTTTCTTAGAAAGTTGAGCCTCTTTCTGAGTATCCTTAGCAGCTTCAGACATTTATACTTTTTCAATAATAACATTATGTGCCTCCGGTGGAGGGCCATACATTTTATGTACTTCCTGCTGTACTGCTTCAAAATCTGATGGAGGATAGATGACTTGTGCAACTTCCTGCTGAACCCCTTCAATGTGAGCAGGTTAAATACAAGATTTAGCAATGTTATCTTCATCACAAAGAGGTGGATATCCAAGAGTAGCTCTGATGGTATTAGATACCCATTTAGTATGATCAGAGCTGGCTTTGACTAACACTCTCTCCCCCTTTATGACTTCTTTGGCCACATGATCTCTTAGATCATCTTTCTGAAACCTTACTTGATCAGCCAGATAATCTATTCCCTCTTTATAGTAGATTCTGAACTTCTCCAGTTGATCTGAAATAGTATTTTGGGATGCCTGAGGTGTTGTTTGAACACCAGCTAATCATCTTGTATTTTCCTGGCTATTTTAGTTTTCAAATCATTAGCAATACCTCCCAGTTTTGTGAGAATTTCATTATGTGAGTCCTTGAGATTTTCATTCGTTCTGAATTGATTTTTTAGAATATATCCTTGTTTTTTTGCTATGTTAGCTATTGTAGTCTTCACATCTTGTTTTTAGGTGGCCAGATATACTACATCATTAACTTTCTTATGGAAGCAATCTATCATCTCTTTCTTATTCAAATTGACTTCAAATCTGATAGATTTTATATCTTGAGCAAGCTGGAACTGCACTTCTTTATGGGACTAATCCACATACTTTTCCAAAGCAAGTCTTTGCTCATCCAATTTCACTTGCAGTTGCACCAATAGTGAACTGAAGTCTATTCCTAGAGCAGATGATTGAGGGATAGTTTGTAAGGCTTTCTTATAGCATGTGCTCCTTTTCCTGAGAGCCACCAGCTTCCTTTTCTTAGCCTTGGAAGCTTCTTCATCATCAGAAGAATTTGATGAACTTTGTATATCCACAGTTTCCTTAGTACTAGAGGCATGCAGTTGCATCTCCCCCTCAGTCCTTTGTTGCTCCCCCTCAGTCCTTGCATCTTGGGGGTAAGGGAACAACTCTTCCAAAATTACCTCCTGCTGCATTTGAATAGGAGGTATAATGTTCTCTTGTCCAATAAATGGTTCTCCCTGTACATCAAGATTGTTGTCTAGGGTTTTCTCTAAGTTGGAGGAGTGGAGGTGCTCATCTTGATCTAAATCTGGCATATGCACATCCTGTGCTTCTTTTTCATTGTTGACTGTTGCTGTATTGTTGATTTCTGATACTATGTCTATAATAGTATGAGTTGCATACTCACTCTCTAGTGCAACTTCAGCAATACCTTCCCCTTGGGCAGGCAGTTGTGATTGTTCAGGTTCTTGAACATTCATAATCTCTGTGTTGTCTCCCACCGGAGTGGAGACCATCTGGTTCTCTTGTAGTTCAATGCTCTCCTATTGGGCTTGAGTTTCATTATCTTGTTGTGGTGTAGGTGATTTTCTTTGTTGTTCTTCATCTGAGCTGAAGACAACATGTTCTTCAGAATCACTCTAAGATTCTGCTTTCTGGGTGGTAGGTTTCTTTTTCTTATCTTTCTTTACTAGTTTCTATGGAGTAGAAACATCTTTGGTCAAAACTCTATCCCATCTTGATAGTATTCTTAAATCCATTCTTTTCATGTGATTTATCTTGGTTCCTAAAGTTTGATTCATCACTTTTGGGATGGTGGAAGCTAGATACAAGCTCAATATCCTACACAGATTAGGCTTCTTGGCACTCTTTTTGATCTTGTCAAAAATTACAGCAGACCAGTTTATTTTCACTTTGAAGATAACTCTAGTCATGAGTTTGAACATGTAGGCAGAGATCCTATCATGTCCTCCTGTTTTGCAGAGAATAACTTTGTCCATTATCTCGGATAGAAACTTACCCTGGGAATTCATTCCCTTCCTGGTTAGTGAAGATCCAATCTTGGTATTTGGATCCAGCCCACACAATTGGAGTGCATCCCTTGTCATGGAGGATGCGATATCATCTTCTTCATTAATCTTGGGTAGTTGAAGTGACTTTCTTATAGTCTTCGGTGAGAGTTTCACTTTGGAACCATTAACAGAGAACTGTATCTTCTTTCCTTGAGAGTCCATTGTTACGGAAGAGTAAAATTCAAGAACTTCTTTCTTCCATATCCTTGAAGGTTAAGAAACAAAGTATTCCAATCCATTTTCTATGATTAGGGTAATCACGCCCTTGATTTTTGGCGAGGCAGTCTCGAACACCTTGCGTACGCAAAGTCTAGAGTCGACGGGAGAATTTCTCATCGACATATCCTTCATTGATCTTGTCTTCCTGTTTTGGCGCCATTGGTGAAAGACAGAGAAGAGAGTCGACTGGAGAATTTCTCATCGACACAAAGTCTAGAGTCGAGAGGTCTGAAAGAACAGTCGACCACATTTTGTCTTCTCCTATTTATAGTGTACTTGTAAAAGGTAGGTAAAAAGATGCACCTAACTTAGGAATTTACTAGTCGACAAAATTTTATATGTGTTAACATAGATGCCCTAGGTCTCGATAAGACTTTGTTGAAGTCGACATGTCTATGTGTCGACATACTTTTGCCAGTGTCGACAAAGTCTACTAAAGTCTCGACAGAATTGTGTCGACAATGATTTTTCTGTGTCGACACAAAAAATCTTTTAAAACAAGGTCTCGACAGAGTTGTGTCGACACAAATTTTTCCTGTCGACATAACTTACTGAGAGTGTCGACACAGTTAGCTTTTGTTGACACCAACTTTCTAACTTAGAAAAAATTTCTTGAGAAATTGTGTGCTGACCTAACATCTTATTCTTGGTTTAACATACCTAATTCAATTTTAAAATTATTGAATTTACTTTCATCCAGAGGTTTTATAAATATATCAGCAATTTGATTGTTAGTGTTGATAAATTCCAGACTTATGTCTTCTTTTTCAACATGTTCTCTGATGAAATGAAATTGGATTTCTATATGCTTAGTTCTGCTATGTGAAACAGGATTTCTAGCAATAGATATAACACTATTAGAATCAAAATATAATGGAATTCTACTTACCTTGATGTCATAGTCTCCAAGTTGATGTTGTATCCACAATAACTGAGCACAACAACTGCCTGTAGCTATATACTCTGATTCAGCTATGGAAATAGCTACACTTGTCTGCTTTTTGCTTCTCCATGACACCAACCTTCCACCTAAGAACTCACATGTACTGTGGTGCTTTTCCTGTCTTCATTACAACCTGCAAAGTCTGTATCAGAAAAACCTGTTAGTAAGAAATCTCTATTCTTAGGGTACCAAAGACCTAGATTAGGTGTGCCCTTAAGATATCTAAGAATTCTCTTGACAGCAAAATAATGAGATTCCTTTGGGCAGGCTTGGTACCTAGCACAGACACATGTAGCATACATGATGTCAGGTCTATTAACAGTCAAGTAAAGTAGGGAGCCAATTATACCTCTATACAAAGACTCATCAACAGGTTTTCCTGCTTCATCTTTGCCTATAGGCATACTTGTCCCCATTGGAGTTTTCATGGTGGTGGCTGACTCCATACCATATTTTTTAATTAACTCCTTGGTGAACTTAGACTGAGATATGGACAATCCATCATCAGTCTGTCTAACTTGGAGTCCCAAGAAGAATTTTAGCTCACCCATGCTGTTCATCTCAAACTTCCCTTGCATAAGTTTGGCAAACTTTCTACAAAGGTTGTTTTTCAGTTGATCCAAAGATAATGTAATAAACATATATCTGGACTAGGATGATCTTGCCTTTTGATTCCATTAAGAATAGAGTCTTGTCAATTTTCCCTCTTGAGAATTTATTCTCAATAAGGAAGGTAGATAAAGTTTCATACCAAGTCCTAGGGGCTTGTTTCAATCCATATAGAGCTTTCTTAAGCCTATAAACATAGTTAGGTTAAAGGGAATCTACAAAACCTGATTGTTGTTCAACATATACTTCCTCTTTTAAGTCACCATTCAAAAATGCTGACTTTACATCCATTTGAAATACATTGAACCCATGATAAGCTTCATAAGCCAGGAACAGTCTTATTGCTTCCAACCTTGCCACTGGGGCAAATGTTTGGTCAAAGTCTATCCCTTCTACCCATCTGTAGCCCTTAGCAACCAGTCTTGTTTTGTTCTTGATTATGGCGCCATTTTCATCTAACTTGTTTCTATAGATCAACTTGGTTCCTATAATATTGTGATTCTTTGGTTTAGGAACCAACTCCCAGACTTTACATCTTCTGAACTGATTCAGTTCTTCCTGCATGGCATCAATCCAATTTGTGTCTTGTATAGCCTCTCCAAACTTCTTAGGTATAATCTAGGTAAGGAAGCTTGAACATAGAATTGTGTTCATGCTCTTGCTTCTGGTTAGAACTCCATGACTTGCATCACAAATGATTTTGTGTGCTGGATGATCCTTCAAATGTCTTCTAACTGGAGGAAATCTATCCATCTCTTAGTCTTCTTCATTTTCTTCATCTGGATGCACTTCATTGTCTTCATCTTCATCTAGTGAGTCTTGTACTCCCCCTGGACAACATCCATTATTTTCTTCATCCTGTCTTGAAGGTTGGTATTCACTAATTGTTAGCTTGTCCATCCTTTCCTTCAAACCTGTTGGACTAACAGAAGTGCTAGACAGTTCACTGTTAATTAGCTTAGACTTATCAAAGACTACATGGACAGATTCTTCTACACCTTGTGTAGTCAAGTTGTAGATCCTGTAACCTCTACTATTAGTATTGTACCCAACAAATATCCCTTCTAGAGATTTAGCAGCAAACTTAGTTTGATAGTGCTTGCCATTATTTAGAACATAACACTTGCTACCAAAGATTCTAAAGTAAGATATGTTTGGTTTTCTGCCTTTTATAATCTCATAGGGTGTCTTCTAGTATCTTTTATTGATGGATGCTCTATTGAGAACATGACATGCAGTATTTACTGCCTTAGCCCAGAAATATTCTGGGAGAGCAGTGTCACTTAGTAGTGTTCTACTTGTCTCAATAAGAATCCTATTCTTTCTTTCAGCAACCCCATTTTATTGGGGAGTTCTAGGTGAGGAGAACTCCTGATGAATCCCAAGTTCTTCACAGAACTTTGTCATGCATTCAGACTGAAATTCAGTTCCATGGTCACTTCTGATTTTGACTACTGAATTGTTATGTTTATTCTGAATTTACCTAACAAAATTCTGAAAGACAATAGGGGTTTCAGATTTCTGCCTCAAGAAGAAAACCCATGTGAATCTGGAATAGTCATATACAATTACAAAAATATAAGCTTTCCTACCTAGACTATGAACTGGCATAGGACCAAATAGATCCATATGCATAAGATATAGACATCTTACAGAATCTTTGGTATCATGTGTAACATCCCATTTCTGGCTAGACCCCTAGGAGTCGGTTGGTCGTGACAGAACCCTAGGAAGCCCAAAAATTGAAATACATCGACCGAGATTTCGGGTCACGGGTCGGTCACGCCCGTGACCTAGGGCGTGACTCTATCGACGATCGTCGATCTCAGGGAGACGATCGTCGGGCGCAGAATTTTTCAACCCGGACCTGTCACGCCCGTGACCTATGTGTCATGCCCGTGACCCAGGGCGTGACACCTTCGACGATCATCGATCTCGGCGGGACGATCGTCGACGCGCAGAATTTGCGTCATGGCCCTGTCACGCCCGTGACCCAGATGTCACGCCTGTGACCAAGGGCGTGACCCCCTTCGGCGATCGTCGATCTCAGCGAGACGATCGCCGAGCGTGGAATTTGCCTCATGACCTTGTCACGCCAGTGACCCATATGTCACGCCCGTGACTAAGGGCGTGACCACCCTTCGACGATCATCGATCTCAGTTCGACGGTCGTCGAACCCAGAATTGGTCACCAGGGCTTGTCACGCCCGTGACCCATGTGTCACGCCCGTGACTAAGGGCGTGACCACCCTTCGACGATCGTCGATCTCAGTTCGACGATCGTCGATCTCAGTTCGACGATCGTCGATCCAAGAATTGGCCACCCGGGCCTGTCACGCCCGTAACCTATGTGTCACGCCTGTGACCAAGGCCGAAACGTTAGCCAGACTGAAAATTTCGGTAACCGACGTTGTAATCAATTCTGATTATGGGAAGTTACACCAGGAGTATTTATGGGCCATTTCCTACTCTGATTATTTAATAAATTAAGGAAATGTTGGTCTAATAGGAAATCGCCACTGGCAAACACCTCTTCATTTCCAGCATTTCAACTCCCTTTGCCATAACCGAAACGTCATTAAGAGAAATATTAATTGACATGAACGTTTCATCCTTTCCCCTCCCCATTTGCTGATCTATAAAAGACTCCTAAGAGAAAGAGGAAAAGGTTGCATGCTCCATCAAACTGTTTCAGATTTCCCCCTTGCTGTTGAAGAATTTCCGGCGACGCCACCACCACGCCAATGGCTTCCCGACGCTCTACACGCCTTCAGCCCGCGAACAAGGTCCTCCCCTCCCTCTTCTTCTGCCGATAGATCTTAGAAATCATTAGGAGAGATATCGGGCTCAAAAGAGCCAGATCGGGTGAGCGTTTCCATGGTTTTCCAAAATTTTCATGGTGGTGGGTTCGCCGGAAACTGCCTCTCCGGCGGCCGTGTCGCCGCCCGACGATAGCCCTCACCTCAACAGAGGTGGTGGTGGTGGTTGCCGGCCAGGGAGATGGCTGGATGGCCGGGAAATAGCTTTGGAAAAGCTACCGGAAAATAAGTTTTCAGGGCTCTGGTTTCGGGCTGTAGAAGAAGATGAACAGTGCCATTAAATTAGATTCTATTTTTAAAACAATTTCTGAATGAAAATATCTGTCACTTTAAATAATTTGGGAAAAATTCCTAGAGGCTCCTACAGGAAAAATGGTCAACACCAATATTGTATCTCTTGGAGTCTAGGGAATTTTAAAATTTGTTTCAAGTATTTTGGACCACTTGATAGAACTCAGCACTCAATTTGGTGAGGTCTACCCATAGGGTTGTCCTGACCTTAGAAATATACCCCACTCCAATCCAGTCATCACAATGACTAGAAATTTGGGGTGTGGCCTAACCTTACCTATATCTAGGTACCATCCAAAAATTAGGATTTTTGGGAAATATTTTTCTATAGTTTTTAGGAAAATTCAATAATCCTAGCTTAATTTAATTAGATGACTAAATAATTTCCAAACCCTCCCAAATTTTGGTGAGTGGTCCCTGGGTTCACCATAAGGTTCCGTATAATTTTTCATCTCATTTGGAGATGGTTTGGATTAGAAATGATCAAACCTAAGTTTTGCCCTAATAAGGGGTCTTAGGTTAAAGGTGCATTTTTGAGATTTGAGTGGTCAGATCACCTCAACAGAGGCTGAGATTTTTACCACTGGCTAGTAATATTCTCTAGCACCCCCTCATAGAGTTTGAGGTGGATCGGGGTAAGTTTTCCCTAAGAACCAAGGCCAAACCCTAAGGATGGATCTTGGTGGCTTGTGAAGGTCATGGGGTCAAATGACCTTGGAGTGACTCGAAATTTGGTGAAGAGGACCATAGGGCCATTATAGTTCTCTGGATGAAATTTTAGTAGATTTGGAGACTGTTGGGATACCTAAAAACCTAACCCTAATTTAGGGTGCAAAACTTGTAGAGATAGGAAATTACACTAAATCACATTGAAAAGTGATGAGAATTGGGTAGAGTGAATTATAGGGATGGTACAAGCTCTGGATATTTTACTATGAATTTTAAGATCATTATTTTGGATACTTCATTAACGATTTAGTAGCTTGTATGATTTGCTTAGAAAATTTATTATGGAACATATACTTCCTGGAAATTGATGAAATTTAAGCAGAGAACGTTTATTATGATTTTAAATCTCTGTGAATTTTTATGGGATTTTTGGAAGTTTAATTCTAAGGCTTGGTTCATTAAGTATGTTTTACCTTGAATATTTGATTAAATCTATAGTGGTGTTTAGCAACCTGGTAAAAATTATGATTCTTTGCATAAAGATCTTTTCTATATCATACTACTGATTAGTAATTTTTTTATAATTTTCTGATGAGTAATTTCAATACTTCCTTCTTTACGTAGGATTAACGTGATTATACTGGATAAATTAATTAGAGGCTAAATACTTTCTATAAAATTTTGAGAATTTGTATTTGAGGTTATATTGCTGTTATTTAATGATCATGATTTTTGGGTAGCCATTACTTAGGAGGATCATGTAGTTCATGTTTAAAATGACCCATGGCCCATCCTTTGGGAAAATTAAATAAATATCAGATTAATTAGGAAAGTTATAAGTTTCTGGATTTAGACAAATTATGATATGGTAGACCTCCAGTAAATATTATAGGAGATTTGGAAGACAATTTGGAGTACCTCCCCTTGTGTACCACATGTAGCTTAGGATGGTCTGCATATAGTAAAATCACGAAAACTGAACTAGAGTAATAATGAACTTGGAAAATGGAATTTTGGTAGTTGCTGGTTGGTTAGGGCAAGCTACGATTAAGTTCATTATTGGAAGTCAGAAAAGTAGGGTGTGAGACTGATTAAGGTTAAGTGGCGTTCGGGAATGACGGAAGACCGTCCATCCCGGGAAGAAGAGGAAGAGTCTTAAAACTCTAGGGTTAGATCAAAAGTAACTAAAAGGGGATTGGGTTAAGGGAGATCAACCAATAACAATAAGTGCCTTGCAAAAGGGAACTTCGGGCCGTAATACTGCCGTCTTGGTTCCTAGTGCCCCTTGAGAGCCCTTCACGGGGTATGCCGGGGGCAGTCCTGGGCTAACGTAAACCATAGGAATAATAAATTAAAAGAGCAACTTGTATAACTAGGGTTGCACTTACACACCCCCCCGATAGCTAGGAAGGTAGAATAATTGGTTTGGTTGCCATTCAGACGGAAGCTCTGAAGGTAGATGCACGGACGGGACAGTCCGGGGGGCCGAGGGCTCGAGGGTTGGAGTACAGAATAAAGGTGGTGGGTCTTCAGTATCTGATTGTCGTTCACACCGACATCGGTATGTTGACTCGGCGGTGTGGGACACTTAGCCAAAGAAAGTCTGGTGGGTACAGCCAGCAGTAGTATGCGGATACTCTAGGTTGTGTTCTTCTAGGCGCGTACGGAGGGCTAGGCCTGGTAGTGTGGATACCCGCCTAGGAGTGGGGGGCCCAACCCACTGTCTCTGTTTGCCACTACAGAGGTTCCTGGGAGTGAAGCTAGCTGCCCGAATAGGGGGAACTAAAGGTCTGTGCGCATAGAGTCGTGTGCGTGAGTTGCACTTGCATGAATCATGGCATAGCATATCACTACACTCATAATTGCATACAACCGACACCCCAACATATAAATCGGTATGGGACTTTTTATATGATGGGAGCCATGCAGAAGATCCCTTAACTTATAAGTTTGTATGGGCATTCATATAAGTTAAGGTTACTTACTTATTTACTTGCTTGTTTACTTACTGTTCTCTAGCTGCCTTTTTATACATTTGATGCTTACTACTTCACTTCTTTACCATTTACTACCATAGGATTGCTAGTTGTACTTTACTCTAAATAATGGTTAGATTAGCTCCCTGTCACCTGCTTGATTATTCTACACCTTTGTAGCTTCCCTTTCCTCCTCTCCGCCCGGTGCTTAGGAGCCGTGGTGGGAGGGGTAGGGGACGGTAGGGCTTAGTCTATATGACTAATGGTTTTCGAACCACAACATTACAGGAGCTCCGGATGGGAGACAGGGACCAGCAGTCCAGGGATCAGCACCAGCGGAGTACGGTGCGCATGGAGGTGGGACAGTCTAGCACCGGTGCACCAGCGACCAGCTCCGTGAGTGATTAGTAGTTTTATAGCTTCCGCGTTGAGTGATTTGTAGAGAGGACTCTGATGTACTGGGCTCGAGCCCATTTATGTATTTCCTATTATTACCTACTGATGGACTGGATGTGATTTCACTTTTATTTACATATTTTTGTGGACTTGTTTACATTTTATGTATAATTACTTCTCTCTCTTGTGATCGAAAAGGGCCGGCAGAATTGGCATTTTGTAGTGGTTGCCTTCCCGTGAGTCGGTGCCACCGCAAAGCGGCAATTCTGGGCTAAGACCCCAGTGGTTGAAAAAAAAGGGGGTCTTACATCATGTCCATGGAAAGAGGTCCTGGTCTGTTTGCCCTTTTGGCAAGCTGAACATACACCCTCTTTAATGCACTTGACCTGAGGACCATTCCTCACTAACTCCATACTAAAGAGTTGGTCTATTGACTTATAGTTCAGGTGAGCCAGCCTTTTATGCCATTGGGCACAATGATATGCTTTCTCATCTGTAACTAGATAGATAGGTGAGTACTTATTCTCACAATCAAATTTAAGACAGTAGAAATTTCCTTTCCTAGTGCCTATCAAAATGTTCTCTTGATCATTTGACCCTCTTATTTGGCACACACCCTTGTGGAAAGAAGTGGCATAACCTAGATCACTTAGTTGGCTTATTATAATTAGGTTATGCTTTAGACATTTCACATAAGCCACTTGGGTGATGGTAATGGAGTTATTGCAAATGTTACCAAACCCTTTGATGACTCCCTTTTTAGATCAACCAAAGATCACTTTGGGTCCATCTTCTATAGGGGAGTAGTCCTTCAACATCCTTCTTGTTCCAGTCATGTGCTTGGAACATCCACTGTCCAAGTACCATATAGGGGTATGGCCACTTGGAATCACCTACATCAAATAAAATTACCTATACTTAGAACCCCAATAGTTATTGGGTCCTAGGTTCAGGTAAGTTTGATTTTTGACATGCTTACCTACAGCCTTTTTGATAGGTAAGCTAGACTTATTCTGAATACTAGCATTGAACCAACAGTCAATGGCAAAGTGCCAATCTTGCCACAACACCAGCACTCAAATCTGTTGTACCTTTTCTTAAGTATAGGCTTAACAATATTGTTGTCTGCAGTCCTTTTAAGTGCAGGTGCTGGAGCAGCAAATACTAAGGATTCCTTAAGAACCTGATGGGTTTGCTGATGGGGTGCCCTATTAACATTTACACCCTTGCCATTTAGATCACCATACTTACAGTGACCATGAGTGATGTCATAATCATACCTGTTAGTAGGCTACATCACTTTCCTAAAAGCAATAGGGGGTTTGAAGGCTAGTGGCTGAACTGGGGCTTTGCCTTTTCTTTGAGAATTGACTGCCCTTGTTCTTCCCTTAAAACCTAATCCTGTCTTACCCTTTTGGGAGATGAAATTATCAATTATTGGTAAGACTGACTTTGGCTTAGAGAATTTAGACACTAGATCCATTTCTTTCTGAAGTCTTACTTCCAAATTCTTGATGTGATTATTTTTGAAAGTGATTGTACCCATCTGAATAACAGTTATGTTTTTCAGTTTGGCAACCTCATTCAATTTCAAATCCAACATCTTTGCTGAATCTAATGCAGCCAGTTTGAGAGATTCAATTTCCTCAGCCTGCTTCTTGACAAGGAATTTGCTTCTCTTAAGAGCTTGCAACAGATCACCATACTCATCAATTAATTGATGAACATCCCCTTCAGATTCAGAACCATCCACATCTCTTGATGCAGAAGCTTCTAATTCAGATCCAGTATAATACTCAGATACTAAGGATGGATTGTATACCTTACTGGGACCAGGCTGATCCTGATACATATCTTCCTCAGATAGAGCCATCAGCCCTCTGCAATAATGATCTCCACTTCCATTTATGGAATCCATCATTTGCAAGAATTCTGTTTCCACAAAATCCTCTTTTGTAGTGAACAATCCTATATAAGCTTTTGCTTCATCCTCTTCTCCTGATTCTGATGATGAAGAGTCAGTCCAACTCTTCTACTTATGGGCAACAAGGGACTTATCCTTCTTTCCCTTATTTTGATGCTTCTTATTTTCCTTAGACTTTTTTCACTTGTCAGGACTATCAACTATGACATGTCCAGGCCTGTTGCAGCAATAGCAAATAATTTTAGAAGTAGTTTGTATACTAGGATTAGAGCCATACCTGTTATTCTTGGAAGGTTTCTTCTTATTATAATAGTCATCTTTAGAGAAGGATGTAGATGATTTTGTTCTCCATTTCTTCTTCTTCAAAAACCTCTGAAACTGCCTTGTAAAGACAACAAAATCTTCATCAGAGTTATGGCTGTTTGAAGTGTTGATGTCAGGATTTTCTGATTCAGCCTAGGCAATTCTCTGGGTGGAGAAGGAGACTTTTTCCTACCCTTTCTTGTAGCTTCAGCCTTGAAGGCTACTGACTTTTCATTATATTCAGACCTATTTGTTGGAACACCCTATTACTATTTGGATCAGGATGACTATATTTCTATAGGGATTTTGTGTTATGACCTCCTTGTTGTTATAAAGGTCACATAGGCTAGTTAGAGTAATCTTCAGCTCGACGCAGAGTCGATCTCAGCTCGACGCAGAGTCGATCTCAGCTCGACGCAGAGTCGACCTCAGCTCGATGCAGAGTCGACCTCAACTCGATGCAGAGTCGACCTCAGCTCGACGTGGAGTCGACCTCAGCTCGACGTTCCGTCGAACCCAGTTCTGCTTACAGAAAACACTCTCTGGCCGACGTGTGTCGTGCTCAGATCGACGTTTTACTGTGAGCTCGACGTTTTCCAGACTTCCGTCAGTTTTGAATAGGAATTCAAATTCCTTCTGTCAGACAATTAATGCTGAAGATTTATTGGCCGTTACAGCATATCTGGTGCATGGCTCAAGGAATTTTCTAAGGAATGTCTGCCTGACATTTCCTTTGAGGCATGGACATTTAAGGAAAGCATTTAATGCTGACTGCCAACGGCTATCAAAGAAAAAGGAAGAAGAAGACTCAGATATATTATTCATTCAGCTAGACAGAGATACATAGAACAACAATACAGGACTTCATCTAGCTCTCTCTCTGTGATATTATTTTGAAAGCTCACTCACAGGAATTCTGATTGCTTCAGACACAACCATCCAACTTTCTTGGATCATCCCTTGGTGGAGCAAATCAGATCTTTGAAGACCTGTCACCCTTGTGCAGAGCTCTCCTTCCTGAACTACTTCTTGATCTCAGGGGGAGCTTTGACAACATCTACAGATCCACTTTGCTTCTCTCTACTTGTTGATAGAGAAGACAACATCACCCCCTTTTCTTTTTCTTTCTGTACAGGGTTTTAACTCCCTTCAAAAGTTACCTTTGGTTTTGCTGAAACCTGGTCAAAATCAGCTCCTTTGGTTTGTGAGAACCTGGTCAAAAACTCTTTGGTGCTCAAGACACCTGATCAACTCATCTTGAAGTGGATTCCTATCAAGGGTGATAGAAGAGTGGACTACCCAGGATTTTGGGGAACCACTATAGCTCCTTGTGTCGTCTGGATTGCTTGTTTCTTTGTGTTTTGCTTTGTGCTGTGAATTTCTTTTTACTCTGATTATTTGCTATAACACCATACACTAAGTAAATCTAAACTTTCTCTCCACTCAAGTTTTTATTTGCAAAACTATTTTAAATAACTCTATTCACCCCCCTCTAGAGTTAGGATTGATCTTATCCTGCACTTTCAATTGGTATCAGAGGGAGGTTGATCATTCATACAGGCTAACACCTGGATCAAAAGATCTCTGATAATATCATTTCTCTCAAAAGGGTTATTTCTTTTAGTTTTACTTATCTTTAAAACTCATGGCACAAAACAAGGACTTTGCTAGCACCAGACCTCCTATGTGCAATCTCTCTAAGTTTGCACTATGGAAAGCAAGGATTAAACTTTACATGAATTCATTTGATGAGGACATCTTTAATTCTGTGTTGACAGATTGTCCAAGGCCTCCCACAGAAACAAGTACATCAGCTGTTCCTCCTCCTTCTGGAACTGATGCTGACATAAAGAAGTGGAAGGCAGCAGATGCTAAAGCCATGAACATCTTGGCTCAAACCATGTCAGATGACATTTTCCAGAAAGTAGCTGAATGCAATACTGCCAAAGAGATCTGGGAAAAACTTTCAGAAATTGTATCAGGGTCTGCAGATGAAAGAAAGGATAGGAGATCCTACCTTATCACCCAGTATGAGAACTTCAAAAAGGCAGAGTCTGAGTCAGTTGCTGACATGTACAACAGACTGAGTCTGATCATCAGTGAGCTTAGATCACTAGAGAAGGACATATCTCTCACTGAGATAAATGACAAGATACTGACTTGTTTCCCTAGCTCTTGGGACTCAAGAATCTGGTCGATTAAAGATGGAAGAAATGTCTGTGAGTTATCCACAGAAGCTCTTCTAGGAAAGCTCAAGAGCTATGAGCAATTCATTAAGAAGAGAGAAGAAGAGCAGAAGACATCCACACCAACAGAAAAGGTTGAGAAAACCATTGCCTTCAAAGCACAGGAAGAAGAACCTAAAGAAAAGGTGTTGGGAAATGAAGAGCTTATGAGCCTACTAGTCAAAAGGTTCAATAAGCTGAATAAAAGGAACTTCAGAAGATGGTCATCCAAAGACAAAGACAAGCCAAGGTATGACAGATCTACTAATAAAGATATTATCTGCTTTGGCTGCAGGAAACCAGGACACATTTTCCCCAACTGTCCAGAAAATCAATATAAAGACAGAAGGGACAAGAAGGAAAGAAAAGATAAAAGGAAGGATAAGGAGTCAAGGAAATACCATGACAAGCCTTCCTCCAGCAACAGCAAGCACACCAGAAAAGGATTTGTGGCTGAATCCTGGAGTGACTCTGATGAGTCTGATTCATCATCCAGCTCTAGTGATGATGAGGATGATGCAGAAGAAAAGGGATTCTGCATGATGGCCATCAGTGCATCTCAAAAGAACACTGATTCAGAGCCTGATGCTGACTACCTATCTGATCAGGAACTTACTGAGGATCAGGTAATAGATTCATTTGATTTTACTTCTGATGAATTTAAATCTGAGTTCAAATCTATGTGCATTGACTTGATTGAATCTCAAAAGTTGATTAAAACTCCCAGAGAACAATTAATTGAATGCAAATCCATTAACTCAGATAATCTTAGACTCTTAGAAGAGTTGAAGCAATGTGGGGAGGAGATAGCTTCACTGAAAGGTGAACTATCTAAGGCCAAACAATTTGAAGAAATCCTTAATGGGAGAAGTATCAAATTAATGGACATCACAAGTACAGTGAACTCAAGACTGAATGGTACACTGGGCTTGGGTGCTTCATCCAGCCAACCCATAGTGCTGACAACTCCAATCAAATTTACCAGTGACAAAGGTAAAGGAGTCTTGATAGTGGCTAGGAAGAATGCTGACTTAACCCAGGAAACTGGACAAAAAGCATCGAACGAAGCTCGACGGACGTCGACCAGAGCTCGACGTAATCGCAAGAAAACGTCGAACTCAGATCGACGCCTTCTACCTTCTGAACAAAGCAAGACTTTGCCGTCGAATGGAGCTCGACGCACTCACCTGAGTCCGTCGACCGAAGCTCGACGTGCGTCGAGCCGAGTTCAGAGTAAAACTCAGTTCTCAAGGGTTAATTCAAAATTCAATTCCAGCTCCACATCTCATCACTTTAACCCTTATGCTGAATGGATCATACCTCCTAGGAGATATCATCCTGTAGGTTATAAGAGCCAACCTGAGATGTCTTTTATTTCAGAATTTAAAGGATATCAAGAAAGGCCCAAGGTAAACTAGGTCAAAAACAATTGATTTGTTGTATGTGCAGATAAAAACCTATCCAAGTGAGAACCAGCAGTGGTACTTGGATAGTGGGTGCTCAAAGCACATGACTGGCAACAAGGAGAACCTTGTGTCCTTCAAAGCTAAACATGGACCCAAAGTAATCTTTGGAGATTCAAATTTTGGACAAACAAAAGGCTATGGCCAAGTCAAAATAGGGTCAATTACATTTAAGAAAGTGGCCTATGTGGAAGGACTAAAGCACAACTAAATTAGCATCAGCCAGCTATGTGATGCTGGTTATCAGGTTTGGTTTACCAACTTAGCATGCAATATTGCATTAAATAACAACATTGTTTTAATTGGTAATAGACAAGATAACATATATCTAGTTGATTTCAATTCATCTAAAGTAGATATTTGTTTATTTAACTCCCTTAGTAAACCTAATGAACTATGGCATAAAAGATTAGGTTATGTGAACCTTAGAACCATTGCTAAGTTATCCAAAGACAACCTTGTTAGAGGACTACCTTCTGGTCCCTACAAGAAGGAAGGACTTTGCAAGGCCTGTCAGTTAGGCAAGCAAACTAAAAACAGTTTCAAGTCACTTAATAAGAGTGACTCACCTAGAATTTTGTACTTATTGCACATGGACCTTTTTGGACCAATTAATGTACAAAGCCTAGGAGGGAAATCTTATGCTTTAGTAGTTGTAGATGACTTCTCAAGATTCACTTGGGTGTTCTTTCTGAGGAAGAAGTCTGATAACTTCAAGATTTTGACAGATTTTCTCAAAGGCATACAGATTGAGTTCAATACTCACATTGCCCTGATCAGAAGTGATCATGGGACAGAGTTTGATTCTCTTCTTATGCTAGAGTTCTGTCAGAAAGAAGGTATCAGGCACACTTTCTCAGCTCCAAGAACTCCTCAACAAAATGGGGTAGTTGAAAGGAAAAATAGAACCCTTATTGAATCTGCCACAACATTGTTGACAGATGCTCACCTTCCTCTAACCTTTTGGGCAGAGGCTGTGAACACCTCCAACTATGTTTTGAATAGAAGCCTGATACATAAACTGAAGGGTAAGACTCCCTATGAGTTACTCAAAGGGAAGAAACCTAAAGTAAATTACTTCAAAATCTTTGGTTGCATTTGTTTCATTCACAATAATGACAAGAAATACCTAGCTAAATTTGAAGCCAAAGCTGATGAAGGAGTGTTTCTGGGATACTCCATGACTAGCAAGGCTTATAGGGTTTTTAACAAGTGCTCAAATAAAATTGAAGAATCAATGCATGTCACATTTGATGAAACTAACATGTCTTATAAGGAGAAGGAGACTTCTACCATAAGCAATTTGCAGGAACATTCAATTTCAGAAAATCTGAAGCAGCTTACCATCACAGACAAAGGGTCATTACCTTCAACAATTCAGCAAGACACTAAACTTAGTGACAATGAAGAGGAATCTCAGGTTCTGGAAAGTTCAAAAGGCCAACAAAGTGAAGAACCAGTTGTTGTTCCACAAGAGGAAACAACAACACAGGTTGATGCATCATCAACACCCCTTGTTGACTTTGCAACAACAAGAGATCACCCAATGTCTCAAGTAATTGGAGATATCTCAGTAGGTGTGCAAACAAGGAATCAAGTTAATCAAAATATTATGCACAATTGCTTTCTTTGTCAAATTGAGCCTCAAACCATACAAGATGCAGAGCAAGATCCAAACTGGATCATTGCAATGCAAGAAGAGTTGAATCAATTTGAAAGGAATAAAGTTTGGGAATTAGTACCAAGACCAAGGAACCAGCAAATTGTTGGAACCAAATGGGTATTCAGGAACAAGTTGGATGATCAAGGAATAATTGTGAGAAACAAGGCAAGACTTGTTGCACAAGGATATTGCCAAGAAGAAGGAATTGATTATGACCAAACCTTTGCACTAGTTGCAAGGTTGGAGGCCATAAGAATCTTTCTTGCATATACAGCTCACAAGAGTTTCAAGGTATATCAGATGGATGTCAAGAGTGCTTTTCTCAATGGAGACATCAAGGAAGAGGTTTATGTAAAGCAACCTCCAGGTTTTATCTCTCCAACCTTTCCTGATCATGTTTTTAAACTGCATAAAGCTTTATATGGTCTCAAGCAAGCCCCTAGAGCATGGTATGAGACCTTAGCTTGTTTTTTGTTGGAAAATGATTTTAAAAGGGGTAGAGTAGACCAAACTCTCTTCGTTAGAACCCATAGGTCCCATACCCTACTAGTACAAGTCTATGTAGACGATATCATATTTGGGTCTACTGATTCAAACTTATGCAAAAAGTTCTCACAACTTATGCACTCAAAGTTTGAAATGAGTAGCATGGGTGAGCTTGCTTTCTTTCTAGGATTGCAAGTTAAACAACATGTGGATGGCATTTTCATTTCTCAAACCAAGTATGCAAGAGAACTGGTTAAGAAATTTGGAATGTCTGAAGCATCCTCTATGAAAACACATATGCCTACAAATGCTGTCTTAGATGCTGATGAATCTGGAAAACCAGTTGATCAGACAAGCTATAGAGCAATCATTGGCTCATTACTTTATCTAACAGCTACTAGACCAGATATAATGTTTGCCACATGCATTTGTGCTAGATTCCAAGTAAGCCCTAGAGAGTCCCACCTCACATTAGTTAAGAGGATTCTTAGGTATGTAAAAAGTTGTCCTAATCTAGGTCTCTGGTATCCACATGACTCAGGATTTGATCTAACTGGATTTTCAGATTCTAATTATGCTGGATGTAGAGTAGACAGGAAAAGCACCAGTGGAACTTGTCAATTCCTTGGTGATAGACTGGTCTCCTGGTTCTATAAGAAATAAACTTCTGTGTCCACATCAACTGCTGAAGCTGAATACATGGCTGCAGGCAGTTGTTGCTCACAGATTTTGTGGATTCAAAACCAGCTCCTAGACTATGGCTACAACTTAGATATGTCTAAAATCTTTTGTGATAATACCAGTGCAATATCAATTGCTCAAAATCCAGTTCTCCATAGTAGGACCAAGCACATAGAGATCAGACATCACTTCTTAAGGGATAATGTAGAAAAGAAGAAAATTGCACTAGAATACATTTCCACTGAACTACAAAGAGGAGATATTTTCACCAAGCCCTTGGATGAAAAGAAGCACTTCTTCTTCCTCAATCAGTTGGGAATGCTAGATGGAGACAGCAAAAATTAAAACTCCAAGATTTTGAAACCCATAATTAACAGGAATAAGAAAAATTTCATTCCAAAATTTCCCTGTCTGAGTGGTTTTCCTGAGCTCTGAACTAAGCTCGACGCTGCGTCGAACGGAGATCGACGGTCCGTCGCCCTCAAAAGCGTCGAACGTCGAACTCAACTTCTAGCGTCGAACTAAGTTCACAGCTCCCTGGCTTCTTGAGTTTCTCTCTCTCCGGTCGACGTCTTTGTTCAACGTCGACCTGAGCTCGACGTATAGCTTCAGCCCAAGCGTCGAACGTCGACCTAAGCTGCACACTGTTGAGTCATTTCAGTTCTCCTAGAGCCTTAGAGCGTCGAACTGAGCTCGACGTTCTTTCCATTTCTGCGTCGAACCCTAAGTATAAAATCATTTTTCTCCGTCGCTCGCAGTTGCGCTTTCATATTTTCTGCTCAAGCTTTCTCCCTCCAAATACTTTACTCTTGATCTTGGAAGGTATTTTTTTTGCAGGAAAATGGCAATCACTGCAGGTGCTTTGGCGGCCATGAAGTTCGATTCAGGCTTCGACATCGACTTCGACTCATTTGATGGATCACCACAGTACTTTCTGGATATTCTGGAACTTTTCAAGGAGCAGCACCTGGTCAACTTTATGATAACCAGGATCCCTCTTCCAGAGTCGGAAATCAAAGAATGGACTCTTACAGCAGTTAACTCAGATAACAATACATTGACCGGGAAAATTTCAGGGAATGAGGTAGCCATCTCACCTCAAATCATCTCAGAAGTTTTCAGTTTTGCTGCTGGAGATGATGGAATAGAACTCTCTGTGGAAGAGTATGCCTTGATGCTGGACAGGATGGGGCATGCTGCTGGTAACTCCTCTAAACTCCTAAAAGTTAACCTAGCTATTGAGTATAGGTTGTTAGCAGACATCACAGGCAAAGTAATCTGTGCAAAGAGGACTGCACATGATGCCATTACTAGGCATCAGTTTTGCCTTATGGCTGCAATCTTGGATAAGAAACATCCCAACTGGGGATTGATTGTTTTTGAAATGATTAAGAAGAAATTGGATAAGAACTCTGTCCACTTTGGAAGGGTTCTTGGGTTGATTCTGAACCACTGCTGCCCCAGCTGCTTGTGTCCTCAAAGAATCACATCAATGCTTCCAAGAGGCTCACTTGTGCACTGATTGGCAAGTGGGACAGAAAAATTGTGAATCTCAGGGCAGCAGCAGTAATGAGGACTTCTGCAGACACCAGGACTGTAGAGGTCACTCTCCCTCAGTCCACTGGTCCAGAAGCAGGGATTTTGCCATCTCCCTCCCTCTCCCTCCCATCCACCTTCATCCCCTCAACCACAATCCTCTCATCCACTCAACTCATCCCTTCATCCATTTCCACTATTGCATCCTCCCTTCCACCACACACAACTTTCCTTCCCATAAGCTTGGATTCCTCATCTCATGAGGACCTCTTCTCCTTTGACATTCATGAAGACTCCTTCATGGATGCCTCTACCTCCTCTCCTCATGACTTCCTCCATTCATCAAATTTTTCAGAACTACTCTTTTCCTCCATCCATGAACCAGTTACACCTCCCTTGTCTGCACCACCCACAACATCTTCTCCATTTACATTTTCTGCTACTCCCTCTACCTCTACTCAAGTCCCACTTGAGCAAGTAGCTCTCCTGCCCTTGGCCAATCAGATTTTTGACCTTTTGGCCCCTAGGCTCTCCTCCCTCTTGGATGCCAAGCTGAATCCTCTCCTCGTTTCCCTGAGAACTCTCTCTCTGACTCTGTCTCCTCCCTCTCCTCTCATCTGGCATGCCCTTCTTCTGGGGGCCTGGAGTCAGCTGCCACTGATTCTAGGCAGGGGGAGATGTCAGCAGAAGAAGAGCTGCATCCTTCAACAGTTCAGTTTGTACAGACTTGTTCCGAGACAGTCTCAGCAGCAGAATTTCAGATAGCATCTGAGGCTCCTCCTCCAGATTCAATTCAGATAATCAGCAGTGCCTTAGACCTTCAGTCATTGGCATCTTCTGTCCAGAGCCTCTCCCCTCCAGCTCAGCTTCAAGAAGACCTATCTATGGCATCTGAGGCTCCTCCTCCAAATTCAGAACAGCTTCAAGAAGACCTGTCTAGGGCTATTATCCCTTTTCAGAAGGCCATGATCCCTGATGTAGCAGTGGTAGTAGTGGCTCCTGCTAGTGATGAAGTTGAAATAATAGTAGCTGCTGAAACTTCAGGTGAAGTAATTGAGACACATGATGCAGTTGAGACCCATGTCTCCCAAGGCCTTCAGGAACCAGCCTCTTCAGTCTCTATGGCTCCTGAGGCTATTCCCTCTCCTGTAGTGGTAGACTCCTCCCCACTGACAACAGATCTTCCTCCAGTCACCTCCTCAGCAGCTCCAGCCTCCATCACTTTTCCGATCTCCAAAAGAAAGTACATAGATCCCTATGATGAATCTCAGAGTTCAGAAGATGAGTTTGCTACTGATTCTGATGACTCCTCTGCAACCATTGCAAGGAAGAGGAAAGCAAGATCAAAAGCTATGAAAAGAATTCCAATGGCTAGAGCCACAGACCATGACATCCCCTATTACATCAAATACAACTGTGAAATTACAGAGCCAAGGATGCAGTATTCTCAAAACCAAAGAAAGGCAATGAAGAAGAAAAGAAAGTTCAATGAAGGCCCCTCCAAGCCTGTCCATCAGCCTCCACCTCCACCTCCTCCAGATGCAGGTGCCGGTGCAAGTCTATCTTCTAATCCAGCCCCATCATCTCTACATGGAAAGACCTATCAAGCAAGAAGATCCCAAGGAGATAGTCAGCAAAGGGGAAATCAGCAAAGAGGACACAACAGAGGCAGGCAGTCTAGAGGAAGATCAGGTTCTCAACCTTATCAAAGGGGAAGATCCATTGATCCAACCTCTGGTCCCTATCCTTACAGACCTAGAGCTGACCTCACCCCAAGAACTACTCAAGAACTCTCCTCCAACAGATTTGAACCAGCAGTACCTTTTGAAGATCCCACCAAAACTCCAGCTTACTAGAAAGCTAGAATGACTGAGATGGCTGCCCTAAATGAGATTAACAAAGCTAGAGAAAGAGGTCTGGACACCTCTCACATCAGCATAATGTCAGAACAAAGGAGAAAGGAATTGGAGAAATATAATTCAAAGAAGTTCTTTGACTCAGACAGATATATGCAACTCCATCCTGCAGCTGTACCACCTAGTGCAAGAGATCAGAAATCCTTAGGTGCAGCTGATGATTACAGATCCAAGAAGGAGGCTTCAAATCCTAACAGAGAAATTATCTTCAAGAAAGGTGATCAAGACAAAGCCCCACAGGAAAAGTAAAGTAAGGTGTTTTAATTCTTTCTATCTGCTGGACACAGGACATTTAAACATTACTGCTGCTATATAGTGTTATATATATGCTGCTTTTTATTCTGTCATATGTCTGGTTGTATTGTATTGTATTTTTGCTTTACTTCTCTTTGAATCCCTAAATTCATGTAAATAGTAATCCTAATCCAAATAGGGGGAGATTGTTGGAACACCCTATTACTATTTGGATCAGGATGACTATATTTCTATAGGGATTTTGTGTTGTGACCTCCTTGTTGTTATAAAGGTCACATAGGCTAGTTAGAGTAATCTTCAGCTCGACGCAGAGTCGATCTCAGCTCAACGCAGAGTCGATCTCAGCTCGACGCAGAGTCGACCTCAGCTCGATGCAGAGTCGACCTCAGCTCGACGTGGAGTCGACCTCAGCTCGACGTTCCGTCGAACCCAGTTCTGCTTACAGAAAACACTCTCTGGCCGACGTGTGTCATGCTCAGATCGACGTTTTACTGTGAGCTCGACGTTTTCCAGACTTCCGTCAGTTTTGAATAGGAATTCAAATTCCTTCTGTCAGACAATTAATGCTGAAGATTTATTGGCCGTTACAGCATATCTGGTACATGGCTCAAGGAATTTTCTAAGGAATGTCTGCCTGACATTTCCTTTGAGGCATGGACATTTAAGGAAAGCATTTAATGCTGACTGCCAACGACTATCAAAGAAAAAGGAAGAAGAAGACTCAGATATATTATTCATTCAGCTAGACAGAGATACATAGAACAACAATACAGGACTTCATCTAGCTCTCTCTCTGTGATATTGTTTTGAAAGCTCACTCACAGGAATTCTGATTGCTTCAGACACAACCATCCAACTTTCTTGGATCATCCCTTGCTGGAGCAAATCAGATCTTTGAAGACCTGTCACCCTTGTGCAGAGCTCTCCTTCCTGAACTACTTCTTGATCTCAGGGGGAGCTTTGACAACATCTACAGATCCACTTTGCTTCTGTCTACTTGTTGATAGAGAAGACAACATCACCCCCTTTTCTTTTTCTTTCTGTACAGGGTTTTAACTCCCTTCAAAAGTTACCTTTGGTTTTGCTGAAACCTGGTCAAAATCAGCTCCTTTGGTTTGTGAGAACCTGGTCAAAAACTCTCTGGTGCTCAAGACACCTGATCAACTCATCTTGAAGTGGATTCCTATCAAGGGTGATAGAAGAGTGGACTACCCAGGATTTTGGGGAACCACTATAGCTCCTTGTGTCGTCTGGATTGCTTATTTCTTTGTGTTTTGCTTTGTGCTGTGAATTTCTTTTTACTCTGATTATTTGCTATAGCACCATACACTAAGTAAATCTAAACTTTCTCTCCACTCAAGTTTTTATTTGCAAAACTATTTTAAATAACTCTATTCACCCCCCTCTAGAGTTAGGATTGATCTTATCCTGCACTTTCACTATTGTTTTTCTCCTCCTCCTTTCTGGAAGTGAGTTGCATCTCATAAGATAACAGTTTTCCAAACAAGGTTGGTGGAGATGTATCAGCAAGTCTGGCCACCTCTCTGATGGCATATAATTTTATATCCCAATCCTTGGTCAGTGATCTGAGAAACTTGTCATTCAATTCATATGTGCTAAAGACTCTTCCATAGGTCATTAGCTCATTTACAATTCTAAAAATATTTCTTGTAATATTCAGCTATGTTGTTAGTCTTGGCTTGTCTAAAGCACTCATATTCTTGATTTAACATGGACTTTCTATCCTCTCTTACTTCTTCAGTTCCCTCCATGTAGACATCAAAGTGTCCCACATCTCCTTGGATATTTTGCAATGTGCCAGATTCTGGAATGTAGAATCATCTATAGCACTCACAAATATATTTTGTGCTCTCTTGTCTAAGGTTGCTAGGATGATCTCTTCCTTAGTCATTTCAAAATAGCTCTTTGGAGTTTTGAGATTTGCATCAAGAACTGATATGTTTATTGGAATGAAAGGACCCTCTTGAACTGTGATGTAAATTCTTGGATCAGATGCCTCCATGAACAATCTTACCCTTTATTTCCATAAGCCAAAGTTTTCTTTCCTATAGATAGGAAGTTTCATGGATCCAAGTTCCTTCTGATTCTCACTTGAACCCATTCTAGCTAACAGTTAATTGCCTTGGAGATCTACTCAGACTGTTAGGTGTATATTTGAGTAACCTCCCTTTGATACCACTTGAATGATTTGGTTTAAAGAGCTTAAACACCTAGAGGGGGGGGGGGTGAATAGGTTCTAATCCTTTTTAAAAACTTAGGCAATTAAAAAAGTTATACACAACACACATATCTCAGCACAAAGAATAATAAAAACAGAAAATTAACAGCACAAACACAATGGTTTATAGTGGTTCCCCAATTTATGAGTACGTCCACTCTCCCCCTTCACCTATCCAGTAGAGAACTGGATTCGGCCAAACCTCCTTCCACTATCTCAGATCCACAGATCTTACAACTCAGAACCCAACTGGTTCCTATAACTCAGACTTCTTCAAGTCCTACACCTCAAATTCTTCCCAAGAATCCTACCTCAGGCAACAACCCAACCTCAGCCTTTATCACCAGGCCTATAACTCAGACTTTTTCAAGTCCTACCTTAGGCTCTAAGCCCTACCTCATCCTTTATAAATTTAGGCTTACAACTCAGATCTATATAAGATCTTACATGGAAATTAATTGTTTTACAATAATAAAATCTTCACCGTGATAAAAAGAGAATAGGGTGAATGCTTATTGATCAGTTTTTGATTGAACTGATTACTTTATATCCAACCTGTCTTAGCTTCTTCAAAGCTTCTTGAATTTGTACCAAGTAAAGTTGATGTTCAATTGGAGTTGGAGTTGATCTTCAATCCAGCTTCCTTCTTGAATTAAGAATCAGATCAAAATTTTTCTTGCAGACTCTTTAGGATCTGCCTTCTTCTGGGTTTGTCTCTTGTTCCCTCTCACTTGTTCTTTCTTTTTTTTATTACAGTACTTCTGATTGTGATAACATATGTTTATATATATAATCAATCCAAGGTTACCGGCTGATGTGGTTTATAACGGCCTTCTGACAACTCTGATAGATGTGTCAACTTTATTACTTATGACAACTATCAGGTCTTTAGTCTTGACAACTGACTCCTCCTTGAACTTCTATCATAGCAGAGAACTTTCAGCATAACACTTCAGATGTGTAGACATAAATAGACCATGTGCCGACACAAATCTTGATAATGTCGACACAACTCCTAATATGTTGACACAGTCATTCTTAAACCTCTCTACACAACTTCTGTTGGATGTGTCGACACAAGTCCTGTGTGTTGACACAACTGCTTCTAGTCTTGACACAACATCTGTTGACAGATTTCTTGAGTGTGTGTCAACACAAGTCCTGTGTGTTGACACAAGCCTTCAAGTCTCAGTATAGCTGTTGTTGACAGATTTCTTTGAGTGTGTGTCGACACAAGTCCTGTGTATCGACACAAGCCTTCCAGTCTCAGTATAGATGATATTAACAGATTTCTTTGAGTGTGTGTCGACACAAGTCCTTTGTGTCGACACAACTACTTTTGGTCTTCAACATAGCTGGTGTTGAGTGTTTGTCGACACAAGTCCTGTGTGTCGACACAACTGCTGCTGATAGAATTTCTGTGTGTCGACACAAGTCCTGTGTGTCGACACAATCATGCTTCTGGTGTCGACACATTTCCCTCAAAAGTGTCGACACTTGTACTTAGAAATTTTTCCTGCATTTCTTTAACCTGTACATTGAAACTCAACATCCCATCAAATACACATTGATGTATATCATTGAGTTAAGTGAGGCTTCTCCAAATTTGGTACACAGTTTCCAGTGAACCCAACAAAGAAGCATCAATAGGCTTCTATAATATCAGAGTACATAAAAAGCTTTGACAAAAGGGATACAATAAGAGTCTCTTAAAAACTCACATCTGTAACCGAAGGCAGTGATGGAATCATCATGTCAGGCTCTATCACCCTGGCCTAGCCGCCCTCTTGCACAACCTACTGCTACTGCTCTATTTGCAGTGTTTCCTCCTAAAAAGGAATACGTAGCAACCGTTAGTCATAAAGACTAAGTAGATATCACATCTGCTCTCCCGGCGACTCTTAAGCAACGAGAGGAGAGAAGAAAAGGGTACAATATATATATATATATATATATATATATATATATATATATATATATATATATATATATATATATATATATATGAAAGCAGTAATACAAGCAGGTGGTATAAGACTAATAAATATAAGAGTATCAAACATGTAAAAAGTGAGTATATCAATCTACACTAACAGTTCTACTATCAAAAACAGTATATAAGTATGATCCTACAACAAGAAAGTAACTCAACTTATATGAATGCCCATACAGACATATAAGTTAAGGATCAGCTTAACAGTAAAGTAACTCATCATATAAGAATGGCCATACAAACTTATATGATAAGGATCTTGTTCATGTAATGCAATGAAATATTATGAATGTAATGCGATGACTCACCCATGCTAACACATACACACTACTATGTCAAAACAAACTTGTAGTTCCCAATTTTTGAGCAGGTAGCTAACCTCTCATGCGACATCTATCATGGCAAGACGGTGACAGTAGAACGGGCTTTCCACTACTAGGCGGGCATCCACACTACCAAGATTATGCCTCCATACGCCTCAATGCTAAGAACACAATAGCGGAGCTCACCTGCATACTGCGGCTCAGAGGGGATCTCGGGTAGATGTGCACCAAGAACGCATCCCAAACTGGCCTATCTTTGTGGCACGGAAGGAGCCTATATGAGCGTATCACCACAGGACCAAGCCCAACCATCCAGTTGCCATAGAAGGAGCCCCGGGAGTAAGCACCGAGGACCAAGCCCAACTGCCCAAAGTCTATCTTTCAACTCCCATCAGTGTGACAACTGGCGAGCCCATAGACCTATCACACTATCCTTAACCCAGGATTATGACACCGCGTGTCAACTCATAATTCATGCAATTTCACTTTTAAGGGCTCCACACTGAGTCCCTTATCAACACATCATTCCAGTGCGACAAACACACACACACCTGACCCCCTTCCACATTTCCATACCATATGAGGGTTCATCATTTACACAAGTGGCAAGCCACCTTATAGAGCACACCAATCCCACACTACAACCCATAGGGAGACACAACTCTAAGCAGTGGACTACTAAACACATCCCATTAATCATCAAATCACATGGCCATACATAAACAACATATAATTCCTTTCCACATGATCAAGCGTTCACAATAAGTGTAACACCATTTGAAAATCACAACAATATAATGATACTTCACATACACATCAAGCATAATAATATAGCTATGGGTTAGGTATTCAGTTGTCAGACATCATGCCTTCTTTCTAAAACCCATTTCATTCTCCGTATTATAATCATGCACATCCCTATCAGATTTCACAAGAATATCATTTGTACAACCAAACGTATCAATTCATTTGTTCACTAACTTACCCAAACCATTTGTTTATCAAACTCCTTCAAACTGTTTGCATAATTAATCATGTTTCACCAAACCATTTATTTATCAAGATTACATATAGACTAAGTTTACCAAACTTCAACATTATTTTGCTACGGTCTCTATACCAAAACCAAACCCGGTTCTACACAAACTCGAGAACAACATGTACTTAATTCATGTCTGTACAACAACTTCAACTGGACATTCTCGAGGCTACAGGACTTGTATGAAAATGTGTAACAATCTGTTGGAAAGTTCTTTATAAGGGATACGACTTTCATGTTTAGTCAAAAACCCAGATCTGGCCATAACATACTCAAAAATAGCCTTGAAGTTCGCTATACATAGAAAATTTATTTCTGCACGCATCTTTAAGCAAGATGAACGACAATAGTTAATCTTCATCTTTTAGTTATTTCTTCAAAATCGCTCACAGATTTTCCTCCTCCCTTATTCACCCTCAATAGACCATTCCTTTTCACGAAACCAAGTCCATCATCTTCACAAAGAAGAGAGGAGAGGTTGAAGACATCAAATCCCTATGACAAGGTCCTAGCATGGTCTCTTCCTAGGAAATCTTCATCTCACAAGTCAAACTCTTTTGAGTCGACATCTCTCCTAGATAATAACTACAGATCTATCACCAAGGGAGAGGGTAGGAATCTCACCTCATTTTTGGCCATGGATCTCGTCACTCACCTTGGCGGCATCTTCTTCCCCGTTGATGTGTTCTTCACGGACAGCAGAATATTTCCTCCAGAAAATCTGTCACCGGCGGCTTTACCTCTTCCGAAATTTTTGGCATAGGTAACTGCTCAGCAAGAGAATGAAGTGACGGATAGGGTTTCACATAAGTCTCCTTTTATAAGAGAAATTAGGGTAAACTGCCTACAACGTGTCACCCTTTTACTGGACCGCCCATTATTATTTAAATTAAGTCTTGTCGAAAAGACCGGGTCCTAATAAGTAAATTTGGCACATTTCCCAAAAACTCGGTTCAGCCCATTTATATGAACCATCAAATAGTGGGCCGAAAAATCTTTAAGTCAAAAGCATTGAGTGGCGTTGAGACCACTCAACACCTAGTTGAGTCCCGAATCTTCTAAGTCAATTGCATTTAGTGGCGTTGAGACCACTCAACGCCTTGTTGAGTGCTGAACTTTCTAAGTCAAAAGCATTGTGTGGCGTTGAGACCACTTAATGCCTCGTCGAGTATACATGACAATTCGTCAAATGGCATTGAGTTTATTAAATGCACTCGACACTTCGTCAAGTGGCATCGAGTCCACTCAACGCATGTAGTAACCAGAATAATTTTAATTTAAATACTAACCACCTCGTCAAATTGCATTGAGACCACTAAACACTCTTGACGCTTAAGTCCAAAATTATTTTAAGTTAAATCACTCAATTCCTATTCGAATAGCGTTGAGACCACTCAATGCTTTCGACGCTTTGATTCTAGAAAATTGTAAGTCAAAAGAATTGAGTGGCGTTGAGACCACTCAATGCCTCTTTAAGTGCCGAACTTTCTAAGACAAAAGCATTGAGTGGCATTTAGACCACTCAATGCACTCGACGCCTCGTCTAATGGCGTCGAGTTCACTCAATGCGTCAGCTTCCAGAATATTTATGAGTCATATTTGCCATATTAGTCGAGTATCACTCGATGCCTGTTACCGGTGCACCTCGATCTTGAGTTAGCTTTCTTGACTCAAAATGCGTGTGAGGGGTCTAGCATGAAATGGGATGTTACACCTTTTACATACTCGAGAATCTTTAGAGCTGACTACATATGATATTCCGTAGGGGCTTGCATAAATTGTCTCACTCTCCCTACTGCATAGTAAATATCTGGTCGTGTGACTGTCAGATAGATGAGTTTTCCGACAAGACGTCTGTACCTAGTGACATCTTCAAGAAGAGGAGAAGTCTCACTCCAACATTTGTCATCTCTAACAGTCATAGGGGACCGAGCAGGTTTAGTCCCAAGAAGACCTGTTTCTTGCAAAAGACCCAAGGCATACTTCCGCTGTGAAAGAACAATATAATAGGTTTCCGAGATATCTAAATCCCCAGAAAGTGTAATGCCCCAAAACCCAAATAAGGTCACACGGCCTGGGAAACGGGAGTGTCCAGAGCCGTGTCCTGCTCTGTGTTTGCCTGACTGTGTCAAGTGTGGTATACGGCTTGAAACACGGGTATGAACATTGCTGACACGGGTTGTCGATTGGAGACACGGGCGTGTCAAATAATCGTGTCATGCTCAGGTTGTGATGGGCGGTGCCAACTGAAGTACACGACCCAGAGCACGGGCGTGTACAAGTCGACACAGTCATTTCAAAGTTGACACAGGCGTGTTGGGGACCCGTATCCCTTTCGGGATTTGTTGGTCCTGTGTCGATTGAGGGACACACCCCTCAACACGGGCGTGTACTGAGTGACACAGGCGTGTCAGGAGCTTGACACGTACGTGTCTGAGCCCGTTTCCTGGTCTGGTTTGAGTCAGTGGTGTGCCGCTTAAGGTACACGGCCTGTGAAACGGGCATGTCACAAGCCGTGTTCGGCCCAAGAAAAATATTTTTAGAGTAGATCTGAGCCGTTCGTTTTGTTTAAACATAATCCAACGGCCTAGGCTTCTTCCCAGATGGTTTATGGTCGGAATTGGGGGAGTTATTTCCCATTTTCATTTCATCTTTCTCTTTCTAAGAAGAAGAGAGAGGGGAGAGTAAGGGAAGGAAGAAAAGGAGAAATCCGGCCACCGGTGGTGCTACGGTAGTCCAAACCGCGAGCCGAGATCTGATCTGCGGAGGCTAGAGCGTTGTGGTGCTTTCCAACCGTTTAGTTTTCTCCATGGCGCCGAAATGTCTTCCAAGGGTAACGATTTCCTTCTTGGATAAGTGAAGTCCTTCTTTCCTTCATTTGCATGGAATCCTCCACCAAAAGGTGGAAATCGAAGTGATTCCCTTGGGATGATATGTTTCATCCCTTGTTATATTGCATTAGAACCGGAAGTGACTAGTACGATTAGGCATGCTGTGTGAAGCCCATCCGGATGAGTTGGTCTGGATTGGTGATGCTTTGTTTGCAAATTAGAGAAAACTCCCAGTAATTTGGTTGTTTGTATGGAATCCTTGAAGGATACCTGTGGCATGGTGCAAAAGGAAGTACTGGAAGAAATCCAGGAAAAAGCTTTGAGAGTTGGTACTTGGTGTTCAACTCTTGTGGTTGTGAGTGCCATTCTGTGCGAGGTTAAGCTGTTGGGCTATAACTGTGAAATGCCTTTGTGGCGAACGGGAAAGGTGAAGCCATACCCGCGTTACTCCAGGCTTGAGTCTGACAAATTTGAGTAATAGAAAAGGTGGTTCTGTACCTGCGTTATGGTTGTCTAACCGTGAATGCTTAAGGCCCTGTTAGGATAACATAGAGAGACTCTTTGGCCTGTGCGCCGTAAAGACTAGGAATGCTCATAATGGATCGTCATGTCTCTGATGCGCTTTAGCATTATCAGATCGGGGAATTTTAATAGGGGTATCAAATTGCGTACGAATCTAATTATAAAATGCATTAAAAATAGAAAAAAAAAATCAGAGCGTTCGTGGATCAAGTAAAACCACGTACAACGAGAAAAATCATCAATATAAGTCACAAAATATAAACTACCCCTACCAACAGTCTGAGTAAGTGCAGGGCCCCATATATCCGGATGTACAATTTCAAAAGGATGAGAAGAACTTGATGCGCACCCGGTAAGTTTACCGATCATGGTCAAGTAATAAAGATGAGGAGTAGCTTCCCCAGATATCAATCTCACGCGGAGTGTAAGTAGGGAGAAGGGATTTCACTTTTGGAAATTTGAGTGTAAGTACGACTAAGTAAAAAGGGGGTTTGATTTTGGGTTTCCTACGTAAAGCGAGATTAAACTAGTGCGGGTCTCCATCACTGCGTCGCAAGGGTTGATTACTCCAACGATTAATAATAGAGATGAATGAACTATTGAGGCTCGCAAATACCTCTTCGCAATGCATGCTTCTAGCAATTGTTAGAATGGCTAAAGCACAACTCACACTAGCAAAGCTTAAGATTACTAACACAAGTCAGAATCAGGATATCATCATGCAACATCATGTTGAAACCTCAAGCAAAAATAGTGTTATCAAGTTACAAGCTTACTAGCACAAGTTCAGAACATAGTGAGCTTAAGATAAAGTGAAGGAATACAGCCGAGCGCACGAAAGCTCTCCAAGATTCATGGCCAGAAGCGAGGGTTGTCGATCCTTGTCCTAGCTCGGTCTTTGGAAGGCATCCAGGATCCAGAAGGGTTGTCACTTCCTTCTTCTACCCCGTCTTCTTCGTATTGATTCGCTAAGTTGGATTTGAACGGAGAACTTCGCAAGTGCAGCAATAAGGAACTCCAATGGTGGCTTGTAGGTCGGAGAGGGCAACGGTGGTTGGAGATGAAGCATTTGCAAGCTCTTCGGAGGAGAATAATGGCCGGAGGAGCTTCCCATGGAGGAGAGAGAGAGTGATGGCTGGAGGGGCGATTTCCCGCTCAAAGGAGCGAAAATGGCGGGCGAAACGGAGATGGATCCCGTCCAAGAACAAATCTGTGTCTTAAATAGTAAAAGTCAGAAATAATGGGCATGCACGGTTTGGCGCACGACCTTGCGGAAACCGTACGATCTTAACTTTTAGAAAATGCCTGAAGAAGAAGAAGCATTGACCCGTTCGTTTTACTCACACACGGGCGATTTCGCCCGTGTGCTAAGGAAATCGCACGGGTAATGACATAATGCACAAATTGTAGACAAACATGTGGAATCGTGCGTTTAACTCGCGCACTGGCGCTTCCGTCCGTGCGTGAAGGAAAACACACGATTAACCACTAAACGGCCTAAAATAAAAGCTACAGGACAACCGTGCATTTCCTTTGCGCATGGTTCCGAATAAATCGTGCGTGAAGGAATCACACAGGCCAGTTAATCCTCCAGAATAACTTACAGAAAGCACACGATCAGAAGCGATCGTGGGCTAAGAAAATGCACGACCGTCCGTTTTCTACAAATAAGAATTTTTAAATGAGGAAAACTGACCACATGCAAGCAACAAAAACATAGCAAAGGAGGACCCTCCAACAGCATAGAAAAACAACAAAACACTGGAAAGAGCCCTGGGGAGCACCATGTGCATTCCCCAGCAAACGAATGTGCAATTGTACACCCGCGGGCCAAAAAGGTGCACTAAGAGTGTTGCGCAGAAGAAATGAAATATCAACGTTTAGTACTTAAAAGTGCAGAGCAAAGGCCCGAAAACTAGCCTAGATGAGTCCAAAAATCTCTATATAAACGGGACTCATCACACCCCCAGACTTAACTGTTTGCACGTCCCGAGCAAACTAAATCTATGCAGATAGAAAAAAGGACTTAGCAAACATAGAAATTGTGATAGGGAGTACCATACGAAGTCGCATGCTCATGCGCGTACAAATATAATAGAGGAAATTTCTAAGTATGCAAAATAGTTTGTTTTTCACAATGTGTTTCAAAATTTTATTGCTACTCAAAAATTTAGTCACGGTGAATCTCCCGGTCCTGTGCAGGAAGAAAGTAGGCAGGCCACTAAGGTGAGCTTTGCCAAAGATCGGGGCTCAGGATCACCTCCAAAGGAATCCACTAATGTCGGGGACCATATGCTCGCCCGTTAACACTTTCTCCATGGAGCTTGTACGACTCAAGCATGAATCCGTAGGACTTAAGGATAATCACGGGGTTGGGTTATGGCAAGGTAAACAAAGATAAACAGTGAGGCTATGCATCTAACCCAAATGAGCTATCATAACAAGAAATCCAACCGGTAATCCAAAAGACAAAAGAGTACACCACACCCCAAGACTTAACTTTTAGCATATGGGTGTGTGCACCGCCTACTCCAAATGCAATCACATAACCAAAAGGATTTTCAATTATACTTTTTCTCTTCATTTTTTTTTCTTTACAAATATTTTTCATTTTCTTTTTCACCTTTTTTTCGTCACATCTCAGCAAAAATAAACCTTGGAGCACATCCACATTTTCTCAAAGATATCACCACATCATCACCCCAATCATGAAAATATAAAACAGTAAAGCTTGACTTGGGTGTGTGACTAGGATCGTCTATGAGGCTTTGGTGAAATAATGGTGGAGCTGAATCAAAGGAATGGGTAGGCACAACGGGGCTAGCGAGGTTATGACGTTAGGAACGGTACAAAGCTCAACTGGGCCAAAAATAATGGCCTACATCACACTCACGCTTGACTTACCATGCACCAATGCTTTGAGAGTAGCTTGGGGTGAGTTCTTAGCCACCGAGAAAGATAATCCTTCCTCCCGACTCGAGCAAAATGAGTCTAGTGATGGCTACACACATACCTACACTATCGTTGGATTCACAGCGGATTCACCAACTTTTTAGTAGAATAAAAAATCTTTACACAAATAGAAAAATATAAAACTATAAGAATACAGAAAAATTAAATCTATTCAAATTTCTACACAAGACGAGAGCACTCGACTAGGAGCACATCAAGGTCAACATTTTACTCTGTCTCACAATCCTAAGCTAACGCCATAATTTTCCCCAAGTCTAACAAAGAAACGAGTTTAACTCGCAGCACGACAAAAACTAAGCATGCGCTCATGTGGGTGCAGTGGTGCGCAATGCAATAAACTAAGCAAATAAAATAATAACAACTATTGGTATGCAAATGAAGCGCACGTGCAAAAGGTAATAGTGACGAGCTCTCCCCCAGAATAGAACTAAGCATCACAACATAATATGTTGAATTTAAAACCAAATAAAGATAAGGGGAGAAGTTACCCGATGCTCAACAGATGAGCATACCAGAAGATGGGCATTTAACTTCAGCAACAAGCCCACAGTCCAGGCGAAATTCACTTGCAAAAAGCATTTCCCTAACCACACAGACAGTAGGTACATAAACAGACAGCCAAATAAATTACAGCAAGCAATAACCTTAAATCAAATTAGAAGCGGCAAAATTGGGTTGTCTCCCATAAGCCCTTCTCTTTACTGTCCTTAAGGTGGACCAAATACCTGTATTAGCAATTATATATAAATTTTAAGATCAAAAGTTTAACATGCAAAGAAGAAGAATAATCCATAGCCACACACAACACTAAGAAAAACTAACACTAGCAGTAATAGGGAAAAAAGGAGACGACCCCGGAGATCCCTCACTCTTAAGCTAAATGCAAATTTGTGATAGATCCCCCCAAACACGCGGGATGAGGAAGAGGTGAAAGCTTTAGGGCCCAGAGAAGGTAAACCTCCCCTGCCCCTAGCCTCCTCCTTCCCGCGCCGGCGGACAAAACTCTGCGCCTTGTGCAGGAACAACTCCTTACGTTTCAACTCTATAGAAGCGGATCGCCAGGTTGGTACGGTCACCTGCGGCATCATAGTAGCCAGTTTACCATTCACGACTGGGGCATCCTTTCCTCACCCGCAGCAGGTGAAAGATCAGCCCAAGCTAACTGTTTAACAGTTTTACAAACTTTTTCCAAATAAATAGCAGTTTTTAATCCAAATTCCTACACACTCTGAACAGGCATGCGCAGCTCATCCTTCTTCATAGTGACATCATGTATTACATTGAGTGTCGGCGTCACTACTTCTCCTTCAGTTATCATCAGTATTTTTATAGCTTTCTCACAATGCTCTTATTTTATCTGTTGAAAATCTGCCTTAACAGCACTAGAAGCCTCATTAGATAACATAATGGTTAAGTTCATTGGTTCTAAAAGTTCATCAGAAGCAACATGCAGAAGTGAAGGCGATAGACTCAAAATAACTTTGGGCGCAAGAGTGACGCCACTAGCATTAAAATGCAGGGTCGCTTCACTGACTTTCAGGAAGGGGACTTTAAGGATGGGTTTTGACGTGTTCTCCCTAGGCCCTAGCACCTGAAAGTCTGTGATGACAATAGCCCCATTCAAAACCACTTCTACACCCTTAACCCACCCATTAGTCTTAATTACTGATCCATCCGCTAGCACTAAGGATTTCCGCCCATCATATTTGATATTTAAATTCATCTTTTCAACATCTTGCAAAGCAAGACTGTTGCATGATGAACCGTAATCGCATAGTGCTAATGTTTCAATAACATTAATTTCACATTTAATGGTCGTTTCATTGGTATGCACTCCTCCGCATCCTCAACACTCTTCCCCTACTCACGGGGATTTTTTTCCATGTCTCTAGGATGTGCGCCACGAGTACGCTCGGAAAATACGTGGGCCAGTTGCCCCAATTGCGTTTTCAAGTTCCTCATTGATGCAGTTTGAGTGGCCATATTGGACAGGGCCATTTCAACAAACTTCTCCATCATCTCCTCTAACGCGCTCTTATGCGTCCCTTGCATATTTGGATTATAACCCGATTGACGTTGTCGCGGCTGGTTGCTAGAAGCCTCAACATCGAATTAATGCTTGCCTCCCTTCCATCTTTGACTGGGGGCATTTTGGTTCCACGATAAATGGTCTCGCGTTAGGGTTATACACATTATTGTAAGGTGCAGCACGGTTTTGATTGCTTATGAAATTAACATTTTCATCAGAAGGCATACATGTCGGGTCAATAAAAAACTCCTCCGCTTGGCACTCATAGGCATGGTGGCCAGGGAATCCACAACCCTGACATGAGATGTTCATAACTGGAGCAGGCAGTGGGGTCGATCTAGTGAACATCATCCTCCCATCTAAAGTAGGATGGCTCAATTCTGCTTATTGCCCCATCGCATTTACATAAAATAAATTTCTTGCCCCTCTTGGGGCATTCCTGCCTACCATACAACACGTGTTGTTGGAGGCTGTGTCTCTAAGGAGCCTCAATGACTCTTCAGGAGATAAATTCATGATTGTCCCACCTGCCGCCGCATAAATTATTGCCTTGAAATTTGGCTCGATGGCAAAATAGAATATCTCCATCAGGTTCCAAGGCTTGCACGTTTGCTTGGGACAATGGCACTGCAAGTCAACAAATCTCTCCCATGCCTCGGATAAGGTCTCTTGGTCCAGCTGTCTGAATGTAGCGATTTCCCTGCGAGCATTAACAATTTTATCTACTGGGTGAAACTTATCCAAGAACATAGAATATAAAATTTCGCAGGTAGTTATGGTGTCAGGCGCAATCGTATGAAGTTATGTATTAGCCCTATCTCGCAGTGAGAAAGGGAATAACTTCAGCTTCACCACCTCATCCGATATACCAACATAGTTGAATGTACCGCATATCTCAGAAAACTCCGCCAAATGGAGCTGAGGGTCTTCGCTCGGCAGACCCGAGTACTCCATATTGTTTCTAATCATGTTCAAGATCGCAGGCTTTATCTCGAAATGAGGGTTGGCAATGGCTGGTCCGAACCAAGAATAGACACTCCACGCCGTAGGGATAGTGAAGTCACGCATCGTCCTGACACGAGGTTGGACCACCTCCTGTCCTTCAACTACTCTTTAACCTTGGCTATTTCCTCCATGGCCCAAGTCTTCCATCCTATCCTCCGTAGCAACAGCACGCAACCGAGATCTCCTTGCTCGTGCGGTCTCAGGGTCAGCACACAAATCTTCTCCCCTTTCACCAGGGTTCAGATCTGTCATACAGCTCACAAAAAAATTAAAACACTAAAACACTTACAAACTTTTTCCCAAAAGAAATAAAAATCACACGCAATTGTAACACTCCCCGACAACGGCGCCAAAAACTTTATGCGCTCCCGGTAAGTTTACCGATCACGGTCAAGTAATAAATATGAGGAGTAGCTTCCCAAGATATCGATCTCACGCGAAGTGCAATTTGGGAGCATGGATTTAACTTTTGGAAAAATGAGTGTAAGTACAACTAAGTAAAAAGGGGGTTTGATTTTGGGTTTCCTACATTAAGCGAGATTAAACTAGTGCAGGTCGCCGTCACCGTGTCTCACGGGTGGATTACTCCAACGAGTAATAACAGAGATGAACGAACTATTGAGGGTTGCAAACACATCTTCGCAGCGCGCGCTTTTAGCAATCGCTAGAAATGCTCAAGCACAACTCACACTAGCAAAGCTGAAGATTACTAACACAAGTAATAATCAAGATATCACCACGCAACATCATGTTGAAACCTCAAGAAAAAACAGTGTTATCAAGTTACAATCTTACTAGCACATGTTCATAACATAGCAAGCTTAAGAAAAAGTGAAGGAATACAACCGAGCACACGAAAGCTCTCCAAGATTCACGGCCGGAAGCGAGGGTTGTCGATCCTCATCCTAGCTCGGTCTTCGAATGGCGTCCGAGATCCAGAAGGGCTGTCACTTCCTTCTTCTACCCCATTTTCTTTGTGTTGAGTCGCTAAGTTGGATCTAAACGGAGAACTTCACAAGTGCAGCAACAAGGAACTCCAATAGTGGCTTGTAGGTCGGAGAGGGCAACGGTGGTTGGAGACGAAGCTTTTGCAAGCACTTTGGAGGAGAACAATGGCCAGAGGAGCTTCCCATAGAGGAGACAAAGTGACGGGCTGAGGGGCGATTTCCCGCTCAAAGGAGCGGAAATGGCTGGCGAAACGAAGATGGATCCCATCCATGAAAAAATCTGCGTCTTAAATAGTTAAAGTCAGAAATTATGGTCACGCACTGTTTGGCGCACGACCATGCAGAAACGGTGTGATATTAACTTTCAGAAAACGCCTGAAGAAGAAGAAGCATTGACCCGTGCATTTTACTCACGCACAGGCAATTCTGCCCTTGCGCTAAGGAAATCGCACGGTTAACAACTGAATGCACAAATCGCATGCAAACAGGTGGAATCGTGCATTTAACTTGCGCACTGGCACTTCCGCCCGTGCGTGAAGGAAAACACACGATTAACCACAGAATGGTATAAAATAAAAGCTACAGGAAAACTGTGTGTTTCCTCTGCGCACAATTTCAAAGAGTGCGTGAAGGAATCACATGGGCCGGTTAATCCTCCAGAATAACTTGCAGAAAACGCACAATCAGAAGTAACCATGCGCTAAGAAAATGCACGACTGTGCGTTTTCGACAAATCAGAATTTTGAAATGAGGAAAACTGACCACCTGCAAGCAACAAAAACACAGCAAAGGAGGACCCTGCAGCAGCACAAAAAAACAACAAAATATTGGAAAGAGCCCTGGGGAGCACAATGTGCATTCCCCCAACAAACAAATGCGCAATTACGCACCTGCGGGCCAAAAAGGTGCACTAAGCGAGATGCATAGAAGAAATGAAATATCAACGTTTAGTACTTAAAAGTGAAGAGCAAAGGCCCGAAAACCAGCCCAGATGAGTCCTTATATCCCTATATAAACGAGACTCATTAGAACAACGTCTATTCTTTGCAAGAAAAGTAGATCTGTGATGTTTGCCAAATTGACGAGCCTCACAATGAAGAGAAAAGTCTCCTTAAGGTAAATCAGGCAGAAGTTGATAAATAATCCGAGAAGGATGTCCAAGCCGAAGATGCCACTGAAGCAAAGGAGAGGAGGCAGAAAAAGCAGAAGAAGTATCAAGACAGAACAAGCCTCCGCTTTCAGTCCAAGTAGCAATTGTCTCCTTGGATTGAGGAACCTTAAAAGCATAAGTAGAAGCAGTAAAATAGCTTCACAGTTCAACTGTTTACAAAGGGCAGTGACAAAAAGAAGATTGCACGGAATGTTCGGGACATAGAGAGTGTCCTGAAGCTGAAGAGAATGAGTAACATGCACTGTGTAAAACCCATATCCGTCACATAGCATATAGCAGTAGGTCCGGCCGGGGCCCGACGCCATATACCACGGACAGACCGGCAAGTTACTAGATGAAACCATTCAACCAATACACACGTCCTACGCAGAGCATATAGCGGAAGCAATTATTAAGTTATGAAAGCAAGAACCCAGAAACAAATACGAATGTCCACTAACAACCCAGTAGGAATTAACTATAAAATACACAAAAGTACTGGCCTTATGGCCTTACAATGGTTCACAAAATTTAAATAGTGTCTTACAAACTTCGGCTCGCAGGCCGGCCACACATGATTTAAACAGGAAAACAAACAAGGCCTTCGAGGGCCGGCTCAACAACTTGGGCATTGGCCCGCTATTTGCCGCTCAACTCCGCAGCACCTGCAAGCACAAATCACCGCAATGATTGAAAATAAGAATAACGGTCAGCTAATGCCGACCAAATTATAACGATTCCTCCCCCAAACTTGGGGCAGCAAACCTCCTTACCTGCACTTGTTAGCAAAACAAGCAATATATTGAATAAACACAACATCAAAGGTGAGGGCTCACACGGCCACACACCCCATGCTCTCATGGCACTAACTCGGTAAACCCTCTCAAAACTACGGTCTCACCACCATCCCTTGGACGGCAAATCTCGTGAGCATTTAGTATTTCCGACCTAAGCCTAAGACTCACATGACTATGCCAGTGGGCAGTCCCTTTTTCAGGTATTTGTCACCAAACCACATAGTCCGGGTCCGGTTCCACAAGCCCGTTGCTCACACCGCACTGTCAAACTTAAGACAAGCGCGTAGGTCAAACTTCGCCGGATCCCAAATTCATTCATACAATCACATAACCCAGTTATGTTCAAAGCTGGCTCCTAGGTCGCCAAGATGGCAGAAATGCGTTTCTGCCCAGTTTTCCAGGTGCGCCTTGGGGTTAATCTCCAAGGATCCCTGCTGCAATCTACCATGTAGAAACATGAAAACAACCAAAGGTACGGAGTCCTGCTAATCATGCAGAGTAAAATATCACCGATCCAGACCAACATGTCTGGGTAGGCTTAAAACACAATGCCTATGCCCGTTTCTCGATTTCGGACTCTAAATGCAAACAAGGGGGACTTTATATATCTACCCCAAGGAACACCGCAAACTCACCGCACACTTGTGGGAGCGGGTTTTCCCTATGCAAAAGAAGAAGAGCTTCACATGCTCAAGTAGAGAATCGTTACCCTAGCATTCCTCTTCGGCGCCATGGAAATCTACACAGATGAAAAGCACTGCGATGATCTCGCCTCTGTAGATCTGGACTCGGTTTGCGATTTGGCGCTCCGAATCTCCTCCGGCGACCAGATCTTCCCTCCTCCTTCCTCCTTGCTCTCCCTTCTCTCTAGAACTTAGAAAGAGAGTGGCCAATTAAAAGTGAGGGTTTAAACCCACAATCCCGGCCTTAAGCCGAGGATGGAGAGGCTTGAACCGTTAGATCCCAAAATAATGAAATGAACGGCCACGATTCTCCCTGAAAATAAACTTCCTGGGATGAACATGGCTTGCGACACATTCGTGTCTAAGTTCTTGTTACTCATTCGCCGTCATTCAAGAAAATCTCGACCAGGACACGGCCTGTGAAATGGCTTGGGACGCGCTTGTGTCCCAAGTGACACGCCCGTGTCAAGGCCTGTGTCCCGGCCCGTGTACCCAAACGACACAGGACTAGAAACGTCCCGAGAAGGACACGGCTATGTGACACGCTCGTGTTACATGCCGTGTGCTAGATACGCCCTAGGAAACGCCTGTGTTCCAGGCCGTGTAACTCCCTTAGCACAATCAAGCAAACTGCCTGAGAAGGACACGGCCACTGATACTCCCGTGTGTTAGGCCGTGTGCTCTCAATCAATGCATGTTGAGTGAAAATCATTGAGTGCTCGGCGAGACGTCGAACACGCGCCTGACACAGCCTCGGGAAACGCCCGTGTCCTAGGCCGTGTTACTTTTACTAAGGCCCAAACATGCCTAAAAACGCTGCCCGTTTCTCTTTTGAGTTTCGGGGCATTACAACTCTCTACCTCTTAAAAGAATTTCGTCCACGAAATTACCAAAGGAAAAGATACAGAAAACCAAAAGCGGTACCTAAGTGGAATAACTCTGGGTACTCCTCAAGCATGGTCTGCTCCCGTTCCCATGAGAGCTCCTCTCGACCACAATTGTCCCAACGGACTTTGAACATCCTGATCTCCTTGTTACAAAGTCGCTTGACTTCAGAGTCCTTAATACGAACGGGTTTGACCTTTGTCGTTAACCCTTCGTCCACTGGTACTTGATCAACTGATATCACCTGCGAAGGCTCTTGCACTTCCTTCCGCAACACTGATATATGGAATACGTCGTGTAGACCACTCAACTCCACCGATAGCCTTAGACGATAAGCCGCTTCACCGATCCGCTCTAGAATCTCAAATGGTCCAAGGTATCTCGGGCTCAGCTTCTTCAAGCATCGTACCCGTGAAAAACCCTTGAACGACTTTATCTTCAAATACACCCAATCGCCAACCGCGAACTCCACGTTCTGATACTTGGCATTGTAGTATTTATCTTGTCTATCTTGTGCGATCAGCAAACGCTCTCGAATGGTTCGTACTAATGAAGTGGCTCTTTCCACCTCTTGCTTTTTGTACAACCTCGCCTCACCCGTTTCCAACCACGACAACGGCGTGCGACATTTTCTACCATATAGGGCCTCGAAAGGCGCCATTTGTATGCTCGCTTGGTAGCTATTGTTGTACGCAAACTCAACCAAATACAGATGATCTTCCAACTCCTTTCTGAAGTCCAGGACACACGTGCGAAGCATGCCCTCCATCGTCCTATTGATCCTCTCGGTCAGCCCATCCGTCCGTGGATGAAAGGCTATGCTGAACTTCAACTTAGTTCCTAGCATTTGCTGTACCAACCTCCAGTCATTGGACGTAAAACGCCCATCTCTATCACTCACGATGCTGCGGGGCACACCGTGCAGTCTAAAAATGTTATCCAAGTAAAGCTTTGCCACCTTCTCCTCCGAATTGTCCTTCCTATGCAGAATGAAGTGCGATACTTTTGTAACTCGATCTACGATCACCCAGATGGCAACATTTCCCTTTTGCGACCATGGCAAACCATGCACAAAGTCCATCGAAATGTCGTCAAACATCCACTTCAAAATAGGAAAATACTTCAAGAAACCCCCTGGCTTTTGGCACTCTGCCTTCACTAAGACGCAAGTCTGACACTTCGCCACATATAGTTCCACATCCATCTTGAGTCCTTGCCACCAGAATAACTTCTTCAGATCTCAGTACATCTTCGTGCTCCCTGGGTGAATTGAGTACTTGGTATGATGAGCCTCGTACATCAAATCCACCCGTAAAATACCCACGTTCAGGACGCACAAACGATTGTCCTTCCTTAGCAGTCCATCTTCAGCTGTAAATTGGGAATTTGACCCATTTGAAGCTGCATCCATGATTTCCTACATGCTGCTATCCAAATCCATAGCCTGCCGAATCCGATCAGCCAGATCATACTGAACTTCCGTCCAGTTCAATAACGCTTCGGTGCTAATCTGCTTGTCAACACAACAAATCTCTAACGCATCCAACTCTCGAATCAACAGCTCATCATGAATTGATAACCATTTGGCTTGGGCAAGGAGCCCTGCGAGTCAACGCATCCGCAACTGCATTGCCTTTCCCGAGCACGTAATGAATTTTGAATGTATAGTCCCCCAAGAACTCCATCAATCTCTGCTGCCTCATGTTCAGATCCTTCTGATCCAACAGGTGTTTAAGGCTCTTGTGGTCGGTATAAATATTGACCTTTACGCTGTACAAAAAATGCCTCCACAGCTTTAGCGCAAAAATCACGCCCGCCAACTCCAAGTCGTGGACCGGATAATTCCTGTCGTGCATTTTCAGTTGACACGAGCCATAAGCAATAACACTTCCATGCTATAGCAGCAAACAGCCAAATCCACTGCCTGAAGCATCGCTATAGATCTCAAAGACTTCGGTCCCACTCAGCGAACTTAGCACTGGCGTCGTGATCAACCGACTCTTCAACTCTTCAAAAGCTTGTGTGCACTCGCGCGTCCAAACAAACTTCTGATATTTTCTGGTCAACATCGTGAGAGGTAACGCTATCCATGAGAAGTTCTCTACGAAGCGCCTATAATAGACGGCAAGCCCCAGAAAACTCCGGACCTCCGCTACCGTAGACAATATAGGCCACTCCCGTATCGCAACTATCTTCGCTGGATCAACCGCAATCCCTTCTCCATTGACTATATGACCAAGGAATGCTATTGAGGATAACAAGAACTCGCATTTGGAGAACTTTGCGTATAGTTCGTTCCTCCTCAGTGTATACAAAACTAAATGCAGATGCTTGAAGTGATCTTCTTCGCACTGAGAGTACACCAATATGTTGTCGATAAAGACGATCACAAAATGGTCAAAGTAATCCCTGAACATCCTGTTCATCAGGTCCATGAATACTAATGGTGCATTAGTCAGCCCGAACGGCATGACCGTAAACTCGAAATGCCTATACCTTGTGCTGAATGTTGTCTTTGCGATATCACTCTCCCTTATCCTCAGCTGATAGTAACCAGACTTAAGATCCAATCTTGAGTACACCGATGACCCGACTAGCTGATCAAAAAGATCATCAATCCTTGGGATTGGGTACTTGTTCTTTTCCGTCAAATTGTTCAACTCTCTATAGTCGATACAGAGCCGCAAACTTTTGTCCTTCTTCTTAACGAAAAGGACCGGTGTGCTCCAAGGCGACGAACTTTGACGCACAAAGCCCTGCTCCAACAACTCCTCTAGTTGAACCTATAGCTCCGCCATCTCCTTAGGCGCCAACCTATAAGGAGAGCGTGACAAAGGTTTGGTACCTGACACTAACTCAATTGTGAAATCGATCTCCCGCTATGGTGGGGCTCCGGGAAGATTGTCCGGGAACATGTCAGGGTACTCGCACACTACTGGGATACTACCCAAAGTGGGTTTAGGCTTTATAGCCTCCATTAACGTGAAGAATAGCTCTGCACTAGTACAGACTACCTTGACAACCTGAAGAGCAGACATTAAAGTCTTGCTCGACCCCTTAAATCCCGCAAACGTTGTCTCCCGCCCAACACCCAGCTTGACTTCCTTACGGTTGCAATCTATGTATGCCGTCTACTTCGAAATCCAGTCCATACCGAAAATGACATAGAACTCTACAAGCGGCAGTAACAATGCTAGTAAATCAAACTCCTGACTTCCAATACGAATCTTTATGGCACATACTCTGTTGGGTATTGTATCCACAATGCACCTAATTTGAAGAAGCACATGGACCAGCTAAGGTGAATTGACATTGTATTTGATCATTTGTTTTCAAGTTGTGCTTGCAGTTATTCCACGCTAAGTACACACCAATGTCAGGGTGCAGTGGGTCAATATACACGGGTCTGCGCAATGTAATCCCTCGTTGAGCAGATCAGTGTGTTGGCCTACGTGTACTCTCTCTATTGGAGTGTACTTACTTTCAAGTACAGGGCTGAGATAGATCAAGAGCAGACAAGGAGCAAGGATGGGCCAAAGAGCAGCTCACGGGTGGAAAGACGAAAAATCGTCTAAGTAGAAATCGTCGAGAATCACTAAGTGATTCTCGCCGATACGACGAGAATCACTAGTGATTCTTGCCAAATCGTAGAGAATCACTCGTTGATTCTTGCCGATTGCAGCCGGCTGTCTCAATGCCGTTTTGATTTCTGCTTAAGGCAGAATCGTCGAGAATCACTAGTTGATTCTCGCCGAATCGACGTGAATGACTTTGCATTCTTGCTGATCCGTCGAGAATGAATATTGATTCTTGACGATTCTCTCTGGTTGGCTAGATCTTCAGACAGAATTCTGCCAAGTAGAATTCGGCGAGAATCATAAGTGATTCTCGCCGATTCGGTGAGAATCACCTATGATTCTCGCCGAATTTGCCTTAGGCGAAATTCTGGTACTCGCTGGACCAGACCAAGTTTCAGGCGCTGTTTTGAACCGGAGCTGTTTCTTTTGGTGGGGCCCACGACGGTCATAATGTATGACCTACAGTATAAATACTATTGTATTTCGATCTTTACAAACACCGAATACAAAAAATACAAAAAATAAGAAAACCGAGCCGCCGATGTGACCTAGATCGCGGATCTCTCTTCCACCGCCGCCGTCGTCACTCGGGAAGATAGTCGCCGCCTGTGATCGTGGATACCTCCTGATCTCCCGGCGACAGAAGCTCAGCCAAGCTACGCGTCTCCCGTGTCTATCCAGAGATCCTTTGTCTCTTGGTTAGTTGATCGGGAATACCTTCCCTTTCCGAATCGATCGATACGATCGATCCTAGAGTGACCGTTGGTAGACCTTGCTAGCTTTGCTACGAGGGTTGGATCTCTAAAGCTCAGCCGCCGCACTTCTTGCCCTGCCGTTCCCGAACGCCAAGCCGCCGCTCTTCTTGCCGCCGCCGGTTTCGTGGAGATTCATTCTAAGTGAGAGCTAAGGTCGTGGACTCTTCGTCTTCATCAAGAACGTGTCATCGAACGAAGAGGGACACCTAGCCTCCATAAGAAGTTTGTATATTTTATACATTCCATTTTAATTTTGTTGTAAAGGAACGTAGGTTCCTTGTTGTAAGGGTTGGGTGCAACCCGTGGTGGAGGAGTGGTGACTCCTTCGCTTGGAAGGGTTCCTTCCATTAGTGTGTGGATTGGATTTCAATCCGGTTGGTGAAGTGACCGAGTCGTCCCTTGTTAAGAGATAGGTCGAAGGGGGAAGTGGACATACCCAAAATCGGGGAACCACTATAAATTGCTTGTGCCTTTCTGTGCTGTTTTGTTTTGTTTATTTGTGCAGGTATAGTTTTAATTCCGCAAAAATGCTGCAAGACACCTATTCCCCCCCCCCCCCCATAGGTGAAGGTAGTTTGCACTAGGTGGACTTTCAAGTGGTATTAGAGGGAGGTTGCTCATCAAAGGGGTTAACACCTCGAGTAAGTTCCTGCCACTAGTGTCAAGAAGAAGGCAGATATTTACTATGGACGGACTCAAGTACTCAGGCAAGATCCAAGTGTGCACCAGGCTAAACTTTCTTATCTGGAAGGAAAGGATTAGATTTTACATGGAAGCAGTCGACCCTCGACTCTTCATGGTCGTGGAGGAGGGACCTTATATTCCCACTAAGGCCTCCACCATTGATCCTACCAAAACGGTGCCAAAGAAGCTTTCTGAAATGGACAAGGACGAGATGGTGCTGGTCGGACTTGACAAGAAGGCACAGAACATACTAATCAGCGCAGTCGATGACTCCATGATGCAGAACTTCTGCAACTACAAGACAACCAAGGATATCTGGCACAGCTTGATTATCCTGATGGAGGGCACTGACGAAGTGAGGGATGATCGGAGATCACTCCTAAACAAGAAATATGAGGCCTTCAGGCAGGGGCCCAATGAAGAGATCGGAGTTTCCTTCGAGAACTTCCTCAAGATCGTCAATGCTCTCAAGGGATATGGAAGAGTGTTCACTGATGGTGAACTTAATGATAAATTCCGTAGGTCCCTTACTAAGGAATGAGACACGAAGATCTGCGCCATCTGAGAGTTTGGCAGATTAGCTGAAACTGATCCTCAGATACTCTTTGGGAAGCTCATGTCCTATGAGCTCCAGTTGAAAACGAGGAAAGCTGAAGAAGAAGCAGAGAAGGCCGCAGCCAAGGAAAAGACTGTGGCCCTAAAAGCCATTCACTCCAGGAAGGACAAGGGTGCGGCTTTATCCCGTGCGGGGAAAAAGGATGAGGAGGAAGACTCCGAGCTATGCTCCTCCGGCTCAGAGTTGTCTGAAGAAGACTTCTCCCTCATCACCCGAGAATTCAAGAAGTTCCTCAAGATGAGGAATCAAAGAAAGAGAGACGGCTCCTCATCCAGAAATCAGAAGAAGAATTATTCTTCTGACAGGTATGAATCAAAACTGAACAAACATCGTCATACTGACATCAATTTTTTTGGGTGCAATAAGCCAGGACACGTCGTGGCCGACTACCATCAAGGCAAGAGAGAGAAGGGGAAGGGAGAATAGCACAGAACCTCTAGAGATAAAAAGAAGGAGAGGAGCTACATCACCAAAAAGTCAAAGACACTAAGTGAGTCTGATTCCTCCGACTCCAGTGATGATGAGGAAGCCTACTTCGGGCTGGTGGGTCGCTCTGACTCAGAAGGAGAATGCCCCCCATTCACTGGGAAGGTAAAAGCTCGTACCCCCCTCTCCGACTCTGACTATGAGTCTCATGATGATGATCTTGAGGACAACCCATCTGCCCGAGAAGCTAAGCTCCTCGAAAAGTATGAGCTTTTGCTCAACACCTTCGAGGAATGCCGCAAAAGATTGAAGGCTCAGAAAAAGGAAGTCAAATTCCTTAAGGTCGAGGGTGTCTCCCTAAGGGAAGAGATCACTAGCTTGATTTCTCTCCGACAGGAGCACATGGATCTGATCTCTAAGCACTCAGAGTCTCTAAGTCTCCTTGACCTTAAACAGGAAGAAATCAATAAGTTGGAAGAACAACTTACGGCAGAAAAGAAGATTGTCCAAAGCTTCTCTATGCCAAAGGCTGTTCTTCTACTGGTTGATACCTTCTCTGCTCAGGCTAAGGGGGCTGGCTTGGGGCATGTGGGTGTGCCTGGTTGATCATCCAGGAGAAACAAAAAGCAGAGGAGAAATAAGGCTGCTAAGAAGGCCCATACTGAAGAAAAGGGAAAGGCCCCTCTCAACCCTGTTGTATTCAGGAAGCCTGGCTATCCTGCAATGAACAGGACTTTGAGTCAACCTATGGCCACTTCTTCCGGCCCTCGGTTGAAAAGCCCAAGAGCTGGTATGAGGGGTGGGCCTTCCCCCATAACTTTGGCGAGAGTGTCTTCAAGGCACCTTATGAGGAAGTTCAAATGGAGGATTATGGCCACTTCTCTAGCGGCCATAATAGGAAGCAGGCACCCAAGGCCAAGCTTGTTACACTGAGAAACCAGGAGGTGAAGAAATCATGCGACTATTATCATCATGATGCCTCCACCTCCAGGTCCGAGGCCCCGACTGAACCTTCCGTTCCAAGGGTGAAGCAGGTGCCTAGGAGAAAGTATAACAGATTTTACTGCTGGTGCTGTGGAAAAGTTGGTCACTTTGCCATGGATTGCTGGTTTAATCCGAGGAATAACGAGACTCCTCATGTTGGCAATGCGAGGCAGACCACTCGTAGGGCTAACCATCCGAGGGGGAGTATACTAACGAGGAATGTAGGACCCAAGTACGATTGGGTTCCCAAGGGAAATTAATTCTGTTTTGCAGGAATGTCCAAAGGCCACCAAAACTCCCATATGGTACTTGGACAGTGGATGCTCCCGGCATATGACTGGGACAAGAAGCCTGCTGCGTGATTACTCTCCAGTCGAGAATTGACCCAAAGTCATATTTGGGGGATCAGATCGAGGAGTCACCAGGGGTTACGGTATGATTTCCAACGGTATAATTTCTATCACCAACGTGGCTTACGTTGAAGGATTAAATCATAACCTGATCAGTGTAAGTCAGTTATGTGATAAAGGTTATGACGTTAAGTTCTGCAAGGATAAATGCCTGATAATATCGTGTGCCTCTTCGGAGACGGTATTAACAGGCATTAGGAGCAGAAATATCTTCTGCTAAGATTTTCTTAGTTTAGATTCATCAACCTCGTATGCCTAGTAGCAACAGGCAGTGCATCTATTTGTGAACAATGGCACAAGAGATTGGCACATATTAATTTCAAGACAATTAGTATACTGTTTTCTAAAAACTTATTTAGGGATGCTCCCATCATTAAGTGCATCAAAGATAGCCCCTGTCCTGCATGCCAGAAGGGCAAACAGACTCGGGCTACCTTTAAGGGCATCGTTGACAAAGACTCCTCCAGATGTCTTTATCTTCTACATATGAACTTGTTTGGTATAATGCAAGTTCATAGCTTGGGAGGCAAGTCTTATACGCTAGTGATTGTTGATGATCACTCTCGGTTTACTTGGGTGTTCTTCTTAAAACGCAAGTCTGATACGTTTGACATCTTCACCAGTTTTGTCAGGCAGATTCAGAACAAACTTAACTGCTCGTTGGTCAAAATCAGAAGTGACCATGGAACAGAGTTTGAGTCTGGTGCAATGACAGAGTTCTGTGAAGAACTTGGTATCTTTCATGAGTTTTTCTCCCCGCGCACTCCTCAGCAGAATGGAGTTGCGGAGAGGAGAAATAGAATACTCATTGAAGCCTGCACGACAATGTTGAATGACGCTTATCTCCCAGAATATTTCTGGGCAGAGGCTGTCAATACGGCGTGTCATGTACAAAACTGGGCCTTGATCAACAAGAATCATCATAAGACGCCTTATGAGCTACTGAAAGGCAGGAAGCCAACCATGTCCTATTTTAGGATCTTTGGCTGCAGATATTATGTATTGAATAACGGGAAGTACCCGCATACTAAGTTTGGTGAAAAATGCTTCGAAGGCATATTCATGGGCTATAGTAGCCATAGCCGGGCTTATAGGGTTTTCAATAAGAAAACCCTAGTGGTAGAGGAATCGATAAATGTTGTATTTGATGAAGGAAGCTTGCTTAATTGCAATTCTTCCAGTGGTTTTCTTGAAGATGCAGGTGCAAGAATCGAACAGCTACACCTGGATGAGCCCGATAAAGATGCAACTCCAAAGTACGTCAAGGTCTCCACCTCAACGCGATCGGAGATGATGACGGTCAGGATGGAGTAGTCCTCCCTAAAGAGGAAGGAGCCCAAGAAAATGCTAGAGCTTCTGATGCACGACTACTAGAGCTCCGACACGTGAGGGATCATCCCAGAAATCAAATCATTGGAGATCCTCGAGACGGTGTAAGAACTCGCCGAGGTACACTTAACGAGTTTCTGCATTTTAGCTTCCTATCGCAGGTAGAACCAAAGAAGTTCGTCGAAGCAAACAAAGATGCGTCTTGGATATTGGCCATGCAAGATGAGCTGCATCAATTCGAACGATGCAACGTCTAGACGCTGGTTCCCAGACCAAAGATGCAGAATGTGATTGGCACCAAGTGGATCTTCAAAAACAAGCTGGATGAACACGGGGTCATCATCAAGAACAAGGCCAGACTGGTGGCTCAAGGATACATATAGGAGGAGGGGATCGACTTCGACCAAATGTTTGCGCAGGTTGCAAGGCTCAAGGCAATCAGACTATTTCTAGCATATGCCTCTCACAAAGGATTCACAGTCTATCAGATGGACGTGAAATCGGCATTCTTGAATGGAGACCTGAAAGTGGAAGTATACGTCGCTCAACCCCCAGGTTTTGTCAATCCTACTTATCCTAATCATGTATACTTTCTTTATAAATCTCTATATGGCTTAAAACAAGCTCCACGAGCTTGGTATGAGACTCTGTCTAGTTTTATTCTTGAGAACAAGTTCTCTAGAGGAAAAATAGATAAGACATTGTTTCTTAGGGAAGTCAAAGGCAAAATCTTGCTAGTGCAAATCTATGTTGATGACATTATATTCGGCTCAATGGATAACAATCTTTGTAAAACGTTTTCTAAACTTATGCAAGGAAAGTTTGAAATGAGCAGTATGGGAGAGCTAAAGTATTTCTTGGGACTTCAAGTGAAACAGTCTGAGGATGGAATTTTCATTTCTCAGACGAAGTTCACAAATGAACTCCTCAAGAAATTCGGAATGGAGAATGCAACCTCTATGGGGACTCCAATGGGATCCACTATGTCTCTGGATAAGGATGAGAAAGGGAAACCTTTTGATGAAACCAAATACAGAAGCATTATTGGATCCCTGCTCTACCTTACTGCAAGTAGACCGGATATTATGTTCTCCACATGCGTTTGTGCTAGATATCAGGTGAACACTAAGGAATCTCACTATGTCGCTGCAAAGCGAATTCTTAGATACCTTAAGGGTACGCCTAATCTTGGATTGTGGTACCCGAGAAACAATAATGTCGAGCTAATAGGCTTTTCAGATGCTGACTTTGAAGGAAGCAGGGATGATCGGAAAAGCACTTCCGAGACGTGTCAATTCCTCGGAAGACGGCTTATATCATGGAATAGTAAGAAGCAGAATTGTGTTGTAACCTCCACAGCTGAATCTGAGTATATCTCAGCAGGCAGCTGTTGCGCACAACTACTATGGATCAGAAACCAGTTAGCAGACTTTGACCTTCAGTTCAAGGAAGTACCAATGTACTGCGACTCCTCCAGTGCAATTGCCATTGCGAACAATCCGGTATCGCACAACAGGACGAAGCATATTGAAGTGCGCTACCACTTTATTAGGGAGCATGTGGAAAATAAGGACATCTCTCTGCTATGTCCCCACGGATAAGCAGATTGCAGATATTTTCACAAAGCCCCTAGACGAGGCCAAGTTTAGTCTCTTTAAAACTGAACTAGGGATGATAAACTATGAGGAATGAAGACTACAGAGGCTCCAGGCTCGTGCATCTAGGGGGGGCATGCGCAAGAAACTCAAGTGTAAGCCCAAATGCAAGAACTGAGGCGGAGCATTGTGGCAAGTGCTAAAGTCCCAGATTTGTAGAAGCCAAAAAGGGGGAGATTGCCCTCTCGGCTTAGGTGCTAAGGGCTAAGGTGCTCTCGCAAAGTATGCTCCAAATGCTCTAAAGATAATGGTATGGAAATTCTTTCTCAACTGATTATTCAGTTTATGTTTTTCTTCCATCCGTTATATTCACCTTAGCTTGTAGGGTTTAGGCTTCTTCAAATAGGGGGAGATTGTTGGGTATTGTATCCACAATGTACCTGATTTGAAGAAGCCCCTGGACCAGCTAAGGTGAATTGACATTGTATTTGATCATTTTTTTTCAAGTTGTGCTTGCAGTTATTCCACGGTAAGTACACACCAATGTTAGGGTGCAGTGGGTCAATATACACGGGTCTGCGCAACATAATCTCTCGTTGAGCAGATCAGTGTGTTGGCCTACGTGTACTCTCTCTATTGGAGTGTACTTACTTTCAAGTACATGGCTGAGAAAGATAGATAGCAGACAAAGAGCAGCTCACGGGTGGAAAGATGAAAAATCGTCTAAGTAGAAATCGTCGAGAATCACTAAGTGATTCTCGCCGATTCGACGAGAATCACTCGTTGATTCTCGCCGAATCGTAGAGAATCACTCGTTGATTCTTGCCGATTGCAGCCGGCTATCTCAATGCCGTTTTAATTTCTACTTAAGGCAGAATCGTCGAGAATCACTAGTTGATTCTCGCCGAATCGACGAGATTGACTTTGCATTCTCGCTGATCCGTCGATAATGAATATTGATTCTTGACGATTCTCTCTGGTTGGCTAGATCTTCAGCAAGAATTCTGCCAAGTAGAATTCGGCGAGAATCATAAGTGATTCTCGCCGATTCGTCGAGAATCACCTATGATTCTCGCCGAATTTGCCTTAGGCAAAATTCTGGTACTCGCTGGACCGGACCAAGTTTCAGGCGCTGTTTTGAATCGGAGCTAGGGTTTCTTTTGGTGGGGCCCATGACGGTCATAATGAATGAACTACAGTATAAATACTGTTGTATTTCGATCTTTACAAACACCGAATACAACGAATACAATAAACAAGAAAACCGAGCCGCCGACGTGACCTAGATCGCGGATCTCTCTTCCGCCGCCGCCGTCGTCACTCTGGAAGATAGTCGCCGCTTGTGATCATGGATACCTCCTGATCTCCCGGTGATAGAAGCTCATCCAAGCTACGCATTTCACGTGTCTATCCAGAGATCCTTTGTCTCTTGGTTCGTTGATCGGGAATACCTTCCCTTTCCGAATCGATCGAGACGATCGATCCTAGAGTGACCGTTGGTAGACCTTGCTAGCTTTGCTACGAGGGTTGGATCTCTAAAGCTCATCCGCCGCACTTCTTACCGCCGCCGTTCCCGAACGCCAAGCCGTCGCTCTTCTTGCCGCCGCTGGTTTCATGAAGATTCTTTCTAAGTGAGAGCTAAGGTCGTGGACTCTTCGTCTTCATCAAGAACGCGTCATCGAACGAAGAGGGACACCTAGCCTCCATAAGAAGTTTGTATATTTTATACATTCCATTTTAATTTTGTTGTAAAGGAACGTAGGTTCCTCGTTGTAAGGGTTGGGTGCAACCCGTGGTGGAGGAGTGGTGACTCCTTCGCTTGGAAGGGTTCCTTCCGTTAGTGTGTGGATTGGATTTCAATCCGGTTAGTGAAGTGACCGAGTCGTCCCTTGTTGGGAGATAGGTCGAAGGGGGAAAGTGGACGTACCCAAATCGAGGAACCACTATAAATTGCCTGTGTCTTTCTGTGCTGTGTTGTTTTGTTTATTTGTGCAGGTATAGTTTTAATTCCGCAAAAACGCTGCAAGACACCTATTCCCGCCCCTCCCCCATAGGTGAAGGTAGTTTGCACTAGGTGGACTTTCATACTCTGTCCACATGCATAGAACACCCATTCGATAGCAACACGTCCAATTTGTCCTTTGCCATCAAAGAAGGGACTCTGATGCGTGATATGAAACCTTTGGACAAAAAGGAGTGCGAAGCTCCCGTTTAGAATAGTGCCCTTGCCGGACTATCGCAAATCAGAACAAAGCCTATACAAACAGTAATAAGCTGACAAGAACTAGGTAATAGTATTTAAAGCTAACTTGCTATAAATTTAAACCGTTCCTGTCACCACATACGCTTGTTTGATGGCCTCCTGCTAGCCCAGATTATAGACACTTGGTTGAGTCGGAGCATAATGGGATGCGATTGACTCCACCTCCTTGCCCTTTTCCTCATAAGTTGCTCCCTGCTTTCTCTCGGACTTTGCACGTCCGCTCCAACAATCACGGGCAAAGTGCCCCGTCTTCCCACAAGTAAAACAAGCGCCCGGGGTTCGGTTAGTAGTTGCCCCCGAGGCACCCGAAGAAGGGGCTGGACCCGATGTCCTAGCCTTCTTATTCCACCTGAGGAAACCAGATTTTAAAGACTGCACCTTGAATTTTGACTTCCTAACACTGGAGTCTTTCTTTGCTTGAACATTCTTCATGTCTTTTTCCAAAGATCGGGCCGTGTTGACCAAGGTCAGGAAACCTTGCGTCATCGACCCCGAGATTGGTAGTCTCAAATCATCCCTTAGACCTTCATAGAATCGGTTTGTCTTTCGCTCCTCATCGGCGAAGGTAGCGCTTGTATACCGACCTAAGCGAGTAAACTCGTGGAGATATTCATCGACGCTACTCTTACCTTGTACCAGCTTCTGGAACTCGTTTTCCATAGAAATTCTCTGAGTCGAGGGGAGGTATTGAGCCAAGAACAGTCTCAAAAATTCCTCTATCAAGACGTCTAAAGCTGTCTACCCGTCAAATAGTGTAACTCCAAGCCTTGCCACCATAATCTTGCATCACCATCCAATAAGAATGTAGCAATAGTGGTCTTATGCCACTCTTCCATCTCTGTAGCTATCATTACTCTCTTTACTCTAGAGAGCCAATCCTCCGCTTCGGTAGGGGTTCCCGTCCCCGAGAACACTGGAGGATTGAAGCCCATAATGTGCTTAAGCTGTTTCTCAGTTGCTCTCCTAGGAAACACTGGCTCCACTACAACCTGCTCCACTCTCCTTGGCTCCGCTGCTTGGAGCGGTACTTGCTCCACAGTAGGGGTAGGCTGCTGCACTTGTCTCGCTGGCTGTGCGTTAATCATCGCAAACACTGCCTCCGCTACCATTCATATGGTCTCAGCCGAAGGAGGTGTTGCCGGCACGTCATTTGGATGTCTACTCACCTTAGAAACTGGACGTTCTGACGACCCCGCACAACTCCTGGTCATCTATAGTCGTACAAAACACCGATAAGCGACCAAACAACATTGCAAAAAGCAATTATAGGAACACACAGGTTCCTCAAACATGTGTATTTTCATTCCTAAGTGGACATTCATGGGTTCTTTTCATGTAATAACGATGACACACACACATGTGCTCACCACCCCATAAAGTGAATTCGTCCACGAATTCATTTAAGTCTGACCGAAACCGGTAGTCTGATACAAAATTGTAACACCCCTATCCGTCACATAGCATATAGTAGTAGGTCCGGCCGGGGCCCGACACCATATATCACGGACAGACCAGCGAGTTACTAGATGAAACCATTCAACCAAAACACACGTCCTACACAGAGCATCTAGCGGAAGCAATTATTAAGTTGTGAAAGAAAGAACCCAGCCACAAGAACGAATGTCCACTAACAACCCAGTAGGAATGAACTACAAAATACACAAAAGTACTAGCCTTATGGCCTTACAATAGTTCACCAAATTTAAATAGTGTCTTACAAACTTCGGCTCGCAGGCCGGCTACACATGATTTAAACAGGAAAACAAACAAGGTCATCAAGGGCCGGCTCAGCAACTTTGGCTTTGGCCTTCTATTTGCCGCTCGGCCCCGCAGCACCTGCAAGAACAAATCACCGCAACGGTGGCAAACAAGAATAACAATCATCTAAAGCCGACCAAATTATAACGATTCCGCCCCCAAACTCGGGGCGATAAAGCTCCTTCCCTGCACGTGTTAGTGTAACAAGCAATATAATGAATAAACACAACATCAAAGGTGCATGCTCACACAGACACATACCCCGTGCTTTCAGGGCACTAACTCGGTGAACCCTGTCAAAACCGCGGTCTCACCACCATCCCTTGGACAGAAAATCTCGAGAGCTTTTAGTCTTTCCGACCAAAGCCTAAGACTCGCACGACTATGCCAGTGGCCTGTCTCTTTTTCAGATATCTGTCACCAAACCACATAGCCTGGGTCCGGTTCCACAAGCTCGTTGCTCACGCCGCACTGTCAAACTAAAGACAAGCGCGCGGGTCAAACTTCGCCGGATCCCAAATTCCTTCATACAATCATATAACCCAGTTATGTTTAAAGCTGGCACCCAGGCCGCCAAGATGGCAGAAATTCGTTTCCGCCCAGTTTTCCGGGTGTGCCTTGGGGATAATCCCTAAGGATCCCTGCTGCAATCTTTCACGTAGAAACCCGAAAACGACCAAAGGCTCGAAGTCTTCTACGTCTAATCATGAATAGTTAAACATCACCGATCCAGACCAACATGTCCGGGTAGGCTTCACACACCAAGCATATGTCTGTTTCTCGATTTTGGACTCTAAATGCAAACAAGGGGGACTTTACATATCTACCCCAAGGAACACCGAAAACTCGGTGCACACTCGCGGGACCGGGTTTTCCCTATGCAAAATAAGAAGAGCTTCACATGCTCAAGTAGAGAATCGTTACCCTAGCATTCCTCTTCTGCGCCATGGAAATTTACACTGATGAAAAGCACCGCAATGATCTCTCCTCCGTAGATCTAGACTCGGTTTGCGATTTGGCGCTCATAATCTCCTCCGGCGACTGGATCATCCCTCCTCTTTCCTCCTTGCTCTCCCTTCTCTCTAAAACTTAGAAAGAGAGTGGACAATGAAAAGTGAGGGTTTAAACCCCCAATCCCGTCTTTAACCCTTGGATGGAGAGGCTTGAACCATTAGATCTGAAAATAATGATACGAACGCCCACAATTCGCCCTTAAAATAAACTTCCTGGGCCGAACACGGCTTGCAACACGCCTGTGTCCTAGGCCGTGTAACTCATTCTTCGTCATTCGGGAAAATCTCGAACAGGACACAGCCTATGACACGGCTTGGGACACGCCCGTGTCCCAAGTGACACGTCTGTGTCAAGTCCCGTGTCACGGCCCGTGTACCCAAATGACACAGGACAAGAAATGTCCCGAGAAGGACACGACTATGTGACACGCCCTAGGACACGCCCGTGTCCCAGGCCGTATAACTCCCTCAGCACAATCCAGCAAACTGCCCGAGCAGGACACGACCACTGACACGCCCGTGTGTCAGGCCGTGTGCCCTCACTCAACGCTCGTTGAGTGCTCGACGAGACATCAAACACGCGCCTGACACGGCCCTGGGACACCCCTGTGTCCCAGGCCGTGTGACTTTTACCAAGGCCCCAACATGCCTAAAAATGCTGCCCATTGCTCTTTTAAGTTTTGGGGCCTTACACACTGTGCCAGACCCATTAACCGGGGACGGAGAACCATTTACAATAGGAATCGGAGGTAACTAGTTACTTTTGTCAAGAGAAGAGAAAAGATGATAATTCCCCATCATATGATTAGTAGTCCCAGAATCAATGAGCCACATACCCATAATAGCTAACTGAGAAACACTAGAAGTAGCAAGGGAAGAAGTACACTTCTTGGCGGAATTAGCAGAAGCAGGACGGAGGTGAGGATGTTTGACCCAGAAACGATCAACCAAGTGGCCAACTCTACCATAATAAGAGAAGAGAAACTTAGAATAACCATGGCCTCCAATACAGCCACCGCGATCACCAGAGTTGTAATGATGTGCAGGATGAGCAACAATATCAGGAGAAGGAGAGGGAAGCAAAGGATTCTGAAGTCGAGTTGTAACAGAGGAAATGCGAGCAGCAATAACATCCAGAGTCAGAGTATCCGCCTCTCCTAAAATCTGTTGACGAATCATGTCATATGAGTTAGGAAGGTGATGCGCTAGAATTAAGACTACCATTCACGGCCAAGTAATAATAATGAGGAGTAGCATCCCCGAGTATCGATGTCTCGCGGAGTGCAAGTAGGGAGCATGGGTTTTAGCATTTAGAGAAACGAGTGCAAGTGCTAAGTGAACAAGGGGGTTTTGATTTGGATTTCCTACGCTAAAATAATATAAAACTAGCGTTGGTCGCCTTCACCGCATCGCCCGGATAAATCACTCTGAAGAGTAATAGCGGAAGCGAATGAATAAGTGAGGGTCGTAAACACCTCTTCTCAGCAAACACTTCTAGGAAAGGCTAGAATGGCCCAAACGCACTTTACACTAGCGCAAAGATAAAGCTTTCTAACACATATAATGCTCAAGAAATCACCAAACAAACACACAACGAGATCTTGAACAATAAATGGTTTTGAAACTATAATAGCGCTAGTAGGAGTTGAGCAGAAAGTAAATTCAGGAAAATGGAGAAGAGATTACAACAAGAACGTAGAAGCTTTCCAAGGTTCTCGGTCAGAAATTAGGGGTGTCAACCCTCGTACGTGCTCGATCTTCGAAAGGAGTCCAGGATCTGGGAGGAGCTGTCACTTCCTCCTTCAAACCTATCTTCATTGTGTTGAGGTTGTGGAGGCGGATTGAAGCTTGGCGGGCTGCAACAAGTAGCTTGAACAGGAGCTTGGAAGGTGGCAATTGAAATGGGGGTCGAAGGCAAAGCTTTTGCAAGCTCTATGGAGTGGAATGGTTGACTGGATCTTCCCTCCAAGGAAGAGAGAGAAAAAGGGGGCTGGAGCTTCGTTTTACCGCTCAAAGGAGCAGAAAAGGCGAGCTGGACGAACTATATCCGGCAATGGCAAAATCTGCATCTTATATAGAAAATCATCAGAAAAATGGTCTCGCACTGTTCGGCGCACAATCATGCGCGAAACTTGCGATATTAACTTTAAGCATACGCCTGAGAAGAAGAAGCGTAGACCCGTGCATTTCCTTCGTGCACGAGCGATCCGCCTGTGCGTGAAGCAATTCGCACGGGTAACCACAGTGAGCTCAAATCACATGAAAAACAAGAAGGCTACAAAACAACCGTGTGTTTCCATCGCGCACAGTTTCGCTGGTCACTTCTCCCGAATCACCTGTAGAAAACGCACGATGGAATCTAACTGTGCGCTAAGAAAACGCACGACTGTGCATTTTCCTACAATCAGAGTTCTGAAATGGGAAAAACTGACCACCTGTAAGAATTGAAAACTAAGCAATGGAGGACCCTCCAGCAAAACACAAATGCAGGTAAAGCTACTGGAACGAGCCCCGAGGAGCACCACGTGCATACCCCCAACAATCCAATGCGCAATTACGCACCCAAGGGCTAGAATTGCACACAATTCATGAAACGCAAAAGGAAAGAAATAACATTGAAAAAAATGTAATAGTGATGTGCAAAGACATGAAAACCAGCCCAGATGAGCCCGCAAAACCCTTTATAAATGGGACTCATCACACCCCCAGACTTACCTATTTGCGCGTCCCGAGCAAAGAAGATCCTCGCAGACAAGAAAAAGTACTAACTAACACAAAAATTATGATCCGTAGTACCATGCAAAGTCGCATGCTCATGAGCATAAAAATTAATTAGATAAAAATTCTAAGCATACAGATTAATTTACACTTTTCAGCCTACATAAAATAAATTCTATGACTTCTGAAAAATAGAATCACGGTGAATCTTTCATCCGCATATAGGGAGAAAATAAACTAGACGCTAAGACGAGTATTGCCAAAGATCGGGATTCGGGACAACCTCAAAAGGAATCCCCCAATGTTGGTGACCATATCCTTGCCCGTTCGCACTCTCTCCCAGCAACAACACCAAGAACTTGATGCGCTAGCGGTAAGACTACCATTCACGACCAAGTAATATTAATGAGGAGTAGCATCCCTGAGTATCGATCTCTTGCGGAGTGCAATTAGGGAGCATGAGTTTTAGAATTTAGAGAAACGAGTGCAAGTGCTAAGTGAACAAGGGGGTTTTTATTTGGATTTCCTACGCTAAAAAAATACAAAACTTGCGCGGGTCGCCTTCACCGCATCGCCCGGATGAATCACTCTGAAGAGTAATAGCGGAATCGAATGAACAAGTGAGGGTCGTAAACACCTCTTCTCAACGCATACTTCTATCAAAGGCTAAAATGGCCCAAACGCACTTTGCACTAGCGCAAAGATAAAGCTTTCTAACACATATAATGCTCAGGAAATCACCAAACAAACATACAATGAAATCTTGAACAATACATGGTTATGAAACTACAATAGCGTTAGCAAGAGTTCAGCAGAATGTAAATCCAGGAAAATGGTGAAGAGATTACAACCAAAACGTAGAAGCTTTCCAAGGTTCTCGGCCAGAAACTAGGGGTGTCAACCCTCGTCTGTGCTCGGTCTTCGAAAGGAGTCCAGGATCTGGGAGGAGCTGCCAGTTCCTCCTTCAAACCTGTCTTTGTTGTGTTGAGGTTGTGGAGGCGGATTGAAGCTTGGCAGGCTGCAACAAGTAGCTTGAACAGGAGCTTGGAAGGTGGCAATGGCAACGGGGTTCGAAGGCAAAGCTTTTGCAAGCTCTATGGAGTGGAATGGGTGGTCGGATCTTCCTCCAAGGAAGAGTGAGAAAAAGTGGGCTGGAGATTCGTTTTCCCGCTCAAGGGAGCTGAAAAGGCGGGCTGGATGAACTATATCTGGCAATGGAAAAATCTGCATCTTATATAGAAAATCATCAGAAAAATTGTCTCGCACTGTTCGGCGCACGACCGTGCGCGAACCATGCGATATTCAATTTAAGCATACGCCTGCGAAGAAGAAGCGTTGACCCGTGCGTTTCTTTCGGGCACGGGCGATCCGCCCGTGCGTGAAGCAATTCGCACGGGTAAAAACAGTGAGCTCAAATCGCAGGAAAAACAAGAAGGCTACAGGACAACCGTGCGTTTACTTCGCGCACATGCGTGAAGCATTCGCACAAGCTGGTCACTTCTCCAGAATGACCTGTAAAAAATGCACGACAGAATCTAACCGTGCGCCAAGAAAACGCATGACCGTGCGTTTTCCTCAAATCAGAGTTCATAAATAGGGAAAACTGACCACCTGTAAGCAATGAAAACTAAGCATTGGAGGACCCTCCAGCAAAATAGAAATGCTGTAAAAACTACTAGAACGAGCCCCGGGGAGCACCACGTGCATACCCCCAACAATCAAATGCGCAATTGCGCACCCAAGGGCTAGAAAAGCACATAATTCATTAAACGCATAAGGAATAAAATAACAGTGAAAACAACGTAATAGTGATATTCAAAGACATGAAAACCAGCCCAGATGAGCCCGCAAAACCCTATATAAACGGGACTCATCAGAAGGCAAAGCAAGTAGCAAACGACAAGAAGCTCCTGAAAATACTTTTGTTTCTCAGCAAGATCAGCAGAAAAAGGACGATTCTGAAGAAGTTCAGCCCCAAGACTTTGGACCTCCTGATAAGCAGTAGAGGATTCATAACAAGGCGAGCAAAAATATCCACATATAAAGTATAGATGCGCGAAGTCTGAGCTCCCTTGGAATACAAAGCAGCAAGATGATTTTACGCAACCTTGACCGTTTGGTCATGTCTAATGATAGGAAGACACTCATCAGACACACTGTTGGCTAACCAAGTGCGAACCAAGGCATCAGTAGCATCCCAATCATCATAAGTGGATGAGCCAATAGGAGGGGGATCATCGGTCAAATGTCAGTTCTTACGCTGAGAGCATAAAGGGAAAATAAAAGACACACTCCAGTCCGGGTAATTTGGACCGGTAAGCTTGGATAAAGTACCCAAATTACCAGAAGTAGAAGTAGAAGTAGAAGAAAGAGAGAGAGAGAGGAATAGAGGAAGTGGCAGAAGAAGACGGAGTGTACATGTAGAAAAGCAGCAAATTGAACAGTTAACAAAACAAACCGCACAAATAAGCAATTCAAACAAACCGCGTGAACAAGAGGAGAGACAGCACGGTCTTGGTGTCAACACACAAGCGGCGGGAAAGATGCTGTGAACAAAATGCGGAGCCCGAAACAGAGATGAGAAACCACGCGAACAGATAAGCGCGTAGGAATCAAGTCAGAAACAAAGCAACCAAAAAGGGAGGGAAGAAGGGAGGGATAAAAGCAGGAAGAAGCCGGAAGAAGAGGTCGTGCACTTATACAAACACACCGCGATCTATTTGGAGCAAAGGATTTGTTTTCTCTGATACCAAGTAAAAAAGAGAGAGAAAATGTCCAAGAGATAAATAAACAACAAATTTTATTGCTCCAAAAAGATAATTATTACATAGGTATTCCCCCTTATTTATAGTAAACGGAGGAGATGAGAGAATACAACAATCAATGTGGGACTAAATACAAGTCGGGCGGCCTATACGGTTTGACATGGTCAAACCACACTATACAAAGAACAACTGTACACCTGGCAGCAATTAAGGAAACCCTCCATAAAGCTAAGGAAGACCTCCAGTCCAGGACGCCAGACCGCAACTGCGGGATGCCGCCAGACCGCAACTGCGGGATGCCGCCAGACCGTAACTGCGGGATGACACCAGACCGTAATTGCGGCTCACCATAACACTGCAGCAGCTGCTAGCCACCAGACCGCACACTACAGATAACCATCTAAATAGCTGCGGCTTTATCCAGACTACTGTAGCTAACCACCAGACCGTAACGGCTAACCTCCAGTCCGCTATAGCTAACATATGATGTATTGATACGGCCTCAAACCAGCCCACTATAGATGCTACCAAATAGACCATTGTGCCAAACCGCCAGACAAATGAACGGACACCCACAAGACCACACTGCCATATCATAAGATCCAACTGCCAGACTGCTTGCTAGACAAGTCGCGGCGACTAATTCGGCTATCCACCCGAACTATGGTTCTAATAATAACCGATTACAAGCACACGGAGATCTCAAGCACTGGCCGCAGATAGCTCGATCGAGGATTTGTCAAGAGGGAGATTTTAATCTTTTAAATCCTTTAAACTTTTATTGTAATCTTTATCGTCTCTCTGTATTCTTGTGGTGAGGGGAATCGACTGGTGAAGGTCGTCGAAATCCGGGGAGAATTCCGTGAAAAATTGTCCTGGGGAAGGGACATCTAGATCGGGTGATCTAGCGGGGCTCTAAGACCTTTCCTTGTGTGGATGTGAATGGCCAGCTCGAAGAACTTTCTTGGAGGGAAAGGGAGATAGCCAAACGGTCAGGGGATCGAGTCGGTATAGAAAACCAAAAGGCTTTTTCACATACTGCTACGCGTTAGATACCTAATGCCCCGCGGTAGCTTCCTGAACTAGTTTTTCCTTGGAGCGAAATAATTCAAATTTCTAATAAACAATGCAAACCTTATTCACCCCCCTCTAAGGTTGGCCACTAGATCGAATACGTGGTATCAATGGGAGGTTACTTCAAAAATTCTGAAAAACCTAAAGTAAGATGGCCAATGTAGTCCACACATTTCCTGAGGGATAAGGTGTGAGTAGACCCCCACTATTTATGGGGAGTGATTACAGCCACTGGAAAACGTGCATGAAAATTTTCTTAATGATGTAGAACAAGGACGTGTGGGCCATGATCTAATCGAAATACACTTCACCCGCAATCACTGTAGGTGATCAAGTTGTGGAGAAACCGTGTGACAAATGGAATGATTCAGACAAGTAGAAATGTACTAACAACGCAAAGGCCATGAACTCTTTATTTTATACGTTAGACAAAACTGAATTTAATCGTATTTGCAATTGTGAAACTGCGTTTTATATATGGCGATTACTAGAGCTAACACATGAAGGTACTTCTCAGGTAAAGGAGTCAAAGCTATTTTGACTAGAGTCCGAATATGAACAATTCCAGATGGAGATCGATGAGGAGGTCGATAGCATATACACATGCTTAACGAAGATCGTCAATGCCTCTTAATCTCTTGTAAATACAATCTCAAATGGATACTTGGTGCAAAAAATCTTGCGATCTCTTCCTTCGCGATTCAACCCAAAAGTAACCGCCATTGCCGAGTCACACAATATCAACACCTTGGAGATTGAAAGCCTCATTGAGAATCTCAATGCCCATAAACTAGAGCTAAAGATACAAAGTGAAGAATATTCTAAGGAGCCAAAGAAGATAGCTCTAGCACTAAAGACATAAGAGTATGATGATGAAGGTGAAGAAAGCCTATATGTTCAGGAGTTTATAAGATTCCCGAAGGATCCCAAGAGGCAATAGAAGTACAAAATTTTTCTAAAGAAAGGTGTAGTAGAGAAGAGGAGATGGACCAGATCGTCAAAGGGATCCGAGAGTGATGAAGAAAAACTCATTCCTGAGTGCTTCCACGGTCGTAAGTCTGGGAACATAAAGAGAGATTTCCCATAACTACAAAGAGAAGAAAAGGATAAGTAACAATCCAAAAGAGTAAAAAAGAACTCACGGATTGATATCGACGGGAGACAGTGGGTATCACTGGCGATAACACTTGACGCACTCGACGCTTTCAATGAAATGTTGAGTAGACTCGACGAATCATTGTGTCGACTATCCCATAGCGATAGTGAGTATCGTGCGGCGATACCACTCGATGAACTCGACACACTCAATGGACCCGACCCTCTCAATGCAGTCAACGCACTCGACGCTCTCAACACATTCAACAAATAGTCGAGTAATCCATCAAACTGGCATTAGTGGGTATCGCATGGCGATATCACCACGTGGCATCTAGACACGTGTCGGATGATCGGGCATCGGCTGAAGAGAGGTGGTTGACTGGGGTCAATGCGACTACCGATGGTATCGCTTAGGAGATAGTGGATATCGCTCGACGATTGCAGATATCGCCTGGCGATAGCGGATATCGCCCGGGGATAACGATAAATTTGACTGGTCAGTTTAGATCATAGCAATTCATTCTATTGGAGAGAGAGTATTCTGTGGCTGGGTTAAATCCCGAGGTCACTTAAGCAGAGTAGTGGAGAAAAGTGAAGTCATTTCTCTTCTCTCACTCTCTCTCCTCATTTTCATCAAGTTCTTAGAAGAAAGTGCGAAGCAAGAAAAATGCTGAAGCTTTGCAAGCTTTGTGAAGGAGATCCCGTGGTCGGAATCAAGAACCAAAGCAAGATCCGTGAAAAGGAAAGCGAGGCGCTTCTTTCCAGCCGAATAGAAAGCTTGCTCATGACTCCAAAACGATCTACAAGGGTAACGATCTTCATTCTTGGACAAGTGAAGTCCTTATTTCATACGCATGGAATCCCCCACCAAAAGCTGGAAAAGTGAAGGGAATACTGATGGGTTGATACATGATATCCCCGGGTAGTTTTGCATATAGAATTCGAAAATCGCAGTACGGAATAGGCATGATGTGTGAAGCCCATCTAGACAGGTTGGTCTGGATTGGTGATGTTTTATTTTGCGTGTCGGAGAAGACTCTGAGCATAAACGGATAGTTTATGGAGTCTGAAGGGTTGTTCCTGTGAATGGGAGTAGAATGAAGTACTAGAGCAACTCTCTAGAAAAATATACAGAAAATACCACGGTTATGAGAATCGTTGGATATCGTCGGCTGAGAGTGAGTATCGTTGGAGATAGATCTGGATGCGCTATATTTCATGAAAGTCCAGTTTTTCGGGCACTATAGGATGCTACAAGTTTTTCTGGACAAATGTTCAAGTTGTGGCTGAGTTTGGGTACAAAAAGAGAAATTCTGTTGTTAACGCCAGGCGATAGTAACTATCACTAGCGATAGCTCCAAGGTAGCCTTTTTATTATGAAGCCTATCTCTCAGAGTCCGTGTGGCAATTATGTGAGATGTATGCTTGGTTCTTAGCTCTGATGGCCGTGAGAGTCATCTATTAAATATAACGCGGTTATGTTTAACTCCTCAGGAAAGGTGATGTGACCCGCATATATCCGTTTAGCAATGTAAGCTCGGCTTTCGGCTATGGTATGGCGATTTGAGCAATGAGAAATGGCTGAACTGTACCCTCCCTATGTCAGGTTAAGAGGCCTGGTAATTAATGCTAGCAATAGGGAGGAGTGTCTTGGCTGTATGCAATATAAGAATGGCCATAGTTTGCCATCAGTATCTAACTTTTGGACTGTGGTGGGACCCTGGCTATCCGATATACCGAGAATGTGCCATGAGTTCACGGAACATTTGCGCAGTTGATGCAGACGTTTGTGATATATTGAATGGTTCTTAAGTTGTACCTTCTTATGATATATCTATATATTGTTGCTATGCATGCAGTGAAGGTATACCGCTGCCCCAGGTATGGGGTAAGGTCGTTATAAATTGGTCAGCTTAAGCTGGTCGGTGCTTTGTTTTCCATCCTCATGGTGGATTGTCCCTGTGCAAGTGCTGGAGAGCTGAGCAGGAAATAATGGGTTGTAGCCCCTTGATGCTATGCCGACCCTCGAAGGCCAAGCTAAGTGTCTTTTAGTGTTTTTCATGTGTGGTCGGCCTGCGCGCCGATGTTTTTAAACCACTCCTTTGGGTAAAAACATTTTTAAGGCCTTAAGGCCATGACTTTTGTGTATTTTGTAAAACATTCCTGATATGTATAATAGATGACATTCACATGAATTGAGTTTGGGTAACCATGAAGCTTCCGCTAGAATGCTCCGAGTTAGGATTCATTTGGTCTCATAATATTTAACCTGTAACCTCGGTTACTATATGTGGAATATGGCATGGGGACCCGGCAAGACCCTCTATTATATTTCATGTGACATAGGGAGGTGTTATAATTTGGTATCAGATTATCTCGGTCTTCCTTCTTCGAATTCGTCGTCAAATTCTTTTGAGGGGTGGCGAGCACGTGGTTGTGCTTACCATTATAACAAAAATGAACTCAAGCATGTCCACTTAGGAATGAAAATACACATGTTTGAGAAACCTGCATGTTCCTAATGGTCGTTGTTTGCCTTTTAAGTAGTCGCTAAATATTGTATTTTACACTTATAGGTGACTAGAAGTGGTGCGAGGCAGTCTGAGCCCCAACGTTCTGTTGAGAGTGCGGCACCAGCTGATGTGCTAACACCTCCTCCTTCGGCGGAAATAGTATGCTTAGTTACTGAGAAAGTGTTTGCAATGATGAATGCACAACCGACTGGGTAGGTGTGAACTATGATGGTGCCAGTACCGGTTGGTGTAGCCGAGCCTATAGCTGCTAGGCAAGTGCCTGCTGAGGCTTTGGTTGATAGGCGAGCGACTGAATGGCAGCTGAAGAACTTCATGAGCTTTAGTCCTCCAACATTTATGGGTGCAAGATTCCTAATACAGGCAGAGGACTTGCTTTCGCGAGTCAAGAGGATATTGACGATGATAAAGACATAGGAGGGACAGAAGGTCACCTTGGCCACTTTCCAGTTGGAAAGAGAGGCTCGACTTTGGTTGGATGAGTTGGACTTACACCACTTCACAGGAAGGAAACTATAAGAGATCTCTATGGAAGAGTTTTCAAGATTTTTCGTGGCAATGCATATGCCGTCATCGCAGCGGGTTGCCATGGAAAATGAGTTCCAGTGTTTGACTTAGGGCGTGAGTAGTGTGGATAACTACTTGCATGAGTTTACCAGGTTGGGATGTTTTGCGAGGTCTACTTTTGCTGATGAAGAGCGTAAGACTAATAGGTTCTATGAGGGACTGTGGGATGAGCTTAGTATACTACTCTCGGATCCAATGAATCAAGGTTTTCAAGTGTTAGTTAATACGACTCATTTGTTAGATAAGGACATGAAGAGGGTACATGGCAAGAGGGACTTGGCTGTGATAAAGCCCGAGTTCAAAGTGCCTACTTCTTCAAAATAACATTTTCTGAGATGGAAGAAGAAGTAGAAATCTTCTGGACAAGCTCCATCTACTGTTACTTCTGGAGAAATGTCAGGGCAAGGCCTACTCACATGTTACACTTGTAGCAAGCAATGGAATTTTGCCCGTGAATGTACTAGTGGCCTTTCAAGGAAGGATAAAAAGGCAGGATCATCTTACGCTGAGAAGGGAAAGGCGGTGGAGTACACTGTATCCCAATATGCTCTAGCTTAGCCGAGGGTTTACAATCTTGGCCAACAGGCGGCCATTAAATAGGCTGAGGTCATCACGGGTATGAGTAGTATATAGTTTTCATGCTTTATATACTTTATACCTTGTGAATTGGTTGGTATAACTTGATAAGTGTAGGGTTTCTCCTTATTCGGGACTATCCAGTGAGAGCACTGTTTGATACAGGTGCTTCTCATTACTTTCTACCTGAGGACTTCATATCGTGGATCAGAGTGCCTACTCTAATGTCAGAAGATAGAGTAAAGGTGTTTTTACATAACGGATGTGTGATACATGCAGATAGGTCTTGTTGTTTTTAGGTGCGTATAAGAAGTCAGGATTTCAGATTGGAAGTGTTTGTGTTGTCGATATCTGAGTTCAATGTAATCTTTGGTATGGATTGGCTCTCGGAGCAGCATGCCTATATAGATTGCAACTCTAAGGAAGTCACACTAGGATAGAACACCGAACGAGAGACTAAGTTTGCTGGTATGCGAGGATAGAGAAAAATATTGATCTCTACTCTCCATGTAGTCAAGGCTGTTCGGAAGGAAACAGAGTTATTCTTCACGCAGTTGGAGGTTATTGAGCCGAAGTCTAGTTTGAGTGATGTTCCTATTGTATCGGATTAAGTAAATGTTTTTCCTAAGGATCTCCCTAGGTTACCGCCCTAGTGGGAGATTGACTTTGCTATTGAGTTGGTGCCAGGTGTGAAACTTGTGGCCCGCTCACCGTACTGAGCAGCACCAAAGGAGATGGCGGAATTAAAAGTTCAATTGCAAGAATTGCTTGAGCAAGGCTATATACGTCCAAGTATGTCACCTTGGAGTGCACCGGTCCTCTTTGTGAAAAAGAAGGACGGATCTTGCGTCTATGCATTTACTATCGAGAATTAAACAAGCTGATGGAGAAGAACAAGTATCCGATTCCACGGATTTATGACTTGTTTGATCAGCTTGTTGGTTCAACTGTATACTTAAAGCTAGACTAAAAGTCTGGTTATTACCCATTGCAGATTCGGGAATGTGACATTCCCAAGACGACATTTGGTACATGCTACGATCATTATGAGTTCACTATAATGCCATTTGGGCTAACAAATGTGCCATCGGTATTCATGGACTTGATGCATCAGAACTTTCGGTAGTACTTGGATCTATTTGCGATCGTCTTTATTGACGACATATTGGTGTGCTCTCAATCAGAAGAAGAACATGCAAATCACTTGAGGATGGTTTTGCATACCCTGAGAAGAAATAAACTCTATGCCATGTTCTCAAAGTGCGAGTTTTGGCTGTTGTTGGTGGCTTTTCTTGGCCATGTGGTTAGTGGAGAAGGTATTGCAGTGGATCCGGTGATGATAGTTGCGATAACGAAGTGGCCTTTGTTGTCTACTATATCAGAAGTCAGGAGTTTCCTTGGACTTGTAAGCTACGACAGGCACTTCATAAAGGACTTTTTGTGAATAGCCTTACCTCTCACCATACTGATGAGGAAATATCAGAACTTCAATTTGATTCCTGAGTACGTACGAGCTTTTGAGGAGTTAAAGAGTCGTTTGACCGCGATGTCTATCTTTAGTTCGCCATGTGGTATACAGACGGCTATTAGATTTATAGTGATGCTTCAATGAGCGACTTAGATTTCACTCTTCTTCAGTTTAGAAAAGGTTATTTCTTTTGGCTTACAGCAGTTGAAAGTGCAAGAGCGGAACTATCCACTCCATGACTTGGAGTTGGCGACTGTGTTTTTTGCACTTAAGCTGTATCATCATTACTTATATGGCGTGAAATTTGACATCTTCAAGGACCATAAGAGCCTTAAGAACTTAATAGATTAGAAAGATCTGAACATGCAACAATGGAGGTGGATGGAGTTCCTCGGGGACTACACCTTCTAAATAAATTACACTCCCGAGAAGGGAAATGTGGTCACAGATGCTTTGAGTCGTAGGACTCTAGTACATGCAATTTGGGTGTTGATGCATGATGAGCATCTGATCCATGAGTTGGAGGGCTTTGATATTTATTGTATTGACAAGAATACCACTACAAATTCATGTTTGAACTTGATGAAGGTGCAGTATGACCTCACGGATTGTGTTCGATGAGCAATGGAACTCGATGAGTGTATGAAGCACTATGCAACAGATGAGTCAAATTCTCAATTCTCCTTGGAAGACGATCTTTTGAGAAAAGACGGTCATTTGTGCATCCCGAATGTGTGTAAACTACGGGAGGAGTTGATGTATAAGGCACATTTTGCGAAATAATCAATCCACCCAGGGAGCACAAAGATGTAAATGACATGAAAAAGCTGTTCTGGTGGCCGGGTTTAAAGAAGGACGTAGCTCTGTATATGGCGAAGTGCCAGACTTGCGCCTTAGTAAAAGCGGAATGTCAGAAGCCTGGAGGTTTCCTAAAGTCGTTAACAATTCTGGTGTTGAACTTCAATGATATCTCTGTGAATTTCATGCATGGGTTGCCGAGATCGCAGAGCGAGAACAATGCCGTGTGGGTGATCGTTGACCGATTGCCAAAGGTATCGCACTTCATACCGAATAAGAAAGGCGATTCATTTGAAAAATTGACTAAGTTGTATGTTGAGAACGTAGTACGTTTGCACGGTGTGCCTCGTAGCATTGTTAGTGACCGGGACGGGCACTTTACTTCAAATGATTGGCGGCTAGTCCACCAGTTGTTTGGTATTCAACTGAAGTTTAGTACGGCCTTTCATCCATAAACAGATGGTCAGACCGAGAGTACCAATAGGACAATAATGGATATGCTCCGTATGTGCGCCTTGGATTTCGGGAAGAGGTGGGAGGACAATCTATATATGATCGAGTTCATTAACCTTGAAATCAAAGATCCCCCAAAGTAGCCAGCTCGCAAGTCGCGGCCTGCTCCAGGTTCCCCCTGGAGGTCACGACCTTTCTCAGTCCCCTTCTCTATGTCAGATGGATAGACTCCTCTATCCGCTCAGGCCACGTGGCTAGGGTGGTTTCCCCGGTCTAACCGCCTAGGTTGCGCAACAGCCGCTCGTTCTATAGGTGATGTAGACTGCTTCTACAGTTTTCCCCTGCAGGTCGAGCGGTTAGGTCGGCTAACTGCGTAATGATGTTTTTACTTAATATGAGCGGACTTCCTATTTCCCCGGTCAACGAAGGCGAGATCCAATTCACCATGCCCTCTTAATAGAGGCGGACTACCCCTTAGTCCACCCAATGGTTGTCCAGATTTCCCAGCTCTGATCAAGTCTTGCCAGACTCCCGAAATGATGTCCGCCCTGCCCGCACAACACGACGCGGACTCAACTCCAGCTCGCCACATAACAAGAATGACGACCTGCCTCCAAGCTTCCAGTTAGTAGTGGCGACCTGCCTTAAGGACGCCATTCAGCAACGGCTACCTGCTCCACCTCGCCAGCATGCGCGATCTACCTCCTCAGTCCTCCAAGTCGCCAAGGTCTTGTCGCCCAGCAAGAGCGAAAAGCCTCCAGCAGAGGCGGACCCGGTACTCAGTCCGCTTGAAGATGGCGGCCTGCTCCTCCAGCTCGCCAGTAAAGGACGACCTACCTCTTCAGTCCGCAGCATGTTGCGGACTGGGTCAAAGCTCACCGCCCTATCGGGGGTAATGTTACCAAGACCGTCTCCGACCCAAGCCTATAAATAGGCCCCCCCATACCTCTCATTCGGGAAGGACGACACAACAGTTAACCAAGACATCAAAACCCGCAGACTCAAACTTTTAGTCCGCGCGACCTCCTCGATCAAGCCATTGCGGCCTTCCTTGGCTTCAACAACCTCAGTTATCCTCTCTGCCTGATCGCGCAGTCCGATCGGCCTTCAGTAGCGAACTGTGAAATCAGCTTTCCCCACGGTCTGCCGACCTGCTTTGTCACACCGCGCAGCCTCTGGCGCCCTCTTCCCTCTAGCCGCCAACTTCCCCCTTTGTACCCTTTATTTTCTTTCAATGTAAAGGTGCAATCTCAAGTTGTAATACCAATTCAAAATAAAAGGAAAGCTCGTCGCAGGAGTGTCCTTTAAGCCACGGGGGGCAAACTCTGTTGTTGACGCTAAAAGTGGCCCCCTTTCCCTCTCTTTTTCCCTCTCTCAGTCTTAACCATCAATCCCAACCGTCAAAGTAACCGTCTTATCAACATTTCCACATCATCATCCTTTTTATCCCCCCATCTCGGATCGATCATGCTCCACTCTCGAGCAAGCTAGCGGAAGAGCGCATTTTCCGCATCAACATTAACACGCGACCTTCAGATCTCAAACAGACATAGAAATCAGCGGTTACTCATGTCAGACCTCCAACCCCATCAAAATATTCTTCGTACCAGCAAAGATGCTCTCTGGGAGGCACTCATGCTGACACGTCGGGAAACTACCCAGCAAATCGCAGCGATTAACGACACCCTAGCTGCTATAAATCAGCGACTAGACTTGCAACCTATAGCAGCACCGGTTACTGCAGTCAACCAAGCAGTGGAGAATCCACATTCTTACCCGCCAACTTTTCGGCCAGTTGATCTTCATACCTATCCGGCAAGTTACCCACCTAGGAAGGCCGCAGTCCCTTTGCAATCTCTAGTTGTTGGACAAAGGGAGTGTTTCTACAAACTCAGTCCATAACCATCACTTATTCTGCCAATCACCCGAGAAAACTGCCCAAGTTTTTCACTAAGAGGAAAAAAGGCCCAGAAGCTTTATTCCACATCAAGCAACATGAGAACGAGACTTTGGCCCACATTGTCGAAAACTTCCAAAGAGAGATTTCGGAAGTGAAGAACGTTGATCCAAAATTCTACAAAGTCACGTTGATGGTGGGTTTACAAGTAGGACCACTCAAGTTCGAAGCCTGACTCCGACAACCAAAAACTTATCAGGAATAAATTAGTCTCACCCATGAATATATTAGCATTGAATAGAGTAATCCCAGTTTCATCTCCATGCTTGTAGCATAGAAAGATTCTTCTTCTTCTTACAAGCAGCCTCTAAAGTCTCTTCAGAAGGATTTTCAACCGCGAGCAAGGAAGGGAAGAATTGGCCAACGTCATCAACACTTATTCCCAAGCAAGGATTACTTCCAAAGTAAAAAACTGCGATTTCTAGTCCCTTCCGACTATCCAGCACAAGCTCCGCAAGCAGCTTTAGTTTACCGGCAGCAGGGGAATAACTCCCCAAAACCCGAACTGAGCAGAACCATGCAAGAAGTATTCCGAGTCCTGAAAGGCGAGGCTAATTACCAGCCAACAGACCAAAGATCCAAAGACTCTAACCAGTACTATGAACATCAAAAAGGAAAGGGTCATGCGACAAAATATTGCAGAGCCCTTCAATAACTGGTGGAGAAATTGCTGAAGCAGGGCAAATGTCAACATTTGCTCCAGAAGGTTAACCCATCTCATCCATAAATCTGAAAAGACAAAAGGAGGAAGGCGACTTTCTTGCCCCAAATTCCCCAAAGCTCCTCGCAATCATGGCTGGTTGTTTTTTGCTTTACATTCTTCAAACATTTTTTTCTCTAAAAACACTTCAAAGTGTTCTTTCATTCATTTCAATAAATTTTACGTTAGGGATCCCATACTGACACATTTCACTTTTTGGAATGCCTCCTCCTCTATTATCTCTTTGCCGAAGGGATCGCTGAACAACTAAGACATCGCCGAGTTTTGTTGTTCCCTCCATAGATTGTTCTCGGGCATAAGAGCACAATGACTACATACAGTAGGGAGTGTTCGTGTATGTGCAGTGGGTGTCGCTCAATCTATGATGGTGGACTTAAGGACTTCGGATCCTAGCCGATATCTAACACACAATGCGTATCAAGGGAGGTCCTAGTGTGTTAGCTCTGCTGTGCTTCGCTAGGGATACATTACAGTTAAGATGATCTTTGCTGGACAAGCAATGACGATCAAGTATAGCCTTGTATATTCGATCATCTCATGATTTTAATGGTCGAATACTCTGTATTACTATCAATCCGTGCTTTTGCGGGGCCCACAATGTTGCTGATCTTTCCAAAGACAAGCAATGTTATAGACCACTTGGCGCACCTCATCTTACTGATCAACACTGTTTGTAACCCGAGGTATGAGAGCAGTGTATCTTCCATTCCTTCTTAGGATTTTGTGCATGTCTCCCTTTTGTGCCCTTTCAAGGGAATACGGCTAGTCCGCTCTAGGTAGGACTACACTCTTGATGACCTTTAGTGGGCAGGCTATGTGTAAGGCCCTCTAGGAAAACCTGAAACGTCCCAATTCGCGCTAGGCCCCTCGCACGAGTCCTGAGTCAAGAGACTCGACTCGGGCTCGGGGTGCACTGACGCGAGGTGTCAGGTGCGTTGGATGGAGTATAGGGTTGAGTGATATCCAGCGAATCGAGAGGAAATTGACTAAGGGAAATTCTACGAGAATGCTCAATGATTCTCGCTGATCGTCGAGTATCGCCAACTGATACTCAATGCACTCAACGCAAGGATTTCAGTTAAATTGACTAAGGAAAATTCGTCGAGAATGCTCAACGATTCTCGCCGATCGTCGAGTATCGTGGATTGATACTAAACGCACTCAATGCCAGGTAAATTGGCTAAGGAAATTCGTCGAGAATGCTCAACGATTCTCGCCGATCGTCGAGTATCGCCAACTGATACTCAACGCACTCAACGCCAGGATTTCAGTTAAATTGACTAAGGGAAATTCGTCGAGAATGCTCAACGATTCTCGCCGATCATAGAGTATCGCCGACTGATACTCAACGCCCTCAACGCCAGGATTTCAGATAAGATGTCTAAGGGAAATTCGTCGAGAATACTCGGCGATTCTCACCGATCGTCGAGAATGACAGGTCATTCCCGTCAAATTTGACTTGTGTGTTTTCTTCGCCCAGGCAGATTCACCACCTATTACAAGCGAACCGAACCGGACTTCGGGATTCGTGCTGGATGATTTCCTAGACCGGGTCACTTCAATATGACCCATTAGGCGGTCCAATGGGGCGTCGACACGTGGTGGAAGGGATGTAACCTAATAGGTCGGTCTATAAAAGAAGATAAAGCCGAACCCTAGCCGTCACTTTACCGTCGTCGAGCCTTTATCCACGAATCATCGAGAGAGAGAAGCAGGTCATCAGAGGAGAAGTTCGGACGGAGGAAAGCTTGCTGGAGCAAGCTTTGGAGGAGGAGAAACGCCCCTTTTTCGTGAAGAACAACTACACCAAAGATGTCGCAAAGAAGGATGACACAATCCGTGGCCGGGAATGATCGTACTGCTGGAAATGAGGTGAGCTTCCTCCCCTCTCCCTTGGTGCTAGATCTGTACATATATTCTAGGAGAGATATCGACTCCACAGAGTCTTGATGGTGAGGAGGAGATTTCCTAGGAAAGCCATGCCTAGGTTTGTTTTTTAGGCTTTAGCCCCCTCCAACCTCTTCATCCTTCAAAGTGAAGATGAGAGAAGGATTCATGGAGAAATATGACTTCGTGAGGGTGAATAAGGGTGGACGATTTTCTGGAGGATATTTTTGGGAATTTGGTGCAAGGAGGAAGATGAACGGATGTTGTTCATCTCGCCTTAAGATGCGTGCAGAAATCTGTTTTCTACACGCAGCGACCTTCGCGGCCTATTTCGTGGGTGTTCTGGTCATATCTGGGTTTTTGACTAAACATAAAAGTCGTAGCCCTCGAAATTATCTTTCCAACGAGTGGTCGCACGTTCCCAGGTGATAGTTGTAGCCACGAGAAAGTCTGTTCGAATCTGCTGCGGTTGGGGGAAATTCCACCTAGGAAATCTGTACCCTGTACGCATCAGGCTTCGAGTGGATTTATGGTGTGATGCGATCAAATCTGGGCTTTCGACTAAACACAAAAGTCATAGCCCACGAAATTATCTTTCCAACGAGTGGTTACACGCACTCGTCGGATCTCTGTAGCCTCGGGAATCCTTGGTCGAAGTTGCTGCCCGGGTTAAGGCTGCACCTAAATTATGGGCTTGTGTAACGTGGAATGCGATGTGATGGAGTTTAATGTTGTGAACCAACTCAAGGCTTGGGTGGACTCTTTCGACATAATCATCATAGTGACATGATAAGTTGAGGTTATGAATCTAAATTCATATACCGAGTTATGGACAAGTTTAATTGAAGGAAGGAACCTGATATAATTGGGTAGATATGATCGGACAAAAGTATAACTGATTTAACTATGGCCATAATACATGTTGAATGGATAAAAAGGGGATTAGTAATCCAATGCTTAGAGTGTCGTCTTCCTACGGGTAGCATTGTGGAAGTAACAAGTGCGGTGTTGACTGTCACTAGTTGGAATGAGATTGAAATGAGTAAAGTTGGACGGTATGGCTTGGCCCTCGGTGTTCATGTCCCGAGGCTCCTTCCGCATTTGATGGATGGTTGGGCTTGGTCCTCGGTGCTCACGTCCCGAGGCTCCTTCCATGCCATGATATTGTGAAATTGCATGTGGTGTGATTCGACACACGGTGTCGTAATCCCGGGTTAAGGATAGTGTGACAGGTCTACAGGCTCGCCAATCGTCACACCGATGGGAGTCGACAGCTAGACCTTGGGCGGTTGGGCTTGGTCCTCGGTGTTCATGTCCCGAGGCTCATTCTGTGCCAAGTGAACGGTTGGGCTTGGTCCTCGTGTTCATTTCCGAGGCTCCTTCTGCGTTATGCATAGGCCTGTTAGGGGCTAGGATCTTTGTGCTCACTTACCCAAGAGAACCCGCTGAGCCGTAGTACGCATGTGAGCTCCGCTGTTGTGTTCTTAGCATTGAGGAGTATGGAGGCCTAGGCCAGGTAGTGTGGAGACCAGCCTAGTAGTGGAGATGCCCGCTCTACTATCACCGTTTGGCCACGACGGTTGACGCCTGAGAGGTTAGCTACCTGCTCGAATAGTGGGAACTATAAGTCTGTGTCGACATAGCGATTGCATGTGCATGATCATGGGTGTGTCATTGCATTGCATTCATAGCATTACACTTCATTGCATACTTAAGACCCTCATCGTATAAGTTTGTATGGGCACTCCTATACGATGAGTTACTTATTGCTGAACGAACCTCAACTTATATGTTTGTATGGACATCCATATAAGTTGAGTTACTTACTGTTATAGCTATATACTCTCTTGCTGCTGTAGATAGTAGATTTGTAAACTAAGAGCTTGCTTATTATACACTACTGCTGGTTCTGCTTATGATATGTATACTCACTTCACCTGTTGTACTACTGTTATCTATATATTGTACCTGTTCCTTTCTCCGCCCGGTGCCGAGGAGTCGCCGGGGGAGCGGATGTGAAGCCACTTAGTCTTTATGACAAACGGTTGCTTCGTCTTCTTTTTTAGGAGGAAACCCCGCAGGTGCAGCAGCAGGTTATGCAGCCGGACAGCCAGCCCAGGACGACAGGGCCTGAAGTGACGGTACCCTCGCTACCGTCAGTTACAGATGTGAGTGAGAGAGATTTTGTTGTAGCCCTTCGAGGCAAATATATTCACGTACTCTGATTATGTAGAAGCTTGTTAGCTCCTCTTTGTGATGATTATGGATATATTCTTAGTGTTGATTGACTTTCTTATACTATTATGGTTGGGTTGGCAATTATGTGTTGATATTGGTTGTTGCCGACAGAATAGGCGTCTTGTGGTATAGGCTATCCCGTGTGCTAGTGTTACCACAAGGCGGCTGTTCTGGGCATAAGACCCCTCTCGTGCCGTGTTTTGTGTTTCGGGAGGGGGGTCTTACAAATGGTATCAGCTTGCTACGATCCTCCAAGAAGAACGTCACTTAACAATGGTGCCACCCCCGTTTGATTAGTCAGTTTGGGGACAAGCTGACTTAGCGGAAGCAGTGGTGTGCCCATATGTAATTCACACTAAGTTGTCCATCTTTAACCTTAGATTAGCCAACCTAACCCTAGGTTTGTACCTTATGTGTAGATCCCAGTACATGCTGAGCCAGTAAGGGGCACCCCCGCCCCGTCCATACCTACACAATTCCTACAATCAGAGCTGGGGCAGACGCTCACAGCTATTTTGGACGCCTTTAGGTCCCAATCTCAGCATGAACCTGTACAATAATAGGGCCCGGGATCTAGTTGGTTAAGCATTTTCCGAGCTCTCTCCCCTCCCGCTTATATTGGGACAGAGTAGGCAGTGCGTACAGAAGAGTGGCTCGACACTATACAAGAGTTGTTGGCAGGAATAAGATGTCCAAACAACATGGTAGTGACCCTTGTGGTGACACTCTTAGAGCTGCACGCCAAAAGGTGGTGGAAGTCCCTCATGGGCTCCACTTTTCGTGGAAGAGTGTACACGGACATTAGTTGGAGCGAATTCTCCGAAGCCTTCTTAGAGCATTTCATCCCCTCGGCCGCTCGGGATGGTCTGGAAGAGAGATTTTTGCAACTAAAGCAAGAGTCCATGTCGGTGACGGAGTACCAACGGGAGTTTCAGCATCTGGCTAGATTCGCTGACTCCTATGAGCTGGATGATAGAGGGTACGCCAAACGATTCTACAAAGGCTTGCGAGATCCCCTAAGGCAAGCCCTTTTGTTTATAGCGGACTCTAGTCTGGCGGAGATTATTGATATGGCGAAGAGATTGGAAGCGGACCACTTGGGAAGTGGTAAGAGACCAATGGAGGGAGTGATGGAAGCCGGCCCCAGCAACAGAAGGAGATTTGACAATAAAAGAGGAAGAGGATATCGGAGGGGTGGCGGGCGTTTCCCCCAAAACTTTAGAGAGGAGGGCCCGGTTCCATAACCGCCAGCATTACCTCAACCTCCACAATTTCAGCAACACGGCGGAAGGCAGGAATGGGTGTGCTTTGAATGCAACCAACCGGGCCACATTCGACGCTGCTGCTCGCAACTGTTTGGAGATGCGCGTTTCACTCTCCCTCCAGCAGCCCCGCGAGGGAGAGGGTATGTGCGTGGTCGAGGACGAGGACCACGAGGAAGAAACCCCGGACCCGCTCGAGATCAGATGTATGCCCTGGACATGACTCAAGAGCGGAACCCTCAAGAGATGATTGTAGGTACGATTTGAATTAGTCATTTTGCTTCCATTAATATTCTCTAGTGGCTTAAGATATATTAGACGTCTAGCTTGAGTATTATTAAATGACACTTAGGCACCGTGATGGTCGGCGGGAAATCGGCTTATACGTTATTTGACACCGGCGCCTCACATTCTTTCATGTCCGAAGACTTCATCAAGAATATACCCGGAGTGCAATATTTCGCCGGTATTGCCCGAAGAGTACGCCTCCCAGACGGATCCGAGATGATGGCAACCGCGAAGTGTGAGTTAGAGATAACCATTGGGGGAAAAACCTTTGATACCCCTGCCACAATTTTGAGAATACCAGAATTCGACCTCATCCTGGGTATGGCTAGTTGGATTGGCACCATGCAAGAATCGACTGTGCGGAGAAGCGTATCTATTTGAGACATGGGGATACTGATGTAGTCTTCCAAGGTATAAATTTCACACCACGAATATTGTTATCCTCATTCCAGACCTTGAAAGCTCATATGAGAGGGGATGAAGTCTACATGATATGATTCGAACTAAAAGAGATGAAGGTAGATGTGAAGGATGTGTGGGTAGCACGGGATTTCCCTGAGGTATTTCCCGAGAAATTGCAAGGGTTACCCCGCATAGAGAAGTGGATTTTCAGATTAAGCTTGTACCAGGAGCTAAGATTGTCTCCAGGACCCCTTATCGGATGGCCCCAAAAGAACTCGCGGAGTTTAGAGTGCAATTGCAGGAGTTGGTAGAATCAGGGTTTGTTCGCCCCAGCTTGTCGCCTTGGGGAGCCCTTATTCTATTCATCAAGAAGAAAGATGGAACCCTGCATTTATGTATAGACTATCGGGAACTCAACCGACTGACAGTACGGAACACCTACCCGTTACCTCGGATCGATGAGTTGTTCGACCAACTGGTGGGAGCGCATTGGTTCTCCAAGCTAGACTTGCGCTCGGGGTACTACTAATTGAGAATACAGGAGGATGATATACAGAAAATGGCTTTCAGCTCAAGGTACGACTTATATGAGTTCATAGTGATGCCGTTTGGACTCACCAATGCCCCATCAGCTTTTATGAGCTTGATGAATAAAGTGTTTGAGCCCTACTTAGATGTCTTCGTCATTGTGTTCATTGACGACATCCTAGTCTACTCGAAGACGGAGGAAGAACATGCCGGACATTTGGCCTTAGTTCTGGAGAAGCTAAAAGAGCACGCCCTGTTCGCCAAGTTTAACAAGTGTGAATTCTGGCTTAGGGAGGTGGCTTTCTTGGGTCACGTAATCAGTGGGGCTGGACTAGCTGTGGATCCGGCCAAGGTGCGTGCCGTGAAGGAGTGGTCGCCTTTGAAGTCGGCGGCTGATGTGAGGAGTTTTCTTGGACTTGCCGGATACTACCGCAAGTTCGTAAAAGGATTCTCCAAGATTGCCCTCCCGCTTACTTCCTTGACAAAGAAAGGAGTGCCATTTGAGTGGACACCCCAGTGTGAAGCGGCATTCCAAGAATTGAAGGATAGACTTACCTCCGCCCCCATCCTTGTCCTTCCATCTGGGAAGGAAGGATTCCAAGTTTACACGGACGCGTCTTATCAGGGGTTGGGAGCGGTGTTGATGCAGCACGGGCACGTAATTGCTTATGCTTCAAGACAATTGAAGAAGCATGAAATCAATTACCCGGTGCATGATTTGGAGCTAGGAGCGGTGGTGTTCGCCTTGAAGGTATAGAGGCATTATCTATACGGCGTCCACTACAAAATCTTCTCGGATCATAAAAATTTTAAGTACGTCCATACCCAGAAGGAATTGAACTTAAGACAACGGCGGTGGTAAGAGTTTTTATGCGACTATGAGTTCACCTTGAACTACCACCCCGGAAAAGCAAACTCGGTAGCCGATGCGTTGAGTAGGAAAGTACCCGGCTCGAACCCAGAATCTCGATTGATGAGCATGGAGTTGGCACGGATGATCGAGGAGATGGACATCACTTTAATATTTAAGGCTTCTTCGGAATATACGGAGTACCTGTCCAGCATGAGCATAGTTTGTGATATCCGGGACCGGATCCGAGTGGAGCAAGGATTGGATGCGGCTTTGGCCCCGACAATAAAGTTAATCGAAGACGGGACTACCGACGAGTACACACTAAAGGACGGCCTCGTTTACTTTCGCGGCCTACTCTACATTCCCAAAGGTGGCAGAATCTGGGAGGATATTATGAGAGAAGCACATTGCTCTCAATATTCTGTGCACCCAGGAATTTCAAAGATGTACGCCGGCTTACGGAAGACGATGTGTTGGCCAGGGATGAAGAAAGATGTCCGGTACTTTGTCACGCATTGTGAAGCCTGCCAAAGAGTGAAGGCAGAATGTAGGAGCCCCAGTGGCCTGTTGCAGTCGTTGCCAATCCCCGAATGGAAGTTCAAGGATATATCCATGGACTTCGTACATGGGCTACCTCGCTCCCGCTCAGGAAATGATTCAGTGTGGGTGATCGTTGACCGCCTGACGAAAGTTGCCCGGTTCATTCCTATGAAGAAGGAGGCTCATGTGGACGTCTTAGTACGTCTTTTTGTGGAGCAGTTTGTATGGTATCACGGCGTACCTAAGACGATAGTTTCGGACTGTGATGGTCATTTTACCTCCAAGGAGTGGAAGGCGGTACAGACATATTTGGGCTCGCGCCTTACCTTCAGCACTGCATTTCATCCACAGACGGACGGGCAGTCTGAGCGGACCATCCGAACATTGGAGGACCTGTTGAGGTTTTGTGTGATAGATAGGGGAGAGCCGTGGGAAAGACTCTTGCCCTTAGTGGAATTCTCCTACAACAACAGCCATCAAGCTAGAATTGGCGTGGCACCCCATGAAGCCCTATATGGAAGGAGGTGTAGAACCCCCTTATCTTGGGTGCAAGATGAAGACCCGAAGACTTTGGGTGTTGAATATATAGATGACATGAATGCGGTGGTTAGGTTGATACGGGATTGTATGTTGGAGGCTCAAAGTTGGCAGGCGAAGTATTACAATGCTAAACACCGGATGGTGGAATTTCAGGTAGGAGACAAGGTGTTTCTGAAAATCCGACCGATGCATGGAGTGTCACGGGTGAGAGGAGTGAAGAAGCTCAGTCCATGGTATGTTGGCCCCTATGTATATTGGAAAGGGTTGGCCCTTTGGCCTATCGGCTGGAGCTACCGCCCGAGCTAGAGAATCTCCACGATGTTTTCCATGTATCGTCGCTTCGGAAGGCGCTGTTACGGCCTGAACAATACATCCCCACAACTGATGGTAAGGTGGCGTCTGATAGATCTGTACGACTGGAGCCTGTGCGGATCGTTGATGATGAGATAAGAACCTTGCGCCGCAAAAGTGTTCCCTTGGTAAAAGTGCTTTGGTCTAATCATGGGAAGGAGGAATTCACATGGGAGCCAACGGATTTGATGTAAAGATGCTACCCGGAGCTGTTTGCTTCAGGTAATTTTATTTAAAAGCATATTTTGTTTTCTGTATGCTTTACTCCCCATGACCTCAGCCTGATTTCGGGGACGAAATATTTTTATTTTGTTTATAGGATTTGTAACGTCCCAATTCGCGCTAGGCCCCTCGCACGAGTCCTGAGTCAAGAGACTCGACTCGGGCTCGGAGTGCACTGACACGAGGTGTCAGGTACGTTGGATGGAGTGTAGGGTTGAGTGATATCCAACGAATCGAAAGGAAATTGACTAAGGGAAATTCGTCGAGAATGCTCAACGATTCTCGCCGATCGTCGAGTATCGCCAACTGATACTCAACGCACTCAACGCTAGGATTTCAGTTAAATTGACTAAGGGAAATTCATCGAGAATGCTCAACGATTCTCGCCGATCATCGAGTTTCGCCGACTGATACTCAACGCACTCAACGCCAGGTAAGTTGGCTAAGGGAAATTCGTCGAGAATGCACAATGATTCTCGCCGATCGTCGAGTATCGCCAACTGATACTCAACGCACTCAACGCCAGGATTTTAGTTAAATTGACTAAGGGAAATTCGTCGAGAATGCTCAATGATTCTCGCCGATCGTCGAGTATCGCCGACTGATACTCAACGCCCTCAACGCCAGGATTTCAGATAAGATGGCTAAGAGAAATTCGTCGAGAATACTCGGCGATTCTCACCGATCGTCGAGAATGACAGGTCATTCCCGTCGAATTTGACTTGTTTGTTTTCTTCGCCCAAGCAGATTCACCGCCTTGTACAGGCGAACCGAACCGGACTTCGGGATTCGTGCTGGATGATTTCCTGGACCGGGTCACTTCAATATGACCCATTAGGCAGTCCAATGGGGTGTCGACACATGGCGGAAGGGATGTAACCTAATATCTCGGTCTATAAAAGAAGATAAAGCCGAACACTAGCCGTCACTTTACCGCCGTCGAGCCTTATCCGCGAATCATCGAGAGAGAGAAGCAGGTCGTCGGAGGAGAAGTTCGAACGGAGCAAAGCTTGCTGGAGCAAGCTTTGGAGGAGGAGAAACGCCCCTTTTTTGTGAAGACCAACTACACCAAAGATGTCGCAAAGAAGGATGACACGATCCGTGGCCGGGAGTGATCGTACCGCTGGAAATGAGGTGAGCTTCCTCCCCTCTCCCTTGGTGCTAGATCTGTAGATATATTCTAGGAGAGATATCGACTCCACAGAGTCTTGATGGTGAGGAGGAGATTTCCTAGGAAAGTCATGCCTAGGTTTGTTTTCTAGGCTTTAGCCCCCTCCAACCTCTTCATCCTTCAAAGTGAAGATGAGAGAAGGATTCGTGGAGAAATATGGCTTCGTGAGGGTGAATAAGGGTGGTCGATTTTCTGGAGGAGATTTTTGGGAGTTTCGTGCAAGGAGGAAGATAAATGGATGTCGTTCATCTCGCCTTAAGATGCGTGTAGAAATCTGTTTTCTGCACGCAGCGACCTTCGTGGCCAATTTCGGGGGTGTTCTGGTCATATATGGGTTTTTGACTAAACATAAAAGTCGTAGCCCTCGAAATTATATTTCCAACGAGTGGTCGCACATTCCCAGGTGATACCTGTAGCCACAGGAAAGTATGTTCGAATCTGCTGCGGTTGGGGGAAATTCCACCTAGGAAATCTGTACCCTGTACGCAGCAAGCTTCGAGTGGATTTCTGGTGTGATGCGATCAAATCTGGGCTTTCAACTAAACACGAAAGTCGTAGCCCACGAAATTATCTTTCCAACGAGTGGTTACACGCACTCGTCGGATCTCTGTAGCCTCGGGAATCCTTGGTCAAAGTGGCTGCCCGGGTTAAGGCTGCACCTAAATTATGGGCTTGTGTAATGTGGAATGCGATGTGATGGAGTTTAATGTTGTGATCCAACTCGAGGCTTGGGTGGACTCTTTCAACATAATCATCATAGTGACATGATAAGTTGAGGTTATGAATCTAAATTCATATAACGAGTTGTGGACAAGTTTAATTGAAGGAAGGAACCTGATATAATTGGGTAGATATGATCGGGCAAAAGTATAACTGATTTAACTATGGCCATGATACATGTTGAATGGATAAAAAGGGGATTAGTAATCCAATGCTTAGAGTGTCATCTCCCTACGGGTAGCATTGTGGAAGTAACAAGTGTGGTGTTGACTGTCACTAGTTGGAATGAGATTGAGATGAGTAAAGTTGGACGGTTGGGCTTGGCCCTCGGTGTTCATGTCCCGAGGCTCCTTCCGCATTTGATGGATGGTTGGGCTTGGTCCTCGGTGTTCACGTCCTGAGGCTACTTCCATGCCATGATATTGTGAAATTGCATGTGGTGTGAGTCGACACACGGTGTCGTAATCCCGGGTTAAGGAGAGTGTGGCAGGTCTACGGGCTCTCCAATCGTCACAACGATGGGAGTCGACAGCTAGACCTTGGGCGGTTGGGCTTGGTCCTCGGTGTTCATGTCCCGAGGCTCCTTCCGTGCCAAGTGAACGGTTGGGCTTGGTCCTCGTGTTCATTTCCGAGGATCCTTCCGTGTCATGCATAGGCCAGTTTGGGGCTAGGATCTTGGTGCTCACTTACCCAAGAGAACCCGCTGAGCCGTAGTACGTATGTGAGCTCCGCTGTTGTGTTCTTAGCGTTGAGGCGTACGGAGGCCTAGGCCAGGTAGTGTGGAGACCAGCCTAGTAATGGAGATGCCCGCTCTACTGTCACTGTTTGGCCACGACGGTTGACGCCTGAGAGGTTAGCTGCCTGCTCGAATAGTGGGAACTATAAGTCTGTGTCGACATAGTGATTGCATGTGCATGATCATGGGTATATCATTGCATTTCATTCATTGCATTACACTTCATTGCATACTTAAGACCCTCATCGTATAAGTTTGTATGGGCACTCCTATACGATGAGTTACTTATTGCTGAACGAACCTCAACTTATATGTTTGTATGGGCATCCATATAAGTTGAGTTACTTACTGTTGTAGCTATATACTCTCTTGCTGCTGTAGATAGTAGATTTGTAAACTAAGAGCTTGATTATTATACACTATTGCTGTTGCTGCTTATGATATGTATACTCACTTCACCTGTTGTACTACTGTTATCTATATTTTGTACCTGTTCCTTTCTCCGCCCGGTGCCGAGGAGTCGCCGGGGGAGCGGATGTGAAGACACTTAGTCTTTATGACTGACGGTTGCTTCGTCTTCCTTTTTAGGAGGAAAACCCGCAGGTGGAGCAGCAGGCTATGTAGCCGGACAGCCAGCCCAGGACGACAGGGTCTGAAGTGACGGTACCGTCGCTACCGTCAGTTACAGATGTGAGTGAGAGAGATTTTGTTGTAGCCCTTCGAGGCAAATATATTCACGTACTCTGATTATGTAGAAGCTTGTTAGCTCCTCTTTTGTGATGATTATGGATATATGCTTAGTGTTGATTGACTTTCTTATACTATTATGGTTGGGTTGGCAATTATGTGTTGATATTGGTTGTTGCCGGCAGAATAGGCGTCTTGTGGTACATGCTAGCCTGTGTGCTAGTGTTACCACAAGGCGGCTGTTCTGGGCATAAGACCCCTCTCGTGCCGTGTTTTGTGTTCCGGGAGGGGGGGTCTTACAAAACTTGAGGCGCATCCGACCTTTTTTGGTCATCTTCGAGTGTAGACCTCCTTTTATCAACTACCTTTTTATAGCTTGCATGAAGCTCTATAAGAAGATGGTTAATAAGCTCTCTATTACTCTTATTGGATGTTTCTTGCACTAACTGATAATTAGAGAATCTGGTTCTCTTTATTGACAAACTATTTAGCTGAAATCTAGTCAGTGCTTTCATCTTATTGATTATGATTTCATTTTGGGATATCATATCTTACCAAGCAAGAAGCTTATTGTTATGGCATGATCTCTACTCGATTTTGTTTACTTAGTCAATAGCAGGATTTCATGGATGTTCCTTCTGCAGTCTAATCATATATATCTTATCGCGATAACTTTTAGCAGAAGATTTATCCATAAACTCCTTAGGTACTCAACTTACTCTTCTCCCATATCTGTTGTTCACTCTTCTTTTGCAGAGATTAGCAGATATTTGCAAGCTCCCTTCAAGTACCTGCAGCTTCCTTTTCTTTCATATCTACTACTCACTCTTCTTTTGTAGAGATTAATATATATTTGCAAGTCCCCTTCAGGTACTTGCACCATATTTTTCTTTCATATCTGTTGCTCACTCTTCTTTTGCAGAGATTAGTAGATATTTGCAAGTTCGCTTCAGTTACTTGCAACTTACTTTTCTTTCATATCTGCTACTCACGCTTCTTTTGCAGAGATTAACAGATATTTGCAAGTTCCCTTCAGGTACTTGCAGCTTAGTTTTCTTTCATATCTACTACTCACTCTTCTCTTGCAGAGATTAACAAATATTTGAAATTCCCTTCAGGTATATGTAGCTCAGTTTTCTTTCATATTTTCTACTCACTCTTCTCCTGCAGAGATTAGCAAATATTTGCAAGTTCCCTTCAGGTACTTGCAGCTTAGTTTTCTTTCATATCTGCTACTCACTCTTCTCTTGCAGAGATTAACAGATATTTGCAAGTTTTCTTCAGGTACTTGCAGCTCAGTTTTCTTTCATATCTGCTACCCACTCTTCTCTTGAAGAGATTAGCAGATATCTGCAAGTTTCCTTCAGTTACTTTCATCTTACTTTTCATTCATATCTGCTAGTCATTCTTCTTTTGCAGAGATTAACAGATATTTATAAGTTCCCTTCAGGTACTTGCAAATTACTTTTCTTTCATATCTGCTACTCACTCTTTTTTTGTAGAGATTTGCAGATATTTGCAAGTTCCCTTTAGGAACTTGCAACTAAGTTTTTTTTCATATCTACTACTCACTCTTCTTTTGTAGAGATTAGCAGATATTTGTAAGTTCCCTTAAAGTACTTCCAACTTACTTTTCTTTCTTATCTACTACTCACTCTTTTTTTACAAAGATTAGCAGATATTTGCAAGTTCCCTTCAGGTACCTGCAGCTTAGTTTTCTTTCATATCTACTTCTCACTCTTCTTTTGTGGAGATTAGCAGAGATTTGCAAGTTTTCTTCAGGTACTTGCAACTTTCTTTCTTTCAAATCTGCTACTCACTCTTCTTTTATAGATTAGAAGATATTTGCAAGTTCCCTTAAGGTACTTGCAGCTTAATTTCTTTTCATGTCTGCTTCTCATTATTCTTTTGCAGAGATTAGTAGATGTTTGCAAGTTCCCTCCAAGTACTTGAGACTTAATTTGTTTTCATGTATGCTTCTCACTCTTCTTTTGTAGTGATTAGCAGATGCTTGCAAATTTCCTCCAAGTACTTGCAAGATATTACCCTTCTATACCTCCTTTCATCTTTGTTTTTCAGACATCGGTGGAAGACATTCACAAGTCTTTTTCGTTTTGCAAAAGCAACTCAGGTATACACAAGACGTGCCTTTTTCGCTTGCATTGACTCTTCCTTTGCAGAAGAAAAATAGGCACTGACAGGTTTTTCTGAGGAGAGATATCAGGTTCTATCTCTCACTGCCTATTATTTTTTCGAGTGGAGGATAATGATTTTTGTGGGTCTTATACTTTTTTGAATTTCTCTTCGGGACTTAAAAAAGTGCGAGGATTATGTTAACCCAGAAATCGGCGATCCCTCCCAAGGTAGCCAGCTCGCAAGTCGCGGCCTTCTCCAGGTTCCCCCTGGAGGTCGTGGCCTGTCTCAGCCCCCTTATCTGGGTCAGGCGGATATACTCCTCGATCAGCTCATGCCGTGCTGCTAAGGCGGTCTGCCCAGTCTAGCCGCCCAGTTCGTGCAGCAGACGTTTGTTCTGCAGGGGCTGCAGACTACTTCTATAGCATGCCACTGCAGGCCGCATGGTTAAGTCAGCTAACCGCGTAATGATGTTTTCACTCAACATGAGAGGACTTCCTATTTCCCTAGTCAACATAGGTGAGCTCCAATTCACCGTGCCCGCTTAACAGAGGCAGACTACCCCTTAGTCCGCCAAAGGGTTATCCAGATTTCCCAGATCTGATCAAGTCTTGCCGGACTCCTGACATGATGTCCGCCAAGCCCGCACAACACGGCGTGAACTCAACTCCAGCTCGCTATATAATAGGAATGACGACCTGCCTCCAGGCCACCAGTCAGCAATGATGACCTGCCTGCAGGCCTCCACTCAACAATGGCTACCTACTCCACATCACCAGCATGCGTGACCTGTGTAACGACCCCGTCCGTTAAATAACATATAATAGAAGGTCTGGCCGGGGCCCCATACTATATGCCACAAACAGGCGGCGAGGTTACAGGTTAATACCAATATAAATTTGCATCCTAACTTTGAGCATGCTAACAGAAGCTTAAGATTAATATAGAACTCAACAACCACGAATGTCCACTATATATAAATAACCATATTTATATATAACCCCACATTAATGTACAGTAAATACACAAAAGTTTGGCTTTAAGGCCTTGTAGTTAAGCTTTACAAGTGAGGATTACAAACATCGGCGTGCAGGCTGGCCATACATGAACATAATAAAGTTCTTCGCTCAGCATTCGAGGGCCAGCAGCAGTAGAAGCAGGGGCTTCAGCCCTCTATTTTCCATTCGGTTCTCCATCACCTACACAAGGACAGCCCACCATGATGGTGGAAAACAAGGCAACGGTCAACAATCAGCTGACCAATTTATAATGTCCCTACCCCTTTCCCGGGGTAGTGGTATCACTTCTCTGCAGGTATAGCATTTCACAAGTAGATATATCACAAGATGTGCACTCACGCACAATCAATACATCACAAACGTCGGCCACACGGCGCGACGCTCTGTGCACTCAGGGCACATTCTTGGTTTACCGGAAAACTAGGGTCCCACCACCGTTCAAGGTCTGAAACCCAATGGAAATTTGAGCATTTAATATTAATGGCGTGCATGCCTAAGACTCTCATTATGCACCGATTAAAGCCCAATTGCTTGATGCTTTCTTGTCAAGTTGACATAACGCAGGCACAACTCAACCATTACCCGTTGCTCAAGTCGCCATACCATCGCCGAATACCGCAGTACTCATGGCCAATCTGTAGGCGCGGGTCGGCTTCACCTTTCTTGTTCGATACTAAGCCTTTTAACAGCTCGCAACTCACAATAGCCACACTGTCCACCATTGACTGTCATCACAATCCAAAGGGGAGCTATTGATAGCGTTCCTTGCGGTCGCTTAGCGGGCCAGCAGAAACTCTCCTTCTTCCCCCAAACTCAACCCAAACCCTGCAGCATCCTACAGTGCCAGAAAACTGGTCTTTTATAGCAAACAACACAAGAATCAAGAGGGTATTTTCCTGGAATTCCACTCCAGCACTTCCTATTACTACCCTTCATAGGCACAACCCATCGAATCCACAAGTCTTCTCCGGTGCGCAAAATAAAACATCACCAATCCAGACCAACCTGTCTAGATGGGCTTCACACAACATGCCTATTCCGTACTACACATTTCCGGATCTATATGCAAGACTTGTTGGGGATTATAATAATTAACCCAAGGGAAATCCCTCAATCATCCACCTTTTGATGTGGGAAATCCATGCACATGCCAAAAGAAGAACTTCACATGTCCAAGAAGGAAGATTGTTACCCTTGACGGTCTCTTTGGAGACATGGAAAACTAGCCAAATGAAAAGCATCGCAATGGCCTTGCCTCTACGGACCTGGACTCGGCTCGCGATTTAGGGCTCTGAAGCTCCCTTGGCGGCCAGATTCCTCCTCCTTCTTTGCTCTCCCCACTCTCTAACTCTTTAGAAAGAGAAAGGCTTAAGAGAAATGAGAGTTTATCCCTCAACTCCCAGCCTTGATATAGTAGGGAGAGTTCTGGACCATTGGATCCTAATTGAATGAAATGAACGGCCACCAATCGCCCTAAAAAGCACTTTCCTGGGCCGAACATGGCTTGTGACACGCCCGTGTCACAGGCCATGTGCCTTAAGCGGCAAAGAAACCGACTTGACCAGACCAGGAGACGGTCCTATAAAACGCCTGTTGTAACGCCCCGCCTTTTCAGCGATTATTTTTATTCTCATTTGGCGTTACGAAGACGCGTTTCCGTGGCTTGTGTCATGTGTGGAGTATGGTTTAGCTCCTTAGAACTGAGTGCCCTGTTTGGTAGCCTGTTGGCAAAATCTCCCTAGCAACCGAGTCGGTTTGGTGACCCGGTGTGGCCTCTCGGGGGGATGTTTGTGTTTGGCTTTGCTTGGGTATAACTCGTGTTCTGTTCGTCGAAAGTTAATTTCGACTTCGCCGTTGTGTTCGTAGCGTGGGTATTTAGCTACGGTGCGAATTTCGTCGAATTCCGAGGTGAATCGGTTTTCGCGTCGATTTGGTGCTTTATGTAATTTTATAATTAAATATATAATTATATAATTATATATATATATAATAGGATGAGAGCCATCGTTCCTTCATCTTCTCCGATAGAAAAACCGCCGGCCCCCCTTTTGTACGAGAGAAAGTAACCGCCGAGCCTTGCCTTCGGACGCCGATTCCCGGAGCGTTTGTGGACGGAATTCGATTCCGAGAGTGGATTCGGATTGCTCTCGTCGAGACCTTCATTCCTGCGGTAAGAAATTCGATTTTCGTAGAGTTTTGGAAGGATTGGAAATTTTTAGTTTTTGGAGTTTTCCGCCATTAATGGCCGAGTCCTTGTTCTAGGTGTTGCGGCCGTTTTGAACCGTGCGAAGAGGAGGAAATCAGTCCAAGCTTCGCTGTGTATTGAGGCAAGTGGTATTCTTGCCCTTGCCAAGTGTTTTCTTCGAATTTATTTACTGAAATTGAACTCCCGGTTAGCCTAGGTTAGAGGCCTTGTTATTCTCATTTTCTTGCTAACCATAGGGCTTAGTTCGTCCTACTGAAACCCCCCCCCCCCTATGTGGTGATGTTTGGAATCCAAATTGTCAGCGTGAAGCCGTTGTTTTTCCTTAATTTTGATTGTTGCTCCGGTTCGGGCGTAGCCGAGTGGGAGAGTTAGGAGGGGGTGTGGTTGCCAATTTCCTTCGTTTTGGTATTATTCGAATGGTTAGGCATAGTTCGAAAGGTAGTAGCGTGCGAAGTTGATAGTCGTCTACTGCTACTGCAGTGGCGTGAGTCGTGTGCGCGTTCCGGTGTCGTTCGGAAAATTCCAAACGGTACAGGTTTGCCGCGCACGGTCATCAGCCTTTAGGGCGCACGACCACTGGTCGTGTGCCTCTGTTCGTGCGCGTATAAATTTCATTTTCCAAAGTTCTGTCTCGGGCAATCGCACGAGCGCTGGCAACAGCGCGCACGACCAGTGATCGTGCGACAGTGATCGTGCGCAGTTGCTAGGTTTTCTGTCAGGTTTCCAGGTTCGTTTCGCACGATCATCAGGCAATGAGTGCGCACGACCACTGACCGTGCGCCACTGACCGTGCGTTTTGTATATTTCCTTTTGCTAGGCTAATTTAGCTGATTTCGAGTGCGGGGGTTTAGATACTCAAGTGGCAGGTAACTACTCGAGTTCTGGATCTTCTGCCTTGGTCGTTCGACTATTGTCGAGCCCCGTTTTCCTTAGTGGGTTTTGTGGGTAGTAACTTTATTTTGGCGGCGAGTGAGGCTAGCTCACTCAACGCCAAGGTTTAGGTAGGCACTGAGTGGGTTTCACTCAGCGCCTAGTCGTGTTGGTTCATTTCAACATTTCTTCCTTTACGTTGTATTTCAATTCCGAGTGGATTTCCAGTTGTATATCTGGATTTTTCCTTGTCGGCCGTTTTCTTGATTTTCCTAGAGGCCGAATCGTGGGTCGTGGATAGTAGTGGTGGTTGTAGCTCTTTATGGGGGTGGAGTTTTGTGATATAGCCAAGGCCACCCATGGATTTCTTGCTCCAGGTACGGGCTGGGCATTTCGGGTGGGAAGATCCCTTGTGTTTTCACGTTTTGACCCTCGAGCTTTTGACTTGGACATGGTGGATTGGAGGACTGCGTTTGCCTTCGATCCGGTTCCTCGTTGTTGTTTTGCTACTATCACTTCCCACAGTTTAGGGTGTTAGAAGTTTCTTCCGTGGTAGTTTTGCAGCATTTTAGGCTCTTGGCAGCCTAGTAGGCCCTGCAGGATGTGGTTCCTGGGCTGGGTTGTTGCTGTTTCTTTGCACGTTGTGCAGTTCCTGTTGTCCTGTTTTGGACAGTTGTGACTCTTTCTTCTGCATGTTTTCAGTTACTTTGTCCTTTTGGTTGACTCTTACATGCAGTTGTTTTTACCTTGATTTTGCTTGCTGAGGTATTCTGTTTTCTTTTGGAATGCCTCAGGTTCGGAGCTGTAGCCAGTCTGGTGGCTAGTAGGTGGTGTTGTTGGTGGACTCCCGGACTTTGAAGTTTTGTTTTCCTTGTTAGTGAGGTAGTTTTCAGTACTTTCTTACAGACATATATATGTGCTAGTGGGTTCGTGTCAGGTTGTTGGCGCCCACTGGTAGTTTTTACCTTGTACTAGATATATATACTATTGCTGCTACCATTTTCTGGAGATAGCCTACTTGCTTTGAGAGGATTTATGCTAGGTTGCTAGGTATTTTCAAACTATAAATGCTATTGTAAATAAATCTCATGATCAGCATGTTTTGCAAACTTAAACACTACTTTCCAAATCACGTATGAAAACCGTTTTCTTATACATATTATGTAAACTAAAAGTAGTGTCTTGCATAGCATAAGTGGTTCTCTTGGGACCCTTATGCGCTCTTTAGGGTGTAAAACCTAATTAAAGTATTTTCCGCAGCGTTTAAATATAGTTTTCTTTTGTGGACTAGATGATCCACTGAGCCGAGGGATACGGACTCTAAACATAACTGATTTTCTATTCATTAAGCGCACAATTTTCTTGCATAAAGGTTGTAGTTGGTTTTTGCCTGAGCGTCAGCAGTTATCCCCTGCTTGACGTGGCATCATGACGCGCGTTTTCTCTTACTCTGATAATTCTTAATTCGGAGAAAATGCGGGTTGTGACAGTTGGTATCAGAGGGAGGTTGCTTGACAAGTTAGTTGGGCAACCTTCCTTGGATGCTGTTAGTAGTTCAGCATCATGTCATTCACACACCGATATGTCATCAGCACGTCTTGGCAAAAGCACGAACACTACACTCATAGCATAACATGAAGTATACGGGGCATATTATGTAGTATGGGATGCATAATATGTGTTCGTATATGGATCCACCATAGGGGCTACATGTGAGGGTTATGTAGTATGGGATGCATAACCTCACCACATGACTGCGACTAGCACGTTTCTTTTTTCGTTGCATGGAAATGTTATGTAGTATGGGATGCATAACATTTTCATGTGTACGCCGCTCATATCATGCATTAGGGCCTTTGTTTTTAGAATGCATAGCACAATCATGCATATCATAACATTGCATAAGCACAACGCGCCAAGCTAAAGATTTGCAGGATGACATATGTACACACATAAGTTTTCAAACTAACATAAATTCATGCATCCGATCTAGGCACAAGAGTTAGTAAGGTGGTGGTTAACCATCCTAGGTTAGGTCATATCATCTAATTTTTGTGAAAAAGATAAACTCTCAGAGCAAGTTTAGCAGCTTTAAGTCTATATCTACATATGTATTGTCTGTACTGGTATTCGGTTCTAGTTGTGGGGTTTGGATCTGATCTGCGTTGTAATGATTTTTAGGATGGCTAGGCGACCTGCGACTCGATCGACTCCCCTGTCTGAGGGTGAATCTTCTGGAGCTCAGAACGATGCGGTGATCGAGGGTCTGCGTCAGAGTAGCGAAGCTATGGGCAGGCAGTTGGAGGAGGTGCAAGCCCAGATTCAGTCTTTGGTGGCAGTTGTGGCAGGCCAGGCTCAGGGTGCGCAAGTTCCTGCTGGGGGGTTAGCTGTTCCTCCTCCTCCTGCACCCTTGAGACCTCCAGTGGTGGTGCCAGCGGAGATGGCCTTCATCTCGCAGTTTCAGAGGCTGAGCCCTCCCACTTATGATGGGAAGGCAGATTTCATGGTTATAGATGACTGGTTGATCTCCATGGAGGAGATGTTTTCGTACTCAGGAATTTCAGGTGACCAGAGGGTGATGTTAGCCACCTATCAGCTCAAAGGGTTGGCTAAGAGTTGGTGGCTGAGAGAAAAGGAGGGCTTAGTGGCTGGGTGCTCGTGGGAGATGTTCAAAGAGATGTTGTTGAGGAAGTTCTTGCCTTCGGTTGAGCGTGACCGTCTTATGAATGATTTCCTCTATCTAAAGCAAAGGCAGCTCACAGTGGGTGAGTATGAGATAGAATTTAGTAAGTTGAGCCGTTTTGCCCCTGCTTTGGTCAGCATTGAGGCGGATCGAGTGAAGAGATTTCTCGGTGGCTTGAGGAGTGAGGTGCAGCAGTTGGCCAGTGCTTATGGGTCAGTGTCTTATGCTGGAGTTGTAGAGGCTGCTCTTAAGGTTGAGGCCATTGAGACGGCAAAGAGCAGAGGCCAGCAGTGGAGGAAGGATAAGAGGAAGCTGGTAGAAGAGAAGAAACCCCTGGTGCCCGATGCTGTTCCGGGTAAGAGGAGCAGGGTGGTGTGCAGTTTTTGTGGCCGGTCGGGCCATCCTGTTGAGAGGTGTTTTAAGAAAGCGGCAGCTCAGAAGAAGGAGCAGGTTCATGCTATTCAGGGTGCTCCTAGGAGAGATGTCTCCTGTTCAGTTTGCAAGCGATCCGGGCATGATGCGGCCCAGTGTTGGTCCAGGGATAGAGTCTGCTATCAGTGTGGGCAGAAGGGTCACGTTAAGTCAAAGTGTCCTCAGGTTCAGTCAGCTCTTCCTGCAGTTCCTTTACAGGCTTTACCTCCACCTCAGCATGTGGACAAGGGAAAAGGGAAGCTGAACGTGATTTCTTCCGAGGAGGCTCAGACTTCGACCCAGGTGATCTCAGGTTAGTTGTTTGTTGTTTTTCTTTTCTTTCTAGCCTGGTAGTTTAGTTGCTAGATTGTTTGCGGCACTGTTGTGCTAGTTCCTTAGCTTTGTGCGTTCCTATAGGGAAATTTAAGGTGAAGAACCGTTGGGCGCGTGTTCTGTTTGACTCCGGCGCTACCCACTCGTTCGTGGCTAGAGCCTTTGTGGAGCGTCATCGGTTGTCTCTAGATCGTGTTCGGGATTCCTTCCGTGTCAAGTTTCCCTCTGGTGAATCTGTGTTGTCAGATATGGGTATTTTGGATTGCCCGGTTTTGTTGGGGGATTTTCTTGCGAAGGCGGATCTGAAGATGATTGATCTAGAGGATTTCGATGTCATTTTGGGCATGGACTGGCTCTCTCGGTATGATGCGGTCATTCAGTGCAAAGGAAAGCGCTTGGACTTCATCAGGGACGACGGTCAGCCCGGCAGCGTGTATGCTGATCCGTGTCAGGATTCTCCTGTTCTCTCTGCGGTATGTGTTCAGAGATTGTTTCTTTCTGATAGTAGTGTTTGTTTAGTATCGGCGGTTGGAACCGTTGTAAGCGTGCCACGCTTGGAGGAGATTCCTATTGTTCGTGGTTTCGCCGATGTTTTTCCTGATGACCTTCCTGGTATCCCTCCTGAGCGGGGGGTGGAGTTTGTTATTGATTTGGAGCCGGGTACGCGTCCTATTGCTAAGGCGCCGTACCGGATGGCCCCTCGCGAGTTAGAGGAGTTGCGAATTCAGTTAGACGAGTTGTTGGCTAAAGGTTTTATCAGGCAGAGTTCGTCGCCTTGGGGTGCTCCTGTTTTGTTCGTAAAGAAGAAAGATGGGTCGATGAGGCTTTGCATCGACTATAGAGAGTTGAACAAGGTCACTATCAAGAACAGGTACCCTCTGCCGAGGATCGATGATTTGTTTGACCAGTTGCGTGGTAGCACGGTGTTCTCTAAGATCGATCTTCGTTCGGGCTATCATCAGCTCAGGATCCGTGAGGCGGATATTCCACGGACTGCGTTTAGGTCGAGGCATGGACACTTTGAGTTTCTGGTGATGTCGTTTGGTTTAACCAACGCACCATCAGCCTTCATGGATATGATGAACAGGGTGTTCAAGGATTTTCTCGACAAGTTCGTTGTGGTCTTCATTGATGACGTGTTAGTTTATTCTCGCAGTGCTGAGGAGCATGAGCAGCATTTGCGTTTGGTCCTGTCAGAATTGAGGAACCACAAGTTATTCGCCAAGTTGAGCAAGTGCGAATTTTGGTTGCCTCAGGTTTCTTTTCTAGGCCACGTGGTGAACAAGGATGGGATTTCGGTTGACCCAGAAAAGATTGCAGCAGTGACGGATTGGAGTAGGCCGAATACTCCTAAAGAGATCAGAAGTTTCTTGGGGCTGGCCGGCTATTACAGGAGATTCGTGGAGGGTTTCTCTTCTCTAGCCGCACCTTTGACCAAGCTAACTCAGAAGAATGTGGCTTTTGTTTGGAGCGAGAAGTGCGAAGAAGCTTTTCAGGAGTTAAAGAGGAGGCTGTGTACTGCTCCCGTTCTGACCCTTCCTATTGAGGGCGTAGATTTTGATGTGTATGTGGATGCGTCGCATATCGGTCTGGGATGCGTATTAATGCAGGACGGAAAAGTAATTGCTTATGGGTCAAGGCAGCTGAAGACTCATGAGAAGAATTATCCTACGCATGACCTTGAGTTTGCAGCGGTTATCTATGCGTTGAAGTTGTGGAGACACTTACTTTATGGGGCTCAGTGCAAGATTTTTACTGACCATAAGAGCCTGAAGTACGTGTTCACGCAGAAGGAGTTGAATCTGCGTCAGCGGCGATGGCTTGAGTATGTGGCGGATTATGATGTAGAAATCCAGTATCATCCGGGCAAGGCCAATGTGGTGGCCGACGCCCTGAGCCGAAAGACGGGAAAGATCTTTAACCTCTCCGCCGATCGATTAGTTGAGGAGTTCCTCCTTATGGATATTTCAGTGGGATGCTGTAGTTTGCAGAGTAGCTTATCTGTGGAAGAGCCGTCCTGGATTTCTTTGACTAGACTGCATCAGAAGGACGATCCAGATCTGTTGCACCTTTTTACCAGGACTGAGAAGGGAGAATTGCCAGATTTTGCTATTGATGATGCGGGTACTTTGAAGTACCGCGGCAGGTTTTGCGTTCCCGCTGTTGGGGACATTAGGAGTATGATTTGCAGTGAGGCTCATGGTTCCAGCGTTGCCTACCATCCAGGATCTACGAAGATGTACCGTGACTTAAGGCAAATTGCTTGGTGGTATGGTATGAAAGGAGATATAGCCCGATATGTTGCTGAGTGTCACACTTGCAAGCGTGTGAAGGCCGATCATGGAAGGCCTGGTGGTAAGTTGACTCCGCTAGAGATCCCGACTTGGAAGTGGGAGAGTATATCTATGGACTTCATTACGGGTTTGCCAAAATCCCCGAGAGGATATGATTCTGTTTGGGTTATAGTGGATAGATTGACGAAGTGTGCTCACTTTGTGCCTTATAAGATTGATTACCCGATGAAGAAGATAGCGGAGTTGTACTTGAATGAAGTCATCCGACTCCACGGTGTGCCGGTTAGTATCATTTCAGATCGAGACTCCCGGTTTACTTCTCGTTTTTGGCAGAGTCTGCAGGAGGGTTTGGGTACGGATCTGAGGTATTCTACTGCGTACCACCCTCAGACCAATGGGCAGACGGAGCGGGTCAATCAGATTGTTGAGGATATGATCCGGTGCTATATTTTAGACCACGGTGGAGCGTGGGATGAGCGTCTGCGACTCATGGAATTTGCTTACAATAACAGTTATCAGGAAAGCTTGCAGATGGCTCCGTTCGAAGCTTTGTATGGGAGGCGCTGTAGGACACCGTTGTTTTGGGTTGAGGCTGGTGAGAAGCCTTTGTTGGGTCCTGATGCTCTGGAAGAGATGGAAGTTGCCGTGAAGCTTATTCGTGAAAAGCTTCGTTTAGCCCAGGAGAGGTATGAAAAGAACGCCAATCGGCGTAGGTCCGCATTGGAGTTTTTAGTAGGGGATCATGTATACCTCAAGGTTTCTCCAATGGTGGGTGTAAAGAGATTTGGTAAAAATCGGAAATTGGACCCAAGATATGTGGGCCCGTTCGAGATTTTGGAGCGGATTGGTGTGTCGGCATATAGGTTGGATTTGCCAGCGAACTTCCCTGGTGTTCATAATGTTTTTCATGTTAGCCAATTGCGGAAATGTGTGCGCAGCAGTGGGCAACTCTTAGATGTTGTGCCCCAGTTGGAGCCCAACCTCTCTTTTATTGAGATGCCAGTTCGTATTTTGGATACTCAGGAGCGTGTGCTGCGAAAGAAGTCCATACCGATGGTGAAAGTTCTATGGAAGAATCAGGATTTGGAGAGCGCGACTTGGGAGCTAGAGTCGGCCATGAGGAGGGCGTACCCTCACCTGTTTCGCTGATTGGATCGGTATGTTTCCCTTTGTAACTTCTGTTTGTTACCTTTTCCTTCTTTAGTAGGAGGGCTGTGCGTAAAGTTTCGGGACGAAACTTTCTTTTAGGGGGAGTGACTGTAACGCCCCGCCTTTTCAGCGATTATTTTTATTCTCATTTGGCGTTACGAAGACGCGTTTCCGTGGCTTGTGTCATGTGTGGAGTATGGTTTAGCTCCTTAGAACTGAGTGCCCTGTTTGGTAGCCTGTTGGCAAAATCTCCCTAGCAACCGAGTCGGTTTGGTGACCCGGTGTGGCCTCTCGGGGGGATGTTTGTGTTTGGCTTTGCTTGGGTATAACTCGTGTTCTGTTCGTCGAAAGTTAATTTCGACTTCGCCGTTGTGTTCGTAGCGTGGGTATTTAGCTACGGTGCGAATTTCGTCGAATTCCGAGGTGAATCGGTTTTCGCGTCGATTTGGTGCTTTATGTAATTTTATAATTAAATATATAATTATATAATTATATATATATATAATAGGATGAGAGCCATCGTTCCTTCATCTTCTCCGATAGAAAAACCGCCGGCCCCCCTTTTGTACGAGAGAAAGTAACCGCCGAGCCTTGCCTTCGGACGCCGATTCCCGGAGCGTTTGTGGACGGAATTCGATTCCGAGAGTGGATTCGGATTGCTCTCGTCGAGACCTTCATTCCTGCGGTAAGAAATTCGATTTTCGTAGAGTTTTGGAAGGATTGGAAATTTTTAGTTTTTGGAGTTTTCCGCCATTAATGGCCGAGTCCTTGTTCTAGGTGTTGCGGCCGTTTTGATCCGTGCGAAGAGGAGGAAATCAGTCCAAGCTTCGCTGTGTATTGAGGCAAGTGGTATTCTTGCCCTTGCCAAGTGTTTTCTTCGAATTTATTTACTGAAATTGAACTCCCGGTTAGCCTAGGTTAGAGGCCTTGTTATTCTCATTTTCTTGCTAACCATAGGGCTTAGTTCGTCCTACTGAAACCCCCCCCCCCCCTATGTGGTGATGTTTGGAATCCAAATTGTCAGCGTGAAGCCGCTGTTTTTCCTTAATTTTGATTGTTGCTCCGGTTCGGGCGTAGCCGAGTGGGAGAGTTAGGAGGGGGTGTGGTTGCCAATTTCCTTCGTTTTGGTATTATTCGAATGGTTAGGCATAGTTCGAAAGGTAGTAGCGTGCGAAGTTGATAGTCGTCTACTGCTACTGCAGTGGCGTGAGTCGTGTGCGCGTTCCGGTGTCGTTCGGAAAATTCCAAACGGTACAGGTTTGCCGCGCACGGTCATCAGCCTTTAGGGCACACGACCACTGGTCGTGTGCCTCTGTTCGTGCGCGTATAAATTTCATTTTCCAAAGTTCTGTCTCGGGCAATCGCACGAGCGCTGGCAACAGCGCGCACGACCAGTGATCGTGCGACAGTGATCGTGCGCAGTTGCTAGGTTTTCTGTCAGGTTTCCAGGTTCGTTTCGCACGATCATCAGCCAATGAGTGCGCACGACCACTGACCGTGCGCCACTGACCGTGCGTTTTGTATATTTCCTTTTGCTAGGCTAATTTAGCTGATTTCGAGTGCGGGGGTTTAGATACTCAAGTGGCAGGTAACTACTCGAGTTCTGGATCTTCTGCCTTGGTCGTTCGACTATTGTCGAGCCCCGTTTTCCTTAGTGGGTTTTGTGGGTAGTAACTTTATTTTGGCGGCGAGTGAGGCTAGCTCACTCAACGCCAAGGTTTAGGTAGGCACTGAGTGGGTTTCACTCAGCGCCTAGTCGTGTTGGTTCATTTCAACATTTCTTCCTTTACGTTGTATTTCAATTCCGAGTGGATTTCCAGTTGTATATCTGGATTTTTCCTTGTCGGCCGTTTTCTTGATTTTCCTAGAGGCCGAATCGTGGGTCGTGGATAGTAGTGGTGGTTGTAGCTCTTTATGGGGGTGGAGTTTTGTGATATAGCCAAGGCCACCCATGGATTTCTTGCTCCAGGTACGGGCTGGGCATTTCGGGTGGGAAGATCCCTTGTGTTTTCACGTTTTGACCCTCGAGCTTTTGACTTGGACATGGTGGATTGGAGGACTGCGTTTGCCTTCGATCCGGTTCCTCGTTGTTGTTTTGCTACTATCACTTCCCACAGTTTAGGGTGTTAGAAGTTTCTTCCGTGGTAGTTTTGCAGCATTTTAGGCTCTTGGCAGCCTAGTAGGCCCTGCAGGATGTGGTTCCTGGGCTGGGTTGTTGCTGTTTCTTTGCACGTTGTGCATTTCCTGTTGTCCTGTTTTGGACAGTTGTGACTCTTTCTTCTGCATGTTTTCAGTTACTTTGTCCTTTTGGTTGACTCTTACATGCAGTTGTTTTTACCTTGATTTTGCTTGCTGAGGTATTCTGTTTTCTTTTGGAATGCCTCAGGTTCGGAGCTGTAGCCAGTCTGGTGGCTAGTAGGTGGTGTTGTTGGTGGACTCCCGGACTTTGAAGTTTTGTTTTCCTTGTTAGTGAGGTAGTTTTCAGTACTTTCTTACAGACATATATATGTGCTAGTGGGTTCGTGTCAGGTTGTTGGCGCCCACTGGTAGTTTTTACCTTGTACTAGATATATATACTATTGCTGCTACCATTTTCTGGAGATAGTCTACTTGCTTTGAGAGGATTTATGCTAGGTTGCTAGGTATTTTCAAACTATAAATGCTATTGTAAATAAATCTCATGATCAGCATGTTTTGCAAACTTAAACACTACTTTCCAAATCACGTATGAAAACCGTTTTCTTATACATATTATGTAAACTAAAAGTAGTGTCTTGCATAGCATAAGTGGTTCTCTTGGGACCCTTATGCGCTCTTTAGGGTGTAAAACCTAATTAAAGTATTTTCCGCAGCGTTTAAATATAGTTTTCTTTTGTGGACTAGATGATCCACTGAGCCGAGGGATACGGACTCTAAACATAACTGATTTTCTATTCATTAAGCGCACAATTTTCTTGCATAAAGGTTGTAGTTGGTTTTTGCCTGAGCGTCAGCAGTTATCCCCTGCTTGACGTGGCATCATGACGCGCGTTTTCTCTTACTCTGATAATTCTTAATTCGGAGAAAATGCGGGTTGTGACACCTGTGTCACAGGTCGTGTGCCAGACACTACTTCGGACACGCCCGTGTCCAGCCCGTGTTCAATTTTCCACACAGACCTGGCCAAACATAGAGAAGGACACGACCCTTGAAACGTCTATGTCACAGGCCGTGTGCCCAACATGTCTTGCCTCTCGAGGATCGTCGAGTTCATTTCATCGAGCTCATAGCAGGACACGGCTCTGGACACGTGTGCCACACTCGACACAGCCCTGCACCACACTCGAGACCGCCCTGCGCCACACTCGAGTAGACAGAGCAGGACACGACCTTAGACACGCCCGTGTCCCTGGCCGTGTTGCCTTTGTAGAGCAGGACACGACTTTGGATACGCCCGTGTCCTAGACCGTGTTGCTCAGCCTACACAGCCCACTCATAATCGAGATTTTGGCGCGTTACAATCTTCCCCTCCTTAAAAGAATTTCGTCCCAAAATTTGTATATAGTACTCAGGAAACTCTTCAACAAAATTTTGTTACAACATTTTATCTTCTGTACAACATAAAACACAAACTGTTATACAAGTTTATACGAACAGTTCGGAAATTTAGCACGCATCGTCTTCTCCCACTCCCATGTTAGCTCCTCACGACTGTTTTTTTCCCATCAGACGTTGACAATCCCGATTGTCTTGTTCTGCAACTGTTTATTGGCTTTATTCTATATCTGAATGGGCCTTACCTTCGTCGTTAGCCCAAATTCGACCGGTACGCGATCATTCACAATCACTTGAGCTGGATCTGTTATGGCTTTTCGAAGCACTGATATGTGGAACACATCATGCAATCCACTTAATTCTGCTGAAAGAGCTAGCCGATAGGTAGCTTCTCCAATTCGCTCCACCACTTCAAACGGACCAAGATATCTCAGAGTTAACTTTTTCAAGCGCCGATTCCTGGACACGTCTTTGAGGGCTTGATTTTCAAATATACCCAATCGCCAACTGCAAAATCAACGTTTCAGTGCTTGGCGTTATAATACTTTGCTTGTCTATATTGGGCTATCAGTAGCCTCTCCCGAATAGAGCATATCGTCGAATTAGCTTCTTCTACTTCCTTCCGCTTATATAATTTAGATTTGCCTACTTCCGCCCAAGCTAATGGTGTACGATATTTTCAACCATACAAAGCTTCAAACAGGTTCCATACTTTTGCTCGCTTGGTAGCTATTGTTATAGACAAACTCAACCATATAGAGATGATCTTCCTAACTCTTACCAAAATCTAAGGTGCACATTCGGAGCATGTCCTCCATCGTTCTGTTGGTCCTCTCAGTCTGGCCATCTGTTTGGGGATGAAAGGCCGTACTGAACGTTAACTTTGTTCCCAACAACTGATGGATTAGCCTCCAATCATTCGATGTGAAGCGCCTGTCACGGTCACTTACGATGCTACGTGGAACACCGTGTAATCGTACGATTTGCTCAACATAAAGTTTCGCCAAGGTTTCCACTGAATCGTCCTTGTTGTTCGATAGGAAGTGAGCCACTTTAGTTAACCGGTCTACGATCACCCAAACCAATTCGTTACAGTGTTGAGATCTCGGTAAACCGTGCATGAAATCCATCGAAATATCATCAAACTTCCATTCCGGAATAGGTAATGACTTCAAGAAACCTCCGGGCTTCTGGCATTCTGCTTTCACCAAGGCATATGTTTGAAAATTAGCCACATAATGTGCTATGTATTTCTTTAACCCTGGCACAACGCAGGCACAACTCCAACTCCAACTCCAACTCGAGTACGGGAAAATTTCTCTCATGCACTTTCAACTAGCGTGAGCCATAAGCGATCACCTTACCAAACTGAAGAAGAACGCAGCTTAAGCCGCTCCCTGAAGCATCACTATAAATCTCGTAGCCATCTGTACCACATGGCGATGTCAAAACAGGCGCCATAGTCAAACGACTCTTTAGCTCTTCAAAAGCTCACGCGCACTCCGACGTCCAAACAAACTCTTAATCCTTCCTTGTTAATGTGGTAAGAGGCAAAGCGATCTGTGAAAATTTTTCTACAAAACGTCTGTAGTAGCCTGCTAGTCCAAGAAAACTCCTGACTTCGGACACCGAAAATAACACTGGCCTCTACCAAATGGATCTTATATTTGACGGATCCACCGCAATGCCCTCTCCACTTTCCACATGGCCAAGAAAAGCCACTGACGACAGCCAAAACTCACACTTTGAGAACTTGGCATAGAGCTTATTTCTCCGCAGGGTATGCAACACCAATCGAAAATGGTTCGCATGGTCAGCTTCAGATTGAGAGTAAACCAAGATATAATCAATGAAGACGATCACAAACAAGTCCAAGTACTCTCAGAATGTTCGGTGCATTAGATCCATGAACACTGATGGCACATTACATAGCCCAAATGGCATTACAGTGAACTCATAATGACCGTAGCATGTTCCAAATGCTGTATTGGGAATGTCACCTTCACGAATCCTTATCTAGTAATAACCAGATTTTAAGTCGAGTTTAGAATAGACGGTTGATCCCACTAGCTGATCGAACAAGTCATCAATCTGTGGAATCAGATACTTGTTTTCTCTATCAGCTTATTCAATTTGCGATAATCAATACACAACCGCAGACTACCATCCTTCTTTTTCACAAAAAAACATGTACGCTCCAAGGTGACATACTTGGGCGTATGTATCCCGGTTCTAGCAACTCTTGAGGTTTAACTTTAAGTTCTGGCATTTTCTTTGGTGCTACTTTATATGGCAAGCGGACCACAGGTTTCCCACCTAGCACCACCTCAATAGCTAAGTCGATCTCCGGCTGTGGTGGTAACCCAGGAAGATCTTTAGGAAACACATCAGCAAACTCCGATACAATCGGAACGTCACTCACACTGGCCTTTGGTTCAACAGCCTGAATAAGAGTGAAGAATGACAACACGCCCTTCTGAACAACATTGATGACTTGGAGAGCAGACATCAAGATCCCGCTTTCTCCTCGCATACCAATGAACTTAGTCTCAAGCTCGATATTCTGTCCTAGTATGATCTCCTTTAAATTGCAATCAATAAAGGCACGCTTCTCCAAGAGCCAGTCCATTCCAAAGATCACATCAAATTCCGATATCAGTAGCACATATGTGTTCAAGCAGAAATCCCGACTTCCTATTTGTACTTCCACACAGCAAGTCCTATCTGCACGCATCACACATCCATTTGGTAACAACATCTTTACACTATCTATCGTCACATGACAAAGTACTCTGATCCGTGCTACGAAGTCCTTAGATAGAAATGAATGTGAAGCACCCGTATTATATAGTTATCTCACCGGATTATTCTGAATCAGGACAAATCTTAAGACAAACAAATCATACACAAGCTACACACCAGGTATGAAATATGAAAAGTAATCAATCAATATCTTAGATCATACCTATGACGACGTCACTTTGCTTTATGGCCTCCTGCTCGCAAAGATTATATACTCAAGGCTCCTCATAGGATGCAGAGGACTCCGCCACTACCTTTCCCTTATCAGCATATGATGCTCCTGCCTTCTTTTCCACCTTTGGCAGACCAACACGACATTCACGGGCTATATGCCCCACTCTACCACATGTATAGCAGGTACGTGACTCTTGCCTCGAAGTTGCCCCCGATGCAACGGTAGAAGGAGCCTGTCTAGAAGACTTGGATCTCTTGCTCCATTTCCTTTGGTATCTCAATTTTCCAGAACGGGGTGCCTTGAACTCGGACTTTGTCACATCCATGTCCCATTTTACTTACACATGCTTCATATCCTTCTCCAATGCACAAGCCATATCAACCCACGCTTGAAAACCCTAGTTCACCGAACTTGAGAGCAGGAATCTCAACTCATCCCGTAACCCTTCGTAGAACCGATTGTTTTTTACGTTGTTCATTAACGAAGATATACCCCACATAGCGTCCTAGCCGTTTAAACTCATGCAAGTAAGTATCGACACTACTTTCTCCTTGTTTTAAACGCTGGAACTCTTTTTCCATGGCGCTACGTTGTGCTGCTGGCAGGTGCTTTGCCAAGAATAGTCGCGCAAACTCCTTGATCGAGACTTCTGTTAATTTCCTGCCCGCTAAGTGGTGCAACTGTATCTCGTCCCACCATAGCCGAGCCTCTCCTTCAAACAAGATGGTGGCGAAGGTGACCTTCTGATCTTCCACCGTTCTTTTTGCCGTCAATATTTACTTGACGTGCGACAACCAATCTTCCGCCTGTATTGGGGATCCTACACCCGTAAGGAGGACTGAAGCTCATAAACTGCTTCAACTGTCATTCATCTGCTCGAGGATCAACAACCTCAATAGGTTCTGGCCTTACACCAACCCGTTCTGGCACTGATGCCGGCTGCACCTACCCAGTAGGCTGTGCATTAATCATTACAAACAACGCCTCAGAAACAGAGTGCACTATTTCCGTAGAAGGAGGAGGTATAGGCACCTCAGCTGGTGCCGCACTCTCAGCAGAATGCTGGGGCTCAGACAGCCCAGCACCACTACGAGTAACCTATAGGTGAATAAGACACACTTTAACGACCTTGCACAAGCAATAACAACAATATAGGAATGCGCAGGTTCCTTGAACAAGTGTATTTGCTTTCCTTAGTGGACATTAATGAGTTCATCAATGTTAAAGCGGGTCGCACTTACACGTGCTCGCCACCCCACAAAAGAATTCGACCACGAATTAGAAAGAGGAAGACCGATACAAGCTGATGCAAAAATGTAACAACCCTATCTGTTAAGTAACATATAATAGAAGGTCCAGCTGGGGCCCCACACTATATACAACAAACAAGCGGCGAGTTTATAGGTTAATACCAATATATATTCGTATCCTAACTCAGAGCATGCTAACGGAAGCTTAAGATTAATATTAAACTCAACATCCACGAATGCCCACTATATATAAATAACCATATTTATATGTAACTCTGAAGGAATGTACATAAAATACACAAAAGTTTGGCCTTAAGGCCTTACAGTTAAGCTTTACAAGTGTGGATTACAAACATCGGCGCGCAGGCCAGCCACACATGAACATAATAAAGTTCTTCGCTCAGCCTTTGAGGGCCAGTAGCAGTAGCAGCAGGGGCTTCAACACTCTATTTTTTGCTCGGTTCTCCAGCACCTGCACAAGGATAGCCCACCATGATGGTAGAAAACAAGGCAACGGTCAGCATTCAATTTACCAATTTATAACGACCCTACCCCTTTCCCGGGGCAGTGGTATTCCTTCCCTGCAGGCATTGAATTTCACAAGTAGATATATCATAAGATGTGCACTCACGCACAATCAATACATCACGAATGCCGGCCACGCGGCCAGACGCTCTGTGCACTCACGACACATTCTTGGTGTACCACAAAACCAAGATCCCACAACCATTCAAGGTCCGAAACCCAACCAAAATTTCATCATTTACTTTTAATGACGTGCATGCCTAAGACTCTCATTATGCACCGACGAAAGACCAATTGCTTGACGCTTTCTTATCAGGTCGACATAATGCAGGTACAGCTCCATCATTACCTGTTGCTAAAGTCGCCATACCATCGCCGAATACCGCAGTACTCATGGCCAATCTGCAGGCGTGGGTCAGCTTCACCTTTCCTGTTCAACAATAAGCCTTTTAAGAGCTTGCAGCTCACAATAGCCATACTGTCCACCAAGGACTAGCTTCACTATCCAAAAGGGGAGCTTGTGTCAACATTCCTCGCGGTCGCTTGGCGGGTCAGCAAAAACTCTCTTTCTACACCCAAACTCAACCCAAACCCTGCAGCATCCTGCAGTGCCAGAAAACTGGTCTTTCATAGCATACAACACAAGAATCACAAAGGTATTTTCATGGAATTCCACTCTAGTACTTCCTGTTACTACCCTTCACAGGCACAACCCATCGACTCCACAACATACACGTTTATACGCGGAGTCTTCTCCGGTCCGCAAAATAAAACATCACCAATCCAGACCAACCTGTCAAGATGGGCTTCACACAACATGCATATTCCGTACTACACATTTTCGGATCTATATGCAAGACTTGTTGGAGATTTCAATAATCAACCCAAGGGAAATCCCTCAATCATCCACCTTTTGGTGGTGGAAATCCATGCACATGCCAAAAGAAGGACTTCACATGTCCAAGAAGGAAGATCGTTATCCTTGACAATCTCTTTGGAGCCATGGAAAACTAGCCGGATGAAAAGCACCGCAACGGCCTTGCCTCCACGGACCTGGAATCGGCTCGCAATTTAGGGCTCTGAAGCTCCACCAGCGGCCGGATTCCTCCTCCTCCTCCTTCCTTGCTCTCCCCACTCTCTAACTCTTTAGAACAAGAAAGGCTTGAGAGAAATGTGAGTTTATCCCTCAACTCCCGACCTTAATACAGTAGGGAGAGTTCTAGACCGTTGGATCCTAATTGTAGGAAATGAATGGCCACGAATCACCCTGAAAAGCACTTTCCTGGGCCGAACATGGCTTGTGATACGCCCATGACACGGTTCGTGTTCCTTAAGAAGCAAAGAAACTGACTTGACCTGACTAGGACACATCCCTATTACACGCCTGTGTCACAGGCCGTGTGCCAGACACGGCTTCGGACACGCCCGTGTCCAGCCCGTGTTCAACAGTTCTCACAGTCCTGGCCAAACACAGAGAAGGACACGACCCATGACACGCCCGTATCATAAGCCGTGTGCCTAACATGTCTTGCCTCTCGAATATCGTCGAGTGCATTTCGTCGAGCTCATAGTAGGACACGGCTCTGGACATGCCCGTGTCATAGGCTATATGCCACACTCAACACCGCCTTACGCCACACTCGAGATAGCCCCGCGCCACACTCGAGGATAATTAGCAGGACACAACCTTAGACACGCCCGTGCCCCTGGTCGTGTTGCCTCAGTAGAGTAGGACATCGCTTTGGACACGCCCGTGTCCCAGGTCGTGTTGCTCAGCCTATATAACCCACTTATAATCAAGATTTTTGGGCGTTACAACCTGCCTCCTCAGTCCGCCAGGTATCCAAGCTCTTCTCGCACAGCATAAGTGACAAGCCTCTAGCAGAGGTGGACTTGGTACTCAGTCCGCTAGAAGTTGGAGGCTTTCTCCTCCAGCTCGCCAGCAGAGGCCGACCTGCCTCTTCAGTCCGCATCATGTCGTGTACTCAGTCAAAGCTCACCGCCCTATAGGGGGTAACGTTACTAGGACCGTCTCCGGCCTGTGCCTATAAATAGGCCCCCATACCTCTCATTTGGGATGGATGACACAGTAGTCAGCCAAGAAATATGAACCTGCGGACTCCAACTTTTAGTGCAAACGGCCTCCCAAGTCAAGCGCTTGCAGCTTGCCTTAGCTTCAGCAACCTCAGCTGTCCTCTCAGCTTGATTGCGCAGTCGGCTTGGCTTTCAGTAGCAAACTATGGGATCAGCTTTCCGTGCGGTCTGCCGACCTGCTTTGTCAAGCCGCGCGGCCTCTGGCGCCCTCTTCCCTCTTACCGCCAACTTCCCCCTTTGTACCCTTTATTTGCTTTCCATGTAAAGGTGCAATCTCAAGCTGTAAAACCAATTCATAATCAAAGGAAAGCCTGTTGTAGGAGTGGCATTTAAGCCACAGTGGGCGAACTCTGTTATTGTCGTTGCAAGCAGGCCCCTTTCCCTCTCTTTTTCCCTCTCTCGGTCTCAACTGTCAATCCCAACTGTCAAAGTAACCGTCTACTCGACAGTTCCTCATCAACCTACTTTTTATCCCCGCATCCCGAATTGATCATGCTCCACTCTCGAGCAAGCTAGCGGAAGAACGCATTTTCCGCATCAACAGAGTTCGCTTATAATAATAGCTATCAATCAAGCATTCAGAGGACACCCTTTGATGTTTTATATGGTACGAAGTATCGTACTCCATTAGCTTGGGCAGAAATAGGCGATTCGAAGTTGTATAAGTGTAAAGAGGTCGAAGATGCAAATTTGACTATACGCACTATATGAGAGTGGCTATTGGTGGCCCAAGATTGGCAAGATAAGAACTATAATGCCAAGCACCAAAACATGGAGTTTGCGGTTGGTGATTGGGTATATCTGAAGATAAAGCCATTCAAAGGCGTGTCCAGGATTCAGCGCTTGAAAAAGTTGAGTCTGAGGTATCTTTGTCCATTTAAAGTGGTTGAGCGGATTGGAGAAGCTGCCTATCGATTAGCTCTTTCAGCGGAGCTAAGTGGTTTGCAAGATTTGTTTCACATATCTGTTCTACAGAAAGCTTTGCAAGAGCTGACACAAATGGTGGCTGATGATAAGGTATCGATCGATAGTGGTCTGATGAAGAAGGTTAAAACAATTCGGATCGAGGATACGGAAGTCAGGAACCTACAAAACAAAGCAATAGGGATGGTCAAAGTCTGTTGGGACAACTGTGGTCGTGAAAAATTGATATTGGAGCATTAGCAAACCATGCGAGATGAATTTCCCGATTTGTTTTTGTAAAGTAGAGTTGTAATAGTTTTGTACTATTTTTCTTACAGTTGAATAAAATTTCAGGACGAAATTTCTATATGGAGGGGAGGTTTGTAACACCCCAAAAACTATAAAACAGTACTCATGGATAGCTATCGCCGGGCGACAGTGGGTATCGCTGGAGAAAACACTCGACGCACTCGACGCTTTCAACAAAGCGTTGAATAGACTCGACGAATCCTTGAGTTGACTATTGTTTGGAAATAGTGAGTAGCACGCGGTGATACCACTCGATGCACTCAATGCACTCGACGCTCTGAACGCATTCGACACACTCGACGCACACGACGCTCTCGACGCATTCAATGAATCGTCGAGTAAGCTATCAGAGTGGAATCAGTAAGTATCGTGTGGCGATATCTCCAAGTTGCCTCTAGACACGTATCAGATTGCTGGGCGCGGCCAAACAGTGGTGGTTGACGGGGGTCAAAGCGGCTACTGACGATATCGCTCAGGCTATAGCGGATATCGCTTAGCGATCGCGATAAATTTGACTGGTCAGCTGAGATCGTAGCCATTCATTCCTATTGAAGAGAGTATCCTGTTGTTGGGTTAAATCCGGAGGTTACTTAAGCAGAGGAATGGAGAAAAGAGAAGTCATTACTCTTCTTTCACACTCTCTCCTCCTTTTCATCAAGTTCTTAGAAGAAAGAGCGAAGGAATAAGAAGGCTAAAGGATGAAGCTTTGCAATCTTAGTGTAGGAGATCCTGTGGTTTGAATCAAGAACCGAAGCAAGATCCGTGAAGAGGAAAGCGAGGCACTCCTTTCCAGCTGGATAGAAAGCTTGCTCATGTCTCCAAAACTATCTACGAGGGTAACAATCTTCCTTCTTGGACAAGTGAAGTCCTCCTTTTTTCATACGCATGAAATATTTCACCAAAAGGTGGAAAAGCAAAGGGAATATCGATGGGTTGATACATGATATCCCCTAGTTGTTTTGCATATAGAATCCATAAATCACAGTACAGAATAAGCATACTGTGTGAAGCCCATCCAGACAGGTTGGTCTGGATTGGTGATGTTTTATTTTGCGTGTCGGAGAAGACTCCAAGTATAAACCAGTTGTTTATGGAGTCTAAAGGGTTGTGCCTGTGAAGGGGAGTAGCAGGAAGTACTAGAGCAACTCTCTAGGAAAATTGCCAGAAAATACCACGGTTGTGAGAATCGTTGGATATCACCGGGCGATAGTGAGTATATCTAGCGATAGCTCTTGATGAGCTATATTTTGTGATAGTCCAATTATTCTGGCATTGTAGGATGTTGCAGGTTAATCTGAAAAGTTGTTCCAATTGTGCCTGAGTCTGGGTATAGAAAGAGAAATTTTGTTGTTAACGACAGGCAATAGTGGCTATCGCTGGAGATAGCTCCCAGATAGCTCCTAGATAGCATTTTGATTATGAAGCCTGCCTCTCGAATACTGTGTGGCTAGTATGTGAGTTGTATGCTTGGTTCTTAGCTCTCATGGTCTTGAGAGTCATCTATTAAATGTAACACAGTTATGTTTAACTTCTCCGGAAAGGTGATGTGACCCGCATCTGTCCATTTAGCCATGGAAGCTCGGCTTTCGGCTATGGCATGATGATTTGAGCAATGGGAAAAGGCTGAACTTTACCTTCCCTATGTAAGGTTAATAGGTCTGGAAATTAATGTTGGCAGTAGGGAGGAGAGTATTGGCTGTTTGCCAGACAAAAATGCTCATAAATAGCCGTCAGTATCAGACTTTTGGGCGGTGGTGGCACCCTGGATATTCGGTGCACCGAGAATGTGCTATGAGTGCACAAAACGTTTGGCAGTTGATGCAAACATTTGTGATATATTGAATGGTGCTTAGGTTGTACCTTTTTGTGATATATCTATATGTGGTTCCAATACATGCAAGGAAGGTATACTGCTGCCCTAGGTATTGGGTAGGGTCGTTATAAATTGGTCAGCTAAAGATGACCTGTGCCTTGTTTGCCATCCTTGTGGTGGATTGTCCCTGTGCAGGTGCTGGAGAACCGAGCACGAAATAGCGGGTTGAAACCCTTTGATGCTATGACGGCCCTTGAAGGCCAAGCAAAGGCTCTTTTAGTGTTTTTCATGTGTGGCTGAATTGCGCGCCGATGTTTGTAAACGACACTTTTGGGGAAAAACATTTGTAAGGACTTAAGGCCGTGACTTTTGTCTATTTTGTAAAACATTCCTGATATGTATAATAGTTGACATTCACATGAATTGAGTTCGGGTAACCATGAAGCTTCCACTAGAATGCTCTGATTTAGGATTCGTTTGGCCTCTTGATATTTAACCTGTAACCCCGCTGACTATTTGTGGAATATGACGTGGAGCCCTGACTGGACCCTTTATTATATTTAATGTGACGGTGGGAGGTGTTATAGGATACGCGGACAGAGGAAAAGGAAGGAGCAAAGTGCTCAAAACATCAACATGGAATGATGATATGTATGACAAGTCGATAAACTCTGTCTCAAGCAGTGAAGATGAGGCAAATTTATGTCTAATGGGGTAACATCACAGCAACTTAGATGGCGAATCTAGTGTCCATAGTGACACTGAGGTAACTCTCCCACTTACATAGAACTTCTTGAATTTTATGAAACACTTTGTGATAAATTAGATGATATGGCTAATAAGAATAACGTCTTGAGATTTGAAAATAAACAACTGAAAAGGAGTTGAAATGTGTGAATAACGAATTAGAGAAATGTGGAAAAGAGAAGGTTGTGTGCAAGGAGTTCTCCCGCTCCTTGAGCACAATAAAAGAACAAGAAGAGAACCTCTCCAATACTTCCTCCAAAATTGACACTCTCACTAAAGAGAGGAATTGTAACAACCCGCATCTTCTCCGAATTTAAATGTATATCAGAGTAAGAGAAAACACACGCCGTGATGCCATGCCGTACAGGGGATAACTACAGACATTCAGGCACACTCAAATCCTAACACAGTTTATGAAAAATACCAAGTTATGATGTGAGAAAAACATGTTTTAAGTTAAGTTTTGATGGCCGTATCCCTCGGCTCGGTGTATTAACTAGTCCATGACTGAAAATATAAGTATATGCTAACGAAAGTACCTTGTATATATTGATTGATATCCTACATGAGCAAAACATCCATATAGGACAACTCATGGTGTGCATGACTCTAGATTTAGTATAAGTATGAAAATAGCTTTTACGTTTATCAAACATAATGACTTTAGTATTGAAAGATGACATGTATGAGGTGATAGAAGTAATACTTATATAATGTAAAATATCTAACATGCCACCTAACATAAAATCTTCCTAGAGAGCAAGTAAATCCACACAATCATATAGAAAATGACTTAGCAGCTAGCAAGTACTTAACATTAAATAAAAATTAAGTGGGCGTCAGCATCTTGACATGAATCAACAAAAAGGTATGTATACATGTCTGAAATAAAAGAAAACAAACAACAACTACCTCACAATCGGTGAGGAAACAATAGCTACTGGGCACTAGCCAAGAACCAACACTAGTCGCTCAACCGGCTACTTCTCGAAACCTGAGGAATTCAAAGAAAGAAACCCCCAGCAAGAAATAATAATACAAGTGGAGATCAAATATATAAAAAAGTTAGCAATAAACAAAAGGTACAAGGTTACCAACCCTAACATGAGGAAGAAGCTGACAAACCTCCGTAATCAACCAAAAATAGTAAAACGAATACTTAACCTATAAAGTCCAAAAGTATGGAATTTGCACCGAGTGCGATAAAGACCTTAGGTTTAAGAAGCATGTAAATAAAAAACTGTGAGTATAAGGGATAAATTAGCCCACAACTTAGTGAACAAAAACACCAGCAACAAAATCGGCACCTGGGGTGGTGGGAACCTACCAAACACACCAACAACAAAAAGAAACTTCACAAGGGCCCAAGGAAAGGTGGTCTTATACCTTGACACACCCAAAACCGGGGAAAACCGACACCTGAGGTGGTAGGAAACCTACCCAACACACCAGCAGTTACATGCCCATATTGGGTAAAAACCCACCAGGGTAATAATACACCAAAAAGGCATCAGGTTGGTGGTCTTTTATCCACTGCCAACCTAGCCACGAACTTATAGCCAAAACATCAACCACCATTGCCAAACACAGGCTACCCACAACCAAAACACTAGGCTTCTCCAATTATAGATGGAGGAATAAATCCCAGAAATTGACCTAAGGCCAAAACCGACGAATTTGATACAATTTAGCCACTGAAAACCAAGTCCATACTTATTCGTCGAATATACTCGACAAATACAGCAGGCACTCGATGACTTTTACTTAGCAAAATAAGCCTACTTGAGATATACAGTGAATCGGCAAAATACCCTAAGTCTGTAATAAAGCAACGAGTACACTCGACGTCGTGTTGAGTACACTCAACGCTAACCAGATTACTCAGCAAAAATACCTTCACTCAATACCGTGTTTAGTCCGCTCAATGCCGGGTTGAGTCCACTCAATGCTTTTGACATAGTCTCGAAGCTACTCAACGCCAAGGCTTCACTCAACGTTGTTTCACTCAACGCCACGTTGAGTGCATTCAGCGCACTCAATGCTTTTGCCTTAGCCTCACAGACCACTCAACACCAAAGCTTCATTCAACGCCAAGTGACCTTCATTCAACACCGCGTTGAGTGCATTCAGCACACTCAACGCTATTTCACTCAATGCTGCATTGAGTGCATTCAGCGCACTCAACGCTTTTGACTTAGCACCAAACTATCACCCGACACACTTAATGCCCAACTGGTGTTACTCAACGAATTCGTCGAGATTACTCGATGAATTTAACTTAGTCTAAAACATCACTCAATGACATGCTTGATATTCATCAACTCCTAATACTCGACGAATTGGACTTAACTCAATGCCAAGCATTACACGACGAAATTACAACTGATACTCGATAAATTTTACTTAGACTCAAATTGATTTTCGACGATATGACTTGGACAAATTCCCTCCTATATCTGACTAAATTTATTTACTCATAAATGGCGAATTTACACTTAAACCAACTGCCTTATTCGCCGGATCCTAACCTAAGACTAACAGCCATAAATGATGAATTAAACTAGGCTCACTAACCTATACTCGATTGGTTTACTCGCAGACCAACCACCAAAATACGGTGAATGTTAGCATTACCAGAGATCCATCCAATGCAGTAGGTAGAACATGGCCGACTCTGCCCTATTCCTAATACCTAAGAGGTAAAAATAGAAATAACAGAGAATTTAGGGAATGAAAGCTTGACAAGGGGAATAAATCACAACTTGCCTCATTCTTGCCGAAATCCGGCCGCACCACCACTACTCCTCACGGATCTAGCCGCAAGAAAACTTAAGAAATAATTCCTGAAAGTTTTCATGATGATGGTGGGTTAAAAAGAAATCCATAACCCCATAAATTTCACGAAATGGGAAAAACTCACCGTAGAAACATAGATCTCGGTGAGAGCTAACCAGATCTACTCTCCATCGACGAGTTCGTGCATCAGAGCTCCTACAATCAACAGCCGAAGACTTCGCAAGGTACGCCACTCTCGGCCTTCCACAAAAAAAGTCCGATAGTTTGGGGAAGAAGATGAATAGGGTTTTTGTCTTATCGCAAGGCTATTTATATGAAATGAATAATATAATATACTAATATATTATTATTATTATAATAAAAACGTCCAAATGACTAAAACTCGCAATAACTCGGATTTCTACGAAAATCACGCCATAGCTAAATAATGATGCATCAAATCCAATGACGAAATTGAAATCGAAATTCGACACACCAAACTAGGGTAAACACACCCAGAAGTCAAAATATTAAATATCCCAAAAACGTTCCCCCGTGTTCCAAACAAACCCCGACTCGCAAGGGAACACCAAATCATAGGAGAAATTCGCTAAGATAGTACTCCCAAACCAAAACCTCAGATACCAACGAGCAAAACCACGCTACGACAGCGGTACCCACCAACTATGCATCAACTTAATGCCCTGACGTCAAAATACGCCACTAAAGGGATTTTAAATAAACCTTGAAAAATCAGGGGCGCTACAGCCACCCCTCCTAAAAGAAAGTCTTGTCACGAAACTTTACGCACCAAATGATTCCACTATAGAAGGAATATAATCAGAGAATATAGAATGGAAATACATACCTAAAAAAACTAGGAGAACAGATGAGTATGAGACTCCCTCATAGCTGACTCCAACACCCAAGTTGAGCTTTTCACGATTTGGTTTTGCCACAAAACTTTAACCATTGGTATGGTCTTCCTTCGCAACACTCGATACTGAGTATCTATAATGAATACAAGCTTCTCAACATAAGAAAGGTTAGGCTCCAACTGGGGCATATCATCAAGAATCTGCCGGTTGCTAAGATCACATTTCCCCAATTTGCTTACGTGAATCACATCATGCACACTAGGAAAACTCGCGGGCAAATCAAACCTATAAGATGACATTCCAATATGTTCAATAATCTTGAAGTTTCCCACATACGTAGGATCCAACGTATGATTCTTACCAAACCTCTTGATACCAGATTGTGGGAAAACTTTAAGAAACACCCTGTCCCCAACGACAAATTCCAAATCGCCCCTCTGTTGATTAGCATTCTTTTCATAATGCTCCTGAGCTATACAAAGCTTTTTTTTTATAATATACGTTATAGAAGTATTCATCTCTTCTAAAGATTCTGGACCCAACAATGGTCATTCACCAACCTCGGCCCAAAACAAGGTGGTTCTACAACATCTCTCATATAAAGCCTGAAACGGGATCATCTGCAAGCTCTCTTGATAACTGTTATTATAAGCAATCTCCATTAACTTGAGTCGCTCATCCCATGCTCCCCCTTGGTCCAAAATATAACATCTGATCACATCCTCCAAAATCTGATTTACCCTTTCTGTTTGACTATTTGTCTGTGGATATAAGCGGTAGAATACCTCAGATCGGTACCCAATCCTTCCTGTAAGATTTTCCAAAAACGAGACATAAACCTGAAGTCTCGATCCGACACAATACTCAAAGGTACTCCATGTAACCTGATAACCTCATCCAAGTATAACCCTGCTATTTTTTTCATGGAGTAATCTATCTTGAACGGCACGAAGTGAGTACACTTCGTCAGTCTATCCACTATAACTCATACATAATCATGTCCTTTAGGAGATCTTGGCAGACCAGTAATGAAGTCCATAGAAATACTCTTCCACTTCCAACTTGGAATCTCCAAGGGCATCAATTTACCACCATGCCTTCTATGAGCAACCTTAACTCACTTGCAAGTGTAGAACTCAGACACGAACTTGGCTATGTCATTCTTCATACCATACCATCAAACGGTTTGCTTCAGATCTCTATACATCTTTGTAGAACTAGTGTGGTAGGCAACACTGGATCCATGCACCTAACTACACAACTTAACTCAAAAATCCTTAACAGTGGGGGTACAATATCTACTGCGGTACCTCAAAGTACCCTCATCATTGATAAGTTGTAAATACTCGTATTTTTCAATACTTTTTAGGTCATTTTAGTTTTTTTTCATTGTTTTTAGTTACTTTTGTTCAATCAAATGTTTCTTTTTGTATATTCCCTTCTAACTTAGCTTTATTCTTCTTCCCTAAAAATTTTGCAGAAAAAGTCGAAAAATCAAAGTACATGCTCGTGACCTCTCTGTCACGCCCTTGTTATGCCAATCGACACTCAATGCCAGCAGACTCGACACTTGACCCTTCCAGTAGACACTCAACGCCACCGACACTCCCTTGACCTTTGCGACACTCCCATGTCGGTCCTATAGTTTTCAATCCCATTCAAATAGGTTCTGCCGATATCAAATTTCTGCCAGGTGTTCAGACACGCCCCCTATATGCCCGTGACCCCCCAGTCACGCACGTGAGCAACACGTAGACTTTCCCAAAGCTTCCAGAACCAAGCCAAGTCACTAGATTTTCGGCTTCACCAGCATACCAGCCCGATATTGATGGAGACAAAGGCCCACAACATTTTGAGGACGGCGACGGCATGCTTGCGGACGACGATGCGGAGCGTCGGCATAATAACCGTCCAGAACGCAAACCCATATATTATTATTTAATAATTATTATTATTAATAAATTATTATTAATTAATAATGCATTTCTATGTTTGGTATTTTATGTCGCAATGTTATTTTCATTTCATGTGTGATGGGTGTTTATAACCATCATTTGTTATTTTTATTTCATGTTCTTAATTATTGTAATTGTTATGTCATGATGGGTGCAAATAGCCATCATGAGTGGTTTAATTTTCTATGGTGGAGATTGAGTGGTGTAGCCTATATATAGGCATGTATGTTTCATATTTTTAGTTAGTGAATGAATGAAAAATTGAAAACCAAAATTCAAAATTTGAATTTCCCCCCTCCTCTCTCTTCCCCTCTTGGAAACTTCGTTTCCTCCTCCTCTCCTCTCCTCCTCTCCAAAATTTCGGCCTCCCCCTTTCTTTCCCTCCTCTCTACCTCCTCCTCCTCCTTTCCAATATTCGTCCAAAGTCTTCCCGCAAACCCATATATTATTATTTAATAATTATTTTTATTAATAAATTATTATTAATTAATAATGCATTTCTATGTTTGGTATTTTATGTCGCAATGTTATTTTCATTTCATGTGTGATGGGTGTTTATAACCATCATTTGTTATTTTTATTTCATGTTCTTAATTATTGTAATTGTTATGTCATGATGGGTGCAAATAGCCATCATGAGTGGTTTAATTTTCTATGGTGGAGATTGAGTGGTGTAGCCTATATATAGGCATGTATGTTTCATATTTTTAGTTAGTGATTGAATGAAAAATTGAAAACCAAAATTCAAAATTTGAATTTCCCCCCTCCTCTCTCTTCCCCTCTTGGAAACTTCGTTTCCTCCTCCTCTCCTCTCCTCCTCTCCAAAATTTCGGCCTCCCCCTTTCTTTCCCTCCTCTCTACCTCCTCCTCCTCCTCCTTTCCTAATCGGCACCATCCTTCTATTTTTAGGTAGGCTAAAGAAAATATAAATTTCAAATTTCAAAATTTCAAATTTCAAATTTCAAAATTTAAAATTCAAATTTCGAATTTCGAATTTCAAATTTCAAAATTCAAAAAAATTCAAAATTCAAAATTCAAAATTCAAAATTCAAAATTTCAAATTCAAATTTCGAATTTCAAATTTCAAAATTCAAAAAAATTCAAAATTCAAAATTCAAATTTCAAAATTTCAAATTTCAAATTTCAAAATTTAAAATTCAAATTCCGAATTTCAAATTTCAAATTTCAAATTTCGAAATTTCAAACTTCAAAATTCAAAATTCAAAATTCAAAACTCAAATTTCAAATTTCAAATTTCGAATTTCGAATTTCAAAATTCAAAATTAAAATTTCAAATTTCATATTTCAAATTTCAAATTTCGAAATTTCAAAATTTAAATTTCAAATTTCAAATTTCAAATTCCAAATTTCAAATTTTTCTCCAAATTAAAACAAAAAAAAATAATTTTGTGGTCTGCCAATAGCGGCTTAAATTTCTTATTTTTCAGCAAAACATCAAAAAAAAAATTTATTAATAATCTTCATATTTTGTTTAGCAAGAAAATCTATTTTCTATAAGTATTACCCTAGTGGTTAAGCGGGAACAATTCCGACAATCCTAATTTATTTGCGTCAGTTTACTTTTCTTTGCATGTACACAAGTATCGGATCGAGTTTTCTCTCCGGTTTTTACGATTATGGCCTATGACGTTCACGTTTCCCATTTATACTATTGGTATGATAAATCCATGGTTAAGCCTCCCCCTAGGCAAAGCCACATTAATCTTACCTATGACGGTTTAGGGTACCCTACAAATTTTAGAGATTGGCTTAAGAAGATAGAACTTCATTTTGACTGTCGCGAATGGGATGACCTCCAAAAGGTCCACTTCACTCGAGAGCGGTTAATAGGTCGAGCCCATTCATTCTGGATAAATGAAGAGCGTCGTGTTGGCAATTATACACACACGTGGTGGGCGATGCGTAGCCTCCTCTCGGATCAATTTGATCCCACCAATCTCCGTACTACTAACGCCAAACCTTTGAGTGAGTATCGTTATGGCACTAGTTCCATACCAACCATTAGGACTGACTATAAATCTAGGGCCCAGATCAAACGACACATTGTTGAGCGATCTCTGCTGATTATGCCTATAGACCCTTTTGAGTCTCCCCCTGAGTTGTCTAGTCTAGTTGTTGACTCTCCTATTGAGTCTAAGGTATTGTCTAGGATCGTGCCCGTCACTGAGGACGAGGCTGTTACCTTTGATGATGATAGCGACGATGAGGATATTGGTTACCCTAGTGATCTGGATGAGGATTTCACCACTGAGGAATCATCTCCACTCCCCGTCGACGACATTTTGGAGCCTACGATTACTCCTGCTGTGATTACACCTGAGTCGGTAGGCATTTTACCTGATGATGAGAGTTCACTTAGTAGTGACTTAGGAGATGATCTGTTCAGACTCGAGATGGTTCCTCTTAGGCAGAGATATTTTGAGGACTGTTCTGATGATCCTGATATATTGGACGTTCCGACTGATTGGGAAGACTTACCGTGGGTGAACGAGTTATCCTTGGATGATTTTAGTGTTATGAGCCCGAACGATATTTCTTTGATGCAAACACCTTTATCTGACGTTCCTGATTTAAATCTTTAGTCGGGCTCAATTTTACCCTTGTCTGAGACCATAATTGATTCTAAATTAAATAACTTGGATAGTGTGTTAGAAGAAATTGTAAGCAAGGAAGTTGTATTATTGGATGACTTTTTGGATTGTACCCCGGGTTTGATTTTACCGACTCGTCCCCCAGACCCGTTGACTCGACGTATTGATCATTTAGGACATGAGTGTAGTACGATTAATTTCAGGAGTTCTACGGTGCCCCCTGAGTTCATTCTGCCAGTACCCCCAGATGAGGTCCCGTTAGTGCCTCCAGATCTCGTATTATTGTTGCCGACCTATGACCCGAACACTGATTCTGAATTACATGATATATCTAATGAATTGGTAGACATGTCGGACGAATTTTCTGTAAGGGCGAATCCATTGTTTGAATTTTCATATGACTTTAATGGCTTGCAACCGGGTGATTTTTCTTGGACGTTAAACCCGTGTTTCGACAATAAGAATGACTTAGCTCCTCCTTTGGACATGTCCCCTTTGACGGCCTATTACCCTACGAGTCCATCGTTGGTCACACCCTCGGCTGTTTTAGATTTTATGACTGTAGCGACTATCTCCTTTATCCTAATTTTATCCTCCATGAATTTTAAAGAAAATCATTTATCGAATTATACGTTTAGGATAGGGCCGCTTATAGTGCCTCCTGATGAGATTCCCTCGGCGCCACCGGATTTAGTTCCGTTGGTACTGCCTTATGTCATTCCGTTACCACTGAATGCACTAAGTACGTTTGCGCAAGATTATGATTTCCATGAACATTATTTACGTAAGCACTTTAGTGAAGCGCTGCCCACGTCACAAAATCCTTATCCATTTCTTGCTAGCTTACATAAAAGGGCGTCTTACGATATAATTGGCGATTTTGTTTTGGTGTGTCTCGTCCTTGAACGGTTGCTTTCGGGCACTATAGAAAGTGGGCAAGTTGGTGAGCTGCACCTTTTGCGGACATTATTGAAATTAGGAGAACACGCATTTCTTTTGAGGTTTTCCACTGATTGGGGTAATACCCCTATTTTTAATGTTTCTGATTTAACGCTGCATGTTTCTCCACCACTTGAATTATCTGTCTGTCCGTTTGGTTCCACTTCATTCTCTCATGGTTTGGGTAGTGAGTTTGGGCTTGGATCGCTTTCTTCTTCGGTCTTCACTGGAGGTACGTTGGTAGTTGATGTTGAAACTTTTCTTCCTTTATTGCCTAATGCTTTTTCAAGGGTCCCCAGGACCAACATTTTGCATGACAGGATACTCCAGGTTGAGGTGCTCTCTTCTCCAAGTGGTGTTGTTCGATGCTATGTGTCTTTTGTGGATGATGCTCTCTTGCACCGGTACTCTCAGACCAACTCATCGGTGATGAGTACTTTTGAGTGGGGGAGGATTGATGGAGACGAAGCCCCACAACATTTCGAGGACGGCGACGACATGCTTGCGGACGACCATGCGGAGCGTCGGCATAATAACCGTCCAGAACGCAAACCCATATATTATTATTTAATAATTATTATTATTAATAAATTATTATTAATTAATAATGCATTTCTATGTTTGGTATTTTATGTCGCAATGTTATTTTCATTTCATGTGTGATGGGTGTTCATAACCATCATTTATTATTTTTATTTCATGTTCTTAATTATTGTAATTGTTATGTCATGATGGGTGCAAATAGCCATCATGAGTGGTTTAATTTAATATGGTGGAGATTGAGTGGTGTAGCCTATATATAGGCATGTATGTTTCATATTTTTAGTTAGTGAATGAATGAAAAATTGAAAACCAAAATTCAAAATTTGAATTTCCCCCCTCCTCTCTCTTCCCCTCTTGGAAACTTCGTTTCCTCCTCCTCTCCTCTCCTCCTCTCCAAAATTTCGGCCTCCCCCTTTCTTTCCCTCCTCTCTACCTCCTCCTCCTCCTTTCCAATATTCGTCCAAAGTCTTCCCGCTCACCCAAAAAACCGATCAACCCCCTCCATCAAGAGCCCCCAAATCAGCCCTTTTCCATAATGAAATCGAACAAGATCAAGGTGTTTTCTCCCTTTGTGGTTTTCCTCCATCCCAGTGTGAAGCAAAGGAAGCGGACAAGTTTTCTCTCCGTTCGGCGAAACTCCGGCGGAGTCGTGGAAGAACGATCCTTGAAAGTGAACCGGAATCATCTATTCCGGTTGGGTAACGAGATCTTCTACCTCTTGTGTGATTCTTATTTTTTTAGATTTTCATTTGGTGGAATACCTTTGTGTTACTTTGGAATCGTTTTTTCGTTCGTGGTTTATCTTTCCGATTGCATGTGTTGTTCTTTCTAGTTGTTTAATTTTTCGAGAGGTTTGGCGAGCCTCGCTTTCGTTTTGTTGGGAGAGATCTACCATTTTCGAACCGAACTTTTCGGTAGATCTCTTTTGGTACAACCATCGCTCGTTCGGACCGGGTGGGTCCTTTTAGCTTGAGAGAACGACGACCTATAGTCGTTTGTTCGATCTTAAAACGGCGTGGCTACCGTACGTTAGTAATAGTTGATAACGTTGTTCGTGAGTGTGCTGCGTTTAATTATTGTGTGAGCATAATAGTGGAAATAGAGAGGCGTGCGTGTAATCCCCTTAGCCGTTATAGTGACAAACATAGTGGCCTACATCAGATATGCCCCCAATCATGCCCGTGACAAGGCCGTGTAATCTGAAAATTTTGTCAATAAATTTAAATTTTCTGTATGTCGCAAGGGTTCAATTTTTTTGGACCATTTTGCTATTTGTGGGCTGCTTAGGTGCAATTTGTACTATGTAAGGAGAATTTTCCCCTCCCTACTTTTGTTTTTGTTTTAGCTTTATGTAACCCTACTTTGTCTTAATAAAATATGTTAGTTTTTACCTCCTTATGTTGTCATGGAATGCATGTGGGTGCCCTAATTTTATTATTTTTTTCGTTTATTTTCCTTGTTTTTCTATGGGTGTGTGTGTGTATGAGAGTAATTTTATGCCTTTATGTCTTCAAATTATTTTCGTACTTAGCTTTGTTCTAATTTTTCTATTAGTTTAGTGTTGTTATGATAGCTTTTCTCATCGTTTCCCTTAGCTTAGTTGTTTTTTAAATTGCTTTGTATTCATTCTTATGGGTGTATAAAAGAGTTTTTAAAGTGTTTTTGTTTTTTTTACTTAGTTTTTTTTTAAGTTGTAAAACTTTTTGTTCCTAAAACCTTTAGTTTCACTTTTATACTCTTTTATGAAGTTATAAGATTGAAAACGTTGTTATTTTAATTTTCGAAACACTTAGGTTTTTGCTTTTATTTTGAAAAACTTTTTCCTTCTTTAATTTTTATTTCTTCTTTTTATGCATTTTTAGCAAGTTCTAAGGGTAGAAATGTAATCGTTTTAATTTTTCGATCACTTTGTTTTTCTCTTTTTTATTGTGTGTGTGAGTGTATGAGTAAGGTTTTTATTATTTTCCTTTTTTATGTAGAGTGTGTGTGTGTATGAGATAGCTTTTATAGCTTTCATTTTTGCCTACTCGTTTAAGTAGGACTTGCCCTTTAAGAATTTTATTTCCCGCCTGCTCGTTTGAGTAGGACTTGTAATTTACCGCTTTCATTTCCCGCCAACTCATTTGAGTAGGACTTGCAATTTACCGCTTTCATTTCCTGCTTACTAGTTTGAGTAGGACTTGCAATTTTCCCGCCTATTAGTTTGAGTAGGACTTGTAATTTTAATTATGTATTTTTCTTTTGTAACTAAGCGTTTTTACTTTATTATGGCTTTGATGAGCGCGAGTTCTCTGTTTAGCAAGCTTTTCCTTTTTTTTCTAACATTGTGTTATTTTTATGTCTTTTTTATAACTCTTCAGCGCTTAGTTTTGAACTCACGCCTCACCAAACTCATAAGTCGTCCCTATCCCGATGAGTGGCTAATCTCTCTTAGCCCTCGGTATCGAAGAGCATTGTGACATAAAAATATTTTTTAATAATTAAAGCTCCTCTTTTTCTCTTTAATTAAAGCACTTAAGGTTTACCGTATACGACACATAGAATAGCATATCGATGTATGGGCTCTATTTTAGTTATCCATATGCTAGCTAGCCGAGAGGCCGAGCATATAAATTGATCACCATTGGGTAGAAAGAGTTTTCGCACTAAACCTCGAGAGAGGAGGAGCGGAATTCCTCTGGATTGGGTTCCCCCCAATAGCGGGGTTCTTAGCATAAGGCGAACATTAAGAGGAATCCTTCGCCGAACGAGAGCTCGGTCGAATAGTCTTAATGTTCAGGTGAGCGATATCCATAGAGATAGGTGAGCTCAAGCTTGTGGAACCTCCACGACCAAGTTGCCCCTTTAATTAATTTGAAACCTAGGATCTTTAGTTAACTAAAATTATTTTATTCTTAATCATTTCGATAACGAGCGTTATTTCTTCATCGATTTTTCTAACTCTATTTTCAGCCTTTTCTTATAACCGGCCTAGTTAGTTAGTTAATCAGACACATTTATTGTCGGTAAGATAATAGTCCCTCCGGGAGGAGTAGAAATAATCAACCTGCTACCGGAAATATACGACCTCGATATTCCCCCCGAATATCCTGTATTACTTGCGACAGGTGCACTTGCCTCCTCTCGTTCCCTCCACAAAACTCGACCCCCACACTACTAATAAAAAGAAAGGTCGGGCGGCATTGATGACACATCAATCATCGATTGAAAATTCCGATAACACCCCTTTCTTACTTCTATTACAGAGTTGCTGCAAATAAGGATCATCCTTCTGATGCAGCCTTGTGAGTGTAATCCAAGTGGGCTCTAACAGTTCCAAACTACTTGACGAGTCACTACTCCCAACCGAGATACACATTAACGGAAACTCTTTTACTAAGGATTCCACTGAAAGTCCAAAGATTTGTGTGGTCTTCCCACTCAGGGCGTCGACTATAACATTAGCTTTGCCCGGATGGTACTAGATCTCAACATCATAATCTATGACATATTCTAACCATCTCTGCTGGCGCAAATTCAAATCCTTCTGAGTGAAGTCGTACTTCAAATTCTTATGATCCGTGTAAATCTTGCACAACGCGCCATACAACTGATGTCTCCCTAGATTCAAGGCATAAATTACTATTGCGAACTTTAAATCATGCGTAGGGTAGTTTTTTTCATGAATCTTTAACTACCTCGACCCATACACAATCACTTTTCCTTCTTGCATCAACACGCAACCAAGACCGACATGAGAAGCATCCACATAAATGGCATACTCTACTCCCTCGGTAGGCAAAGTCAAAACTAGGGCAGTACATAATCTCTTTTTAAACTCCCGAAAAACTTTTTCGCACTTATCGCTCCAAATGAACGCTGCATTTTTCTTCATAAGCTTAGTCAGCGACACAAATATCATAGAAAATCATTCAACAAACTTTATATAATATCCTGCCAACCCTAGGAAACTCCTTATCTCTTTGGATGTGGTGGGTCTGTTCCAATCCATTATGGCAGAAATCTTCTCTGGGTCAATAGAAATTCCATCCTTATCAACAACATGACCCAAGAAGGAAACATGAGGAAGCCAAAACTCACACTTGCTTTACTTGGCAAGCAACTTATGTTCCCTCAAAGCAAACAGAACTAACCACAAATGCTGGGCATGCTCCTCAGCACTCCGGGAATTAACCAAAATATCATCTATGAACACGACCACAAAATGATCCAGAAAATCCTTGAACACTCTGTTCATCATGTCCATGAAGGCAGTGGGTGCATTTGTTAAAACAAAAGGCATTTCCAAGAACTCAAAATGTACATGTCGAGAACGCAAAGCGGTCCATAGAATATCCGTTTCACGAATCTTAGACTGATGGTTGCCTGAATGAAGGTCAATCTTTGAAAACACTGTACTACCACGCAACTGATAAAATAAATCATCTATTCACGACAAGGGATAACTGTTCTTGATAGTTACCTTGTTCAATTCCCTATAATCTATGCACAGCCTCATGGACCCATCCTTCTTCTTTATAAAAAACATGGGAGCACACCAAGGCGAAAAACTTGGCCTAATTAATCCATTCTGCAATAACTCATCCAGGTTGGTATGCAACTAATCTAGCTCATAAGGGGCCATACGGTACGGTGCCTTAACAATAGGACGAGTACCTGGCTGAAGATCTATAACAAACTCTACATCTCTCTCAGGTGGAAGACCATGAAGACTATCGGGGAAAACATCCGGAAGTTCGTGCACCACCGGAACTTCTTTGACACGTGACAAACAACTAACTGTTCACAAAAGAGAAACCAAGTAAGCAAAACAACCGGAATTTGAATGCTTCCGAGCACATACCGAAGAAATAATCAGCGAATCCTGGAGAAGATAACCATATACACTCCTGGGGTGACCGTCGTCCAGCTTAAATTCCAAATGCTTGAACTTGAATTAAATGACCGCATCATACCAGGACAACAAGTCCATGCCCAATATCACATCGAAGTTCTCCAAGTCTATCACCCTCAGATCAGGAATTGCTAGGAAATCACTTGAAAGGATCAGACAACCCAGGATACCTTGGTCCAACACCACAAAATTTCCAGAAGGAAACTTGACATGAAACACATCAATAATTTGATCAAGAGTCAAACGATGGTGCTCTACAAAAGTCCTATACACAAATGAGTGGGTAGCACCATAATAAAAAAGAACGTGTGCCTAATGGTTCTTTACCTTAAACTTCCCTATAAAATCATATACATAACTAACCGAGCAATATCGAAACTACAACTATGAGCTATAAACAAACGAGGTTAAGATCTAACCTAAGATCACCTAGGTGGATGTCTGTGCTTCCTCCATGGTAACTCCATTTAACTTGCCCTTCCCTTTGTCCAAATGCTGCGGTGGCGGTAAAGCCTAAAGTGGAACTGGCTGTAGCGTGGGCTAAGACTGCGGGCACTTCGACTTGAAATGTTTTTTATGTCTGCACTGATAGCATACTCTATCCTTACGCCAATAATGAGCAGCGTCGTACACCTTCCATTTGCACAAAGGACAAACAAGTTCTCCTTTGGGAGTGCCCTGAATGACATGCACTTGCTGCTACATATAAGCTCCCAATCTCTTATAACATTTCTCAAACGGATGGCCGGGTCGGCCACCAAAATTGCACATCTCTTTGCTTATTTTCCTTGAATCAGAACCAGATTCCTTAGAGTTCTTACCCTCATCCTACTTCATCTTATCTTTCCTCATCTACTGGCCTTGATTCTTAGCATTATCAATCGCTTCAACCCTTAGGGCGACTTCTACTACTTCAGTATAACTTTTAGACCCATACGCACATGCCAGCTGCTGGATGGCATTCCTTGGATGACACAGAAAACACTTAACTCTACTAGATTCTGAGGATACCAGAGCCGAGGCAAACTGGCTCAATTTACTAATCACCAACTCGTACTCACTAATCATGAGTTGCATTTGCTTCAAGTGTAGAAAATTATTCAACCGATGGCAGGAAATTCCTCGTCAATAACTCCTTGAAGGTTTCCCATGAACATCAATCCTTAAGGTTCTCCTTATCTCTCAACCACCAACCCTTTGCAAGGCCTTTCAACTAGTACGCAATAACCATTACTCTCTAGTCTGTAGATATTCCTGAGTACGAAAATATCTCCTCGAATGCGACAATCCAATCATCCAAAGACAAGAAGTCAGCTCTACCGTCGTAGGTAGGAGGTCTTAATCGCTGGAAATGCGAGATAAAGTTCATCTCTAGTTGCAACATAGTTGGGGGCACTAGAGAAGCATGGGGAATAGGAATAGCTTGACCCACAGCAGGGTCTTGCACTTTAATTGGCTGCCCGAAAATAACAGACAACAAAGCCTAGATCTGCGACTGCATTTCCAACAATTGCCTGGATAGAGCCTCATTGCTCTGTCTCAGTACTTCGATCACTGCCTCACTCTATGCCCCAGATGACTCATCCTTAGACTGGGGAGTCGACCTTGTCGTAGGATGCTTTGGTGGCATTCTAATAACACAACAAACAACTAATCAAAACCTAGATAACCACTCGAACTACTAAACTTTTTTCAGACAATACATGTATAAATACTTGCTCAAGCTGCTAAGTATCTCTAGGAAATTCATTAATGATGTTATGCTTAAACATAGGATTATATACTGTCATCCCACTGACTAATATACATAGACCATGAATGCATGAATTCTTATTCCTTTTGACCAAAAACCATGTGTGTATATGTGTCATCATATAAATCTTTATCTTGGCACGTGTGCTAATGTAATGCTATGTCATGGATGTTGTGTGTTGCAATCAAATAACGGCCTCAGTGCAGGTCATGAGCGGCGTACACATCAAATATTATGCATCTCATACTACATAATATCACATGCAATGAAAGGTAAAATCTAATGTGCATTCAAGTGATGATTGTTATGCATCCCATACTACATAATAGTCACATGTTGCTTCATATAAGGATCCATATACAAACACAAATTATGCATCCCATACTATATAATATGCCTCGTATACTTCTTTTCATGCTTATGAGTGTAGTGTTCATGCTTTAGCCAAGACGTACTGATTACACATCGGTGGGTGTATGCAATGGAACAAGGAAACTAAAACTAACCTAAGATGGTTTCTCGACCAATTGTCAAACAACCTATCCATCTGATACTAACTCTCACAACCAGCATCTTCTCCGAATTTTGAATGTATATCAAAGTATGAGAAATCACGTGTCGTGATGCCTGGCCGTGCAGGGGAATACCACAGAAGTTCAAGCACACTCCAATCCTAACACAGTTTATTAAAAATACCAAGTTATGTTGTGAGAAAAAAAAGTTTCAAGTTTAGTTTTGATGGTCGTATCGCTCGACTCAGTGGATCAACTAGACTACGACTGAAAATATAAGTATACGCTACGGAAAGTACCTTATTTATATTGATTGACATCCTACATGAACAAAACATCTATATATGATATCTCATTGTATGCATGACTCTATATTTTTTATAAGTATGAAAATAGCTTTTACGTTCATCGAATATAGTGACTTTAGTGTTGAAAGATTACATGTATGAGGTGATAGAAGTAATACTTATGTAATGTAAAATATTTAACATGCAACCTAACATAAAACCTTCCCAGAGAGCAAGTAAATCCACACAATAATATAGAAAAAGGCTTAATAGCTAGCAAGTACTTAACATTAAATAAAAATCTAGTGGGCGTCAATAACCTAACACAAACCCACTAAAACGTATGTATGCATGTATGAATTAAAAGAAAACAAACAACAACTACCTCATAGTCAGTGAGGAAATAACAGCTACAGGGCAATAGCTAAGAACCAACACTAGCCGCTCAACCGACTACTTCTCCAAACCTAAGGCATTAATAGAAAGAACACCTCAGCAAGAAATAATAATACAAGTGGAGATCAAATATATAAAAAAAAGTTAGCAATAAATCAAAGGTACAAGGTGTTGGGTCCATTTCCCTCAATGTCCTAGATTTGAGTAAGTCAATCTTGTTAATGATATACATAGAGTTGTATTTGATGAATGCCTGAGCTCATGCAAATAGGTTAGTCTTATTATTAATGATGGGATGGATAGCCAAAGTGGCTAAATCAGGTAAACACTTACCTAAGTTGTGGACAGATAGAAATCGTTTTAAGTCCACAGGCATTGAGTGAAGGTTACTCACTCAATGCAAAATGACTTATAGCGCTGATTGAAGCCTATACAGTCAAAGCCAAAGTTATGGAAAGCTGTGAAAGTGGCTAATTCCACAGACATTGAGTGAAGTCAACTCACTCAATGCCATACATAAAAAGGCTGTGAGACAAGCTCGGTCAGTAAAAAGCACAGAAAATCTATGCTGAAATTTGACTAAGTCCACAGGCGTTAAGTGAGGCAAACTCACTAAACGCTATATTATAAAGCGTTGAATGTTTCTCATTCAGTCAAAGCCTGTGTTTTAATACACAGAAATTTGGCTAAGTCCAAATGCGTTGAGTGGAGCTTACTCTCTCAACGCCAAGGTTAAGAAAAATCTGGCTATGGCAGAAAGCGTTGAGTGAGGCATGCTCACTCAACGCTCTCAATACCATGATTCAGAAAGTGGCTAAATAAAAAGGCGTTGAGTGAGGCGTGCTCACTCAACGCTCTCAATACTTAAGATACTGAAGAAGCAGGGAATTGGTGAAGGCATAAGGGGTTGAGTGAAGTATTGTCACCCAATGCTCTCAAATGCATGCATGCAGAAAAGGCTTAAGAATAAGCTAAGGCAAAAAGCATTGAGTGAGGCTTGCTCACTCAACGCTGTCAATGCATAGATAGACAGAATTCAGTCTAAGTGTTTTGGCGTTGAGTGAGGCTTACTCACTCAACGCCTATACTAATGTTGCTCGATTTTTGCTAAGTCCACAGGTGCTGACGTCAGCAAAATTAACAAAGTAAACTTACTTCAAATCAAGAACGGAGAAGCTACAGAACACGTCAAACTCTGTTGAGAAGCTACTTTACGTCTTTTTTCCGTTAAAGTAAGGTGCAGCTGGAACCTGCAGGTGGGCCCCATTATTTCATAAGAACCGTTGATCGACTAACTACAAAAGGAAGAGATCGTCCAAGACGAAAAGAGTGACTTTTAGGGTTTTTACTGATTCAAAAAGTTATAGCTGGACTTCATCTTCCTCGCCATTACTGCAGAGAAATAGCTTGAAGTCTTCCAGCTATAACCAAAAGTTCAATTAGCTGGTGCCATCTTCACCTGTGCTGGCAAGTTCAGAAGGTCTTCCTTTTGAAGGAGAAGCAGAAACTGAGAATAAGTTTCTGCAGATCAAGTTGTTTCTCAGTTCAGCAAACTCAAATCTTAAGATCTACTTCTAAAGTTGGGGAGAAGAAAGAACAAGTAGCTGATTCTATCCTGGGAAGGAAGAAGAACCAGAGCAGTTCACTGCTAGTTACTTCCAGCTCAAGATTCATGTAGCTGTGAAGAAAGTTAGAGCTAAGTTAACTCAGCTCAATGAGTTATCATAGAGAAATTTCTCTGTGATAAACATAAATTCATTTCACTCCAGTAGGATCCTTTGGATCTAAGTTATGGCAAATTTGCCTGAGCTGTAGGATTCGATTTGGATGTGAGGTAGTGATGGCGACGGTGATGGCGACGGTGATGGCGACAGCCACCAGGACGGCCAAATGGAGCATAAATATGTTGAAGATGTACCGGCAAAGGACGTGCGACGTCGTAGCGGTCATGGCTACAAGCTTCGCCCTCGCAACAAGAATCATATTTGATATTTTTTGTTTTGGTGTGCTAATAGCCGTTTCATGATGGCTCTTTAAAACGTTATTTAATTTCTGCATTTTTATTTATGTGGTGTGCCTTTAGCCACATGATTTTTGCTTTGAGATGTAAGCCTATATAAGGGCCTTAAACTCTTCATTATGTGGTAGAATATTATTGAAATCAAATTTTGAATTTGCCTAATCGTTTCCCCCTCTTTCTTCCCTAATTTCCCCCTCTTTCTTCTCAAAACCGCCGCCCCCTCTCTTTCCTTTCTTCCTCCAAGCCGCCGGCCCCAAGGCCCTCCTCTCCCCTAAGTGCTCGGCCTCCACCATTCCCCCTCTTGCTCTAGGCCGCCCCGTCCTCTTAGTGCTCGGCCGCCCTCATCTTTTCTTGCTCTCGGCCAACCGAGATCTACTCTTGAATGGTGTTGCCGGCCCATGCATGAGAAGTTGCTTGCTTGCAAGGAAGAAGAAAGGTGTTTCCCTCCACGGCGTGAAGTGAAGGAGATTAGCACGTTCATCATCCGTAGCGCGTTTCCCGTGGACGTTAAAAGGAGGAGCGATCAAACTTGGTAGATCCACGCACCACGGATCTACAAAATCCGAGAGGGGTAACGAAAATTTCTACCAAGAGTTTTCTTTCTCTAGATAGTTCTTGTGGTGGACGGATTTTGCGTTATTTTTCCGATTTGTTTTCTTCACGGTTAATCAAATAATAGATCGGTATTTTTTCGTTTGGATTTTCGAAAGATTCGTAAGAGGATTGGCGATCCTCGCTTTTCTTTTGTTGGGATAGATTCTACCATCTTTCGAATCATTTTGTTCTTGGTGGATCTATTTTGGTACAACCCCAAAAGCTCGCTCGGGATCAATATTATCCCATTTAGCCGGAAAGAGTTTGGCCTATAGCCAACACTCGATCTATTTGCGGAACGGCGATCCGTATTGTTAGCGCGAACGATAAATAAAATAATTGTTGTGGCTGCGTTTACGTTAGCGTGCGGGTTAGAGGGCGTAGATCGTGTCATAAGCGTCGTCGTGGCCTCCGTGACGACTCTCAAGGATATTCCCTACATCAATTTGGTATCAGAGGGAGGTTCTCGTCAATTTCCTAATTGGCACTCCTCCCCCTCTCAAAATTTAAAATTCAAATTTCAAATTTAAAATTTCCAATTTCGAATTTCAAATTTCGAATTTCAAAATTCAAAATTCAAAATTCAAATTTCAAATTTCGAAATTTCAAATTTCAAATTTCAAATTTCAAATTTCAAATTTCAAATTTCAAATTTCAAATTTTAAAATTTCAAAATTCAAACTTTCAAATTTTAAATTTTAAAATTCAAATTTCAAATTTCAAATTTCGAATTTCAAAATTCAAATTTCAAAACTTTTAAGTTTCATGAAAACTAGTTTTTCTACATATTAGTCTGCAAATAGCGGCATTAAAATGTCAACTTTCTCAAAATCTAAAAGTCAAAATTTCTGGAATTCCTCCATCTAATTATTAGTAAGAAAACAAAAAAAAAAAAAAATTTATTAAGTACTTATTTTTATTAATTTATTTGAAAATTTAGTATTTTTGGTGTGTCAATAGCGGCCTAGATTTTTTTTTCTAAATAAAAAAATTCCAGCAAAATTTTTTAATGTTCCTCTTATTTTTCCAGCAAAAACCCTATCTTATAATCTTTAAAACCCTAGTGGTTAAGCGGGAACAATTCAACTTTTAAAAATTAATTAGCTACAGGCTTTTAATTTTTTTTTCATATACGCGGTTTCTTGCACCTATGGCGGGTTGTTGGAATCTCATTCCTTCACCTTCCTCGATTGGAGCTTTTCGCAAGGACGTGAAGCGTCAATGTGAGGACGTTATGGAATTGATATCACAACTTAGAGGTCATCCCACCTCTAGGCGTGTTAGAATTCCTGCTCCAACCTATGATGGTTTAGGAGGATTTCGAGTGTTTCTACTCTGGGTAGAGGATATGGAATGATATTTCGAGCAGTATCGTATTGGGGATCCCCACAGGATTTCCGTTGCGAGACTCCAGTTATTTGGTCGAGCGCTTACCTTCTGGATCAATGAAGAGAGACGTTATGGGCCATCAATCGCCGACTCTCTTGTAGGCTGGAAGATTATGAAGAATCTTCTAATGGATGAGTATTACCCTCCCTACTGTCGTGCCCAGTCTCCTGATTATATGAGTGATTTGACGCCTAAATTTTTGCCTACAACGAACCAGTATGTCCCCTCGTACTCCCATACTAGAACGTCACGTAAGATTCATTCTCCCGCCAGGTCCAATCCCAATGCCATGAATATGCGGGATGAGAGTGTTGTTATCAAAGTGATTGAGTTTGAGGCTGTGATTTCTAGTGTGCCCGTCACTGCAGACGAGGCTATTGACATTGACAATGTGAGTGACGACGAGGAGATTGGTTACCCCAGTGACCTGGATGACAATTTCTCCTCTGAGGAATTATCTCTGCTTCCCCTCGTCGAGGTTTCTGAGAATGATACTGATTCTGATTTGGGCGAAGTACCTTATGAGTTGATAGAATCACCCTATGACGAATGCTTCTCTGATTGTGAGTTAGGTGAAGACGAGCCAGATGAGTTTACTGTGAGGGAGAATCCTGTGTTTGAATTATCCTATTATTTTGATGACTTGCACCCGGAGGATTACACTTGGACGAAAAATCCATATTTTGACTTTCGGCATGATTTAGCCCCTCCTCTAGAGTCTATTGATGCGCCCATTCATGAGAATTGTATGGCTGCTAATATAGTGATTTATGAGTCGGAAGAGTTACCTTATGGTGAGAGCTTACCCGTTCGTGATTTTCGCGATGATACATTAGGACACGAACTGGTTATCTTTAGCCCAAGACATATTGTAGAGCCACCTTCTGAGATTTTTACCGCTACTGCTGACGTGACCGATGTGTTTGGAGGAATACCAATCGAGAGAGTTATTATTTTAGAGGACGATATTGAGGTCAACCCGGGTGAGCGTCCCCTGATGCAAACTCCGTGGCATGAATTTAATTGCATTATTAACTCTCCCCTCGTATTAGTTTTACCGGCTATCCCCACCATTTTGTTGACCCGACCTACAGATCCGTTTGGATATGAGATTATTTTGCCTGTTTGGAGTCAATTTGTTTTATCTTCCACGATGGATCCTCCTTGGGACATATCACATAGTGTGAAGATAGATTTTGTATGTGGTCATGATGAAAGTCTCATAAATTCGGTACCCTCTCGACTTCCTAGGATTGACCAATTTTTCGAGAATCAATTAATGATGTGGTCATCGTTTGTCCCATCGGATTGCATTCAGTTAGTACCACCTGATTTAATTCGACTACTACCACCGGATCTAGTCCCGTTTTTTCCACCTGTTCGCATTATGTTGGTGCCACCTGATCCCGTTAGGATGATACCCCCTGATGAAGTCTCGTTAGCGCCACCTGATGTTATCATATTGGTGCCACCTGATGTAGTTCCGCTGGTGTCACCCTACTTATTTCTGTTAGTGGCCACGGTATGGCCCCATGAGTCGTCTCGCTCGCACCTCTTGTCACACCTGAGAGCGTCCAACTCTCTTAGTATTTATGATGCGCAGATTCCCTTGGCATATCTGCATGCCAAGTGTGGTCATAATAATTTTCGAATTAGAACTGCGACTTTGGAGCCATTTGAAGTCATCCTTGATGTGAAGGCTCCTGTCCCCCCTAACTTAACCCCTATATCCCCCGTATTCGGGTTGAGTCACGTAGCCCATGGTTTCACTCCCCACGATAGTATGATTCTTAGGCGCACTTTAAAAGAATTAATCACTCTTGTTGCGTCTCTTTATTTTCCCTCTAGTTTGTCACCGAATGAGATAGTGCATGGTTATAAGGCGCCAGTGCCTCTTGACTTGGTTCCGTTACCGCCTTCTATTAAGACAAGTCAATTTGCACAGGATTTCGCTTCACACGTTCACACTCTCCATGAGCACATTGGCAAGACGTTAGCTAAGCAATATTCTATTTATCAATCGAATGCTAACGTACATAGGCGAGCAGTCTCCTTGAACATTGGCGATTTGGTTATGGTTCGTCTTATCCCTGAACGGATGCCTTCGGGCACCATAAAAAAATTAGCGAACAAGAAAGCCGGTCCTTTTCGAATTTTGAAGAAATTAGGCGAAAATGCTTATTTATTAGAATTACCCGTTGATTGGGGAATCTCCCCTGTGTTTAACATTTCAGATTTAACGCTTTTTGTTGCTCCACCACCTGAACTGTCTGTCTCTCCGTTTAATAATTCCACTATACAATCTAATGGGGTGGGGGGTGAGCTCAATTCTGGATCGTTCTCTCCTTCGAATTCTACGGGAGGTATGCCGTCTATTGATAATGACACTTGTTTTTCTGCTTCACCTAACGCTTTTCCGAGGTTTCCCCGGACAGATTTCTTGCCTGACAGGATTTTGCAGGATGATATGTTTCCCAACCCCGACGGCGACATTCACAGGTTTTTGGTTCGTTGGTGTGGTCGTCCGGCTTCAGACGACTCTTGGCTCTCTGCTGCACAGATGGATCTTCTTGACGCGGACCTCGTACGCCGTTATATGTCAGCCCGCTCATCGGAGATGAGCCCTTTTGAGCGGCGGAGGATTGATGGCGACGGTGATGGCGACGGTGATGGCGACGGCCACCAGGACGGCCAAATGGAGCATAAATATGTTGAAGATGTACCGGCAAAGGACGTGCGACGTCGTAGCGGTCATGGCTACAAGCTTCGCCCTCGCAACAAGAATCATATTTGATATTTTTTTGTTTTGGTGTGCTAATAGCCGTTTCATGATGGCTCTTTAAAACGTTATTTAATTTCTGCATTTTTATTTTTGTGGTGTGCCTTTAGCCACATGATTTTTGCTTTGAGATGTAAGCCTATATAAGGGCCTTAAACTCTTCATTATGTGGTAGAATATTATTGAAATCAAATTTTGAATTTGCCTAATCGTTTCCCCCTCTTTCTTCCCTAATTTCCCCCTCTTTCTTCTCAAAACCGCCGCCCCCTCTCTTTCCTTTCTTCCTCCAAGCCGCCGGCCCCAAGGCCCTCCTCTCCCCTAAGTGCTCGGCCTCCACCATTCCCCCTCTTGCTCTAGGCCGCCCCGTCCTCTTAGTGCTCGGCCGCCCTCATCTTTTCTTGCTCTCGGCCAACCGAGATCTACTCTTGAATGGTGTTGCCGGCCCATGCATGAGAAGTTGCTTGCTTGCAAGGAAGAAGAAAGGTGTTTCCCTCCACGGCGTGAAGTGAAGGAGATTAGCACGTTCATCATCCGTAGCGCGTTTCCCGTGGACATTCAAAGGAGGAGCGATCAAACTTGGTAGATCCACGCACCACGGATCTACAAAATCCGAGAGGGGTAACGAAAATTTCTACCAAGAGTTTTCTTTCTCTAGATAGTTCTTGTGGTGGAAGGATTTTGCGTTATTTTTCCGATTTGTTTTCTTCACGGTTAATCAAATAATAGATCGGTATTTTTTCGTTTGGATTTTCGAAAGATTCGTAAGAGGATTGGCGATCCTCGCTTTTCTTTTGTTGGGATAGATTCTACCATCTTTCGAATCATTTTGTTCTTGGTGGATCTATTTTGGTACAACCCCAAAAGCTCGCTCGGGATCAATATTATCCCATTTAGCCGGAAAGAGTTTGGCCTATAGCCAACACTCGATCTATTTGCGGAACGGCGATCCGTATTGTTAGCGCGAACGATAAATAAAATAATTGTTATGGCTGCGTTTACGTTAGCGTGCGGGTTAGAGGGCGTAGATCGTGTCATAAGCGTCGTCGTGGCCTCCGTGACGACTCTCAAGGATATTCCCTACATCAGGTAGGTGGTCAATTGATCACTTAGCTATAGGAGAGGATTACTCTCTGAGAGTAGGACCTTTGGGTCTGAGGTAGGATCCCTAGTGGATCTGAGGTAGACCCTAAACCCTAAACCGTAAACCCTAAACCCTAAAACCTAAAACCTAAACCCTAAAACCCTAAACCCTAAACCCTAAACCCTAAACCCTAAAACCCTAAATCCTAAACCTGTCCTACCAGCCTGAGTGTATGGCCTTTGGCCTGAGATATGTGAGCAACTGATCACTGAGTTGTAGGCCCTTATGGCTAAGTTGTAAGTCTTGGAGGAGACTAAGAGATCCTGAGGGATCTGAGGTGTAAGCTCTTTAAAGCATTAATTTGGAGAAGTGTCTTGACTAATAGGAAGTTGGAAAGGTGGGAAGAGAGTGGATGTACCCATAAGTTTGGGAACCACTATAAATCTTTGTGTGCTTTTCTGTTGTATTTTATTTGTGCAGGTACTTGAAAGCTTACCAAAACCAACTCACTAAGTACTAAGGAAGATAAGATTAAAATCTAATAATATCAGAGAGACAACCTATTCACCCCCTAAGTTGTAAGCTACCTTGAAAATAAAGAGTTTCAAGTGGTATCAGAGGGAGGTTGCTCAAAAAGGATCTAACCATCTGAGTGATTCTCCAAGATAGCTACAAATAGTACTTATGGGTTTAGGAGTGAACTACAAGAAGATAGGTTCCATGAAGCTTCCCATCTACAGGAAAAGAAGTTTTTTGCATCTAGAAGGATAGGGTTAGGCTGTTTATGGAAGCAACTGATCCTAGAATATTCATAACAGTAAAGGAAGGACCTTTCACCCCCTAAGTTGATGATTCTACCCTTCAAAATCTGATTCACTGCACAAATGTAAAAGAAATGTGAGAATCTTTCAGACAGTCCATGCTTAACCAGGAGTCAGAAGCTTTCAGACAGTCCAGGGGAGAAGACATAGCCACCTGCTATGAAAACTTCTTTAGGATTGTGAATTAACTAAGGACCTATGGAAGGATCTTTAGTCATTATAAGCTAAATGATAAGTTCCTCAGCTCTCTCAACAGATACTGGGATAAAAAAATATGTTCCATCAGAGAAGTGGTTAAGCTGGGTGAAACTCCACCCCACACCCTATTTAGAAAACTACTCTCATATGAGATGCAGTTAACTGTCAGGAAAGAGGAAGAGTCCAACTGCAAGTCTCATACCAAAGAGAAGTCTGTGGCTTTCAAAGCTGAAGCCACAAGGAAAAGTAGGAGGAAGACCCCTTCTCCTCCAAGAAGACCAGTAGATTTATACTGCTCTAAATCAGAAGCATCAGACAGTAGTATGTCTGATGAGGACTTTGCTGTCTTCTCCAGGCAACTCCATATGCTGATGAAGAAGAAGCACTGGAAGATCAGGCTCTCCTACTCATCACATCATTGGAAGAAATTCTCCAAGAAGGAAAGGTATGGATCTAAACCCAGTAAACAGAATTCCACTAATATTATTTGCTACTGCTGAGCAAGCCAGGGCATGTCATTGTTGATTGCCTAGTGAAGAGAAGGGAGGATAGTGAAAAGAAATCTCACCAAAAACACAAGGGCAAGATGTAACGCCCAAAAACTCAAAGAGGAATGGATAGCGTTCTAGGGCCAATTTGGTGCCTGATTAGGTTCACACGGCCTGTGACACGGGCTTGTACAGGGAAGTGTCATGCTTGAGGTCGACGAAATATAGTCGATGATCCTTAGAGTCATGCCAGGTTGGGCACACGACATATGACACGGGCGTGTTAAGGGTCGTGTCCTGCTCGGGATGTTAGCCGGGCTATCTCGAGTGAGGAACACGGTCTAGATTTTAGGCGTGTTCTGGTGAACATGGGCGTGTCAAAAATTGACACGGGAATATCGAGAAACCGTGTCCTGTTTTGGATGTTACGGTTCCTGTGTCGATTGAGGAACACGCCCCGCAACACTTGCGTATGCTTGGTGATACGGGCTTGTCAAATGTTGACACGGGCGTGTCTAAGCCCATGTCCTGGTCGGGATGCGATGGTTTCTTGTGTTTCTTGAGGAACACGGCCTTGGACGCGGGCATGTATAAAGCAGTTTTTGGCCCAGGAAAGTTATTTTTAGGGCGAATCGTGGCCGCTCATTTTCTTCAAATAGGATCCGATGGCTCAGTTTTTCCCCTGCTTGTATAAGGCCAGGAATTGGGGGTGAAACCCTCATTTCTCATTAGGTTTTCTCTTTCTAATGTGGTAGAGAGACTGAAGAGCAAGGAAGAAGGTGAAGGAGGAATACGGCCGCCGGTGGAGCTTCGGAGCCCCAAATCGCGAGCCGAGTCCAGATCCGTGGAGGCGAGGCTGTTGCGGTGCTTTTCATCTATCAAGATCTCCATTGTGCCAAATTGAACCACTAGGGTAACGATTCTCTTCTTGGACATGTGAAGTCCTCTTCCTTTTTTGCATAAGAAACTCCCTCCCGCTGCGGTGGAATGTTGTTTGCACGTGCTGCGGAGCCTAGTGGCATGTAGCGGGCAGAAGCCCTTATTGCTGAGCCGGCCTTTGAAGGCTGAAGCGAATGTTTACTGTATTACTATTCATGTGTGGCCGGCCTGCGTGCTGAAGTTTGTAAAACATGTAATGGTTATGTAAACTCTTGTAAGGACCTGGTAAAGTACTTTGTGTATTTGTACTCGCATTCCTACTTTTAGGTTTTAGTGGACATTCATGCTGTGGCTTGGGATCTTTTCTTTGCAACATTTAAAATGCATCTGCTAGAATGTGCTCTGTGTAGGACGTTGTTATTGGAAGGATGATTTCATTTAGTAACCCTTCGGTCAGTTTGTGGTATATGGCATCGGTCCCCAAGAGGACTTAATGCTATATGTTATGTGACGGATAGGGGTGTTACAATTTAATATCAGACTACCAGTTTCGGTCATGTTTCTTGGAATTCATGGCCGAATTCTTTTAAGGGGTGGTGAGCACATGTATGTGCGTCGTCGTTATAAAATAAAAAGAACCCATGAATGTCCACTTAGGAATGAAAATACACATGTTTGAGAAACCTGTGTGTTTCTATAATTGCTTTTTGCAATTTTGTTTGCTCTCTTAATGGTGTGTTGTATGACTATAGGTGACTAGGAATGGCGCAGGGAAGTCAGAACACCCACTTTCTGAGAAAAGTAGTGCACCAAGCGACGTGCATAAGACCCCTCCTTCTGTTGAAACCATAAGAAGGGTAGTTCAAGTGGTGTTCGCTGTGACTAATGAACATCATGGAAGGAATGTGTAAGATCCGACTCCCCCTTCCGAGGAGTTAACCCGGATCTTATGCACAGAACCACCGCCTTACGGTGACACTAACACACGGTTTAATCGACACCGCAATTCGCCGATTCTGCCGGCTAGCACGATCATAAACCTGTTCGGCCAATGTGAGAAATAGAAGTATAAAACAGAGTAAACAAAGCATAGTCCACAGCTACAGTACTAATCATATATATAGCAAATGAAAAGTACACAAATGAATAGTCCCAAATGAGTACAAAACGAAAGAGTAATAAGGGCTTATGCCCAGTACATCAAATAAAATGACTCTCTCTCTCGAATCAAGCAGCGGAAATCTAATCATCCAAACTCATCCAACCTGAGGACATGCTCCAGAAGTAGTAGTAGATGGTATCGGCATCTGCTCCTCAAGTCCTACCTCCTCGACGTGCTGGTCCATCTCCTCGAGCTCCTAAAATGATATGGTCACCGACCATTAATCAAAAAGACTAAGTCATTTCCTCCACACCTTGCCCCGCAACTCCTAGGCACTGAGCGGGAGGACGAAGCGGAGGATAATAAGGGGGTAGCAAATGGGAAGCAGGTGACATAAATTAACTAGCAAGTGTATAATATAATTCTACATCTATCAGTTCTAAGCACAAGGTATAAAGAAGTAAAGTGCAGTACAGTAAGTAAAAGAACTGAAAGTAAAATAGAAGGTAAAGCTACACTACCACTACGCTATCATCATAGAGCGTATCTTAACTTATAAAAATGCCCATACAAATTTATAAGTTAAGGTTTCCAGGAATTGTAACTTATCATATAAAAGAGACCATACTAATTTATATGATAAGGATCTATGAAACTTATGAATGGTTATGCAACATGCAAGTACAACACACGCACACGACTCTGAGATCCCAGACCTTTAGTTCACACATTTCGAGAGCTAACATCACTCGCAGGTACCACCGTTGTGGCTACGGCAGCAGCGGATCGGGCTTCTCCGCTTTCTAGGCGGGTATACACACTACCAGGCCTAGACCTCTCTTGTACGTCTCTGTAGACGTCCTAGGTGCACTCTAGAGTCTCTGAGTACTAATTGCTAGCTGCCTGCTAGACTTTTAGGTCGGGTATACGTCTTCAGGGATTGTCTGCCTGACCGTAGTATTAAACAACATACTGACCCTTCCACCCGTACACCTCACCCGAGTCACTGTACTGCCATCAGTGTGACGATTAGCCCAGTACCGCATGACCCACCAATATTTACTTTATGCACATGCAATTATTTCAACTCGAGCCTCCAGCTCGCAGGACCAACCTATCCTGATTCCTCCAACCCTGCCCGGGTGAGCAAGTAAACAAACCACTTCTTCCAACTCTACATGGGTGAGAAAGTAGTCAACAAACTCCAAGTCACTCCAACCCGGCACGAGTGAGCATATAACTCCACAATTCCCTCCAACTCTGCACGAGTGAGCATATAACTCCACAATTCCCTCCAACTCTGTACAAGTGAGCAAGTAGTCAACGGACTCCAGGTCCCTCCAACCCTGCACGAGTGAGCATATAATTCAACAATTCCCTCCAACTCTGCACGGGTGAGCAAGTAGTCAACAGACTAAAAGTCCCTCCAACTCGGCACGAGTGAGCATATAACTCAACAATTCCCTCCAACTCTGCACGGGTGAGCAAGTAGTCAACAGACTCCAAGTCCCTCCAACCCGGCACGAGTGAGCACATGTTCAGTTTACCTAGCCTATTAGACTACTCTTGCCTACCGGTTATTATACTTAGTGACTTAAGGTTAATCCCAGGACTGCCCAGGGCATGCCCGGTGAAGGGCTCTTGGGGGCATTAGGAACTACGATGGGCTGAAGCCCAAAGCTCCCTTTTCTCAAGGATGTTTACTTTAGTTGTTATCTACCCATAATTCCCTTTGCTCTCACTGTTACTCTTGAGCATTCCTAATGACTTAAGATGTTATTATCGAGAGGGCGACGGTCTTCCGTCGACCTCCACTCCAGTTATTACCCAATGACTTGCACTTTTACCCTCATCACTAATACGACACTACCCACCAGGGTTATACTTCCAATCGTAATCTCTAGCTCAATTGTCTATCTATCCCCCGGTGGGCCTTATGATATAACCTTACTTTTACTATGCGCAGCCCATGACCTAATACCACTCCGAAGTCGAACTTCAAATTCCTTGGGCCACCAAACCCTAATTATTTAACCTAGGGTGGTATGAACTAATGAAATGAGCATGTTGATTTCATAACTTTCTTAGGTCATTAAGGCTTCTAATTAAATCATTCAAATTAATTCCCTAAGTCACTTTACACATGGAGTAGTACAATTTATAATCCACTGACCTAAGGAATTTTTACTGGGTTGTAAATTGATAAAATATTGCTGTCTACGAAGTTTCATAATTTTCCTTTGATTATTTATATTTATTCCTTAATTAATACCCAATGCACATAGTTATGATTTTCCAAAGGAAGTATAAGAAGTTCATAAGCCAAAATTCCAGGAAAATTACAGAGCATGAAAATCGTTAATTTAAGACTAATGGAAGAGTTTCATTAACCTCTTCTATGTAATGGCCTATCAAATTCCATTCTTAAGTATTTACTAAAATGCCATTATTCTAATTTAATAATTATCAGTACATCCAAAAATTTTGAGATAAATACACAAGGCTAATCATACAAATATATAATGCTAGAATTAATTCCAAAAATTTCTAATACGTATTTCAATCAATTCATGAATATATGCAATAAGGGTAAAATAGTAATTTCAATGTAATTTACTCCAAAAGTTCTCAAACAGAAAGGTAAAATTTTCCTAAGTCAAATATAACCTCCTTTTTGAGTTGGCAAACTTTGGGGATTTTCCTTGATCAAAACCTATATTTCCAATTTATTTTTAAAAAGGGCCTATATTTTTAAATTTCCAAATAATGGGATTTTTGATCCCAAAAATCCCATGATTAATTTGAGGGGTGAACTTTACCCTAATGGACCTCTGTAATCCATTCCATGTTTTTGGGATGCCTCAATTAGGCTGAATGTACAACATATCATTTATTGCTAAATGCACACCAAGCCTAAAACAAGCCACCCCATGCAAGTGGGTTTACCAAACATGCAGTGGTCCAAAATTGCTGAAATTTTAAACATATGCTTATAATGTCCCTAAGAGAATGCCACCAAAATTTTGGGCCATTTGGAGTCCCACAACTCCAAATATTGCATTTATTTCATTTTGGGTATTTTAGTAAACAACCCTAGCATGTCAAATATTTGGAGTCCAACAACTCCAAATATTTGGAGTCCCACAACTCCAAATATTTGGAGTCCCACAACTCCAAATATTGCCCAGAACATGCATGCACCAAAAATATTGGGTAATTTGGATGACTGGTTTGACTTAAGCATCATTTTTAAATTCTGCCCTAGCCTAGGACCAGTTCTAATAGAATAGCCCTACAGGGAGCCCTACTTCTCCAAATCTTATGTTTAGGGTGGAAAATGAAAGTTAAAACCAAGGCCTAGAAATTTCATTTAGGGTCCAGGCACTAGATATGTCTCTGAGAGACCTATATTTAACAAATAAAACTCTGTATAAAGTGTGACAAAAGGTCATGCACTATTCATTTATTTCATTTCATAATATATATTTAAAATTTGCACGAATCTTAAAGCAGCCATGGACGACATCTGTTCATCGTCCCCAATCACTGGACGGCTGAGATTGAGCCGTCCTTGGCCACCTTTGCTGGCTGTTTCCGGCCAGCTGAGTCACCGCCACCGCCGACGATTGTCGCCACCACCTTCACTGAGGTGGGGGCTTGCGTTTCCCGGCGGTGAGGCCGCCGGAGTTGGCTCCTCCGGCAAACCCGAGCAAGAAGTAAAACTCGGAAATATCGTGATTTCCACTCATGGCATCGGGCTCAATTGAGCCCGATTTCTCCCCTACTTGATCTAGATTGCTAGTACTGGTAGAGGGGCGACGAAACGAACTTGAGTTGGTGGCTGGCGGCGAGTTTGGCGGCATTTTGCCATGGAAGAGCTGCTCTGGCAATCTCCTAGCCAAAAGCTTGTTTCTCCACCAATTTCTTAGCTCAGGCACTTGTTCTCCACTCCTCTCAACGTTCTGAAACTGTTGGTGTGCTTGGATTTGGCCTGGAGTGATTGTATAGGAAGATGTGGCCGAGGTGAGCTCGGTTTAGAGCTTTGGTTGTTTCACCATGGTTGCCAAGTGGCCACCAGCAGTAACCACTCCTTCTAATGACTCTTGGGAGGCCAGCCAGCAAGTCTTGGGCTGAGGGAATGAGCCATGTGGCCTCCACCTTACTCCTTTGCCCTTTCTCTCTCCTATTTTGGGTGAATTCTCCAAAATGCCCCCATGCATGTGTTCTCTCTCTAAAATCAGAGGGGTAGGGGTGGACTTTTGACCACTTGGGCTTGTAATGAGCTAGGTTTGGTGGGCTTGGCCCAAGGGAAATTGCTTAGGCTCATAATTCCTCCTTTAGGTCACAATGTTGACTTATTGACTTTTGAGTTGACTTGGTCAACATGGTTAGTGGGCTGACCCCACTTGAAGGTAATGACCCCAATGGCACTACCCAACTTAGGTTGGGTCAAGGTGATGCCCTACTTAGGCTATTTGGGCCTATATGTATAGGTTTGACCCAATTAAGGCTAGGGTTGACTTAGGTCAACTAGGGTCAAAGGGTTGACCTAGTGACATGCCCTAGGATCCACTTACATTGTTTTTAGGGTTAGGGCAATGTGGTGGGGTCATGGTGTGGCTAGGGTCCCTATTTAGACTAGTTTGACCTAGCTTGACTTGCCCCTATAGTGGGCCCCACATGGTCACAACCCACTACCTAGGGTCAACCTAGTTAATTTCCCTAACACCCACCCTATGCCTAACCCAATCTAAGTTTAGGGGCCTAGAAGTAACATGGGATGTTACAAATCCTATAAAAGAAAAAAATAATTTCGTCCCCGAAATTTAAGTTCGGGTCTACGGGGTTCTACTTGCAATAATTATAAGAAAATTTAAGCATAAATTAAAATGTACCTGATGTAAACAACTCCGGGTGTTGCTCCAACATCAGATCCCTCGGCTCCAAGGTGTGCTCCTCCTGTCTATGGTTGGACCACAATACCTTCACGAGAGGGACCTTCTTCTTCCGTAACACTCGGACGGCCGTATCGTCAATCCGGATCAGCTCCTGTCTAACTGATCGGTCTAACGCTACTGGCCTGGCTGTGGTCGTAATGTGTTGTTCCGGTCAAAGGAGAGCTCTTTTCAAGGAAGATACATGGAATACGTCGTGTAAGGTACTAAACTTCGGTGGCAGCTGTAGTCGGTAAGCCAAGGGGCCGATCCGCTCCAGGATCAAGTATGGCCCCATGTATCGTGGACTGAGCTTCTTGTGCCTCCGCACCCGAGAGACACCGTGTACTGGACGAATCTTAAGGAAAACTCTGTCTCCAACCTGGAACTCCACCTTCCGGTGCCGAGCATCATAATACTTTGCTTGCCTGCTCTGGGCCTCTAGTAGTCGATCCCAGATCAAACGAATCTATGCCTCCGTGTCTTCCACAAAATCTGAACCAAGAGCTTGAGTGTCCACGTCCTGAACCCAAGATAGCGGTGTCTGACACTTGCTCCCATAAAGTGCCTCATATGGAGCCATCCCAATGATAGCCTGGTGGCTGTTATTGTACGAGAACTCAATCAATGGTAGCAGCCTCTACCAAGGCTTCCCCGTATCCAATATGCATAGTCTGAGCAAGTCCTCTATAGTCCTGTTTGTCCGATCCGTCTGGCCGTCGGTCTGCGGATTGAAGGCAGTGCTAAAAGTGAGTCTGGAACCCAAGTAAGCATGCACTGCCCTCCACTCCCTGGAAGTGAAGCAACCGTCTCGGTCCGAGATAATAGACCTGGGGATGCCATGGTATCTGACGAATTTCTCCACGAACACTCTCACCAAAAATACAACTGGATCATCCTTCTTGACCGGAATGAACCGGGCTACCTTGGTCAGTCTGTCTACAATGACCCAGATTGAATCGTGCCCAGAGTCGGAGCGAGGTAGTCCGTGAACCAAATCCATAGTAATGTCCTCGAACTTCCACTCTGGGAATAGCAGTTGCTGTAATAAACCTCTCGGGCTCTTGCACTCCGCCTTCATGCGCTGGCAAGTCTCGCAGTGTGTCACAAAATAGGTGATCTCCCTCTTCATCCCAGGCCAGTACATGGTCCTCCGCAAGTCTGTCCACATCTTGGTGATGCTGGGATGAACTAAATATCTGGAGCAGTGTGCCTCTCTGAGTATGTCATCCCGGATACCATCTCCTGCTGGTATGTATACTCGACCATGGAATCAAAGAAGACAACCTGCAGCATGTAATCCTCATACTTGCCCCCATCCAGGGCGCTGAAAATAGGCTCTAGTGCAGTATCCAGTCTCTGATGTGTAATAATGCGCTCTCGAATATCGTCATCACTTATCAAAGAGCTCAAGTACTCTTGATACACCACTGGCTCAGCCTCCGAAACCATGGTAATATTCATATCTTCCATCATGCGTAGCAACTCTATAGACATTACCCGAGGCTCCGGTCCAGAAGTACCGTCTCTCTTGCTTAAAGCATCTGCTACAGCATTTGCCTTCCCCGGGTGATAGTGCATTTCATAATCATAATCGCAAAGGAACTCTAGCCATCTCCTCTTGCGCTGGTTCAGAACTTTCTGCGTGTCAATGTATTTGAGATTCTTATGATCTGAGTAGATATCACAATGAATCCCATATAAGTAATGTCTCCACGTCTTGAGGGAGAATACCACAGCCCCGAGCTCGAGATCATGTACTGGATAGTTGTGTTCATGCTTCTTCAACTGTCGCGAAGCATAAGCAGTAACATGCCAAAGCTGCATCAGGACAGCACCCATCCCCTGATAAGAGGCATCTGTATAAATCTGAAATCCTTCGCTCCCCGATGGGAGTGCAAGGATAGGGGATGAGGTGAGTCGGTCCTTCAGCTCCTGAAAAGCTGTCTCGCACGGCTATTTCCAATCAAAAACTGCATCCTTCTTCGTCAAGGACGTGAGGGGGAAGGCTATACTTGAGAATCCCTCCACGAACTTGCGATAGTAGCCTGCTAAACCCAAGAAGCTGTAGATGTCTGACGCTATCTTTGGCTGTGGCCAATCCCACACTGCCTCTATCTTGGCTGGATCCACTGCCAATCCAGCCCCGCTGATAGTATGCCCTAAAAAAGCGACCTCCTTCATCCAAGACTGGCATTTTGAAAACTTTGCATACATCTGAAACTCCCTCAGCCTCTGTAAAACCTGTGCCAGGTTCTCCGCATGCTCCTCCTGAGTCCGGGAGTAGATCAGGATATCATCGATGAATATTATGACGAAGCGATCTAAATAATGCTCGAATACACGGTTCATGGGCATCATGAATGCCGAGGGGGCATTCGTGAGCCCAAAAGGCATCACCGTGAACTCGTATAGCCCATAGCGTGAACTAAATGCCGTCTTCGGTATATCCTCTTCTCGGATGCGAAGCTGATAGTATCCGGACCGCAAGTCTACCTTAGAGAACTAGAAAGCTCCCTGAAGCTGATCAAACAACTCGTCTATCCAAGGCAATGGATAGGTATTCCGAACCGTCAACCGGTTCAGCTCTCTGTAATCTATACATAACCGCAGCGATCCATCTTTCTTCTTCATAAATAGAATGGGTGCTCCCCACGGCGATGAGCTCGACCTCACAAATCCCGACTCCACTAGCTCTTGAAGCTGAGTCCTAAACTCTGCCAACTCCTTGGGAGCCATCCTGTAAGGTGCCCGGGACACTGGTCTCGCCCCCGGCACCAACTTAAACTTGAAGTCCAAATCCCGAGCTGGTGGTAGCTCGGGAAATTTCTCCGGAAATACATCGGAGAAATCCTGAGCCACTGGGATGTCAGCTATGGAACTCTCTACTGTTTCCATCTCCAAGTAAATGAGGTACACTTCCTCCCCCTGCTCATCGTCCTTGACAGCCTGTACAGAAGATAAAGAAAGGCGGGGGATAGGACGGATAACTTCAATGGTGACGTAGGAATCTCCATGTCTGAGTGTGATCCTCTTCGAGGGGCAGTCAATCTGGGCATGGTTCCAATGGAGCCAGGTTATGCCCAAAATCAGATCAAAGTCCGGCAATCTCAGGACCACTGTCGGAGACTCGAATGCCTTGCCTCCAATCTCGGCCTCCATGTTGCAGCTATCCGTGGTCCGTAGCTCTGAGCCATAAGAAAGACGCACCCTCATTTCTAGGACAGGGAACCTTTCCACACCCTCTAGTCCTTCAATAAACGTGTCCAACACGAATGATTGGGAGGCACTCGTGTCGAACAGAGTATGGGCGGGCTTACCGCTGATCATAACTATCCCTAGGTTTTGTTTGAGTTCAAAGATGAAGATTATTTCTAAGGTTTCCAAGGTACTCATTAAAGTTGAAAATTCTAAATTTTTCAATAATTAAAGTACATGTAATCACTTCTTCGGGGTTCCTCTGCTCCGTGAGGTCCAGCACATACATTTGTTCCTGGCCACGTCCTCGGCCATGATGTCCACGACCTCGGCCTCGACCTCGTCCTCGGCCTCGACCCTGGTGTGCTGGAGGGGCCACTAGAGGTGGAGGAGGAGGGAGTGGGTGGATCTGATGTGGGCACTGCGACCTTATGTGCCAAGACTGGCCGCATCTAAAGCACGTGATCTGCCTTTGACCCCGATTGTCTTGCCTCATTGGTCCTTGCATCTGCAGAGGTGGGGGAGCCAATGGTGGAGGAGGCCCCTGCTCTTACCTGTAGTTAGGACGACGACATCCCCCACCCCTCCTATAGCCGATAACCTTGACCCTCTGGGATGCCCTGCTACCATCTCTGGAGGATGACCCCTCTAGCCGTCTATTTCCTCTGCCTTACACCATTAGCTGGTCAGCCTCCAGCTTCTTCGCCATCTCAATGATCTGTGTAGTGGTGTCATGCGATATGAACAATAAGGGCTGACTTAAGGAGTCTCGGAGCCCATGGTAGAACCTTTTTGCATACTTCCGGTCATCCCAGTCATGGAATCCCGCAAATATAGCCAAGATGGAGAACTCCCTTTGATATTAGATCACGGATCTGCTCCCCTGCTGGAGGTTAAGAAATCTCGCTTCCAAGGCATCTCTGTCTATGGAGGATACATAGTTCTCTAAGAACTCATCACTGAATTCCTCCCAAGAAATATCCATCAGCTCCCTATCAGAGTATGTAGAGTCTCGTACAGATTTCCACCACCTCTTCGCATGAGCCTCCAGTACCGAGGTGGCAAGGGGGACTGCCTGTCTGACGGGGCAGCTGATTCCAGCTAAACGTGTAACATCCCATTTCCGGCTAGACCCCTAGGAGTCGGTTAGTTGTGACAAAACCCTAGGAAGCCCAAAATTTGAAATAAAGCGATCAATATTTTCGGGTCACGGGTTGGTCACGCCCGTGACCGACCCGTCACGCCCGTGACTAGGGCGTGACTACTTCGACGATCGTCGATCTCCACGAGACGATCGTCGAACGTGCTGTCTGGGCATGTCACGCCCGTGACCAAGGTGTCACGCCCGTGACTATGGGCGTGACCCCATCGACGATCGTCGATCGCCGTGAGACGATCGTCGACCTTGCGGCCCGGGCATGTCACGCCCGTGACATGAGTGTCACGCCCGTGACCTAGGGCGTGACCAGCCTTCGACGATCGTCGATCTCAATTCGACGATCGTCGACCTCGAAATTTGCCGTTCGGGCATGTCACGCCCGTGACCTAGGGCGTGACCAGCCTTCGACGATCGTCGATCTCAATTCGACGATCGTCGACCCCAAAATCTGCCGTTCGGGCCTGTCACGCCCGTGACCCAAGGTGTCACGCCCGTGACCATCCATCGACGATCGTCAATCTCAGTTCGACGATCGTCGAACCCAGAATTGGCTATTCGGGTCTGTCACGCCCGTGACCTATGTGTCACGCCCGTGACATTGGCCGAAACGACGGTTCAGGCCCGAAATTATTCTAACACGCGTGGTAATAAATGCTGGTGTGGGAAGTTACACCAGGAGTAATTTCAGGCCGTTTTCCTTCTGTAATTATATAATAAATGAGGAAGATATGGTCCAATAGGAAGCCGCCAGCTGGACACACCTGTTCAGTTTCCACCGCTTCTTATCCCTTCACTGTAACCGAAACGTTAAGGGGAGAACCTTCATGGCCATTAAGGCTTTACCCATTCATCTTCCCACTTTCTGACTTATAAAAGCCCACTTGGGGCAAGAGGAGAAGGTTACACGCTCAAGTAATCGGATCAGATCCTTGTTCTTGCTGTAGGAGAAGTTCAGCAACGCCACCTCCGCGCCATGGCACCCCGTCGTTCTTCTCGCCTTCAAACCGCGAACAAGGTCCTCCTATGCTCCTTCTCTTTCATGGGTAGATCTTAGGATTCTTAGAAAGGAGGTTCGCGCTCAACGGAGCCGGACCCGTCTCTCGTTTTCATGAGAAAACCATGTAAAAGGTATTTTTGAGTTCGCCGGAAACCGCCACCTCCGGCGGCCAAACCACCGCCGACCGATAGCCATCGCCTCAATGGAGGTGGTGGTGGTGGTGGCTGGCCAGGGAAGTGACCGAACGGCCGGCGACGGATCACGGAACGCTTACAGGAAAAAAAAATGGTTTTCTGTCTGTTTTCGGGTTCATGAAGAAGATGAACAGTAGAATTAATATTATAATACATAGATTATTATATATTACATAATGGAAAATGGATTATTTGAATATATTTTGAGGCTGCAAAACGAGGCACTTAGAGGCCGAATTAGGAAAAATGACCAGTCACAAAAGTTGTAGCCCGCTGGGTCTACTTTAATTTAAAATTTATTATATTCAATTTGGGTGAGTGGTTTGACCACAGCACTCATTTTGGTGGGATCAAGACCTAGGCTAACCAGAAATTGAAATGGTTGCCCACGGATCATAACATGTCCAAATGACTTGAAATTTGGGCTGGAGGTCTATAATATGTATATCGAGAGGCTGTCCAAAAATGGGAATTTTTGGAGATACTTTGCCTAAAGTTTTTGTTTTAATTTAATAAACTTAGAGGAATTTATTTAGATGGTCAAATGACCTCCAAACCCTCCCAAATTTTGGTGAGTGGTCCCTGGCTATAAAACCTAGGTCTGTGTAAAATTCTAATTAATTTGGAGGAGTTTTGGGTGAGAAATATTCTACCCTTAACTAGGCGTTAGTGAGACACCTTTTAATAAAAAGTGCACTGAGAATTTGGAAAGGTCAAATCGCCTCAACAGAGGCTGATTTTCTGATCTCTGACTAAGAATGGTGTTATAACCTGCGTGGAGAAAAATGGAGTGGTTTAGGGTTGGTTTACCCTAGGATCCAAACTCAAATCTTAAATGAAGGGTTTTGAGGTTTGTGAAGGACATAGGAGCAAAAGCTCTTGTATGCCCTTGAAATTTGGAGGAGAGTGGCATGATATGCTGAAAACCCTCTGGTTGAAATAGTGAAGGAATTGGAGGTAATTGGGTACCTCGGAAGTTGAGAGTTTGAATTAGGATAGAAATGTAATTTAGTTATTTTAAGCACTAAATCTAATCTAAAAATTATGAAACTCGGGAGGAGGGGGTTTTAGGATATTTTAGACTTATGGTAATTTTCCTGGAATTTTATGATTAATAAATATCATACTTCATGTGTTAAAGGATTATTAGCCCGATTTGTTGTTTCAAATATTTGGAGGTTTTAAATTAATTATAATCAGTTAAAATTCTGGATTTAGATCTTGACCAGTAGAACATTGATCCCTGGATTTTTATAGAATTTTTATGTTGAGTAAATCTAGTACTTTATTCACAGATGATAGAAAGGGCTTTTATGTTTAAAAATTAATTATGGATAAAATACTTGCTGGAAAATTGTGAAACTTGACCAGTGCTAATTTTAGGCCTTTATCTGCATGACATAAATTATTTATAATTTTTGGAAGAATATTTTCTGTACTTGATTCATAAACAACAGAAGTTAGAGATTATTTCTAAAATAGTTTTCATGCCCTTCTAATGATAGAAAAATTATGATACTTAGGATTTAACCTATTGAGATAACCTAGTGTTTATCATAAATTTGCTGGACATCTTGCATGAGAACTTAGGGTAGTTCATGTTCAAACCGGTAGTCCTTGGGATTTTCGAGGAATTTAATTAAATGCCAAATAAATTAGGAAAATTTTCATTTTCTGGACTTAGGTCATTTATATCATGGTAAGTCTCCAGTAAATAATTTAGGGCATTTGGATGAGTAATGGATCATTGCATAACCGGTTCGACATGTAGTCTAGGTCGGTCTGCATATAGCAATTTGTGAAATGCAATAGGACATGATCTGAGGAAGGCACTAGAGCTAATCATAATGTCTGGGTGGGCAATGGTGGAGGAAATCACTATAGGAAGATATAAAGAATGACGAGAAGTGGTGATAGCTAGAGTTAAGAGGTGCTCGGGTTGGGCGAAAGATCGCTTTTCCCGAAGAGAGGAAGGTTAAAAATTACCCTAGGATAGTCTATTGTAATATGAGAAGGGAATCAGGCTAAGGGAAATAAACCAATAATATTAAGTGCCTTGCGAAAGGGAACTTCGGGCCGTAATGCCGCCGTCTTGGTTCCTAGTGCCCCTTGAGAGCCCTTCACGGGGTATACCGGGGGCAGTCCTGGGCTAACGTAAACTGTAATAACAAATCGACAAGAGTAACTAGGTAATTAGGGCTGCACTTTTCACAAACACTGTTGGCACAGGAAGATTGATGAGAGCTTCGGCTCGGTTGGTTAAGAGACGGACGGGATGGTCCGGGGAGCTTCGGCTCGGTCGGTTTGGAGACGGACAGGATGGTCCGGGGAGCTTCGGCTCGGTTGTTTTGGAGACGGACGTTTTGGTCCGGGGAGCTTTGGCTCGGTTTTTGTGTGTTTGCGATTAAACTTGCATGTGCATAAGATAAGAAAAGTTAAGGTGGTGGGTTTTACGATATCGGGGAGTTCGATTGCACCGACACCGTTATCGTTGACTCGACGAGGTGGTTAGCACTTCGCCAATAGAAGTCCGGTGCGCCAGCCGGCAAGAGTACGTAGGCATCCGCTTAGTGCACCAAGCGTTGAGGCGTACGATAGGTCAGACCAGTGGTGCTTTTACTGGTTTTGAGGTGGGCGAGGCCCAACCCACCGCTTCTGTCTGTAACTACGGAGGTATCCTGGGAGGTAACGGCTTCGAAAGGGGGAACTAAAGGTCTGTGTGCACAAAGTCGGGTGTGTGAGTTGCACTTACATGTTTCATCATACCCACTAGCATGTCATAGCATAATCGATTCATTTAACCCTGACACCTAAAGTATAAGTGGTATGGGACGCTTATACATTAGGACCTGCAAAACGACCCCTTGGTCTATAAGCTTGTGTGGGCAAGTTTATAAATCAAAGGTTAATTTCAATATATAACAACCATTGCTGTTTGATAACTGACACCCCAACGTATAAGTGGTATGGGACACTCTATACGATGGGAGCCTTGCAAAAGATCCCATTTGCTTATGTGTTCTCGCATAAGTGAAGGTTTAAATTCATATATTTGCTTTTCTTATTGCTAGACCTATTATAACAATCATATTAACTGCTCACCGAATACATCTTGCTAGATTAAGTCCATAGTCACCTGTTTCTTGATTTATCTCTACCATCATGTCCTTCCCTTTCTTCCTCCCCGCTCGGTACCTAGGAGCCATGAGGGAAGGGGTAGGGGATGATAGGGCTTAGTCTTTATGACTAACGGTTTTCGAACCGCATCATTTAGGGGATCGTGGAGCCCAGCATGGAGGAGCAGCCCCAGAGATCGGTGCGCCTAGAGATGGGGCAGTCTAGCTCCGGAGTTCACACAGCCGGGACCGTGAGTCTCGACCTTGAGTAGTTTCTGTTTTCTCTTCCGCATGAGAGACTTGTAGTGAGGACATATTGTACCGGGCATAAGCCCGTATTTATAGTACTCTGATGATTTCTGTGGACACTCCCTTCGTGGAGATTTTATCTTATTTACATGTGATGTATTATTGTGGACTGTATTGTTCTTACTTCAATAATTATGCTACCTTTCTGTGATCGAATTGGCCGGCAGAATCGGCGCCTTGTGGTGATGACCCTTCAGGACGTGAAGGAGTCACCGCAAAGCGGCGGTTCTGGGCATAAGACCCCGGGTTTGAAAAAAAAAGGGGGGGTCTTACAAGTGGTATCAGAGGAAACATCGATCAGATGGAAGTAGCAGTCCATAAACCCTAGGTCACCCCTCGCTCGAGTTTAGTTTGGTGACAAACTAAGCAGCAGAAGCAGTGGTGTGCCTATATGGGGATCACATATAAATTGTCCACCTTTATGTAATATTTGAACGTTTTCTCAGCGTATGTTTTTGTTACGCAGCCTCCAGCACGGACTACGCCACAAGGTGGAGTTCAACAGGCTCAGGATGTTGCACCACCCCCACCGGCCCCCACTCCTTTCCTTCAGTCAGACATGGGACAGACCCTGACTGCCATTCTGGAGGCCTTCAGGGCCCAGCAGGTTCCGGCCCCGCAGCCAAATCCGGGGGCCAACTGGCTAAGCATCTTCCGAGGACTGGCTCCCCCGTCCTATTTGGGGACAGAGTCGGCTGTTCGGACGGAAGAGTGGCTAGATATCATGTACGAGATGCTGACCGGGATTCGGTGTCCATGGGAGGAGAGGGTTGCTCTGGTTGTCTCCTGCCTGGAGTCCCATGCAAAGAGGTGGTGGAAGACGCTGTTGGACACGACATTTGCTGATAGGGAGGTTGCGGAGGTTACTTGGGAGGAGTTCAGGGCCGCACTGCTGGAGCATTTCGTTCCGCAGTCGGCTAGGGATGATTTGGAGGAGCGGTTCTTACAGCTGAAGCAGGGTACCCGGACCGTGGTGGAGTACCATCGAGAGTTTGACCATCTGGCTCGATACGCAGATTCCTACCAGCTGGACGAGGCAGGGTATATCAGGAGGTTCTATAAGGGCCTGCGGGAGGACTTGAGGGAGGCTCTGTTGTTTGTATCTGACGGGCCCATCTCCCGGATCTTGGAGATGGCCAAAAGGATTGAGGCTGACTGACACACCACCCGGGGCCGGAAGCGGCCAGCAGAGGATCAGGGACGGAGAGGTAGGAATGACCAGCGGCGGGGTGCTGTACCAGAGGGGAGGAGGACAGAGGACTAGCCTCGTCAGGACGTGAGGCAGGAGCCGAGGGAACAGGTGGTATTAGCCCCTCCCCCTCTTCGGATGCAGGAGATGCCGAGACCCGGGGGAATGGCGTATCCCCCACCAGAGTGTTTTCTTTGTCATCAGATTGGGCACATTCGGAGGAACTGCCCCATGAGGGGGCACCACCTCCAGCACATCAGGGCGGCCCACCAGCTCAACATTACGGAGGCCGAGGACGCGGCCGTGGTCGTGGATACCAGTGGGGAGATTGTAGACAGGAAAGAGAGCAGGTATATGCTTTGGACCTTGCACAGCCGCGAAATCCGGAGCAGGTCATTGCAGGTACGCTGCAATGTTTCTTTATTTTCATAGAATCTCCCTTTAAGTTGTTAAAACTCAGAACCGCACTAGATAAATTAACAAGGAAAGAAAACTCTTTATAGAAGCCTAAGATATTTAATCACCCCAGGTATTGTCTTCATCAGCGGCAAGCCTGCCCGCACGCTTTTTGATACTGGAGCTACTCACTCCTTTGTGTCGGAGACGTTCGTAGAAGGACTAGAAGGGGTGGAGCGGTTCACAGGCTCGAGGATGAGGGTGCGACTACCAGATGGATCTGAGCTCCTTACCATGGATCACTGCAATATGGAGGCAGAAATTGGTGGAAAAGCGTTCGAGGCTCCAGCGACGATTTTGAAGCTGACGGACTACGACCTGATCCTGGGCATGGTATGGCTGCACTGGAACTATGCCCAGATTGACTGCCAGGCAAAGAGGATCACCGTGAGACACGGGGATTCTTTCATTACCATCGAAGGTATAAGACCTGTCTCTCGTATACTCTTATCTTCGGTACAGGCCGTTAAGGCCCATCTGCAGGGAGAGGAGGTCTATCAGATTCTATTTGAAATGGCGGAGGTTAAGGAGTCGGTGACAGACATTCCGGTGGTGCGAGATTTCGCTGACATCTTTCTAGAGAAACTACCAGGACTACCTCCTCACCGAGAGCAGGACTTTCAGATACAGCTTGTGCCAGGGGCCAAGCCGGCATCTAGGGCCCCTTATCGGATGGCCCCAAAGGAGTTGGTAGAGTTTCGGACTCAGTTGCAGGAATTAGTTGAGGCAGGTTTTGTTAGACCGAGTTCCTCTCCATGGGGAGCACCGGTCCTGTTCGTGAAGAAGAAGGATGGGACACTCCGCCTGTGCATCGATTATCGAGCACTAAACAGGCTGACCGTCCGAAATACCTATCCGCTCCCACGGATAGACGAATTATTCAACCAGCTGGAGGGGGCCCATTATTTCTCGAAGCTGGACTTGAGATCAGGATACTACCAGCTGCGGATCCAGGAGGAGGATATCCCGAAGACGGCCTTCAGTAGCAGATATGGCCTGTATGAGTTCACCGTGATGCCCTTCGGGCTCACGAATGCTCCGTCGGCATTCATGAGTCTCATGAACCGGGTTTTCGAGGCCTACTTGGATGTGTTCGTCATAGTATTCATAGACGACATCCTGATCTACTCTAGGACGGAGGAGGAGCACACTTGGCATCTGGCACTAACTTTGGAGAGGTTGCGGGAGCATCACCTTTATGCAAAATTCAGCAAGTGTCAGTTTTGGTTGAAGGAGGTGGCTTTCCTGGGCCACATTATCAGCGGAGCCGGGTTGGCAGTGGACCCGGCAAAGATTCGAGCAGTTCGAGATTGGCCGCAGTTGAAGACAGCCACCGATGTGCGAAGTTTCTTGGGACTTGCCGGCTATTACCGGAAGTTCGTAGAGGGGTTCTCTCGGATTTCCCTCCCCCTCACATCTTTGACGAAGAAGGAGGCACCTTTCGTTTGGACCCCGCAGTGCCAGGCGGCTTTCCAGGAGCTGAAGGACCGACTCATCTCAGCCCCTATTCTGGCCCTTCCGTCTGGAAAGGAAGGATTCCAGGTGTATACCGACGCATCATACCAGGGAGTGGGAGCAGTGCTGATGCAGAATGGACATGTCATAGCATATGCCTCCCGCCAGCTGAAGACCCATGAGAGGAACTACCCGGTGCACGACCTCGAGATGGGAGCGGTCGTTTTTGCTCTGAAGGTCTGACGTCATTATCTTTATGGAGTCCACTGCGATATGTTCTCCGATCACAAGAACCTGAAATACGTGGACACGCAGAAGGAGCTGAATATCAGGCAGAGGCGTTGGGTGGAGTTCTTAGCAGATTATCAGTATGAGATGCACTACCATCCAGGGAAGGCAAACGTGGTGGCCGACGCGTTGAGCCGGAGAGCTGCCACTTCCGAAGCTGGGCCCCAGGTTATGTCCATGGAGCTAGTCCAGTCATTCAGAGATATGCAGATATCCCTAGTGTCCGAGGATGACCCAGTTCTGTATAGGGAGTATCTGGCATCGATGGTGGCCATAGACGATATTCGGGATCGCATTCGGGACGGACAGAGGACAGATGCGTGGGCGGAGCCGATGTTCCGAGCTTTGGAGGAAGGTTCGACAGGAGATTATTCCCTGAGAGATGGTTTGCTCCACTTCAGAGACAGAGTATATATACCCGCAGGAGGCCAGATCCGAGAGGATATTATGATGGAGGCGCATTGCAGCCGGTACTCGGTACACCCTGGGATCACAAAGATGACCGCTGATTTGAAGAGGACGATGTTTTGGCCGGGCATGAAGAAGGACATTACATACTTCGTGACCCATTGCGAGGCGTGTCAGTTGGTGAAGGCGGAGTGCAGGAACCCCGCAGGATTGTTACAGCCACTCCCGGTGCCGGAGTGGAAGTTTGACGATATAGCGATGGATTTTATACATGGTCTTCCCCGGTCTCGGATGGGGAATGACTCGATCTGGGTGATTGTTGATCGGTTGACAAAGGTGGCCCGCTTTATACCGATCAGGAAGGATGACTCGGTGGGAGTGCTGGTACGGAAGTTTGTGGAGTAGTATGTCTGATATCATGGCGTGCCCCGGACGATAGTGTCGGACCGCGATGGACGGTTTACATCCAGGGAGTGGCGGTCAGTGCAGGCATACCTGGGCACCCGTTTGACTTTTAGCACGGCCTTCTACCCTCAGACGGACGGGCAGACAGAGCGCACCAACAGGACGTTGGAGGATCTACTACGACTGTGTATACTGGACCGAGGGGAGCCGTGGGAGAAGATGTTACCGTTGGTCGAGTTCTCCTACAATAATAGCTACCAGTCCAGCATCAGGATGGCGCCTTATGAAGCCTTGTATGGACGAAAATGTAGGACCCCGCTTTCTTGGGTTCAGGACGAGGATCCGAAGCTGCTGGGATCGGATTTCGTTGAAGACACCGAGGCTCAGGTGAGACTGATCAGAGATAGGATGTTGGAGGCGCAGAGCAGGCAGGCTAAATACTATGACGCCCGGTATCGTCAGGTGGAGTTTCGGGTAGGGGATCGAGTGTTCTTGAAGATCCGGCCCATGCACGGAGTCTCTCGGGTGCGCGGTCGGAGGAAGAAACTCAGCCCTAGGTATATGGGCCCTTACCGGATCCTGGAGCGGATCGGACCCCTAGCCTACAGGCTAGAGTTGCCACCAGAGCTGGCAGCTCTACACGACGTCTTCCACATCTCTTCGCTGAGAAGGGCTCTACTACGCCCGGAGCAGCGGATTTTGACCACCGAAGGGCCGGTAGCTTCAGACCGATCTGTTCACTTGGAGCCGGTTTGGATCGACGACAAAGGAGTGCGGATCTTGCGCCGCAAGAAGATCCCCTTAGTCAAGGTTCTGTGGAGAAACCACGGTCAGGAGGAGCACACCTGGGAACCGCAGGATCTGATGAGGCAAAGATACCCGGAGTTGTTCAGTCAGGTACATCTCACCACCTCTCGGTATACTATAGACTGCCTTTTTATTTTGAAATGTTAAGACTAGATAAGGAAAATCCAGGACCTAGTCATGCGCACTTAATCAGAAAGGTAGGGGCTAATCTTTTGTTTATTGGGGAGATTGTCTTCGTTATCAAACGAACAGTCGCCTGAACCCAATAGAAAGATCGTATGGGATGTTACAAGTTTAATTTATTCCGATAGAAATCCCCGTAGGCTCAACCTCAATTTCGGGGATGAAATTTTTGTTTTGTTTTTTGGGATTTGTAACATCCCATTTCCGGCTAGACCCCTAGGAGTCGGTTAGTTGTGACAAAACCCTAGGAAGCCCAAAATTTGAAATAAAGCGATCAATATTTTCGGGTCACGGGTTGGTCACGCCCGTGACCGACCCGTCACGCCCGTGACTTGGGCGTGACTACTTCGACGATCGTCGATCTCCACGAGACGATCGTCGAACGTGCTGTCTGGGCATGTCACGCCCATGACAAAGGTGTCACGCCCGTGACTATGGGCGTGACCCCATCGACGATCGTCGATCGCCGTGAGACGATCGTCGACCTTGCGGCCCGGGCATGTCACGCCCGTGACATGAGTGTCACGCCCGTGACCTAGGGCGTGACCAGCCTTCGACGATCGTCGATCTCAATTCGACGATCGTCGACCTCGAAATTTGCCGTTCGGGCATGTCACGCCCGTGACCTAGAGGTCACGCCCGTGACCTAGGGTGTGACCAGCCTTCGACGATCGTCGATCTCAATTCGACGATCGTCGACCCCAAAATCTGTCGTTCGGGCCTGTCACGCCCGTGACCCAAGGTGTCACGCCCGTGACCATCCATCGACGATCGTCGATCTCAGTTCGACGATCGTCGAACCCAGAATTGGCTATTCGGGCCTGTCACGCCCGTGACCTATGTGTCACGCCCGTGACATTGGCCGAAACGACGGTTCAGGCCCGAAATTATTCTAACACGCGTGGTAATAAATGCTGGTGTGGAAGTTACACCAGGAGTAATTTCAGGCCGTTTTCCTTCTGTAATTATATAATAAATGAGGAAGATATGGTCCAATAGGAAGCCGCCAGCTGGACACACCTGTTCAGTTTCCACCGCTTCTTATCCCTTCACTGTAACCGAAACGTTAAGGGGAGAACCTTCATGGCCATTAAGACTTTACCCATTCATCTTCCCACTTTCTGACTTATAAAAGCCCACTTGGGGCAAGAGGAGAAGGTTACACGCTCAAGTAATCGGATCAGATCCTTGTTCTTGCTGTAGGAGAAGTTCAGCAACGCCACCTCCGCGCCATGGCACCCCGTCGTTCTTCTCGCCTTCAAATCGCGAACAAGGTCCTCCTCTGCTCCTTCTCTTTCATAGGTAGATCTTAGGATTCTTAGAAAGGAGGTTCGCGCTCAACGGAGCCGGACCCGTCTCTCGTTTTCATGAGAAAACCATGTAAAAGGTATTTTTGAGTTCGCCGGAAACCGCCACCTCCGGCGACCAAACCACCGCCGACCGACAGCCATCGCCTCAACGGAGGTGGTGGTGGTGGTGGCTGGGCAGGGAAGTGACCGAACGGCCGGCGACGGATCACGGAACGCTTATAGGAAAAAAAAAATGGTTTTCTGTTTGTTTTCGGGTTCATGAAGAAGATGAACAGTAGAATTAATATTATAATACATAGATTATTATATATTACATAATGGAAAAATGGATTATTTGAATATATTTTGAGGCTGCAAAACGAGACACTTAGAGGCCGAATTAGGAAAAATGACCAGTCCCAAAGTTGTAGCCCGCTGGGTCTACTTTAATTTAAAATTGATTTTATTCAATTTGGGTGAGTGGTTTGACCACAGCACACATTTTGGTGGGATCAAGACCTAGGCTAACTAGAAATTGAAATGGTTGCCCACGGTTCATAACATGTCCAAATGACTTGAAATTTGGGCTGGAGGTCTATAATATGTATATCGAGAGACTGTACAAAAATGGGAATTTTTGGAGATACTTTGCCTAAAGTTTTTGTTTTAATTTAATAAACTTAGAGGAATTTATTTAGATGGTCAAATGACCTCCAAACCCTCCCAAATTTTGGTGAGTGGTCCCTGGCTATAAAACCTAGGTCTGTGTAAAATTCCAATTGATTTGGAGGAGTTTTGGGTGAGAAATATTCTACCATTAACTAGGCGTTAGTGAGACACCTTTTAATAAAAAGTGCACTGAGAATTTGGAAAGGTCAAATCGCCTCAACAGAGGCTGATTTTCTGATCTCTGACTTAGAATGGTGTTATAACCTGCGTGGAGAAAAATGGAGTGGTTTAGGGTTGGTTTACCCTAGGATCCAAACTCAAATCTTAAATGAAGGGTTTTGAGGTTTGTGAAGGACATAGGAGCAAAAGCTCTTGTATGCCCTTGAAATTTGGAGGAGGGTGGCATGATATGCTGAAAACCCTCTGGTTGAAATAGTGAAGGAATTGGAGGTAATTGGGTACCTCGGAAGTTGAGAGTTTGAATTAGGATAGAAATGTAATTTAGTTATTTTAAGCACTAAATCTAATCCAAAAATTATGAAACTCGGGAGGAGGGGGTTTTAGGATGTTTTAGACTTATGGTAATTTTCCTGGAATTTTATGATTAATAAATATCATACTTCATGTGTTAAAGGATTATTAGCCCGATTTGTTGTTTCAAATATTTGGAGTTTTTAAATTAATTATAATCAGTTAAAATTCTGGATTTAGATCTTGACCAGTAGAACATTGATCCCTGGACTTTTATAGAATTTTTATGTTGAGTAAATCTAGTACTTTATTCACATATGATAGAAAGGGATTTTATGTTTAAAAATTAATTATGGATAAAATACTTGCTGGAAAATTGTGAAACTTGGCCAGTGCTAATTTTAGGCCTTTATCTGCATGACATAAATTATTTATAATTTTTGGAAGAATATTTTCTATACTTGATTCATAAACAACAGAAGTTTGAGATTATTTCTAAAATAGTTTTCATGCCCTTCTAATGATAGAAAAATTATGATACTTAGGATTTAACCTATTGAGATAACCTAGTGTTTATCATAAATTTGCTGGACATCTTGCATGAGAACTTAGGGTAGTTCATGTTCAAACCGGTAGTCCTTGGGATTTTCGAGGAATTTAATTAAATGCCAAATAAATTAGGAAAATTTCCATTTTCTGGACTTAGGTCATTTATATCATGGTAAGTCTCCAGTAAATAATTTAGGGCATTTGGATGAGTAATGGATCATTGCATAACCGGTTCGACATGTAGCCTAGGTCGGTCTGCATATAGCAATTTGTGAAATGCAATAGGACATGATCTGAGGAAGGCACTGGAGCTAATCATAATGTCTGGGTGGGCAATGGTGGAGGAAATCACTATAGGAAGATATAAAGAATGGCGAGAAGTGGTGATAGCTAGAGTTAAGAGGTGCTCGGGTTGGGCGAAAGATCGCTTTTCCCGAAGAGAGGAAGGTTAAAAATTACCCTAGGATAGTCTATTGTAATATGAGAAGGGAATCGGGCTAAGGGAAATAAACCAATAATATTAAGTGCCTTGCGAAAGGGAAGTTCGGGCCGTAATGCCGCCATCTTGGTTCCTAGTGCCCCTTGAGAGCCCTTCACGGGGTATACCAGGGGCAGTCCTGGGCTAACGTAAACTGTAATAACAAATCGACAAGAGTAACTAGGTAATTAGGGCTGCACTTTTCACAAACACTGTTGGCACAGGAAGATTGATGAGAGCTTCGGCTCGGTTGGTTAAGAGACAGACGGGATGGTCCGGGGAGCTTCGGCTCGGTCGGTTTGGAGACGGACGGGATGGTCCGGGGAGCTTCGGCTCGATTGTTTTGGAGACGGACATTTTGGTCCGGGGAGCTTCGGCTCGGTTTTTGTGTGTTTGCGATTAAACTTGCATGTGCATAAGATAGGAAAAGTTAAGGTGGTGGGTTTTACGATATCGGGGAGTTCGATTGCACCGACACCGATATCATTGACTCGGCGAGGTGGTTAGCACTTCGCCAACAGAAGTCCGGTGCGCCAGCCGGCAAGAGTACGCAAGCGTCCGCTTAGTGCACCAAGCGTTGAGGCGTACGATAGGTCAGACCAGTGGTGCTTTTACTGGTTTTGAGGTGGGCGAGGCCCAACCCACCGCTTCCGTCTGCCACTACGGAGGTATCCTGGGAGGTAACGGCTCCGAAAGGGGGAACTAAAGGTCTGTGTGCACAGCGTCGGGTGTGTGAGTTGCACTTGCATGTTTCATCATACCCACTAGCATGTCATAGCATAATCGATTCATTTAACCCTGACACCTAAAGTATAAGTGGTATGGGACGCTTATACATTAGGACCTGCAAAACGACCCCTTGGTCTATAAGCTTGTGTGGGCAAGTTTATAAATCAAAGGTTAATTTAAATATATAACAACCATTGTTGTTTGATAACCGACACCCCAACGTATAAGTGGTATGGGACAGTACTCTATACGATGGGAGCCTTGCGAAAGATCCCTTTTGCTTATGTGTTCTCGCATAAGTGAAGGTTTAAATTCATATATTTGCTTTTCTTATTGCTAGACCTATTATAACAATCATATTAACTGCTCACCGAATACATCTTGCTAGATTAAGTCCATAGTCACCTGTTTCTTGATTTATCTCTACCATCATGTCCTTCCCTTTCTTCCTCCCCGCTCGGTACCTAGGAGCCATGGGGGAAGGGGTAGGGGATGATAGGGCTTAGTCTTTATGACTAACGGTTTTCGAACCGCATCATTTAGGGGATCGTGGAGCCCAGCATGGAGGAGCAGCCCCAGAGATCGGTGCGCCTAGAGATGGGGCAGTCTAGCTCCGGAGTTCACACAGCCGGGACCGTGAGTCTCGACCTTGAGTATTTTCTGTTTTTGCTTCCACATGAGAGACTTGTAGTGAGGACATATTGTACCGGGTATAAGCTCGTATTTATAGTACTCTGATGATTTCTGTGGACACTCCCTTCGTGGAGATTTTATCTTATTTACATGTGATGTATTATTGTGGACTGCATTGTTCCTACTTCAATAATTATGCTACCTTTCTGTGATCAAATTGGCCGGCAGAATCGGCGCCTTGTGGTGATGACCCTTCAGGACATGAAGGAGTCACCGCAAAGCGGCGGTTCTGGGCATAAGACCCCGGGTTTGAAAAAAAAAAAGGGGTCTTACAAAACGCTCCTGGATAGTCTCCAGCCACTCCTCCATCTTCACAGCATCTTCTGTCCTGCGGTACACTGGCAGAGACAGACTCCTAAAGGCATTCAACTAGCTCGACCCTGGGTTTGGCAGCTGTGTCGGGGCTTGCTGGGCTCTGAAGGCATCTAGGATAGTCGTCATAGTTTGTACCATCTCTGTCTGCATGAAAGGAGTGGCAGTCGGAGGGGGAGGGACCACATTCTGCGGAGACTGCATAAAGATAAGGTAAATGTCAAAAATTGTCCTAACTCATTGCTTAAAATGGACTGTTTTATGTGACTTTTTACACATGGGCACACCATTGCTTCTGATGCATAGTTTTTCCGCAAACTAATGCTCGAGCGGGGTGTTCCAGTTTTGTGGACTTCTTTCTCATATGATCGTTTGTTCAAGTGATACCAGTTTGTAAGATCCGACTCCCCCTTCTGAGGAGTTAACCCGGATCTTATGCCCAGAACCGCCGCCTTACGGTGACTCTAACACACGGGTTAGTCGACACTACAAGTCGCCGATTTTGCCGGCTAGCACGATCATAAACCTGTTCGACCAATGTGAGAAATAGAAGTATAAAACAGAGTAAACACAACATAGTCCACAGCCACAGTACTAATCATATATATAGAAAATGAAAAATACACAAATGAATAGTCCCAAATGAGTACAAAATGAAAGAGTAATAAGAGCTTATGCCTAGTACATCAAATCAAATGACTCTCTCTCTCTCGAATCAAGCAGCGGAAATCTAATCATCCAAACTCATCCCACCTGAGGACGTGCTCCAGTATTAGTAGTAGATTGTATCGGCATCTGCTCCTCAAGTCCTATCTCCTCGACGTGCTGGTCCATCTCCTCGAGCTCCTAAAATTATATGGTCACCGACCATTAGTCAAAAAGACTAAGTCGTTTCCTCCGCACCTTGCCCCGCAACTCCTAGGCACCGAGCGGGAGGACGAAGTGGAGGACAACAAGGGGGTAGCAAAAGGGAAGCAGGTGATAGAAATTAACTAGCAAGTGTATAATATAATTCTACATCTATAAGTTCTAAGCACAAGGTATAAAGAAGTAAAGTGCAGTACAGTAAGTAAAAGAACTGAAAGTAAAACAGAAGGTAAAGCTACACTACCACTATGTTATCATCACAGAGCATACCTTAACTTATAAAAATGCCCATACAAATTTATAAGTTATGGTTTCTAGGAATTGTAACTTATCATATAAAAGAGCCCATACTAATTTATATGATAAGGATCTATGAAACTTATGAATGATTATGCCATGGTTATGCAACATGCAAGTGCAACACACGCACACGACTCTGAGATCACAGACCTTTAGTTCCAACATTTCGAGAGCTAGCATCACTCTCAGGTACCACCGTTGTGGCTACGACAGAAGCGGATCAGGCTTCTCCGCTTTCTATGCGGGTATACACACTACCAGGCCTAGACATCTCTTGTACGCCTCTGTACACGTCCTAGGTGCACTCTAGAGTCTCTGCTTACTAATTGCTAGCTGCCTGCTAGACTTTTAGGTCGGGTATACGTCTTCAGGGATTGTCGTCCTGACCGCAGTATTAAACAACATACTGGCCCTTCCACCCGTACACCTCACCCGAGTAACCGTACATCCATCAGTGTGACGATTGGCCCAGTATCGCATGGCCCACCACTATTTACTTTATGCACATGCAATTATTTCAACTCGAGCCTCCAGCTCGTAGGACCAACCTGTCTTGATTGCTCCGACCCTGCCCGGGTGAGCAAGTAAACCAACCACTTCTTCCAACTCTATACGGGTGAGCAAGTAGTCAACAGACTCTAAGTACCTCCAACTCGGCACGAGTGAGCATATAACTCCACAATTCCCTCCAACTCTGCACGAGTGAGCATATAACTAAACAATTCCCTCCAACTCTGTACGGGTGAGCAAGTAGTCAACAGACTCTAAGTCCCTCCAACCCGGCACGAGTGAGCATATAACTCAACAATTCCCTCCAACTCTGCACGGGTGAGCAAGTAGTTAACAGACTCCAAGTCCCTCCAACCCAGCACTGCCCAACTCTGCACGGGTGAGCAAGTAGTCAACAGACTCCAAGTCCCTCCAACCCGGCACGAGTGAGCACATGTTCAGTTTACCTAGCCTATTAGACTACTCTTGCCTACTGGTTATTATACTTTGTGACTTAAGGTTAATCCTAGGACTGCCCAGGGCATGCCCGGTGTAGGGCTCTCGGGGGCACTAGGAACTACGATGGGCTGAAGCCCAAAGCTCCCTTTCTCAAGGATGTTTACTTTAGTTGTTATCTACCCACAATTCCCTTTGCTCTCATTGTTACTCTTGAGCATTCCTAATGACTTAAGATATTATTATCGGGAGGGCGACGGTCTTCCGGCGACCTCCACTCCAGTTATTACCCAATGACTTGCACTTTTAACCTCATCACTAATACGACACTACCCGCCAGGGTTATACTTCCAATCATAATCTCTAGCTCAATTGTCGATGTATCCCCTAGTGGGCCTTATGATATAACCTTACTTTTAATATGCGCAGCCCATGACCTAATACCACCTCGAAGTCGAACTTCCAATTCCTTGGGCCACCAAACCCTAATTATTAAACCTAGGGTGGTATGGACTAATGAAATGAGCATGTTGATTTTCATAACTTTCCTAGGTCATTAAGGCTTCTAATTAAATCATTCAAATTAATTCCCTAGGTCACTTTACACATGGAGTAGTACAATTTATAATCCATTGACCTAAGGAATCTTTCTTAGGTTGTACATTGATAAAATATTGCTGTCGACAGAGTTTCATTATTTTCCTTTGATTATTTATATTTATTCCTTATTAATACCCAATGCACATAGTTACCATTTTCCAAATGAAGTATAAGAAGTTCATAAGCCAAAATTCCAAGAAAATTATAGAGCATGAATATCATTAATTTAAGACTAATGGAAGAGTTTCATTAACCTCTATGATGTAATGGCCTATGAAATTCCATTCTTAAGTATTTACCAAAATGCCATTATTCTAATTTAATAATTATCAGTACATCCAAAATTTTTGAGATAAATACACAAGGCTAATCATACAAATATACAATGCTAGAATTAATTCCAAAATTTTCTGATATGTATTTCCATCAATTCATGAATATATGCAATAAGGGTAAAATAGTAATTTCAATGTAATTTACTCCAAAAGTTCTCAAACAGAAAGATATAATTTTCCAAGTCAAATATAACCTCCTTTTTGACTTGACAAACTTTAGGGATTTTCCTTGATCAAAACCTATTTTTCCAATTTATTTTTCTAAAGGGCCTATATTTTTAAAATTTCCAAATAATGGGATTTTTGATCCCAATAATCCCATGATTAATTTGAGGGGTGAAATTTACCCTAATGGACCTCTGGAATCCATTCCATGATTTTTGGATGCCTCAATTAGGCTGAATGTACAACATATCATTTATTGCTAAATGCACACCAAGCCTATAACAAGCCAACACATGCAAGTGGGTTTACCCAACATGAAGTGGTCCAAAATGGATGAAATTTTAAAAATTTGCTTATAATGTCCCTAAGATCATGCCACCCAAATTTGGGGCCATTTGGAGTCCCACAACTCCAAATATTTCATTTATTTCATTTTGGGTTTTTTAGTAAAAAACTATAGGAAGAGTTTTCCCAAAAATTCTCATTTTTGTATAGGGGTTAACTAAGCCCTAAACATGCATGCACCCAAAATTTTGGGTCATTTAGATGAATGGTTTGACTTGGGCATCATTTTGAAATTCTGCCCCAGCCTAGGACTAGTTCTAATAGAATAACCCTACAGGGAGCCCTACTGCTCCAAATCTTATGTTTAGGGTGGAAAATAAAAGTTAAAACCAAGGCATAGAAATTTCATATAGGGTCAAGGATCTGGATATGTCTCTAAAAGACCTATATTTCACAAATAATACTCTGTATAATGTGTGACAAAAGGTCACTATTCATTTATTTCATTTCATAATATATATATTTAAAATTTGCACGAATCTTTAAGCAGCAATGGACGGCATCTGTTCATCATCCCCAATCACTGGACGGCTGAGATTGAGCCGTCCTGGGCCACCTTTGCTGGTTGTTTCCGGCCAGCTGAGCCACCGCCACCGCCGGCGATTGTCGCCACCACCTTCACTGAGGTGGGGGCTTGCGTTTCCCGGCGGTGAGGCCGCCAGAGTTGGATCCTCCGGCGAACCCGAGCAAGAAGTAAAACTCGGAAAAATCGTGATTTCCTCTCATGGCATCGGGCTCAATTGAGCCAGATATCTCCCCTACTTGATCTAGATTAATAGTACAGGTAGAGGGGCGGCGAAACGAACCTGAGTTGGTGGTTGGCGGCGAGTTTGGCGGCGGTTTGCCATGGAAGAGCTGCTCTGGCGATCTCCTAGATGAAAGCTTGTTTCTCCACCAATTTCCTAGCTCCAGCACTCATTATCCACTCCTCTCAACGTTCTTAAACTGTTGGTGTGCTTGGATTTGGCCTGGAGTGATTGTATAGGGAGATGTGGCCGAGGTGAGCTCGGTTTAAAGCTTTGGTTATTTCAACATGGCTGCCAAGTGGCCACCATCAGTCACAACTCCTTCTAATGACTTTTGGGAGGCCAGCCACCAAGTCTTGGGCTGAGGGAATGAGCTATGTGGCCTCCACCTTACTCCTTTGCATTTTCTCTCTCCTATTTTGGGTGAATTCTCCAAAATACCCCCATGCATGTTTTCTCTCTCTAAAATCAGAGGGGTAGGGGTGGACTTTTGACCACATGGGCTGGTAATCGGCTAGGTTTGGTGGGCTTGGCCCAAGGGAAATGGCTTGGGCTCATAATTCCTCCTTTAGGTAATAATGTTTACTTATTGACTTTTGAGTTGACTTGGTCAACATGGTGAGTGGGCTGACCCCATTTGAAGGTAATGACCCCAATGGCACTACCCAACTTTGGTTGGATCAAGGTGATGCCCTACTTAGGCTATTTGGGCCTATAGGTATAGGTTTGACCCAATTAAGGCTAGGGTTGACTTGGGTCAACTAGGGTCAAAGGGTTGACCTAGTGACATGCCCTAGGGTCCACTTAGATTGTTTTTAGGGTTAGGGCAATGTGGTGGGGTCATGGTGTGTCTATGGTCCCTATTTAGACTAGTTTGACCTAGCTTGACTTGGCCCTATAGTGGGCCCCACATGGTCATAACCCACTACCTAGGGTCAACCTCGTTAATTTCCATAACACCCACCCTATGCCATACCCAATCTATGTTTAGGGGACTAGAAGTAACATGGGATGTTACAGAATGTGCAACCCTTTGTCCCTTAGGTGGCCTCAATGGCGGGTGGTGTGATGGAGCAAATGTCATTTAGAAGACCAGCGGGTCAGTAGTGAACATGCTTTTAGTGCAGGGTATACACTCAGTTGAGGAATATTTTCAGGCATTTCTTATGATAAGACGCTACCCAGGCTTTGAGTTTGAGAATGAGCAGTCTATAGTCGATAGATTTTACAATGTTCTGAGTGGCAAGTTGCGAGTTTTACTGCTAGGACCAAAATTATTGGGATTCCGAGTCTTGGTGGAGTCGGCTAGATCTTTGGAAGTAGATTTGGGGAAGGGGCACCTGATGCTAGTGTGTAGGGTGCCAAACCTTGCAGATCTTACAAAGGCTGCATACCGCAAAATGCCGAAAAAGAGGGCTAGAACATCTACTAGCAAAGTTACTTACGCTTGTCATACTTGTGGTAAGGAAGGGCACTTTGCCCGAGATTATCGGGATGGTGCACAGAAGGTAAAGAAAGCTATGTCAGGAGACGTTAAGGACTTGAGTGCGAAGAAGTCGGAGTTCAAGGTGCCGACCTCCTAAAGGTCTGGTTTCTGTAAGTGGAATAAGAAGGATAGGACTTCAGGTCCTGCCCCTTCTTCTGGTGCATCTGGGGCGACTACATGGCGAACCCCGGGCGCATGCTTTAGTTGTGGGTACCTGGGACACTTTGCCATAGATTGTTGGAGCGGACGTCCAAAGTCCGAGAGGAAACCTGGAGCAACTTATTATGAGAAGGGCAAGGCATTGGGGTAAACTGCATCACACAATGCTCCGGCCCAACTGAGAGTGTACAACCTTGGCCAACAGGAGGCCATGAAGCCGACTAATGTGGTGACAGGTACAGTTTAATTGATAATAGTTTAGCTTTATATACATGTTTCCGTTTGCGTGTTAGCTTAGGACTGGTGGTGCTCGACTTTGTATCGATCTTTGATTTCCCGGCGAGAGCACTGTTCGATATGGGAGCTTTACATTCATTTTGTCCGAAGAGTTTGTATCGCGCATCGGAGTACCTTCTTCGATGGCAAGGGACAAATTGGATGAGCTACTGCCTACAGGTGCCCTATGCGTGCGGATAGAGTTTGTTGCGTAAAGGTAAGTTTGGGAGTCAAGTTTATGACTTGCGAGCGTCACTACTGCAGATAGTAGTGTTCAGTGTGATCTTTGGAATGGACTGACTATCGGAGCAGCGTGCGTACATCGATTGTAACCGTAAGGTGATCAGATTGGGACTGGATACAGATCGTGAGACGATGTTCTCAGGCATGAAAGGAGTCGAGCAAGACATTGATGTCTGCTCTCTAGGTGGTTAAGGCAGTTCGATTTGGTGCACAACTTGTCTCACTCTCTCTATATCGGTTAGAGCTTAAGGAGAGGGCGGAACTGAAAGTACAGCTTCAAGAGCTATTGGAGCAAGGTTATGCGAGTCCTTGTTTATCGCCTTGGAGCACGTCGGTCGTCTTGGTTAAGAAGAAGGACGTAAGTGTACGTCTATGTATTTTTTACCAGGAGTTGAATAAGCTAATGGAGAAGCATAAGTATCCAAACCCAAGGATTGATGATCTGTTCGACCAGCTGGTAGGGTTCAACTGTGTACACAAGTTGGATCTAAAATCCGGATACTATCAACTGTGGTTAAGGGAAAGTGTCATCCCCAAGACGGCTTTCAGCACAAAGTATGGGCATTATGAGTTCACCTTTATGCTGTTTGGGCTAACAAATGCGCCATCTGTGTTTATGGATTTGATGGACAGAACGTTCAGAGAACTTTTGGACCAGTTCGTGATAGTATTTATCGACGATATACTGGTGTACTCTCGGTGCTAGGAGGATCATTTCAAGCATCTACATATGGTATTGGATACATTGAGGAAGAACCAACTGTACGCCAAGTTCTCCAAATGTGAGTTTTTTTTGTTCTCAGTAGCGTTCCTTGGTTTTATAGTTAGTGGAGAAGGGATTGCGGCAGTTCCGGCAAAGAGAGTTGCTATACGGGAGTGGCCTGTGTTGTCTGCGATAGCGGAAGTCCGGAGTTTTCTGGGGCTTGCCGGCTATTACAGGCGCTTCGTGGAGAACTTTTCATGGATAGCATTGCCCCTCACTACTTTGACAAGGAAGGATCAGAAGTTTGTTTAGACGCCTGAGTGCGCACAAGCTTTTGAAGAACTAAAATGTCGTTTGACCACGACAACTATCTTAAGTTCACCTTGTGGTTCTAAAGGCTTTGAGTTTTACAGTGATGCTTCAGGCATCGACTTAGGTTGTGTGCTGCCAAAGCATGGGAGTGTCATAGCGTATGGCTTGTGCCAGCTGAAGGTTTACGAGGGGAATTATCCAGCTCATGACTTAGAGTTAGCGGCCGTGATATTCGCTCTGAAATTTTGGAGGTAGTACATGTACGGTGTGAAGGTCGACATTTATACCGATCGTACGAGCCTGAAGTATATTTTGGAGAAAAAGGATTTAATCATGCGACAACGGAGGTGGTTGAAGTTCCTGGGAGACTACACCTTCAAGATACATTGTGTGTCTGGTAAAGGCAATGTGGTTGCTGATGCGTTGAGTCGTAGGGCTCCCGTATAGGCCAACTGGTTGTCGATACATGATAAACATGTGATTCATGATTTGGAGGCATTGGAGATCTCTTGTATTGTCAAGCAGACTAGTGCCGAAGCATAACTAAACTGGATAGAGGTGCAGTATGATCTTGCTGATAGGATTCAGAAAGCTCTGGATGGGGATAACATCATGAAGAAGTTTATGGATGAGGCTTTGGATAGGTCAAATTCCCAATTTAATATTAAGGTTGGACTGTTATGGAAGGACTGTTGTCTATACGTCCCAAGTGTGGGTAAACTACCAGAGGAATTGATGTACGAGGCTCATCATACTAAGTACTCGATTCACCCAGGGAGCAAAAAGTTGTATAGAGATATGAAGAAGTTGTTCTGGGGGCGAGGACTTAATAAGGACATAGCACTTTATATGGCAAAGTGTCAAACATGCGCCTTGGTGAAGGCCGAGTGCTAGAAGCCTGGAGGTTTCTTGAAGTCCTTACCTATCCCGGAGTGGAAGTTTGACGATATTTAAATAGATTTTGTGCATGGGTTTCCAAGGTCACAGGAGGGAAATGATGCCATGTGGGTGATTGTAGATCGATTGATGAAAGTGACACACTTCATTCCGAATAGGAAGGATGATTCGGTGGATAAGCTAGCAAAACTCTATGTAGATAGCATTGTTCAACTACACGGTGTGCCTCGCAGCATCGTGAGTGACCGAGATGGGTGTTTCACGTCCAATGACTGGAGGTCGGTGCAACAAATGTTTGGAACCAAGCTGAGTTTCAGTACGGATTTTCATCCGCAAATGGATGGTAAGACCGAGAGGGTTAACAGGATGATGGAGGACATGCTTTGTATGTGTGATACAAAGAATTCACAACGGCGGAGAGAGAGGGTTAGAAAAGAGAAGAGAAAGTGGATGTGGTGGTTGAGAATATTCTCCGATTCTATATCCGATAAAGGCAAGCGTACCTTATCGGTTATAGTATAGGACACTAAGGATTAGTATCAAGGTCGTATTTCCCTGGGGCGTAATGACTACTTCTACTCAAAGGAGGTTGCTATTATTTTATCAAATGATATTTCTATTAAATGTTAAACTAAAAACAGGAATTAAAGTACTAAAATAAAAAGAAAACTAAACTACTTGCAGGATAAAAAGAGTTAGAGCTAATAATAAAGAGGCGCACTCGATTCTAGAATTACCTCAGCAAGAGACGATTAAAAAGACGATAAATAAACCTAAGCTTAATAGGGTAAAGGTCCTTGACCGTGGAGGTTCCTAAAGCTTGAACACGCTTCTCTCGAAGTCGTGCCCAACTGAGTTTTGGAAGGTCCGACCGACTCTCGTCTAAATCGGAGGCCTAAAGCTCGCTTTATGCGGTGAACCCCTCTATTGGATTTTACTCAAATCCGGGAGATTTGGACGTCTGCCTCTCTCGAGGGGTGCATACAACTCCCTTTACTCTTGAATGCTCACTTCATTCTATCGGCCTCTCGGCTAGACAAGAATGAAAGCAAAGGTGGAAAGCATATATCGATAATATACCTCCAACCCATGATTAATCAAGAGTAATTCAAGTCCTAGAACCTAAAAAGGAAAGGTTAATTAAAACATCATAACTTAATCGCTAGAACCTCGGATCATCAAGATCGAGTACAAGGAGGATTAGTTAATCATGGTGAAGTGCAAGAGGGGGGATGAGTAATAAAGCATAAGAATACAGGAATAAGAAAGGAGCACTTTTATTAATGAAAAAGAGAGCTACAACTATGAAATGGAAATTACAGGTGCATCAAAGTAAAACCTATTCTAGCCCTACAACAAGCTACTTAGAAGAAATGCAAGAGCTAAAAGAAAAACACTAAGCTAGGTTAAGAAAATAATTACAAAATAAGAGAGAGAGGGAGAGAGAGAGAAAAAAAAGCATAAAAGGGGCCAAGAAATAAAGGGGCAGCACCTCCACCTCTCCCCCAAAAGTTTCTAAAATGGAAGGGGATGGCCTGGTATTTATAGACTTTTCCCACGGGTTGGTCATGCCCTGCGACACACCCTGGGAGGGCGTGTCAGGGGGCGTGACAGGTACGAAGTTGACCTCGGGAGCTGAATTCTGGCGGGAATGATGATTATTTTGGTACGATGGTGGTCACGCCCTAGGTCACGCCCGTGATAGTGGGGCGTGACAGGCGTGTCAAGTCAAAGTCAGCAGTCGCAGGTCCATCAGACGTCGAAATGGGGGCAGTCACGCCCTAAGTCACGCCCGTGACATAGGGCGTGACAGTACTATTGCGTGCAGCGGTGGAGAATGCATTGAATGTGGCGGCAGACTTCGGGAAGAGGGCGACACGCCCCGTGTCACGCCTGGTGACACGCCCGGGGAGGGCATGTCAGTGGGGCGTGACAGGGGATTTTTGGCGGGAAACTCTCTATTGCGGCTAGGTTCCTTGGGAACTGGTTACACGCCCTAGGTCACGCCCGGGGAGGGCGTGATAGGGGGGCGTGACAGGTCATTTTCTGCCGCAAATTTGTTGAAACCTGCAAAAAAAGAAAATAAACATTAGTTATAATATTTACATAAAAGTGACATAAAATTACCTAAAGGGAGAGATTTAAAACGAAAATAATATATTTTTACCCTAATAAATTAAGCTAAAATATGCATCATCAATGTGCGTCTTGGATTTTGGATAGCGGTGGGAAGATCACCTGTACTTGGTGGAGTTTGCTTATAACAACAACTACCAAGCGACTATTCATATGGCGCCCTTCGAGGCACTATACAGTGTAAAATGTCGCACGATGTTGTCTTGGTTGGAAACGGGTTAGTCGAAGCTGTACAAATGACAAGAAGTGGAAGGCGCCACTTCGTTGGTACAGACAATTTGAGAACGATTACTGATCGCTAAGGACAGGTAGGCTAAGTACTATAATGCCAAGCATTGGAACGTTGAGTTCGCTATTGGTGATTGGGTATATTTGAAAATTAAGCCATTCAAGGGTGTTTTGCGGGTACGATGCTTGAAGAAGCTAAGCCCGAGGTACCTTGGATCTTTTGAGATTCTAGAGCAAATTGGTAAAACAGCTTATTTACTGATGCTATCAGTGGAATTGAGTGGTCTACGCCACGTATTCTATATATCAGTGTTGCGGAAGGCGGTGCAAGAGCCATCTCAAGTTGTTGCAATCGATCAAGTACCTGTTGATAATTGGTTGACGACGAAGGTTAAGCCCGTTCGCATTGAGGACTTTTAAGTCAAGCGACTTCGTAACAAGGATATCATGATGGTCAAAGTCCGATAGGACAACTGCGGTCGTGAGGAGCTTTTGTGGGAGCGAGAGCATACCATGCTTGAGGAGTATCCTGAGTTATTTCACTCAGGTACCGTTTAATTTTGTGTATCTCTTCCATTCTATAATTTCAAGACGAAATTCTTTTAAGAGGGAGAGAATTGTAATGCCCCAAAACTCAAAAGAGGAACGGATAGCGTTCTAAGGCCAATTTGGTGCCTGATTAGGTTCACACGACCTGTGACACGGGCGTGTCCATGACCGTACTTGAGGTCGACGAAATGTAGTCGACTTTCCTCGGAGTCATGCTAGGTCGGGCACACGGCCTGTGACACGGGCGTGTCAAGGGCCGTGTCCTATTCGGGATGTTAGCTGGGCTGTGTCGGGTGAGGAACACGATCTAGATTTTAGGCATGTTCTGGTCTACACGGGTGTGTCAAAAATTGACACGGGCGTGTCGAGAAACCGTGTCCTATTCAGGATATTATGGATCCTGTGTCAATTGAGGAACACGCCCCGTAACATGGGCGTGTGCTGGGTGACACAGGCGTGTTAAATGTTGACACGGGCCTGTCTAAGCCCGTGTCCTGGTCGGGACACGATGGTTTCTTAAGTTGCTTAAGGCACACGGCCTTGGAAACGGGCATGTCACAAGCCGTGTTTGGCCCAGGAAAGTTATTTTCAGGGCGAATCGTGGCCGTTCATTTCCTTCAAATAGGATCTGATGGCTCAGCTTTTCCCCTGCTGGTATAAGGCCGAATATAGGGGTGAAACACTCATTTCTCTTTAGGTTTTCTGTTTCTAACGTTGTAGAGGGAGGGGAGAGCAAGGAAGAAGGTGAAGGAGTAATCTGGCCGCCTGTGGAGCTTCGGAGCCCCAAATCGCGAGCCGAGTCCAGATCCGTGGAGGTGAGGCCGTTGCGGTGCTTTTCATCCGTCTAGATCTCCATGACGCAAAAGCTAACCACTAGGGTAGCGATTCTCTTCTTGGACATGTGAAGTCCTCTTCCTTTTTGCATAAGAAACTCCCTCCTGCGAGTGAGCGGTGAGTGCGAGGTATTCCTTCGGGTGGACATGAATAGTCCCCATTGTTATGCATATAGAGTCTGGAATCGAAGTACAAACATATGCATGGTTTGTGAAGCCTTCCCGGACAGGTTTTTCTGGATCGGTGATATTTTCATTATGCTTGTAGTGCCGTAGAAGACTCCGTGCCATTTGCTTTTCGGGTTTTGTACGTGGTAGATTGCAACAGGGAGCCTTGGGGACTAACTCCACGGTGCCCCGAAAAACTGGGCAGAAGCGCATTGCTGCCATTTTGGTGGCCTGGGAGCCAACCGTGTACAAAATCGGGTTATGTAATATTGTTTAATCGATTTGGGACTTGGGGAAGCTTTACCCACGCCTATGGCTTAAATTGACGTGGTGGTGTGAGCAATGGGTTAGGTGGAACCGTACGCGATCTATGTGGTTCGGTTAAAGAGACCTAAAGTATTTGGCACTTACCGATGTCATAGATGGCGAGTCTTAGGCTTCGGCCAAAAGAGACCTGTAGCTCACCATGTTGCCATCCTAGGGGCGATGGTGGACCGAGTTCACCAAGAATGTCCCCTAAGAGCACGGAGTGTGTGGCCGTGTGTGCCTATGCTTGTGGAGTAGTGTGCATAAATTGTACATTCGCTATCTTTCTTGGTTATACTAATATAATGCAGGGAAGGAGCACCGCCGCCCCGAGTAAGGGGTGGGGTTGTTATAATTTGGTCAGCTTTAGCTGACCGTTTCTTTTGTTTGCCACCGCTGCAGTAGATTGTTGTTTGTAGGTACTGCGAAGCCTAGTGGCATGTAGCGAGTTGAAGCCCTTGTTGCTGAGCTGGCCCTTGAAAGCCAAAGCGAATGTTTACTGTATTACTGTTCATGTGTGGCCGACCTGCGTACCGAAGTTTGTAAAACATGTAATGAGTGATCTTGCTCCACTCAACGCATGTGGATTTAGTGGATTTTTGCTATGTCTGGCAGCCAATTATTGTTTCCACTTGTCCAATCAATGTGATATGGACTAACCTGCACTCATGAACTCAAATACACATCAAATACAGTTGATGTGTGTGATATTGACCTGTTTGACTTCTCACAAATATGGTACATTGGGAACAATGGACCCAACAATCTCCCCCTATTTGAAGAAGTCAAAACCCTTATCCAAATTGTTTTCTTTCCTTGGTCAATGACACACACAACCTATACAGCAAAATAAATTTTTAATTTTGACATAGCAGCATAAGTGTACCTCATTTCCCGCATGTATGGTGAGCATCAACTACTCGCCCTATTTTGCTACAAGGTGTTTGTCCTTACTTGAGTGCCTTGATAACTTTCTCCCCTGTATGGGAACAACTCTTTCTCCCCATGGGTTTGCTGCATGATAGTGATCATCTCCTTATACCTTAGTTGACATATGTCCTTCTCTAGAGGGCTGGATATGTCCTCTCCCCTAGCCATCTCTCCCCCTTTCTATGACCTTCTCTCCCCTTTTTGACTTCTGCAGAATAGGCAGATATGGGCTGGCCCTTCCAGAGTAACTTACTCCCCCTCAATAGAAGCATTAGATAAATGATACTACTAGGGAGTCTTTATCTCATGCTAGAGGAAAAATACCTGCACCACAAAAAAATGCAAAAAGGAGTGCCTGAAGCAAGGCCAAGTTAAACATACCAAACTTAAATTTGAAGGTGTTGAACTTTGATTCATCTAATGGCTTAGTGAAGATATCAAACACTTGCTTGTCTATGGGGACAAGCTCAAGACTGGTGTCTTCCTTCTCCACATGCTCCCTAATAAAATGATATCTAATTTCTATGTGCTTAGTCCTGCTATGTGAGATAGGATTCCTAGCAATAGAAATAGCACTTATAGGATAACAGTATAGAGGAGTTCTTCTTACCTGAAGGTTGTAATCTTGGGGCTGATGCTGGATCCACAGTAGCTAAGCACAATAACTGCTTGTTGATATGTACTCTGACTCAACAATGAATATAGCCACACTAGTTTGCTTCATGCTGCTCCAAGATACAACCCCTCTTCCTAAGAACTGACAGATTCCAGTAGTGCTTTTCCTGTCCTCTTTGCATCGTACAAAATCTGCATCTGAAAATTTGGTTAGATCTAAATCCCTATTTCTAGGGTACCATTGGCCAAGATCTGGTGTTTCCTTAAGATACCTCAAGATTCTCTGTACATCAGAGTAATGAGATTCTTTCGGGAAGGCCTGATACCTAGCACAGACACATATATCATGCAAGATGTCAGGCCTACTAGCTGTCAGGTATAGAAGGGAGCCAATTATCCCTCTATACAAAGACTCATCAACAAGTTTCCTTACCTTATCTTTGCCTATAGGAAAACATGACACCGTGGGAGTTTTCATGGTGGAGGCATTCTCCAAACCATATTTTTTGATTAGCTCCCTAGTGAACTTGGACTGGGATATAGACAAGCCATCATCAGTATGTCTTACTTGGAGTCCTAAGAAGAACTTGAGCTCACTCATACTACTCATTTCAAACTTCCCTTGCATAATTTTTGCAAACTTCCTGCAAAGGTTATCTTCAGTAGATCAAAAGATAATGTCATCGACATATATTTGGACTACGATAAGCTTGCCCTTTGATTCCCTTAGGAATAGTGTAACACCCCAAATTTAAATTTGGAGTTCAGGCTGGGTGACATGGCCTGGGAAACGGGCTTATCCCACGGCGTGTCTAGCCCTGGGTAGTCGAGCGGGTCTCGAGCGTGTCTCGAGTGAGGCACACAGCCTGGGACATGGGAGTGTCCCAGAGCGTGTCAAGGTGACACGAGCAGGGTCACGGGCGTGTCCGAGGCCGTGTCCGGCTCGGGTTGGTAACTAGGCTGTATTGAGTGTGGCACACGGCCTGTGACACGGGCGTGTCACATGGGCGTGTTTGGCACATGGCTAAGGACACGGGCGTGTGCCTTAGCCATGTACTTTTTTGGAATGTTGATCCTGTGCTATTTGAGGGACACGCCCCTCAACACAGGCGTGTACTGATTGACACGGGCGTGTCAGGGGCTTGACAAGGGCGTATCTAAGACCGTGTCCTGGTCTGTATTAGTCGATTCTTGTACCGCTTGTAGTACACGGCCTGTGACACGAGCATGTCACAGGCCGTGTCTGCCCAAAAAATAGACTTTTGAGGGCATTTTGTGGCGGTTCATTTCCTTCATCCTAGATTCTGTGGCCCAGTTTATTTCCCACTGGGTTAACTGATGAGTTGTAAATATACGCATTTTTTTAGTATTTTATTTAAGTAGTTTTAGAATGTTTTAGCTATTTTCTGTTATTTTTCTTCAATAAACGGCTTCTTTTTTGTAAATATTATCTAACTTAGTTTATTTTTGTTTTTCTGAAATTTTACAGGAAATATATATTTTTTGCCCTGACGCACCCGTATCATTGACCGACACGCCCGTGTCAAGCACTCAACGCCTTCCGCCAGTCGACACTCAATGATTTTACTATTCAAACACTCGACGCCATCAAGTCACGCCCGTGTCCAAGCCCGTCATGCCCGTATCGATGTCGACACTCAATGCTTTTTTAACACTCAACATTACCAACATCAGAACTGCAAGCTGTCCAAGGCACGCCCCCCGTCACGCCCGTATCTGACACCTTTCACGCCCATGACAGACACGTGTCACTTCCCGAACCTTCCAGAACGAGCCAGCTCGCAAGAATTCGCCAAGTCAAACACGCAACCTTCGACACGCCCCCTGTCACGCCCGTGATCTAGGGTGTGTCACACCTGAAAAATTGTCTATAAATAAAAGCTTTTAGAAAGCTTTTTTTGTCCACTTTTTTTTGACCATTTTGCTTAGGTGAGGTGCTACCCATTTGGATTCCATGCTATGTAAGGAGAATTTCTCCCTCTCTCTCTTAGTTTGTTTAAGCTTTCTTGTTTTAATTTTCTTGTAATCACTTTTAGCATAATAAAATGCATCTTTTTTTCTCTTCTTATGTTGTTTGGAATCCATTTATGTACCCAACTTTGAGTGATCTTTAGTGTTTGTCTTTTCTTTTTATGTTTTATGTTTTCTTTTTTAGCTTTATAACTCAGTTTAGTTAGAAATTTATCCGCATTTCTAGCCATTATGCCGGTGATTTTATTTTCATGCAACTTGTTTAGGTTTAGCTTGTTTTCTTTTTGCTATTTTCATTCTTATATCTTTATAAAAACACCTTTAAAAGTGTTATTTTTCATTTTCTTTAACTTAGGACTTTTTAGGATCGTAAAACTTTTCGTCTTTTTTAGTTTTATTTTCACCTTTTTAGTCTTTTATAAAAATATAAGAATGAAAATATAGTTGTTTTAATTATTCAAGCATTTTCATTTTGCATTTATTTGCAAAACTTTCGCTCGTTTAATTTTTATTTTGTCTATTTACGAATTTCTACCGCATTCTAGCGGTAGAAATGTCGTTGTTTTAATTTTTGAGCATCTTTGTTTTTCTTAATTTTTTGCAAGTGTGTGTGCGTGTATGAGTTAGTGTTATAGCTTTCTTTTATTTCAGTAGAGTGTGTGCGTGTGCACATTTATTTCCGCCTACTCGTTAAAAGTTAAATGACACATTGCTTTCATTTCCTGCCCACTCGTTTGAGTTGGACTTATCTTTTTATTGCTTTAATTTTTCTCCTACTCATTTGAGTAGGAAACTTTGTGTGCGTGTATGTGTTTTCATTTATGTAGAGTGCGTGTGTGCGTTTTCATTTATTTAGAGTGCGTGCGTGTATGAGATAGATTTACCCCCTCCCACTCATTTGAGCCGGGACTCGCAATTTACAGCTTTCCTTTACAGCTTTCATTTACTGCTTTCTTTACAGCTTTCCTTTACCGCTTTCTTTTATCGCTTTCTAGCTTAAGTGTCCCCATTCCGATGAGTGGCTGACCTCTCTTAGCCCTCAATATCGAAGAGCATTGGGAAAGATAAAATAGCTTTATATAATTAAAGGTCCAGTTTTTCTGATTAATTTAAATTACTTAAGGTTTGCCCTGGGTTAACGATGCGTAGGACCGCATATCGATGTGTGGGCTCTATTTCCGTTATCCATACACAACGCTGAGAGGCTGCACGTATGGACCGATCCCCCTTGGGTAAAGAGAGCTCTATGCTAACCCTCGAGAGAGGAGGAACACGACTCTACCGGATTGGGTTCCCCACCCAATTGCAGGGTTCTTAGCGTAATGCGGGCGTTAAGAGGAATCCTTCGTCGGTCTAACGATCAGTCGAATAGTCTTAGCGTTAAGGTGAGTGATAGCCCTAGAGATAAGTGAGCTCATTCCTGTGGAACCTCCACGGCCATGTCTCCACCTTAATTAATTTGAAATTTAGGATCTCTTTTTATTAAAAGTGATTTTAGTTCAATTTCTTTTCGACATTCGTCGCGCTATTTATTCATCGGCTTTCATGCTTAATTTTTACTGCATTTTTTCTGCATTATTTATATTTTTACGTCTGCCATCTTTTTTATATAAACACACAATTAAAAATATTATCGGTAAAGTAATAGACTTTCAGGGAAACAATAGAAATAGGTAAACCGGCCCCGAGAACAATAAGACCCCGATATTAAACACTTGAATATCCTTAACTACACGTGATAGGTGCACTTGCCTCCCTCTTGTTTAAACTCGGTCTAAAATCCTTTTTTATATTAAATAAATCTGCGTGCCCCGCCTTTCTTTCTAATAAATATAACCACTGCTTCCTTTTCTTAAATTAATAAACCCTAACCCGCGGGGCGCCGCGAGTTATAACCATCATTAACTCCGGATTTGAGTGAAGATTTCATTTTTCACTTGGATATTCTCTTTCTAAAGAGAAGAGAGAAAGGAGAGGAGCAAGGAGGAGGAAGAGGAGAAGATCCGGCCACCGATGGATCTTTAGAGTTCCGATTCGAGATCCGAGGCCAAATCTGTGGAGGCAAGGCCGCTACGGTTCTTTTCAACCTGCAAGAATTTCTATGGCTCCCAAGAGATCGTCAAGGGTAACAATCTTCCTTCATAGGACAAGTGAAGTCCTCCTTTATGCATGAGCATGGGATCCTCCACCAAAAGGTGGAAGAGTAAGTGATCCCCGTGGGTTGATTGTTGCTATCCCCAGTTGAGTCTGCATCTAGACCCGGAAATGTGTAGTATGAGATTGGCAAATTGCGTGAAGTCCATCTGGACAGGTTGGTCTCGAATGGTGTTGTTGCATATTGTGCACCGAAGAACACTCCGCATATAAACGTGTAGTTTGTGGAGCCAATGGGTTGTACCTGTGAAGGGGAGTAACAGGAAGTACTGGAATGAGGAATTCTTGGAAGATACCCTTGTACTTCTTGTACTGTGGCTATAGTGTATCCAGTCCATTGTGGATAGTGTAGCCAGTCCTTGGTGGATAGAGTGGCTATTGTGAAGCAAGTACTTGGTGGACATTATGTCTAGTGTGAGCTGTGAGCTCTGAAAAAGGCTTCTTGCTGAACAAGAAAGGTGAAACCGACCCGCGAATTCAGATATAGCCTTGAGTATGTTGCACTCGGTGATGGCAATGCGACTTAAGCAATGGGGTGGTTGATCCGTACCTGCGTTATGTCGACTGTACAGGAGAGAGTCAAGACATTGAGTTTTCGTCAGTGACATAATTAGAGTCTTAGGCATGCACGCCATTAAGACTAAATGCTCAATATCGTGTAAATGGTGGTGTTGACCTTGTTTCTCCGGTGCACCAAAAATGTGCGCTGAGTGCACGGATCATCGATCCATGTGGCTGACCATTGTGATGGATTGATTGTGCGTGAGAGCACAATATATACTATATCTGTCTATACATTGCTGTGCCTGCTGGGAAGGAATGCCACTTCCTCGGGAAAGGGGTAGGATTGTAATAAATTGGTTAGCTGATATAATGACTCCACCCGTTAAATAACATATAATAGAAGGTCCGGTTGGGGCCCCACACTATATGCCACAAATAGATAGCGAGGTCACAAGTTAATACTAAAACACCATTGCATCCTAATTCAAAGCATGCTAGCGGAAGATTTAACAATAAATATGAACTCATACCCGGAATGTCCACTACATATATACACCACATTTATATATCAACTCTTGAAAGAGTGTACAACAAATACAACACATGTTGGCCTTAAGGCCTTACAGTTCCTCTTTTCATAGTGTGGATTGCATACATCGGTGTGCAGGCTGGCCACTCATGAACAAAACACAATAGATACCTTAGCTTTCAAGGGGTAGCAGCAGCAGCAGCAACAACAATAACAGGGACTTCATCCCTTACTTCCCACTCGGCTCTCGAGCACCTGCATAGGGACAGCCCACCCAGAAGGTGGCAAACAAGGCAATGGTCAACATTCAGCTGACAAATTTTTAACAATCCTACCCCTTTCCCGGGGAGTGGCATTCCTTCCCTGCATGCACAATAATGCATAGACAGATATAACATATATTGTACTCTAACGCACAATCAATCAATCACAACCATCAGCCACACGGCCCGACAATCCGTGCACCAAGGGTACACTCTTTGTGCACAAGCGAACAAGGGTCAACATAACCATTTACATGGTATTGAGCATTTAGTCTTAATGGAGCGCAGGCCTAAGACTCTCATTATGCCACTAACGAAAGCTCAATGCCTTGATGCTCTCCTGTACAGTTGACATATCGCAGGTACGGATCAACCACCCCACGTTGCTCAAGTTTCCTTGCAATCACCGAGTATAGCGTAGTCGAGGCTATATCAGAAGGAGCGGGTCTGTTTCACCTTTCCTATTCGGCAACAAGCCTTTTTCAGAGCTCGCAGCTCACACTACCCATAATTTCCACCAAGGACTGGCTTCTCAATAGCCACGCAGTCCACCAAGGACTGGCTACACTGTACACAACGGACTGGCTACGCTTTATCAAGAGCATAAACAATACAAGGGTATTTTCCTGGAATTCCTCATTCCAGTACTTCCTGCTACACCCCTTCACAGGTACAACCCATTGACTCCACAAACTACACGTTTATATGTGGAGTCTTCTCCGGTACGCAATATGCAACATCACTAATCAAGACAAACCTGTCCAGATGGGCTTCACACAGCATGCCTATCTCGTACTATACATTTCCGGGTCTAGATGCAGACTCAACTGGGGATAATAACTATCAACCCACGGGGATCACTTACTCTTCCACCTTTTGGTGGAGGATCCCATGCTCATGCATAAAGGAGGACTTCACTTGTCCAATAAAGGAAGATCATTACCCTTGACGATCTCTTGGGAGCCATAGAAATTCTAGCCGGTTGAAGAGAACCGCAGCGGCCTTGCCTCCACAGATCTGGCCTCGAATCTCGAATCGAAACTCTAAAGCTCCAGCGGTGGCCGAATCTTATCCTCTTCCCCCTCCTTGCTCCTCTCCCTTCTCTCTTCTCTTTAGAAAGATAATATCCAAGTGAAGAATAAAATCTTCACTCAAATCCGAAGTTAACCCAGCAGGAAATAACCCGGGCCACAGGATCCAGGATGAAGGAAGCGAATGGCCACAAATCGCCCTCAAAAGTCTATTTTTTGGCTGACACGGCTTGTGACATGCCCATGTCACAGGCTTTGTACTTCAAACGGTACACGAACTAACTCATCTAAACCAGGACATGGGCTTAGACATGCCCGTGTCAAGCCCCTAGATGCCCGTGTTTATCAGTACACGCTCGTGTTGAGCGGCGTGTCCCTCAAACGACACAGGATCAACATTCCCGAAAAAGACACGGCTAAAGCACACAACCGTGTCCTTAGCCATGTGCCAAACACGCCCGTATGACACGCTCGTGTCACAGGCCATGTGTCATACTCAACACAGCCCGGTTAACAAACCGAGCAGGACACGGCCTCGGACACGCCCGTATCCGTGGCCGTGTAACCTTAACATGCCCTAGGACACGACCGTGTCCTAGGCTGTGTTCCTCACTCGAGACACACTCGAGACACGCTCGAGTACCCAGAGTTATACACTCCCTTGGACACGCCCGTGTCCCTAGCCATGTCACCAAGCCTGAACTCCAAATTTGAATTTAGGGTGTTACAAATAGGGTATTGTCTATCTTCCCCCTTGAGAATTCGTTCTCAATGAGGAATATGGACAAGGTTTCATACCAAGCCCTGGGATCTTGCTTTAGCCCATATAGAGCTTTCCTAAGCTTATAAACAAACTTTGGAGAGTTAAGATCTACAAAACCCTGTGGCTGATCCACATATACTTCCTTTTTTAGGTCCCCATTCAGGAATACTGACTTAAAATCCTTCTGGTAGACTCTAAATCCCTAATAGGCAACAAATGAAAGGAATATCCTTATTACTTCCAATCTGGCTACTGGGGCAAAGGTCTAGTCAAAGTCTATGCCTTCTTCTTGCTTATAGACTTTAGCCACAAGTCTAGCCTTATTCTTGACAGTAATGCCATCTTGATCCAACTTGATTCTATAGATCCACATAGTCCCTATGAAATTTTGTCCTTGTGGTCTGGGAACTAACTTCCAAACCTTACATCTCTTAAATTGGTCTAGTTGTTCTTGCATTGCTCCAATCCTGAACTGGTCCTTGATTTCTTTTTTAAACTTCTTGGGCTCTTCTTGAGACAAAAAGCTTGAGTAGAGAGCTGTATTCATGCTCTTGCTTCTGGTCTCGACTCCATGATGAGCATTACCAATGATTTGGTGTGCTGGATGGTCCCTTAGATACCTGGTAGCTGGAGGCAATCTAACTACAGCTTGCTGATTTTCAGGGTTTTCAGCTAGCTGGTCTTCAATTTCTTCAGGTATGTCTTGCCCTTCTCTTGGAATGGACAACCCATCATTATTATCTTGGACTGTGGTGGTAGCTTACTTGATGGTAATCTTGTCCATCATCTACTCTGTAACTGGAATACTATAAGAGGAGGAGCTAGGCAGCTCACTATTAACCGTGTTGGATTCATCAAAAACAACATGCATTGACTCTTCTACAACTTGGCTAGTTAAATTGTGGATTATATATGTCATACTATGAGTGATGTACCCAATAAAGATCCCCTCATGGGACTTGGCAGAAAACTTAGTTAAATGGACTTTTCCATTGTTGAGCACATATCACTTACAACTAAAGATCCTAAAATTGCTCAAGTTTGGTTTTCTTCCCTTCAAGATCTCATAGGGAGTCTTCTTGTGTCTCTTGGTGATAGAAGCCCTATTAAGGACATAACATGCAGTGTTAACTACCTCAGCCCAGAAGTATTCTAGGAGAGATGAGTCACTTAACAAGGCTCTACTAGCCTCTATGAGAGTCCTATTTTTTCTCTCAGCAATTCCATTTTACTGGGGTGTTCTATAAGAGGAGAATTCGTGATAAATCTCTTGCTCTTCACAGAACCTTACAATGCACTCAGACTAAAACTCAGACCCATAGTCACTTCTGGTTTTGACCATAGTGCTGTAAAATTCATTATGAATTTGCTTGACAAATGTTTGGAAGACATCAGGGGTTTCAGATTTATTCCTTAGAAATAACACCCAGACAAATCTGGAAAAGTCATCAACAACCACAAGGGTGTAGACTTTCCTACCTAGACATTGAATTGGCATAGGACCAAACAGATCCATATGCATGAGGTATAATCACCTCACTGAGTCTTTGGTGTCAATGCTCTAATGGAGGTCTTAGTCTATTTTCCCTTTTGGCATGCAGAGCAGATACCCTCCTTAGTGCATATAGACTTAGGGCCATTCATAACAAGCTCATTACTGAAAAGCTTGCCTATGGTCCTATAATTTAGATGGGCTAGCCTCTTGTGCCACTGAACACAGGAAGAGGCTTTCTCATCTACAATTAGGCACACAGGTAAGTCTTTGCTTATGCATAAGAAATCTAAACAATAAACATTTCCACTCCTATTTCCTGTTAAGATGACCTCTTGGTCACTTAACCTCCTAATTTGGCACTCATCCTTGTGGAATACTATGTCATAGCCAAGATCACGGAGTGGTTTGATGCTTATCTAGTTGTGTTGCAACCCTTCCACATAGGATACTCTAGTGGTAGTGTGTAACACCCCAAATTCCAATTTGGAGTTCAGGCTGGGTGACACGGCCTGGGACACGGGCGTGTCCCACGACGTGTCCAGCTCTGGGTACTCGAGCGGGTCTCTAGTGTGTCCTGAGTGAGGAAAACGGCCAGGGACACGGGCGTGTCAAGGTGACACGGCCAGGGACACGGGCATGTCCGAGGCCGTGTCCTGCTCGGTTTGGTAGCCGGGTTATGCCGAGTGTTGCACAGGGCCTGTGACACGGGCGCGTCACAGGGGAGTATTTGGCATACGGCTAAGGATACGGGCGTGTGCCTTAGCTATGCCCTTGTCGGGAGTATTAATCCTGTGCCGATTAAGGGATATGCCCCTCAACACGGGCGTGTACCTCATGACACGTGCGTGTCAGGAGTTGACACGAGTGTGTCTAAGCCCGTGTCTTGGTATAGATGAGTCAATTTGTGTACCGCTTGCAGTACATATCCAGTGACACAGGAAGGTCACATGCCGTGTTAGCCCAAAAAATAATCTTTTGAAGGCGATTTGTGGCCGTTCATTTCCTTCATTCTTGATCCTGTGGCCCAGGTTATTTCCTGCTAGGTTATCTCGGGATTTGAGTGAAGATTTCATTCTTCACTTGGATATTCTCTTTCAAATAAGAAGAGAGAAGGGAGAGGAGTAAGGAGTAGGAAAAGGAGAAGATCCGGCTACTGCTGGAGCTTTAGATTTCTGATTCGAGATCCGAGGCTAGATCAGTGGAGGCAAGGCCGCTGCGGTTCTTTTCAACCGGCTAGAATTTCTATGGCTCCCAAGAGATCATCAAGGTTAATGATCTTCCTTCATTGGATAAGTGAAGTCCTCCTTTATGCATGAGCATGTGATCCTCCACCAAAAGGTGGAAGAGTAAGTGATCCCCGTTGTTTGATAGTTGATATCCCTAGTTAATTCTACATCTAGACCCGGAAATGTGTAGTACGGGATAGGCATGCTGTGTGAAGCCCATCAGGAAAGGTTGGTCTGGATTGGTGATGTTGCATATTGCGCACCAGATAAGACTTCGCGTATAAACGTGTAGTTTGTGGAGTCAATGGGTTGTACCTGTGAAGGGTAGTAGCAGGAAGTACCGGAATGAGGAATTCCAAGAAAATACGTTGTACTGCTTGTGTTTTGGCTATATTATAGCCAGTCCGTTGTTGACAGTGTAGCCAGTCCTTGGTGGACAACGTAGCAATTGTGAAGCCAGTTCTTGGTGGACAGTATGGCTAGTGTGAGCTGCGAGCTTTGAAAAAGGCTTCTTGCGTAACAGGAAAGTTAAACCGACCCGTGCCTTAAGTTATAACCTCGAGTACACTGTACTCGGTTATGGCAAGGCGACTTGAGCAACGTGGGGTGGTTGATCCGTACCAGCATTATGTCGACTGTATAGGAGAGCGTCAAGGAATTGAGCTTTCGTCATTTGCATAATGAGAGTCTTAGGCCTGCGCGCCATTAAGACTAAATGCTGAATACCATGTAAACAATGGTGTAGACCCTGGTTCGCCGGTGCACTAAGAATGTGCCCTGAGTTCACGAAAAGTCAGACCGTGTGGCTGACGATTGTGATGGATTGATTGTGCGTGAGAGCACAATATATGCTATATCTGTCTATGCATTGTTGTGCCTGCAGGGAGGGAATGCCACTGCCCTGGGAAAGGGGTAGGATTGCTATAAATTGGACAGTTGAATGCTGATCGTTGCCTTGTTTTCCACCTTCTTGGTGGGCTGTCCCTATGCAGGTGCTGGAGAGCCGAGCGGGAAGTAAGGGCTGAAGTCCCTGCTGTTGCTGTTGCTGCTACTGCTAGCCCTTGAAGGCTAAGCTTTCTATTGTGTTTTGTTCATGTGTGGACGGCCTGCGCGCCGATGTATGCAATCTGCATTGTGAAAAGAGGAACTGTAAGGCCTTAAGACCAACATGTGTTATATTTGCTGTACACTCTATCAAGAGTTGATATATAAATGTGGTTTATATATGTAGTGGACATTCAGGGTATGAGTTCATCTTTATTGTTAAAATCTTCAGCTTACATGCTTTGAGTTAGGGTGCGATGGTGGGGCCCCGACCGGACCTCTTATTATATGTTATTTAACGGGTGGAGTCATTACATTTTGGTATCAGCTTGTCTTGGTCTTCCGCTTTCGAATTCGTGGTAGAATTCTTTTGTGGGGGTGGCAAGCACGTGTAAGTGCGAACAGCTTTAACACTAATGAACTCTCTAATGTCAACTAAGGAAGGCAAATACACTTGTTTGAGGAACCTACGCGTTCCTATATTTTTGTTATTGCTTGCGCGAGGTCGCAAATATGTGTCTTGTTCACCAGCTGAGGTACCTCTACCTCCTCCATCTGCAGAAACAGTTCGCTTAGTTGCTGAGGAACTATTTTCCATGATTCAGCCGACCTGGCAGGCGTAGCCGGCATTGGTTCAGCCGACATTGGTTCAACTGGCATTGGTTCAGCCAATCGGGCAGGCACAACCGACATTGGTGCCAGATCGTGTTGGGGTAAGACCCAAACCGGTTGAGGCTATTGATCCGCGAGCAGCTAAACGATAGTTGAAGCAATTCATGAGCTTCAATCCGCTTACGTTCACGGGTATAGGATCCCCAACGCAAGCAGAGGATTGGTTATCGCGAGTCAAGCATATATTGACAACGATCAGGACGGAGGAAAGTCTAAAAGTCACCTTGGCCACCTTCATGTTGGAAGGAGAGGCGCGGTTATGGTGGGACGAGGTTAAGTTACACCATTTAGCGGGCAGGCAGTTAATACAAGTTTCGATTGAGGAGTTCTATCAAATGTTTTTGGCAAAGCACTTACTAGCGGCACAGTGCATTGCCATGGAGAACGAGTTCCAACTGTTAACGCAAGGAGAAGGTAGAGTTGATACGTACTTGCATGAATTTACAAGGTTGGGACGGTATGCGGGGTCAATCTTCGCGGATGAACAAAGGAAAACTAATCGGTTCTACGAAGGATTGAGGGATTAGTTGAGGTTCCTGCTTTCGAGTTTGGTGAACCAGGGATTTCAGGCGATGGTTGATACTGTGTGTGCGCTGGAGAAGGCCATGAAGCGGGTGCAAGGCAAAAAGGACTTGGCTGTGACAAAGCCAGAGTTCAAAGTACCACTCCCTGGAAAATCATACTACCAGAAGTAGTAGGGCAAGAGGTCCAAGCCTTCTGGGCAAGCTTCTGCGACAGTTGCGTCGGGAGAAACTTCAAAGCATTAGTCTCATACCTACTTTACCTGTGGAAAAGTTGGGCATATAGCCCATGATTGTCGGGTTGCTCAGTCAAAAGTGGAGAAGAAGACGGGCGCGTCTTATTCTGAGAAGGGCAAAGCAGTGGTAGAGTCCTCTACATCCCATGCGCAGCCTAGAGTTTATAATCTTTGGCAGCAGGAGGATATAAAGCAAAGTGACGTCGTCACAGGTATGATTTAAGATATTGCCTTCGTTCATTTTATTTCATACTTTCTATGTAGCTTGTGCATGATGTGTGTGCTACAGGCTTTGTCCTGAATCAGAACAATCCAGCGAGAGCCCTGTTTGATACTGGTGCTTCACTTTCATTTCTATCTAAGGACTTCGTAGCTCGAATTGGAGTACCTAGTCATGTGACGACAAATAGAATAAAAGTATTATTACCGAATGGTTGTCTGATGCTTGCGGATAGAGCTTGCGATGTGGAAGTTCAAATAGGAATTCAGGATTTTGGTTTGTGTGCATCTGTGCTACCGATATCAGAATTTGATGCGATCTTTGGCATGGACTGGCTCTCGAAGTAGCGTGCCTTTATTGATTGCAACTCAAAGGAGATCATACTGGGCCAGAATACCTAGCTTGAGACTAAGTTCGCTGGTATGCGAGGAGTAGGCAGGATCTTGGTGTCTGCTCTCTAAGTCGTCAATGCTATTCGGAAGAGTGCGGAGTTATTCTACACACTTCTTAAGGCTGTTGAGCAAAAGGCCAGTGTGAGCGATGTTCCGATTTTGTCAGTTTGCTGATGTATTTCCTAAGGATCTTCTTGGGTTACCGCCCCAGCGAGAGATCGACTTCTCTATTAAGTTGGTACTAGGTACAAAACCTGTATCCCGCTCTCCATATCGCGTAGCGTCAAAAGAAATGGCAGAACTGAAGGTTCAGTTGTATGAGTTGTTGGAACAGGGATACATACAGCCAATTATGTCACCTTAGAGCACACCTGTTCTATTTGTAAAAAAGAAGGACGATAGTTTACGTTTATGTATTGACTATTGTGAGTTGAATAAGCTGACGGAGAAAAAAAAGTATCCGATTCCACGGACAGATGACTTGTTCGATCAGCTAGTGGGATCAACCGTCTATTCCAAATTGTATTTAAAATCCGGATATTATCAGCAGAGGATTCGGGAAGGTGACATTCCCAAGACAACATTTGGAACACACTACGGGCATTATGAGTTCACCGTAATGACGTTTGTCTTATGTAATGCGCCTTCGGTATTCATGGATCTCATGCACCGAACGTTCCGAGAGTACTTGGATCTGTTTGTGATTATCTTAATCGATGATATCTTAGTATACTTGCAGTCGGAAGCCGATCATGCAAAACATTTGCGGTTGGTGTTGCATACCTTGCAGAGGAATAAGCTCTATGCCAAGTTCTCAAAGTGTGAGTATTGGCTGTCGTCGGTGGCTTTTCTTGGCCACGTGGTAAGTGGAGATGGCATATTAGTGGATCCTTCAAAGATAAGTGCCATCTGAGAGTGGCCAGTGATGTCTTCAGTGGATGAGGTCACGAGTTTCCTTGGACTGGTAGACTACTACAGACGGTTTGTGGAAAACTTCTCACAGATTGCTTTGCCTCTGACCACGTTGACGAGAAAGGATTTGAAGTTCGTTTGGACGCTAGAGTGGGTGCAAGCTTTTGAAGAGCTGAAGAGTCATTTGACCACAGTGCCTTTTCTGACATTGGCATGTGGTACATACGGCTATGAGATCTACAGTGATGCTTCAGGGAGCGTCTTAGGCTGTGTTCTTCTGCAGTTTTGTAAAGTGATTGCTTATGGCTCACGCCAGTTGAAAGTGCATGAACGGAATTATCCCGTCCATGACTTGGAGTTGGCGGAGGTGATATTTGCGATGAAATTGTGGCAGCACTATCTATATGGAGTAAAGGTGGATATCTATACAGATCATAAGAGCCTAAAGTATCTGTTAGATCAGAAAGTTCTGAATATGCGACAACGAAGGTGGATGGAGTTTCTTTGGGACTATACCTTTTATATTCACTATACTCCCGGGAAGGGAAAGGTGGTCGTTGATGCGTTGAGTCGTAGGACTCCGGTACGGGCAAGTTGGTTACAGATGCATGATGAGCATCTTATCAAGGAGTTGGAAGCGTTAGAGTTTTCTTGTGTTGACAAGAATTCCATAGCCGATGCATTTGCACCCTTGTTATATCTACCACAATATTATGGAACATCTTTGTTCACAGTAGAGGGTCTAGCATTCTTCCAGTGACCATAAATACTCTCATGGTCATGCTTGTTAGAAGGTAGTTGCACTTTATTAAATTTAACTGGAGGTTTAGAGGCTAGTGGCTACACTTGAGCTTTGCCCTTTCCCTCTCTTATTGGAGCTTTCCTTCAAGATTCATGATATGGTTATTCTTGAAGATTATGGTGCCCATCTGAATGATTATTTCATTCTTCAGTTTGCTGACTTCTTGGATCTTCAGATCCAGCAGTTTTGCTGATTCTTAAACAACAAGCTCAAGAGAAGCAATTTCCTCAGCCTGCTGTTTGGCCAAGATCTTTCTTTTCTTTAGAGTCTGTATGAGTGCACCAAAGTTATCAATCAATTGATTGACGTCTCCTTCAGATTCTGATCCATCATCATCATTAGATATAGAGGCACAAGAATCTGGAATTGATTCATAATCTGATGTAGAAGAGCTAGTAACAAAGATTACCTTGCTTGGACCAAGCTGATCCTGGCTGAGTTCTTCATCAGACTTAGCCATTAGCCTAAGGCAGCAGCTGTCTTCTTCATAGTCCATCTCTGAATAACCAATTACACTATGATAGAGGGGACCTGACTTCAACCCTGGCAGCAAGAAGAACCTTCTCAACTTCTTCTTCTATAGCAACAAGACTTTTAATACAGTCTGCTTCTACAGCTCCATATTCAGTAGAGTACAACCCTATATAGGCTTCTTCTTCTTCTGACTCTGATGAGGAGGTGTCAGTCTAGCTTCCTTGCATCTTAGTGATAAGGGATTTCTCCTTCTTGACTTTTTGCCGGTGGTCCTTTTTCTCACCATGTTCCCTTCTTTTGACTTGGCAGTTGGCTTTTACATGCCCAGGCTTTCTATAATATTAACAAGTCATGTTAGATGAAACCTGTTTTCTAGTTTTGGAACCATACCTTTTCTACTTAGAGGATTTCCTCCTGCCCTTCTTGTAGTCATCCTTGGGATGAGATGAGGAGGAAGGCCGGCCTATCCAGTGTTTCTTCTTCATGAACTTCTGGAATTGCATGGAGAAGGCAGCAAAATCTTCATCAGACCATTGACAGTCTTATCTTCCAGAATCAGATTCAGTATCTCTCCTTGGTGGAGAGGGAGACTTTCTTCTGCTTTTGTTGGAGCCTTGAGCTTTTAATGTTACAGCCTTGTCTCTTGCCTAAGACTTGTTGTGGTTCTCCTCTTCTTTCCTTAAAGCCAGCTGCATCTCATATGACAATAGCTTCCCAAAGAGGGTATGAGGAGCAGTGTCACCCAATTTTGCCACTTTTCTGATGACACGGATCTTTGTGTCCCAATCTTTAGTGAGAGATCTAAGGAACTTGTTATTCAGTTCATAGTGACTGAATACCCTTCCGTAAGTCTTTAGTTCATTCACAATCCTAAAAAACTTTTCATACTGGTGGTTATGTTTCCCCCCTTGGATTGCCTACACTCAATGCTTTTGGACATAGACAAATATCTGTGTCTGAAAACACATAAGCAAGGATATAGTAAACATTATTGCTCCATTGCATTGAGTGAGTAAGCTATATTCAACGCCTTGCTACTTAGACAGATTTTCTTTCAAAGCGTTGAGTGAGTAAGCTACACTCAACGCTAGTGGAGTTAGTTAAAATTTTGCCCAACTTTTCTGTGGCGTAAACAGGCACAACAACACTCAATGCTAAAAAGGTTTATTGTGTTGTGTGAGTAGACCACACTCAACTCCTGTGGACTTGGCCATATTTTCAGCCTATTTCTCTAGGCTTTGACTGACTCAGCCTGACTCACAGCTTTTTGCTGTATGTCATTGAGTGAGTAGACTACACTCAACGCCTGTGTACTTAGCCATATTTTTGGCTATCTACCAGTTAGGCTATGATAGGCTCAGTGCTATTGATTATATGGCGTTGAGTGAGCTCTACTCACTCAACTCCTGTGAACTTAGGGAAATTTCCAGCTAGATAATATTGATTCCTTACCTCTGGCGTTGAGTGAGCTTGCTCTACTCAACATATGTGGACTTAGTGGATTTTTGCTATGTCCAGCAGCCAATTGTTGTGTCCACTTATCTAATCAAAGTGATGTGGACTAACCTACACTCATGACCTTAAATACACATAAAATACAGTTGATGTGTGTGACATTGACCTATTTTACTTCCCACAAATCGGGGACATTGGGAACAATGGCCCCAACAAGTTCTGTGTCTAGGTGTGAGACTAGTCCTTGTACATAAGTCTCTTCATCTTATGGTGAAGATGATTCTAGCTCAGAAGTTGATGTCAATCAACTGATTGACAGATATGATGAACTTCTTGATGCCTTTAAAAAGTGCAAGAAGTTGACTAAGAAACAGGCTAAGGATATTCTATCTCTCCAGCCAGTTGCATCCCAGCTTGTTGAAACAACCTCTATACTGAATCAGACCATGAGGGAACTCAGTAAACTGAAAACCCTTTCAGGAATCCAGATGGAGGCTATCAAGAGCAAGAATAGTCTCATTAGAGATCTTGAAAAAAAGCTCTAGAGGGAGAAATGTATTATGGCCAGTTTCCCTCAGCCCAATATAGTGTTGCCCTTGATAGACTCCATCTCCTCACAGAAGGGTAAGATGGGGTTTGGCTTTAAGGGTAACACAAGACCAGCCCATCCCAAAGGGAAAGGGAAAGTTCCAGTTGTGCCCATGGCATCTAGGCCACCTATCCCATTCAAGAGGGTGACATTACCTTCAAATAAGTATGACCAGGAAAGTATGTATGGTCACTATATGAATGGTGCTTCCATAAGTGGAACAAAAGATATTCTAAGCCACTATGGTAGGGATAGAAGGGTAAGTTCCTTTAAGGCTGCTCATGAAGAAATTCAAAAGGCTCGTCATGGACCATTTGTTTTTGGTGCTACAACCACCCTCTGAAAAATGTAGCTGCAAAAATCTTTCAGATCCTATCATCACAGAATCTGACTAAGGGTCGGTCTGTTAGCTTACCTTATATGTCTGTTTCTAATGCTATCAAGAGCATGCTGTTTGAAAATAAATATATCGCTGATGGGATTCAAAATAGGCCATACAAGACAACATCAGACTAACCTTCTATCAAATCCATGCTGAAAGGAATCAAAAAATTGTTGTTGCACCTGTTCCTTCTATCAAGACTGCAGTCAAACCAAATATAAGGCCTACACAGAAAATAAGATACAATATTCATGATTGTTGGTGCTGTGGCAAGGTAGGCCATTATGACATTGACCGCTGACACAGCCATAATATAGCCAGAGCTAGAGTTAGTCCACCAGTCAGAAAACCTGTTGGTTGACATGTTCAGTTACAGACTAATATGCACCTAGGACCCAATAGATATTTGGGCCCTAAGGTAAAGTAAACTGTATATTGCAGGTTAGTCCAAGTGGCCATACCCCTATATGGTACTTGGACAGTGGTTATTCCAGGCACATGACTGGGACAAGGAGCAACTTGAAGGAGTACACCCTAGTGAAAAATGGACCATAGGTTATTATTGGTGGTTCTGATAGAGGGTGTAATAAGAGGCTATGGTAAGATCAACAATGGCATTTTCACCATCACTAAGGTGGCTTATGTTGAAGGGTTGCAACACAAACTTATAAGCATAAGCTAGCTCTCTAATCTTGGCTATGTTATTGTCTTCTACAAGGATGAGTGTCTGATTAGGAGATCAAGTGACCAAGAGGTCATATTAACATGCACTAGGAGTGGAAATGTTTACTGTTTAAACTTTTAATATCTGGAATCAAACTCTCCTATTTGTCTTGTAGCAAATGAAAAATGTCTCATACTGTGTCCAGTGGCACAAGATACTAGCTCACTTGAATTACAAGACTATTGGTAAGCTCTTTAGTCAAGAGCTAGTTAGAAATGGTCCAAATATGAAATACAACAAGAACATCATTTGCTCTGCTTGCCAAAAGGGTAAGCAGACCAAAGCTTCCTTCAAGGGCATTAGTTTCAAAGACACTATGAGGTGCTTATACCTCTTTCAATTGGACCTATTTGGTCCTATGCATGTTCATAGTCTCGGTAGAAAAGTCTACACCCTTGTGGTGGTTGATGATAATTCCAAGTTTACCTGGGTGTTCTTTCTAAAGAAAAAGAATGAGACTCTTGACATCTTCATCAAGTTTGTCAAGCAAGTTCAAAAAAAGTTTAACAGTTTTGTGGTCAAGATCAGGACTAACCATTGAACTAAATTCCAGTATGAAGGCATGACAGAGTTCTGTGAAGAGCAAGGGATTCTTCAAGAATTTTCTTCTCCTAGAACTCCCCAGCAAAATGGGATTGTTGAGAGGAAAAATAGAACTCTCATAGAGGCTGGAAGAACCTTATTGAATGACACCTATCTCCCAGAATATTTCTGGGCTGAGGCAGTAAATAGTACATGTCATGTCCTCAATAGGGCCTCTATCACCAAAAGCCACAAGAAGACTTACTATGAGATCTTGAAGGGCAGAAAACCAAATCTGGCCTATCTTAGAATCTTTGGTAGTAAATGCTATGTGCTATATAATGGAAATTCCTATGTGATTGAGTTTGCTGCCAAGTCCTTTGATGGGATTTTTGTTGGGTACATCAATCATAATAAAGCCTATAAGGTATACAACTTGAAAATACAAGTTATAGAAGACTCTTTGCATGTAGTCTTTGATGAGCCTAACATGATTAACAGGGAGCTACCAAGCCCCTCTTCCAGTACCGCAGGTACAGAATAGATGATGGACAATTTGACCATCAAGGAAGAAGAATCAGTTATCTAAGATGAAGTGGATACTCTAGAAGGCCTACCAGACACACTTGGAGCAAAGGATTATCAGCAAGAAGCTATTCCTAAATTTGTTGCTGAAAGAAGATTACCTCAAGCAATTAGGCATTTAAGAGACAACCCTGCTTAACAAATTATTGGTGAACCAAGCCATGGATTAGTGAAAATAAGCTAAAATCTGAATGCAGCTATGTATGCAAGCCTTCTGTCACAAGTGGATCCAAAGAAGTTTGAAGAGGCCAACATAGATCATTTTTGGATAGTGGCCATGCAAGTGGAACTGAACCAATTCAAAAGATGCATAGTCTGGAAGCTGGTTCCTAGACCTCAAAGACCTAATATTATTGGAGTCAAGTGGATTTACAGAAATAAAGTTGATGAAAATGGCATTATAATCAAGAACAAAGCAAGAATGGTAGCTAAGTGGTACAAATAGGAAGAAGGCATTGATTTTGATCAAACATTTGCCCCTATAGCAAGGTTGGAGGACATAAGATTGTTCCTTGCATATGCTGCACACAAGGTATTCAAGGTCTACAAGATGGATGTGAAGTCAACCTTCCTGAATGGTGACTTAAAAGAGGAAGTTTATGTTGAGCAGCCTCAAGGTATTGTAGTTTATAACTCACCGGATTCTGTTTATAGACTTAGGAAAGCTCTATATGGGCTAAAGCAAGCTCCTAGAGCTTGGTATAAGACTTTATCTAGTTTCCTCATTGAGAATAAATTCTCAAGGTGGAAGATAGACAAGACCCTATTCCTAAGAGAATCTAAGGGCAAGATCATCCTATTTCAGATCAAAATAGACGCCAACATCTTTGGATCTACTAATTACAACCTCTGCAGGATGTTTGCCAAACTTATGCAGGGGATGTTTTAGATGAGTAGTATGGGTGAACTTAAGTTTTTCTTGGGCCTCCAAGTAAGACAGACTGATGATGCCTTGTCCATATCCCAGTCTAAGTTCACTAGGGAGATAATTAAGAAATTAGGTATGGATAATTCCTCCACCATGAGAACTCTCATGGGGTCAAGTATGCCCATATGCAAAGATGAGGTAGGGAAACCTATTAATGAGACTTTGTATAGGGGAATAATTGGTTCCCTTTTCTACCTAACTACAAGTAGCCCAGACATCATGTATGCAACATATGTTTGTACTAGGTATCATACTTGCCCCAAAGAATCTCATTACTTTGCTACAAAGAGATTTTTGAGGTATCTTAAGGGCACACCAGATCTTGGCCCGTGGTACCCAAGGAATGAGGAGTTTGAACAAATTGAATATTCAGATGCAGACTTTGCAGGATGCAAAGATGACTGGAAAAGCACTTCTGGCACCTATCAATTCCTAAGTGGAAGACTAGTTTTATGGAGCAGCAAGAACCAAACCAGTGTTGCAATTTCAACTACAGAGTCAGAGTACATCTCAGCAGGTATCTGCTGTGCTCAGTTGCTATGGATCCAACATCAGCTCCAGGATTATAACCTTTAGATAAGTGGAAGTCCTCTATTTTGTGATTCTACTAGTGCTATTTCAATTTCTAGGAATCTTGACTCCAATAGCAGGACAAAGAACATTGAAATCAGATATCATTTCATTAGCGAGCATGTAGAGTTTGAAGATATAAACCTTGAGTTTTTCCCAACTGACAAGCAAGTGGCTGACATCTTCACTAAGTTACTAGATGAAGCAAAGTTTAACACCTTCAAGTTTGAGTTGGGTATGTCTAACCTGGTATAGCTTTAGTTGCTCCTCATTTAGTTGCAAGTTATTTTATATCTTGTAGGTGGAATTGCATCAGTTGAGGGGGAGCATGCCCAGCAATGCCCCAACACTCTCATAAAGATCAACTGAGGCCTACATATAATCAAAATAGGGGAGCAGATGATAAGAACCTTGCTGCCTATTTGTTGAAGTAAAAAAGGTGGAGGAAAAATGATCAGGAATGATGATAAGGAATGGTAGCAGCAATTCATGGGGACCAGGTAAAGTAATGTTCACTTGTAGTCAAGGAGGTGTGGCAACGATAAATAATTCTCCAGTTATATCTTTTTTTCATATCTAATTTCTGCATATCTCTGTGTATGTCATTGACTTAACTGCTTAAGGGTTTTGACTTCCTCAAATAGGGTGAGATTGTTGAGTCTATTTCCCTCAATTTCCTAGATTTGAGGATGCCAATCTAGTTAATGACATACATAGAGTTGTATTTGATGAATTCTTGAGCTCATGCATGCAGGTTAGTCCAAGTAACAATGATGGGATAGATAGCCTGAGTGGCTAAATCAGTTAAACACTTACCTAAGTTATGGACAGACAGAAATCTGTCTAAGTCCACAAGCGTTGAGTGAAGTTTACTCAATCAACGCCAGATGACTTATAGCGCTGAGTGAATCCTATACAGTCAAAGCCAAAGTTATGGCAAGCTGAGAAAGTAGCCAAGTCCACAGGCATCGAGTGAAGTCAACTCACTCAACGCCATACAACAAAAGGCTGTAAGACAAGCTCAGTCAGTCAAAGCCACAAAAAATCTGTGCTGAAATTTGACTAAGTCCACAGGCGTTGAGTGAGGCAAACTCACTCAATGCCATATGATAAAGCGTTGACTGTATCTCATTCAGTCGGAGCATGTGTTTTCATACACAAAAATTTGGCTAAGTCCAAATGCATTGAGTGGAGCTTACTCTCTCAACGCCAAGGTAAAGAAAAATCTGGCTAAGGCAGAAAGCATTGAGTGAGGCATGCTAACTCAACGCACTCAACGCCAAGATTCAGAAAGTTGCTAAAGCAAAAGGCATTGAGTGAGGCGTGCTATATCAACGCTCTCA